>OX457078.1:27751643-28456643 GCA_949752815.1 Conops quadrifasciatus | reverse complement strand
CCAACACAGTAAACGTGGCACTGAAATTTCAGCTGCAGATCCAGACCACAAGCTGAGAAATTCTGCTCTCAAATTGAACACATTAATAATTATCTTATTGAAGTAAAAAATAGGCGTGGCAGTGGTCAGATTTTTCTACATCAGAGAGCTCTGAATGAAAGAGAATATTCTTGCATAATTTCATAATGTTGCTTCGGCTCCGGGAAATAACGCCCAAATGAAATAAGGCCCAATGCGGGCTTTATTTCATTTTGGCCAAATGGGCGTTATTTCATTTTTTTTTTTATGAAAAAATAAGGCCCACTTTGGGCTTTATTTCATATTAAGAAATTTTCAAATTTTTCCGAAAAATGAAATAAGGCCCAAAAAAATGAAACAAGGCCCAATTTTGCGATAAATGCTGAAATGCGTTAGCTACGAAGCAGCTGTTGGACTTACTGGACGGGTTAATATACAAATACTTTTCGGCAAGGAGATGGTTTTTCTGGCTGAGGGTTTTAATCCCTGCCATGGCCGAAGGCCAGCACGTAGAAGGACACTTTTTGCCTGCGCAGAAGGGCCCTGGATAGAGGAAGACTTTTCAACAAGGGGATGGTTTTGTTGGCTGAGGGTTTTAGTCCCTGCCACGGCCGAAGGCCGGCACGCAGAAGGACACTTTTTTTCTGCGCAGAAGGACCCTCGATAGAGGAAGACTTTTCCGCAAAGAAGATGGTTTTGTTGGCCAACGGTTTGAATCCCTGCCTTCCTTCCTTCCTTCCTTCCTTCCCACCTTCCTTCCTTCATTTCATCCTTCTGCCTTCGGCCGTGGCAGGGATTAAAACCCTCAGCCAACAAAACCATCTCCTTGCAGAAAAGACCTCTATTCTGGGTCTTTCTGCATGCATTAAAGTTCTGCATTTCTGCAGTTCAGTCGACGCCGTAATTTTCGGCGTTATTTCATTTTTAGAAATTTTATAATTTTTACAAAAAAAGTTTTTTTTAAAAATGAAATAAAGCCCGCAGAAAATGAAATAACACCAAAATTTTACGATTTCAACTCTTCATATAAAAAAAAAAGTGGGCTTTATTTCATTTGGGCGTTATTTCCCGGAGCCTGTTGCTTCCACTCGCTTTCCTGTAATCGTCGTTTTTGTCACCAGTGGGCGCACCACGCCCATTTTTGGGAGGTTATTTAAGTCTGCTACGGTGGACTGGGGAATAAAATTTTAGATTCAGCTTCAGATTCGCTCTACAAGGTGAGAATTTGATCAATAAGCACGGGAAAATTCAAATTTGCTATAAAAAATAGGCGTGATACTACATAGTCCGGTTTTCTTTATTTTCAATACCAAATAGCCTATGATGACAAAGAATATTCGTGCCAAATTGCATGGCGATAGCTCTATTCGTTCTGCCGTAACCGTGATTTTCACAGACAGACGGACGGCCATGGTTAAATCGACTCGGGAGGAATATATATATTTTTCTATACCTGCCACGCCTCTTTAATACGTTACAAATTCCCTAAATATACCCTACATTCTTTCGGGTGTAGGGTATAAAAATGAGTACTTCATTAACGCCGAATGTTGTGGACCTCTTAAATGTAATTTCTATAACCATAAACCACGCAAATAAAATATCGGGTTCCCAACAGGTGCATAACAATTTTGTATTTTAATATGAACGCAGCCTTGAACGTTTTTCATGATCTGCCAACGTCAAAACGTCACTCAAGGCTAACATTTTTATCATGTTGAAGTTCGCTCGTTCGTGAACGTTTAAAAATTACTACCATAATTCTGAGTCGGTGGTCGCAGCTTTAAGTTCCTGTACAGAGCCGAATGCAAAACAATTGGATCAAACATTATACTCGTAGTTGTTATTAGTTTCAACGAATGTGTGTATACATTCATCAAAAGGTTGCTTAATATAAGGGGACAATGTTCATACTAAAGAGACTGCTGTTAATTTAACCAATTTCATTTTAAAAATATTAAACATTTAATGTTCAAAACAACCATTTACCATATTCGTATTTATGCCAAACCAAGTGTGTTTATGATGAAATCAACCACGAAACACTTGATTTTGGCTCAGTGTGTACTAGAGGTCTGCATGGGATGCTTCGAACACACGAATACGCTTGAATACACTACTGCAGTACACCACATTTCGAATGGAAATTTTACTCCTTAAGGCTGAACCCACACCGGATCAGACAAAACGTCTTTGTCTGATAAGGCAAGAAAACATTTCTTATTCCAACACACACCGAGCAAAACAGAAGTTAACAAGACAAAACATTTTGTTTTCTTGTCTTCTTTGGTGTGCGTTGAGATAAGACAAAATTGATTACAAGATAATGTTAAAACAAACGCAAACGAAATTGCGTTTCTCTTTTGTGCTTTTCGTACTTTATCGTGGATTTGACAATAAATCCATTGCGAATGCCAACAAAACTACGAAAATCACAAAACAAAGCACTAGTTAATACTAATAGTATATACTAATGTAATAGTGTATAGTATATACTATTGTATATACTAATGTTATAGTATATACTATTACATATAGTATTACATATACTATACACTATACTGTATATACTATTACATATAGTATATACTATTGCATACTACATGTATATACTACATATACTACAGAGTATATACTATGTATACATTTATAAATATAGTTCTCATTTAGTAAATAAATGTATAACTATTTATGTATGTAAATAAATAAATGTAAATTAATGTATAACTATTAAATTTTTAATAAAGAAAATACAACAAACTTACTTTGATAATTAATTTCGTTAGCTATTTCTACCCAAAACTTTTCAATTTTTATTTTATTGGCATGCTCTTTTCTTTATAATTATATATGTACATATTGGGCTTCATGTCTCAATTAAATATAGTAATTTTTTCGCGTCAACGTCCATAACAAGCAAAAATCTTAAAAAACAATTCTCAAAAAGAACGGTGTCAAAATTTTGTCTTCTAAAAACAACTGGCCAGCTATCGACAAAGAGACATGTTTTTCTGTATTGTCTTGTCTTGTCTTGTCTTATCTTTTCTGCTTTAAGTCATGCGGTGTGGGTTACGCCATAAGAACGTACGCTATTAAGAACGTTCGCCGACAACGGCGCTGGTTTGAAACAAACTTGTTCCGTTCGGTGTGGGTTGGCCGTATGCAAAGCCATGCATTATCGACAACCACTCGTCAGACAAAACAAAACAAAAACATTTGTTTTGTTTCGCCTTCTTCGGTGTGTGCGGCCTCATAAGAAACAATGATCACTTGTTTTATCAGACAGAATAAAGCGTTTTGTCTGATCCGGTGTGGGTTCAGCCTAACTCAAAAATACAAACGCCGACTAGAGTCGAATGAAACCGAATCTCCATACGTTTTTGTACGAATGAAATTAGGATAGCACCTAAAGAAGAAAAGATGGTGACGTGTATGTACGTATACATTATGTATGTAAACATTGTGTGTATATCTTTCTTCATTGCGGACGGCAACAGGCTTCGAAAACAATAAAAAAATACAATAACAAACGAAAAGGCGGTGTACAACAGATAACGTCAGAGCAAGGCAGGCAGCAGATAAGGGCCTGAAAATGTGCAAATAAAAAAACGAAAAAACTCCCCCTCCCCGCAAATATTAAATGCATGTTTGTCTCGATATTAACCGTCGTAGCAGGCAGCAGACCACCGTAGAAGCGTCTAAAAATTATCAGCAAATAAAGAATTAAAAAAACAACTCTCCCTCATTCTCTCTTTCGATTCCACTAACAAAAACTTCAGCAAATAGATAAGAAGCAAAAAACTTTCCTTTTTCCTTAGGCGGTAAAGTAAAAAAAAAACGTATTTCCATGGATTCCACCAACAAAAATGAATCAACGGGATATTAACATTTCTTTATTCGGTGCCCCTCCAATTCATAAGCGACGAATTATCGTTTTCTTCCGAGTCGTCTAGAGTCGTCTAGAGATGATCCATGCAGACCTCTAGTGTGTACCACTGAGATAACGCACCGGTCTAAGTACCTGAAATCGCAGCCTTAAACGCTTTAGTTTAAAATCAACCAAATCATTCGATTCCACGCCGTTCACAATAATTGATAATCTCTCAAACCATATTGTGAGGTATACCTTGGCTTACACCCTTACAAGATCAAATTAACTCAAGAACTAAAGACTGTTAATCATTTGATGCACCAAAACTTCTCCGATTGGATTCTGTTTGAAGAACTTTGAAAAAAATCTTTTCTTTGAAGAAAAATAGTTTATGCCAACAAAGTTAGGGGAGCTCAAGGACAATATCGAACGTGAAATTGCCAATTAGAGCTGAGCACAAGCTGTTTTAAAGACAGCTAGGCACAAATCGACAGGACTGCTGTTTTGTGACTGTCGTGTGAAAATTTAAATAAATAACACAACGGCACTGTGGTGCCGTTACCCGACCGACAGTAATTTTTACTGCTTGTTCGAAAATTTGTATGCCTGTTGAGGCATTTCTATCTCGTTCCCTCCGCTTACAGTTTAAGCGAAAACCAAAGAAACGAAAGCAACTTTCCCTCCGCTCAAACTCCAAAGGAACGAAAGAAAAGAATTTGCTTTCACTCCGTCGATGGTGCTTTGTTTTCACAATAATTGTCTAAACAGTAATTAAGAAGAAAAAATTCTCCCTCTTTCCCCCGTATGTGTATTCTTCTCTTATATCTATTTAGCAATAAGTGGCATTAAAACTGCTGAGTCTGAGTCGACTGACAATTTTGTTTTTATTTCTAGCAGGGCATAAGTAATAAAGGCTGTTGCTGCAAATCTATCTGAAAAGTTTTCGCAGTTTTTACTGCCAAAACGTTCTGTGTTTTAAAAGTAGTTTCAAAACGGCTTGTGCTCAGCTCTAGTATGCCACTTCATGAACCTTTGCGCCTCTGCAGCTTCAAAAGTTCTTCCATCTGAACTGGAAAGCCAAATTAGGGACATTTATAGCTATTTTTCTTACAGCAGTAAGCGACAAAAAAGTATTTTAATGACCGGTGTGAAGTTAGCATCCTGCGAATTCAGAAACTCAGCATCCTGCGAATTCAACTAACAGAGCTCTCTTAACTCTCTGTTCTTATTAATTTACGGCGAAAAGTCACTGACGTTTATCAACGAGTATACGATTTTTTATTTACTCGTTGTTTTATGGATATGAGAAAGCACGTACCCCAACCCGATATTCTTTCCGACCGAAGTAAAAGATTTTGATAAAAAATTACTTTACCCCCAAAGTGGTTACACGGTGGTTTTTTTACCCACAATTTTTTTTTTCACCAATCGATAGGAAGCATCGCGAAACAGATTTTTAAAATGGTGAGGGGTGGGTGCCAGCCCTCCAAAGTGGTCACACAGGGGTTTTTATCTTTTGCTCAAGTGGGACTTTACTCCAAAGTCCTAATTCCTGAGGAATTCACTTGGAATTAGAATAGAATTGATTTTCCCCAGCTCTGATTAGTCAGAATAGTTTCTGTCAATTTTTGTTTGCTACAAGTAGTAGGTGCAAAGAAAAAACTTAATATTCGGAGAGAAGTTCGAAGATATCAAAAAAATTTTATGTAATTGTTTATTAAGGGCTCTGTAAAAATAAATACTCAGTGTAATTATACTCAGAATGCAGATCCGTAATAGATCAGTCCTACTGATAGCGACGGAACAGAAAATTTTCAAGTTTCATAGAATCCGTTCAAGAGCTGCGCAAACACAGGGATACAACTGTTCTCATAATTCTATAGGAATTTTATTTCATATTTAAAGCTAAAATCCTTCATAGCTATCTGCTTAAATAGAACACTAAAGTTTTTAGAACACTAAAGAATAGTAAAGTTAAAGGGTTTGAGACATTTAACTCATAAACTAGCCTTTTAGAGCGAAATTACTAAGATTTGTAATCCGAAAATTTTTCACATAAAAAAAATTACGTTTCTGTTTCATCCCTGATAATTCGCAGTTGGCATTATTTCTCAACGATTGTAATAGAATGAACGGATCGACGAATGAAAACATTGAAAAATTTTCTACTTCTATAAGTTTCCGCATGTAAACGAACGGAGCCTATGAAACTCATCCCATATGTTTACATATATGTATTTAAACTTTTCTTGCGTGAGATTTCTGACGCATACGCACGCAAACGGAGTCTATGAAACTGAGCCTTTAAGGCGGACAGATACGTACGCAAACGGACTTTAAAGGCCTTAAAGGCTCAGTTTCATAGACTCCGTTTGCGTGCGTATCCGTCAGAAATCTGACGCAAGAAAAGTTGAAATATATGTAAACATATGGGATGAGTTTCATAGGCACCGTGCGTTCACATGCGTAAACGGATAGAAAGTGAAAAATTTTCTACTTTTTCATCCGTCGATCCGTTTATTCTATTACAATCGTTGTCTTGAGAACGAATGAAAACTGCGAATTATCAGGGATGAAACAGAAACTTAATTTTTTGAGGTGAAAAATTATGAGAACAGTTGTATCCCTGTGTTTGCGCAGCTCTTGAACGGATTCTATGAAACTTGTAAAATTTTTGTTCCGTCGCTATCCGTAAGTAGTAAGAGATTTCTGACGGATACGCACGCAAACGGAGTCTATGAAACTGAGCCTTTAAGCCGACGTCAGACAGAACGCGATATACGCTGCGCGATACGGGGCGTAATTATCGCGCTGCCAATTGGTGGTCAAATAGAGCGCGAATCGCTACTAAGGTAAACAAATCAACCGCGTGTATATATAGATAGCAATTTTTTACAAATTTTTCCTTTAGAGTTTCAATTGTCTTACAATAACTTATAATCTCAACTCTCTGGCATCTCCGAAAATTGTAGAACTATACTCATTCACTCACAAAACACTAACACAACTAGGACATTTTGTAAATTTTCACAACGCACCGCGTCGCGGAAATCTATACGCCGCGAAAGTAAACAACGTTTTTTCTCTGTCTGACGTGCTTATGGGATTTCTGTGTAATACAACCGGGCGTAAATTTCGCGGCGCGTAAATCGCGTTCTGTCTGACGTCCACTTTATAGACCATGCGTTTCTCAGCGCCCTCTATTAGTTATTTTACGATTCAGCAAATAACGAGGAGTATAGTGAATATGACGATTCATAGCGATTTCATTTAATATACTCGTACATAAGCCTATCTCATACCTAACTAGTAAAAAATCAGAGATGTTTATAGATGGGAGCGACGACCGCATTAAAATAAAAATGAAAGGGTAAAATTGTGAGATCTATACGCTTCATAAAATTTTATTAAAATTCATTAACTCATTACCTATTATTATTATTAGAAGTTTAAGAAAACAATTGAATCGGCCATTGCAAAAAGAATATACATATATGTATATTGACTCATATATTTTTTGAAATTTTTTTTAGACTTTATATGTACTTGTTTTAGATGTACGTACTAACAGTACTTTGAGTCCAAATCGAAAAATATGACTTATATTGTTTTTGCAATAACTGCAAGTTAATTTTTACTTTTGCACACTCACAAAAAATCCTCTTAGGATTGCAATAATATAGTTTCATTAAGTTTTAAGAAAAATAAAAATCGGGGCAACATCGAGGCAAAATATTAGAATAACAGAAACTTTTATCAAGAAATATTAAACTGGAGACCTATGGAAGAGCCTTTTGAATAATAAATTAAAATATAAACCCCAATATCCATCCATTTTTACAACCAAAAATTTTACACCCAAAATGTTACTCTTACACACAGTTTTTAGTCAAGGGTTTGTGAGTGAATGAAAGTTATTTAAAAAGATGTTATAATTACAAAAGGTGGGAGTTTCCAGCTATAAAATTGTAAAGGCTTATAAAATTTAGTTTTCTATGTAAGCTTTAATAGGTTTTAAATTTTCTAATAGTAAAATTATTTTCAATTTGCAATACAAAAGCAATAAATTTTGCAATAATATTGCAATAAATTTTGCAATATATTTTTGAAATATTATAAAAATATAATAACATTTTACACCTTAACAGGAAATAACTAACTTCACTCTTAATAAAAAAATCCAACACATGTCTCACATGTCATATTTATATCTGTCAACTGTATATTTTTTTAATAATACAAAACATTAAAAACATTAAATATGGTAAAACATCTTTAAAAACATACCTGACTTTTTACTACTTCGGTTTCAATAGTGTTGTATGAAATATTTCGACGACAGATGTCGCTGGCTTTACACGCTGTTGCACTAGTACACTTTTGCCGAATCGCTCATGCGCTATATTCTTATAAATACAGAAACTTTTCTGATTATGAGAACTTGTAATTTTTTTGTGTTATCCGTGTGTTTATCCGTAAGGAATTACTTATTTGAGTGCCTATACATAAATTGAGTTGCTCTACATAAATTGTAGCTTATGTGTCAGAACAAACGACACAAACAATGGAGGAAATTCGTTACAAGCACAGATCGAGTAGGTACTCGCTCGTTTGATAAGTAACACGTGCTTATCAGCACCGAAATAGTAAAAGTTTGCACCAGACTGACCAGATCTCAAATTAGCATATTTTCCATAACGCGAATAAAATTATATAATTTTAATTACAAAAATTTATAAATTTAATTTAGTTTAAATTAAATTTAATTTAGTTTAAAAAAATTTATTTAATTTAAAAATTTAATGTTTTGGGGTATTGTATAAAAGGATTTTATACTAATGAATTTTACAATCCCATAAATATTTGAAATATATAAATCAGTTTCCCTAATTTAAATTAATTGAAGTTTTACATTCATAAATAAATCTACAACTCTAATAAGTTCCCTCAGGTATACAAAATAGGAGGTATACAAAATAACCATTAGCTATATACGAGTAATATATTAGTAGAACAGACGCAAACAATGAGCAGGAATTCGCACAATGGATTCTTGGCTAAGCCTCAAACTAATTTTAATTTTCTTGGCTAAGCCTCAAACCACTCACAAATAATATGTTTGTCTGCACTAAAGACCTAATAGTGCCATCTATGAGGCATATCAGCTTTCATTATAAAGACAGAATAGAACATTCACATCGCTACTGGTCAAGTTTCTTTTTCTGGTTGAGAACTTAGAAAAAATAAACTCTTTTCCTATACAACTCTCTATAGGATCTGAATTTTCAGAGTTTTGGTCGTCGACTTTACTACGTTAACTCATTTGTTATTAAAGTTAACTAATTATATATCGAATATATACTATATAAGAAATGTATATACCGAATATATATACTATATGGTCATAGTTTGTTCTCAGTACAAACTACAAATATAATTTAAGCGTGATGCCACCACGCTAAATGTCTTTCAGGCATTCCTACGAATCAATAGAGACCACTTTTGTCAATTTCCTATCCCTAAGATTTCTGCAATATACACAGGATGCTGAAGCCAATCTGTTAACAGTGGTCACAGTTTCTGCTCTATAAAAACTACAAATATAATTTATGCATGTTGCCACCTATTTACATGTCTTCCAGGCATTCTTACGAATCAATAGAGACCACTTTTGTCAATTTCCTATCCCTACGATTTCTGCAATATGCACAGGATGCTGAAGCCAATCTGTCAACAGTGGTCACAGTTTCTGCTCTATAAAAACTACAAATATAATTTATGCGTGTTGCCACCTATTTACATGTCTTCCACGCATTCTTACGAATCAATAGAAACCACTTTTGTCAATTTCCTTTCCCTGTGATTTCTGCAATATCGCCAACAGATTGCAATTAAATTATATTTAATGCAATTAAATTTATATTTAAATATACAATAAATTATATTTGTAGTTTATATAGAGGAAAAACTGTGACCTCTGTAAACAGATTGGCTTCAGCATCCTGTGTATATTGCAGAAATCGTAGGGATAGGAAATTGACAAAAGTGGTCTCTATTGATTCGTAAGAACACCTGGAAGACACGTAAATAGGTGGCAACACGCATAAATCATATTTGTAGTTTTTATAGAGGAAAAACTGTGACCTCTGTTAACAGATTGGCTTCAGCATCCTGTGCATATTGCAGAAATCGTAGGGATAGGAAATTGACAAAAGTGGTCTCTATTGATTCGTAAGAATACCTGGAAGACACGTAAATAGGTGGCAACACGCATAAATTATATTTGTAGTTTTTATAGAGGAGAAACTGTGACCTCTGTTAACAGATTGGCTTCAGCATCCTGTGCATATTGCAGAAATCGTAGGGATAGGAAATTGACAAAAGTGGTCTTTACTGATTCGTAAGAATGCCTGGAAGACATGTAAATAGGTGGCAACACGCATAAATTATATTTGTAGTTTTTATAGAGCAGAAACTGTGACCACTGTTAACAGATTGGCTTCAGCATCCTGTGCATATTGCAGAAATCGTAGGGATAGGAAATTGACAAAAGTGGTCTCTATTGATTCGTAGGAATGCCTGGAAGACATGTAAATAGGTGGCAACACGCATAAATTATATTTGTAGTTTTTATAGAGCAGAAACTGTGAACACTGTTAACAGATTGGCTTCAGCATCCTGTGCATATTGCAGAAATCGTAGGGATAGGAAATTGACAAAAGTGGTCTCTATTGATTCGTAAGAATACCTGGAAGACACGTAAATAGGTGGCAATACGCATAAATTATATTTGTAGTTTTTATAGAGCAGAAACTGTGACCACTGTTAACAGATTGGCTTCAGCATCCTGTGCATATTGCAGAAATCGTAGGGATAGGAAATTGACAAAAGTGGTCTCTATTGATTCGTAGGAATGCCTGGAAGACATGTAAATAGGTGGCAACACGCATAAATTATATTTGTAGTTTTTATAGAGCAGAAACTGTGACCTCTGTTAACAGATTGGCTTCAGCATCCTGTGCATATTGCAGAAATCGTAGGGATAGGAAATTGACAAAAGTGGTCTCTATTGATTCGCAAGAATGCCTGGAAGACACGTTAATAGGTGGCAACACGCATAAATTATATTTGTAGTTTTTTAGAGGAGAAACTGTGACCTCTGTTAACAGATTGGCTTCAGAATCCTGTGCATATTGCAGAAATCATAGGGATAGGAAATTGACAGAAGTGGTCTCTATTGATTCGTAAGAATGCCTGGAAGACATGTAAATAGGTGGCAACACGCATAAATTATATTTGTAGTTTTTATAGAGGAAAAACTGTGACCTCTGTAAACAGATTGGCTTCAGCATCCTGTGCATATTGCAGAAATCGTAGGGATAGGAAATTGACAAAAGTGGTCTCTATTGATTCGTAAGAACACCTGGAAGACACGTAAATAGGTGGCAACACGCATAAATTATATTTGTAGTTTTTATAGAGGAAAAACTGTGACCTCTGTTAACAGATTGGCTTCAGCATCCTGTGCATATTGCAGAAATCGTAGGGATAGGAAATTGACAAAAGTGGTTTCTATTGATTCGTAAGAATGCCTGGAAGATAAGTAAATAGGTGGCAACACGCATAAATTATATTTGTAGTTTTTATAGAGGAGAAACTGTGACCTCTGTTAACAGATTGGCTTCAGCATCCTGTGCATATTGCAGAAATCGTAGGGATAGGAAATTGACAAAAGTGGTCTCTATTGATTCGTAAGAATGCCTGGAAGACACGTTAATAGGTGGCAACACGCATAAATTATATTTGTAGTTTTTATAGAGGAGAAACTGTGACCTCTGTTAACAGATTGGCTTCAGCATCCTGTGCATATTGCAGAAATCATAGGGATAGGAAATTGACAAAAGTGGTCTCTATTGATTCGTAAGAATGCCTGGAAGACATGTAAATAGGTGGCAACACGCATAAATTATATTTGTAGTTTTTATAGAGGAAAAACTGTGACCTCTGTAAACAGATTGGCTTCAGCATTCTGTGCATATTGCAGAAATCGTAGGGATAGGAAATTGACAAAAGTGGTCTCTATTGATTCGTAAGAACACCTGGAAGACACGTAAGTAGGTGGCAACACGCATAAATCATATTTGTAGTTTTTATAGAGGAAAAACTGTGACCTCTGTTAACAGATTGGCTTCAGCATCCTGTGCATATTGCAGAAATCGTAGGGATAGGAAATTGACAAAAGTGGTTTCTATTGATTCGTAAGAATGCCTGGAAGACATGTAAATAGGTGGCAACACGCATAAATTATATTTGTAGTTTTTATAGAGCAGAAACTGTGACCACTGTTAACAGATTGGCTTCAGCATCCTGTGCATATTGCAGAAATCGTAGGGATAGGAAATTGACAAAAGTGGTCTCTATTGATTCGTAAGAAGGCTTGGAATACATGTAAATAGAGAAGAAACTGTGGCCACATTTTTGGTAAATCTACAACTGCTCTAATGCATTTTTGGGTTTTATTGCTATTTTATAAGACGCGTGGGTAAAATACAATTTATAATGATCTTTTCAAAATAATATACACCCCACTCTTTTTTACACAGTAGATACATTCTTTGCAAAACCGCGCAAGAAATTATAAAAAAAAATACATGCGACTTGTTTTCACAACTTTAAAAAATTGTGGCAGATGAACTAGTCTAAATAGTTTCCCCCAAAAACCGTACAATGCAAAAAGGTAATAATGAAATCCATATTACATATTTATAAAACAAAAACAATTTATTTTTATTACATAAAAAATTTAAAAGTAAGAAATTATCATCGATATAAATTATACTGAAAAGTCACCATCGAATTAAGAAAAAATTAACGTGGAACCCCGCGTTTAAAAAAGAACTTCTCATTCCTTTGGTAGGCGTAATCATTTTATCCAAGCTACAAACTACATATGTACCTAAATTCCTGGCAAAGACAGAATCAATAATTTCTCTCATTTTCATTATCATCATTATGATCATCATCTTCATCATAATTTTATTCATCATCATCATCAAAATTTTTTATTATTATTATCATCATCATCAGCATCATTATCATTATAATTATCATCATAATTTTCATCATAATTATTTTCATAATCATCATTAATCATTATCATAATAGCCACAATCATTATTATCATTATCATCATCATTATCATAATATTACCATCATCATCATCATCGGCATCATTTTCATTATCATCTTATTATTATCATCATTATCATAATTTTCATAATGATTTTCACCATCCTCATTATTATCATAACTATTGTAATCACCATTATCATCACCATAATTTTGATTTTATTAATTATTAGTTTAATATTATTATTAAACTTTTAATAATATTATTTTATTATTTTATTCATATTTTGTTTGTAAATTATATTTACATATTTCTAGATATATTTAAAAAATAACGAGAAACTATAAAAATGTTGACTGCATGTTATTACAGTGATTGGTTGTACAATTAAATAAAATCGTTCAATAGTTTCTGTTAAGTAAGAGCCCTCTATTGCTTGTTTCTGGTAACTCAAGACTATATTTCTGTTAAGTGTCTGTTAAATAAAGTTTTCTGTTAACTTTCTCTGTTAAACCTCTGTTGTTAACATATTCGCCGCTGTTATTAACAGAGCTCTGTTAACTCACTTAACATGCCAATTCGCAGGATGCCAACTTCACAGGAGTATTTTAATGTTGAACAACATAAAATTTTAAAAACTGCCAAAACTGGAGAGTTATCTCTTGAAGCTGCAGTGCAACGTGTTTTAGAGTAGTGGAATGTTCTAACACATTTTAAAAAATAAATGCTACTTTTTGTTTTCGTCTTATGCATTAAATGCAATAAATAAAATTAATTTCAAATTCCAATCTGAAACACCACGATTCCATATTCTATTGAAAACTTAAAAACGGTTTTCTTTTAAATATTCTGAATAATGTAATTCATCTAGATAAGGTTATGATTGTGTTAATCTAATAGACTTTAATGACTCTTCGATTTAAAAGTCAATGAATGATGTATATCTGGGGCCTCGAGCAAACATAATGATACAAGAAAATAAATTAAATATTGATAAAATAAAGATTTTTAAAGGAAATTGCAAGGCATTTTATATTGTATTATGTAAACAAAATTTGAATAGAATAAATTTTGAAGAACCTGTTCTAAAAGCTATACAAATCTTAGATCATCGAAAGTTAGGATATAGCCTGATACCAATAGTCTCCCTTCCAAATGAAGAAAAAAACCTAGACAAATTTTGGCATTTTGTTTTTAAAATAAAAAAATAGTCTGGGAACCCACACCTAAAGAACTTTGTTGGAAGTTTGCCCATAGTAGCGCAGCGCCGGAAAGAATATATTCCCAATTAAAACTTATCAAATGCACAACACGTGTAACGACCAATTTTGTACAAAATTGGCCGTACATATATTTTTATACACACATATACTCGTTATATATATAAGTGACTTTAATCAAGGAGATAACGGAACACTACTTTGGGAAAAAAAAAACCTGTCCGCATAGTAACCAAACCCGTTCTTCAGGTACTCGACGCATTCTACCGTCTTGCTTAGGTGCGAGCGAGACAGCAAGAGCCACTGACGAATATAAAAAGGCCGACATCTCATGCGATGGGGACTTGGGTTTGGACCAGCACTGGGAAGACATCAAGGAGTACATCTGCCAGCATCGAAGTCAATACCGAAGTCAACGTCGAAGCCAACAGCTACGCCAGCGTCAAAGTCAGCATCTACGCCAGCATCGAAGTCAACGTCGAAGTCAGCATCTAGGCCAGCATCGAAGTCAACGTACCGAAGCCAACGCCTCCGTCGACGTCGCAGCTTGAGCCTCAGCCAACGTCAACGTCGATCCGAGGTAAGTGATCATCGTCGGACTGTAGGTTTTTACCCCGCGACCAACGCCAGGATCATCGTCGGACTGTGGGTTTTTACCCCGCGACCAACGCCAGGATCATCGTCGGACTGTGGGTTTTTACCCCGCGACCAACGCCAGGATCATCGTCGGACTGTGGGTTTTTACCCCGCGACCAACGCCAGGATCATCGTCGGACTGTGGGTTTTACCCCGCGACCAACGCCAGGATCATCGTCGGACTGTGGGTTTTTACCCCGCGACCAACGCCAGGATCATCGTCGGACTGTGGGTTTTTACCCCGCGACCAACGCCAGGATCATCGTCGGACTGTGGGTTTTTACCCCGCGACCAACGCCAGGATCATCGTCGGACTGTGGGTTTTTACCCCGCGACCAACGCCAGGATCATCGTCGGACTGAGGGTTTTTACCCCGCGACCAACGCCAGGATCATCGTCGGACTGTGGGTTTTTACCCCGCGACCAACGCCAGGATCATCGTCGGACTGAGGGTTTTTACCCCCCGACCAACGCCGGGATCATCGTCGGACTGTGGGTTTTTACCCCGCGACCAACGCCAGGATCATCGTCGGACTGTGGGTTTTTACCCCGCGACCAACGCCAGGATCATCGTCGGACTGTGGGTTTTTACCCCGCGACCAACGCCAGGATCATCGTCGGACTGAGGGTTTTTACCCCGCGACCAACGCCAGGATCATTGTCGGACTGTGGGTTTTTACCCCGCGACCAACGCCAGGATCATCGTCGGACTGTGGGTTTTTACCCCGCGACCAACGCCAGGATCATCGTCGGACTGTGGGTTTTTACCCCGCGACCAACGCCAGGATCATCGTCGGACTGTGGGTTTTTACCCCGCGACCAACGCCAGGATCATCGTCGGACTGTGGGTTTTTACCCCGCGACCAACGCCAGGATCATCGTCGAACTGTGGGTTTTTACCCCGCGACCAACGCCAGGATCATCGTCGGACTGAGGGTTTTTACCCCGCGACCAACGCCAGGATCATCGTCGGACTGTGGGTTTTTACCCCGCGACCAACGCCAGGATCACCGTCGGACTGTGGGTTTTTACCCCGCAACCAACGCCAGGATCATCGTCGGACTGTGGGTTTTTACCCCGCGACCAACGCCAGGATCATCGTCGGACTGTGGGTTTTTACCCCGCGACCAACGCCAGGATCATCGTCGGACTGTGGGTTTTTACCCCGCGACCAACGCCAGGATCATCGTCGGACTGTGGGTTTTTACCCCGCGACCAACGCCAGGATCATCGTCAGACTGTGGGTTTTTACCCCGCGACCAACGCCAGGATCATCGTCGGACTGTGGGTTTTTACCCCGCGACCAACGCCAGGATCATCGTCGGACTGTGGGTTTTTACCCCGCGACCAACGCCAGGATCATCGTCGGACTGTGGGTTTTTACCCCGCGACCAACGCCAGGATCATCGTCGGACTGAGGGTTTTTACCCCGCGACCAACGCCAGGATCATCGTCGGACTGTGGGTTTTTACACCCCGACCAACGCCAGGATCATCGTCGGACTGTGGGTTTTTACCCCGCGACCAACGCCAGGATCATCGTCGGACTGTGGGTTTTTACCCCGCGACCAACGCCAGGATCATCGTCGGACTGTGGGTTTTTACCCCGCGACCAACGCCAGGATCATCGTCGGACTGTGGGTTTTTACCCCCCGACCAACGCCGGGATCATCGTCGGACTGTGGGTTTTTACCCCGCGACCAACGCCAGGATCATCGTCGGACTGAGGGTTTTTACCCCGCGACCAACGCCAGGATCATCGTCGGACTGTGGGTTTTTACCCCGCGACCAACGCCAGGATCATCGTCGGACTGTGGGTTTTTACCCCGCGACCAACGCCAGGATCATCGTCGGACTGTGGGTTTTTACCCCGCGACCAACGCCAGGATCATCGTCGGACTGAGGGTTTTTACCCCGCGACCAACGCCAGGATCATCGTCGGACTGTGGGTTTTTACCCCGCGACCAACGCCAGGATCATCGTCGGACTAAGGGTTTTTACCCCCCGACCAACGCCGGGATCATCGTCGGACTGTGGGTTTTTACCCCGCGACCAACGCCAGGATCATCGTCGGACTGTGGGTTTTTACCCCGCGACCAACGCCAGGATCATCGTCAGACTGTGGGTTTTTACCCCGCGACCAACGCCAGGATCATCGTCGGACTGTGGGTTTTTACCCCGCGACCAACGCCAGGATCATCGTCGGACTGTGGGTTTTTACCCCGCGACCAACGCCAGGATCATCGTCGGACTGTGGGTTTTTACCCCGCGACCAACGCCAGGATCATCGTCGGACTGAGGGTTTTTACCCCGCGACCAACGCCAGGATCATCGTCGGACTGTGGGTTTTTACACCCCGACCAACGCCAGGATCATCGTCGGACTGTGGGTTTTTACCCCGCGACCAACGCCAGGATCATCGTCGGACTGTGGGTTTTTACCCCGCGACCAACGCCAGGATCATCGTCGGACTGTGGGTTTTTACCCCGCGACCAACGCCAGGATCATCGTCGGACTGTGGGTTTTTACCCCGCGACCAACGCCAGGATCATCGTCGAACTGTGGGTTTTTACCCCGCGACCAACGCCAGGATCATCGTCGGACTGAGGGTTTTTACCCCGCGACCAACGCCAGGATCATCGTCGGACTGTGGGTTTTTACCCCGCGACCAACGCCAGGATCACCGTCGGACTGTGGGTTTTTACCCCGCAACCAACGCCAGGATCATCGTCGGACTGTGGGTTTTTACCCCGCGACCAACGCCAGGATCATCGTCGGACTGTGGGTTTTTACCCCGCGACCAACGCCAGGATCATCGTCGGACTGTGGGTTTTTACCCCGCGACCAACGCCAGGATCATCGTCGGACTGTGGGTTTTTACCCCGCGACCAACGCCAGGATCATCGTCGAACTGTGGGTTTTTACCCCGCGACCAACGCCAGGATCATCGTCGGACTGAGGGTTTTTACCCCGCGACCAACGCCAGGATCATCGTCGGACTGTGGGTTTTTACCCCGCGACCAACGCCAGGATCACCGTCGGACTGTGGGTTTTTACCCCGCAACCAACGCCAGGATCATCGTCGGACTGTGGGTTTTTACCCCGCGACCAACGCCAGGATCATCGTCGGACTGTGGGTTTTTACCCCGCGACCAACGCCAGGATCATCGTCGGACTGTGGGTTTTTACCCCGCGACCAACGCCAGGATCATCGTCGGACTGTGGGTTTTTACCCCGCGACCAACGCCAGGATCATCGTCAGACTGTGGGTTTTTACCCCGCGACCAACGCCAGGATCATCGTCGGACTGTGGGTTTTTACCCCGCGACCAACGCCAGGATCATCGTCGGACTGTGGGTTTTTACCCCGCGACCAACGCCAGGATCATCGTCGGACTGTGGGTTTTTACCCCGCGACCAACGCCAGGATCATCGTCGGACTGAGGGTTTTTACCCCGCGACCAACGCCAGGATCATCGTCGGACTGTGGGTTTTTACACCCCGACCAACGCCAGGATCATCGTCGGACTGTGGGTTTTTACCCCGCGACCAACGCCAGGATCATCGTCGGACTGTGGGTTTTTACCCCGCGACCAACGCCAGGATCATCGTCGGACTGTGGGTTTTTACCCCGCGACCAACGCCAGGATCATCGTCGGACTGTGGGTTTTTACCCCCCGACCAACGCCGGGATCATCGTCGGACTGTGGGTTTTTACCCCGCGACCAACGCCAGGATCATCGTCGGACTGAGGGTTTTTACCCCGCGACCAACGCCAGGATCATCGTCGGACTGTGGGTTTTTACCCCGCGACCAACGCCAGGATCATCGTCGGACTGTGGGTTTTTACCCCGCGACCAACGCCAGGATCATCGTCGGACTGTGGGTTTTTACCCCGCGACCAACGCCAGGATCATCGTCGGACTGAGGGTTTTTACCCCGCGACCAACGCCAGGATCATCGTCGGACTGTGGGTTTTTACCCCGCGACCAACGCCAGGATCATCGTCGGACTAAGGGTTTTTACCCCCCGACCAACGCCGGGATCATCGTCGGACTGTGGGTTTTTACCCCGCGACCAACGCCAGGATCATCGTCGGACTGTGGGTTTTTACCCCGCGACCAACGCCAGGATCATCGTCAGACTGTGGGTTTTTACCCCGCGACCAACGCCAGGATCATCGTCGGACTGTGGGTTTTTACCCCGCGACCAACGCCAGGATCATCGTCGGACTGTGGGTTTTTACCCCGCGACCAACGCCAGGATCATCGTCGGACTGTGGGTTTTTACCCCGCGACCAACGCCAGGATCATCGTCGGACTGAGGGTTTTTACCCCGCGACCAACGCCAGGATCATCGTCGGACTGTGGGTTTTTACACCCCGACCAACGCCAGGATCATCGTCGGACTGTGGGTTTTTACCCCGCGACCAACGCCAGGATCATCGTCGGACTGTGGGTTTTTACCCCGCGACCAACGCCAGGATCATCGTCGGACTGTGGGTTTTTACCCCGCGACCAACGCCAGGATCATCGTCGGACTGTGGGTTTTTACCCCGCGACCAACGCCAGGATCATCGTCGGACTGTGGGTTTTTACACCGCGACCAACGCCAGGATCATCGTCGGACTGTGGGTTTTTACCCCGCGACCAACGCCAGGATCATCGTCGGACTGTGGGTTTTTACCCCGCGACCAACGCCAGGATCATCGTCGGACTGTGGGTTTTACCCCGCGACCAACGCCAGGATCATCGTCGGACTGTGGGTTTTTACCCCGCGACCAACGCCAGGATCATCGTCGGACTGTGGGTTTTTACCCCGCGACCAACGCCAGGATCATCGTCGGACTGTGGGTTTTTACCCCCCGACCAACGCCGGGATCATCGTCGGACTGTGGGTTTTTACCCCGCGACCAACGCCAGGATCATCGTCGGACTGAGGGTTTTTACCCCGCGACCAACGCCAGGATCATCGTCGGACTGTGGGTTTTTACCCCGCGACCAACGCCAGGATCATCGTCGGACTGTGGGTTTTTACCCCGCGACCAACGCCAGGAGCATCGTCGGACTGTGGGTTTTTACCCCGCGACCAACGCCAGGATCATCGTCGGACTGAGGGTTTTTACCCCGCGACCAACGCCAGGATCATCGTCGGACTGTGGGTTTTTACCCCGCGACCAACGCCAGGATCATCGTCGGACTAAGGGTTTTTACCCCCCGACCAACGCCGGGATCATCGTCGGACTGTGGGTTTTTACCCCGCGACCAACGCCAGGATCATCGTCGGACTGTGGGTTTTTACCCCGCGACCAACGCCAGGATCATCGTCAGACTGTGGGTTTTTACCCCGCGACCAACGCCAGGATCATCGTCGGACTGTGGGTTTTTACCCCGCGACCAACGCCAGGATCATCGTCGGACTGTGGGTTTTTACCCCGCGACCAACGCCAGGATCATCGTCGGACTGTGGGTTTTTACCCCGCGACCAACGCCAGGATCATCGTCGGACTGTGGGTTCTTACCCCGCGACCAACGCCAGGATCATCGTCGGACTGTGGGTTTTTACCCCGCGACCAACGCCAGGATCATCGTCGGACTGTGGGTTTTTACCCCGCGACCAACGCCAGGATCATCGTCGGACTGTGGGTTTTTACACCGCGACCAACGCCAGGATCATCGTCGGACTGTGGGTTTTTACCCCGCGACCAACGCCAGGATCATCGTCGGACTGTGGGTTTTTACCCCGCGACCAACGCCAGGATCATCGTCGGACTGTGGGTTTTACCCCGCGACCAACGCCAGGATCATCGTCGGACTGTGGGTTTTTACCCCGCGACCAACGCCAGGATCATCGTCGGACTGTGGGTTTTTACCCCGCGACCAACGCCAGGATCATCGTCGGACTGTGGGTTTTTACCCCGCGACCAACGCTAGGACATAATATACAAACATCTTAATTTAAATTAAATTAAATTGTATTAGAAACTAAGGATTTGGAGTAAATAAAGTGTTTGATAGAAAAAAGTGTGCTTGTTCATCAAAAATAAATAACTGAACGAACCTTGGACTGGGCTGAGTTATACCCCAGCAGAAAGCTTCTTTACAGTGGCGCCCGAACAGGGACCCAGCACACTCAACGTCATTTATATATACCAAGATCTATAAGGAACAACTGAAGCCAGTCAAACACAATGGGAAAGAAGACGTGGATTTATACCTTGCGTAAGGAAGAACTTATCGCCTATGCCAGGGAATTCAAACTTGATGAAACAGGAAGCGTAGATGAGCTCAGGAAGAGATTTGCGGCCTTTGTTTCAGACTCCGAATTGGAGCCAACAATAGCGGCACGACTAGAGGAAATCGAAACACAGCATCTAGCAGCACGAAGCTTGTCACCACTTCCACGGGCGGGAACAGGAACTGAGACAAAGTTCCCTCGATCCCCACCACAAATCGGGGTACCCAACGAAATGGCGCAAGATCCACTGACGTTGCAATTGCCAATAACTCTGTTAGGATCCGAGCCCCGAACTGCCAACGTGAAGAAAAATTTCATGCAACCACCAGGTAGTGAGCCATCAACTGTCGACGTAAAGAGTAGTATCATACACACATCAGGGCCCCAAATGGACCATGTCAATGTCATCGACAAAGTACGGAAATGGAATGTGAAGTACGATGGCGGACGGGACTCTTTGGAATTCATAGAGCGAGTGGAAGAGCTCGCTAGTGTCTACGGAATAAGCATGAATCATCTACCAGCAATGATGCCGGAGTTACTCCGGAACCGAGCATTAATCTGGTTGCGGAACAATCCTCGCGAGTGGACCGGTTGGACTGACTACAAGAATTGTTTTTTGAGATTCTTCCTTCCCACTGGATATTTTGAGCAAATAGAAGATCAGATCCGGGCTCGTATGCAGAAACCTAGAGAAAAATATAAAGACTTCGTCTTGGAAATTTGGAACCTAATGCGACACACCAACTTTACGGAACAACAGAAACTAGAACGGGTATTTAGAAATTCTAGACAGGAGTACCAGCTTTACATCAAATGCGTGGATTTTACGAATCTCGATGATCTAATCAATCTCGCGGAGGACCTGGAGAGCATACAGGTGAAGCAAGAGGATGTGACGAGACCTCGGCCCAACAGAGAAAGGGAGGAACAACATCGTGAATTGAGCCATTACATTAACCCAGCCACGGCTTGTCGACGGTGTGGGCAGGATGGTCACCGGAGACGCAGTTGTCGAAATCCTCAAATGTTATTTTGCTGGTCCTGTGGTAGACGAGGAATTAGGACCATCGAATGCTGTCGTCAGGTACAAACCCAGTACCAGGGAAACATGGAAGGCCCCCGCCAGTCTCGGGAAGAGGCGGAATTAGGGCCGGCGAGACTGCAAGGCCACTAGAGATCTTGCGTTACCATAAGGGCCACCTCTTCGCTCACGTCGAAATCGTGGGACGTCCGCTGGAAGCAATCATAGACACTGGCGCGACACGCAGTTTCGCCAGTCAAAGGCTTGCCAGTTGGATTGTAGAAGCGGAGAGCAAGGTGGACCCACCCATAAAAGTACGCATGGCCGATGGAACGCGGAAGTTGGTATCCCAGTCATTCACAGCCAACATCCTCTTGGGGTCCGATATCACAGAAACAACCCTTCTCATTCTCCCGGGAGCCTTGGACGATTTATTACTAGGAATGGACTTCTTGTTGAAGGCGGGCGCAGGCTTTACTTGTGGGGGACAAACCATAAGGCTTTGCGAACAGTTAACTACGCCAACTGTCGGGGAAACCGCCACATGTACTATGGTATCTGAAGAACGAGTTCCCAGAGACGATTCGGAGCATATTAACCTATTTTTGAAGAAAGATCTTAACGCCTTCGAGGAACTCGGGGGGCCCACGAATATAACTGCGCACCGAATAAACATGATTGACGAGCGCCCCATTAAACAGCGCTATATCCCAAGAAACCCAACCATGCATGAAATAATCAACCAGGAGTTGGACGAGTTACTAAAAAAAGGTTGCATAGAACCCTCGCATAGCGCATTCAGCGCTCCAATCGTGTTAGTGAGGAAAAAGACAGGAACTTGGCGACTCTGTGTGGACTACCGACAACTGAATAATCGTTCAGTGCCGGATGCTTACCCATTACCGCGCATCCAACACATTTTGGATCGGTTGCGAAATGCCAAATTCATCAGCAGGTTAGACCTTAAGAACGGGTATTGGCAAATCCCGATGGACGAATCTAGCAAACAATATACAGCTTTCACTGTGGCAGGTCGAGGGCTGTACCAATGGCGAGTCATGCCGTTCGGGCTGCACTCCGCACCCGCGACATTTCAACAAGCACTCGATACTGTCATCGGGCCTGAGCTAGAGCCGTATGCATTTGCGTATCTAGATGACATCATCATAACGAGCACTTCGATAGAAGAACATATACAACACCTCCAGAATGTTTTCAAAAGATTACGAATGGCCAATTTAAAGCTGAATGTAGAAAAGTGCAAGTTCTTTCAAAAAGAGACGAAGTATCTAGGGCATGTCATCAGCGAGCATGGCATCCAAACAGATCCTGAGAAAATTGCTGCAATAGATGCTCTGGAGCCCCCAAAAACCCTCAGAGAACTGAGGCGCTGCCTAGGAATTGCTTCTTGGTATCGGCGTTTCGTGCCGGAGTTTGCAACAATAGTACACCCGATGACTAGTCTCCTCAAAAAGGGTAAACATTGGAAATGGCAGGCAGAACAACAGGAAGCTTTTGAGAAACTAAAAGGAATGTTAACAAGGGCCCCGATACTCTCATGTCCCGATTTTACCAAGCCCTTCACCCTCCAGACGGATGCGAGTGATATTGGCCTGGGAGCCGTCCTAACTCAAGATATAGATGGAACAGAGAAAGTAGTCGCGTACGCAAGCCGACGTCTAAATCAGGCAGAAACAAATTACTCGGTAACAGAAAAGGAATGTCTTGCGATCATTTGGGGCATCCGGAAAATGCGCTGCTATTTAGAAGGGTATCGGTTCACCGTAATTACAGATCACCTCTCCCTGAAGTGGCTCAATTCGATCAAAAATCCCTCTGGGCGAATCGCCCGGTGGGCACTAGAACTCCAACAATACAATTTCGACATAAAATATAGAAAGGGGAAACTAAACGTCGTAGCTGACGCACTCTCCCGCCAACCCGCAGAAACAGTACTAAGAACCATCGAAGAAACCAATGTACCACGAACATGCCCATGGCTAGAGAAGAAAATCAAAGAAATAAGAGAAAACCCTGAAAAATTCCCTGACTACAGAATGGAGGGAAATCAGCTCTACAGACATATTCAGAGGCAGCCAGGCGACGACGACAGTGCACCATGGAAACTGTGCGTGCCGTCAGCTCTACGCTCTCGAGTGCTGAGGGAGAATCATGATAACCCCAGTGCCGGACACCTCGGTATACGAAAGACCACCGCCCGAATCATGGGTCGCTACTACTGGCCCGGGATGCTTCGCGATATAAGTCTCTACGTCCGAGGCTGCGAATCTTGTCAAAAATACAAGGCTGTCCAACGCCGACAAGCCGGATACATATTAACACAATTAGCTGAAGAACCATGGGCAATTGTATGCGCCGATTTCATCGGGCCATTGCCTCGGTCCAAACACGGTAACACTACCGTCTTGGTTTTTTTCGACAAATTCACCAAATGGACGGAAGTAGTTCCTCTAAGGAAGGCTTCCAGCGAAAATTTAGTAAAAGGATTTCGGGAGCGAATTCTAGCTCGATTTGGTACTCCAAAGTCTCGTTACAGACAATGGAAAACAATTTACAACCGAATTTTTAAGAGTTTCCTCCAGACGATGGGAACCAAACATCAATTCACCGCCCCTTATACTCCCCAGGAAAACCCGACGGAAAGAGTCAACAAAACTTTAAAAACCATGATCGCCCAACTGACGGAAGGAGAACAACGAAAGTGGGACGAACAACTCCCGGAAATAATGTTGGCCATAAATTCGTGTCGTATGGAATCAACAGGCTTTAGCCCAGCTTTCCTGGTTCAGGGTCGAGAGCTTCGACTGCCGCAAACACTGTTTGATGAGACAACTCCAGGCACGGGACAAGTACAACGAGCTGCAACCGATAAGGCACTACAACTGCAGGAAATTTTCAAAATAGTAAGAGGAAGACGAGCACAGGCGGCACAAGACCAAGCACGCCATTACAATTTGCGGCGTCGCCAATTGAAACCTAGAATTGGAGAACTGGTTCTGGTGAGGCAGCATCACCTTTCCAAGGCTATAGAGCATTTCGCAGCAAAATTAGCACCTAAGTATTCTGGGCCATTCGAAGTAATCGAGTTTCTATCTCCGGTCATTTCAAGAGTTAAAGGCGCAAACACGTCTAAGTCACACACAGTACATATCAGCGAGGTTAAACCCTACTGTAACCGAAATATCATGCTACAAAACCTCCGAAGAGACCACCGATTATAATAATAATAAGCTAATAATAATAATATATAATTAACAAAAACTAAATGAGTTTAACAATAATGATTATAATCGACTCAGGAATAAGCAAATAATATTGTTGTTTACTGTTATTAAAATTTATTTTTAATAATCGGGAAAATACACGTACACCTCGACTCTAACAACTAGGATTTCTGATCTTAAATTTATTTACATCTATATAATAAAAATGGATGTTTGTCTGTGTGTAACAAGACACTAAAACTAGAGAACCAGTCGGCCGATTGAACTGAAATTTACACAGAATATGGGTCTCTTAGAGCCCGATGTAATAGGATAGGATTTCCGTAAAAATCCGATAGGTGGCGCGCAAGAAAACTAAAAAAAATTAATTAACTTGAGAACCAGTCGGCCGATTGAACTGAAATTTACATTAAATATGGGTCTCTTTGAGCCCGACATAATAGCTTAGTTGGAAAAAAATCCGACAGATGGCGCGCAAGAAAACTAAAAAAAATTATTTAACTTGAGAACCAGTCGGCCGATTGAACTGAAATTTATACCGAATATGGGTATCGAGCCCGATGTAATAGGATAGTTTCCGTAAAAGTCCGATAGGTGGCGCGCAAGAAAACTAAAAAAAATTATTTAACTTGAGAACCAGTCGGCCGATTGAACTGAAATTTACACCGCAAGTGTATCTCTTTGAGGTCGATGTAATAGCTTAACATCACAAAAATAGCAAAAAACTTATTTCGCCTATACAAAGTATGCATAAGGCTCATTTGACATACATATTTGACACATACGAAATAGATGGCCCCCATTTTGAAACGACTTTCAAAACACAGAAAGTTTTACACGCGTTCAATGATTGCTTTTATTCGCGTTGTATAAAAATCTCTGACTGCTACAAGCCCTGCTGAAAACAAAAAGGAAAACGGCAGTTGTGCATACGTTTATGCCTAGGTAACACAAACACAAAGCGAAACGCGGCGCCGCAGAGCAGAGAAAATAATTTTCAGTGTGTTTAATTATCAGAATTATGGTTTGTTATCGCGAGACGGTCACAATCTTTTTCTAAGGTAAAAGGGACCACGCACATCTAATTAAGATATTGATTCTGGGAATCTTATGTAAATCAATAAATGTGTTCAAATGAAAACCAAATGGGACAGTTTACTCAGGATAGCGTATGCACATGATGAGTGCATTAGGATTTAATATCTGCTCAGTAAGATAAAGTACCAGATGGGTGTACCTGATGTTCCTTATCATGTAGGTAGTTTTTATCTTTAAGTTATACATATGGTGTGAACTGCGTTTGTAGCATGCTATAAATAGTTATGAGATCCTTTAAAATAAATCAGTACAGAAATTTCCATCAAAGGCGACGTATTTCTATTTCGCTATATTTTTTAAACAGTGAGTTGATTTATAAAAAACTCCCAAAAAATAAAGTGAGGAAAGTTTAAAAAAATTGATTTGCAATAGTTTCGACATCACAGTAACTATTGAGTGAGTAGTAAAAATTACGTGAATTGAGAAAACGAAATGAGAAAAATTAATTGATTCGATTTTTGCCATTTGTAGCATTCAGTCGTCATCCGATTAGATTAACTTGCTTGACAAAATGCCGCGAAGACGCAGGGTACATTTTCGTAGACATGGAAGAGGATACGAGTGGCGACGAAATGCCGAATTAAATGAAACTCCAGAACAAAGAGAAGAACAACGACAAAACACAAGAGAACGAGTGGCAAGATCACGTGCTAATCAAACTGATGCACAAAGAGAATTACGCCAACAACAAAATGCAGTTCAAACAGGAAGATCACGTTCACGTGAAACAGTCGGACAAAGAGCCGTGCGATTGGAGTTAGATTCAATTCGACATTCTCAACGGCGATCAACAGAAACAAACGCACAAACTCAATTTCGACGTATAGCACAATCAGAGAGAACTGCGCGTGCACGTTTAGCCCAAAATACAGAACAGCGTGTGCACAATCGCTCAAATCTACGCAGTTCAGCTTCAGTCAGAGGACGTCGTACTATTGTTGACTTGAAACGCAGCGCATTTGCATACGATCCCACAGTCGATTACAGTTCGCTTCCATCAATTACAATTGGCGCAATGGATGTAGTTTGTCCTTATTGCAATGCGAAACGAAACAAAAATGAAGCTCCCGGAATGTGTTGTGCAAGTGAAAAAATTGAGTTGCCTGTGTTACAACCGCCACCAGAACCATTGTTAACATTATTATCTGGAGTAGGAGCCGACAGTAAACATTTCCTTGGCAAAATCAGAAAGTACAATTCATGCTTTCAAATGACATCGTTTGGTGCAACTAAAATTCACCACAACGCATTTATGCCAACGTTTCGCGTACAAGGCCAAATCTACCATCAAATTGGTTCTTTGATGCCACTACCAAGCGTGATCACAAGTTCTTACAAATTTATTTCATGGAAGATTCGGATGACCAAAACCAAGTGCAACAACGACAACAACATAACACAGGCACAAAAGAACGAATAGTAGCTGAATTACAACTAATGATGCATACAAGCAACGCTTTGGTTAAATTGTTTAAATACGCGTACGAATATTTACTTGCTCATTCCGATGAACATCGCATTGCTATTCATGCAGACAGAACACCCGCTGGACAACATCCCGGCCGATTTAATGCGCCCACAGTGAATTATGTTGCTATACTTATGGTTGGAGATCAAGCTGCCCGACGAGACATAGTTATTTATCGGCGACGGGGAAATGAATTGCAACGCATAGCAGAAACGCATTGCTCTTAGGATGCATTGCAATATCCAATCATTTTCCCTTACGGCGAAGATGGCTACCACTTCGAGTTGCGACAAATCAATCCAACAACACGTATGTATTACATTACAATGAATAGAATATCATATGAAGGCAGTAATTTCTTATAGCTTCCGGAAATTTTATCTTATTTCTTCAGGTGAATCAACCACTAAGAAAGTGAGCAGCATGGATTTTTATGCGCATCGACTGATGGTACGAGAAAATCAAGAAAATTATATACTGAAGTGCCGTGAGCTGTTCCACCAATTTGTTGTCGACATGTATGCGAAAATTGAAACTGAACGATTGGTCTACTTACGATTGAATCAGGCGAAATTACGCACAGAAAATTATATACATTTACGTGACGCAATCAACAATCAGAACGACATCAATCCAAATGACATTGGCCAACCAGTAATCCTGCCAGCAACTTTTACTGGAAGTCCAAGACATATGCAAGAATATGCACAAGACGCCATGGCCTATGTACGTACGTATGGACGACCGGATCTGTTCATTACGTTCACCTGTAATCCCACGTGGCCAGAAATTGTTTATGAATTGGAAACCGGCCAATCACAAATTCATCGCCATGATTTAACTGCCAGAGTATTTAAACAAAAATTAAAATCTCTGATGGATTTTATAGTTAAATCACATGTATTTGGAGAGACACGTTATTGGATGTATTCGGTGGAATGGCAAAAAAGAGGATTACCACATGCACATATTCTCATTTGGTTGAAAGATAAGATAACGACTGATTTGATTGATGATTTCATTTCTGCGGAAATACCTGATCCGACGATTGACCATAATTTGCATGACATTGTGACCAAGAACATGATCCACGGACCATGTGGAACACTTAATCCACATTCACCGTGCATGAGTGAAGGTAAATGTACAAAAAAATATCCACGACAGCTATTGCGAGAAACAATTACCGGCATAGATGGATACCCTTTATACCGTCGACGTTCTGTGGATGATGGAGGTCAAATGATCACAATGAACTTGCCCAACAATGCAGTTGTGGATATCGACAATCGTTGGGTAGTGCCTTATTGTCCGTTGCTATCGAAATCATATAAAGCGCACATCAATGTGGAATTTTGCAATTCAGTAAAATCCATCAAATATATTTGCAAATATGTGACGAAAGGTTCTGATATGGCTATGTTCTCAATAAACAATGCACACGATGAAATTACAACATATCAAATGGCACGATACATCAGCAGTAATGAAGCAGTATGGCGTATACTTGGTTTTCCCATACATGAACGTCATCCAGCTGTAGTTCACTTGGCAGTTCATTTGGAAAATGGTCAGCGAGTATACTTCACGGCAGCAAATTTACAACAACGAGCTACATCGCCACCGGCAACAACTTTGACTGCATTTTTCGATTTATGCAATTCAGATATGTTTGCCAAAACGTTGTTGTATACAGAAGTACCAGCCTATTTCACATGGAACGCAATTTCGAAGAAGTTTCAACGACGAAAAAAAGGAATTGCAGTAGACGGCTGGCAGAATGTGTACCGCTCCGATGCACTTGGCAGAGTATATACTGTTCATCCGCAAAATGAAGAGTGCTTCTATTTGAGACTGCTTCTCATCAATGTACGAGGACCAACATCATTTCAAAATATTCGGACAGTAAATGGACAAATTTGTGCAACTTTCCGTGAAGCATGTCAACAGTTGCAATTGTTGGAACACGATACATATTGGGAAGATACTATGCAAGATGCAACATTAACCAGTCATCCGAAGAATATACGCGCATTATTTGCAATCATATTGGTGGCATGTTTCCCTTCTAATCCAAAGGCACTATGGCAAAAATTCAAAGACGAAATGACTGAGGATATCCTATATCGTTGTCGGCAAACAACCAACGATGCAACATTGGACGTCTCCGACGCAATGTATAACGAAGCACTAATTGACCTGAAAGACAGATGCTTAGCGATCGTGAATAAAACACTTTTTGAAGTCGGTATGATTTCTCCAAATCGCTCTGGCATTGATGTATTAGACAGAGATCTGCGCCGAGAAAGTGATTACGATCCGGTCACATTATCAGCATTTCTCGCAGAAAAATTGCCACTCCTTCAATTACAACAACGAACGGTATACGACACCATCATCGCAGCAATTCGAGCTCAAATCGGCGGACTTTATTTTCTCGATGCGCCAGGCGGAACTGGAAAAACTTTTGTCATATCATTGATTTTGGCAAAAGTGCGTTCGCAAGGTGAAATTGCATTGGCTATTGCAGCTTCGGGTATAGCAGCGACATTATTAGATGGAGGACGTACAGCACATTCCGCACTGCAATTGCCTTTGAATTTGCATCACGCTGAACATCCCATCTGCAATGTAAAAAAGAATTCAGGAATGGGAAAAGTGCTGCAAACATGCAAAATCATTGTTTGGGATGAATGTACGATGTCACATAAGAAATCATTGGAAGCATTAGATCGACTACTGCAAGACCTCCGCAATAACACACAAATTTTCGGGGGCGCTTTGATTTTGTTATCCGGAGATTTTCGTCAAACGTTGCCAGTCATTCCGCGTTCAACAGCAGCTGATCAATTGTATGCGTGTATGAAATTCTCAAATCTTTGGCATCACGTAAAATTATTAAAATTGACGACCAATATGCGTGTACAATTGCAACAAGATACAACGGCAGAAAGATTTTCGAGACAATTGTTGAAATTGGGAAGTGGTAAAATGGAAATAGACGACATTACAAAATGTATTCCGCTGCCAAATAACTTCTGCATATTCGCAATGGACTTGGATTGGATTGAGGAAACACAGAGACATACACTTCCATTGATACAGTCATGAATCCGGATGATGCCGTCAATTATACCGTTGAATTCTTGAATTCACTTGATATTCCCGGCTTCCCACCACATCGATTACAATTAAAAATTGGGGTGCCAATTATTTTGCTTTGAAACATTGACCCACCGCGTTTGTGCAATGGAACACGATTGACTGTAAAGAAATTAAACAGCAACTTAATTGAAGCCACTATAATCACCGGAAAATACAAAGGAGAAGATGTTTTGCTTCCACGTATTCCCATGATCCCGACTGAGATGGCTTTCGAATTTAAACGATTACAATTTCCGATTCGACTTGCCTTTGCTATGAGCATCAATAAAGCTCAAGGACAGTCGCTTCAAGTTTGTGGCATCAATTTGGTCGAACCATGTTTTTCGCATGGGCAATTGTATGTTGCGTGTTCACGTGTCGGAAAACCGAGTTCATTGTTCGTTTACGCGCCAGGCAGAAAAACAAAAAACATTGTATATCCACGCGCTTTAGATTAATTACTATTAATTATTACTTATCTATTATAACTTATTAAATAACTAATTATTGTTATTACTACTATTATTATTTTTGAAAGATTTTTTAAATTTTCTATTTTTTTAAATAAATAAAAATAAACAAATTTACAAAATTAAATTAAATTTTCTGTGTGGGGCAGCGAAGCGCACCGGGGCAATGCTAGTAAATAAATAAATGAATAAGAAAATGAAAACCTGTCTTTAGTAATCGGCAAAGTAAACTTATATCCAGGCACACACTAAGGCCTTCGACTTTAAATAATGGGGAAAATGAGTAAATAAATGAATCGATAATAATTACTGGGGACACCACTGTTCTACGATCGCCCAGAAAAAAAAAAAAATAGTAACATCATCAACAACAGCTATAACAACGAAATATTACAATAAAAACAACGATATATATGTACACTGCGATCAGAACTGTTAGTCCAGTAACTACTTCGACTATCTAAGCACTATATAAGCACCAATTAAGGCCTTCGACTTCAAATAATAAAAAATGGGAGTAAATAACTGAACCGATAATAGTAATAGAAAATTGGAATTAAACAATTAAGAATTAAACAAACAATAAAAAGATATTATAAATAATATCCGGTAGGATTATTATTGGGGACGCCACTGTTCTAGGATCAACCAGAGAAATCGGCAACAACATCGTCAACAACAACAATAGCAATGAAATATTACAATAAGAACAACGATACGTATGTACACTACAAACAGGACCGTTAGTCGAGCTACTGATTCGTGTAAATAATCGGGAGGTTAACTATGAAAAGAATAACGCCAGATCAGTCAATACGGATTGTCCTTCCAAGGTAGTTAGATGCTCACTAAGATGACCTCAAGACGGGGAATAGAAGCGCGAAATAGAATATCAGTGGCAGAAAAAACATCAACGCCGGCGCAGCGGACATTAAAGCAGCAAACAGCAACTTCTGCACAACAAATAACGTCGGCAGGACTGACGTCAAAAACGACAGAACCAACACCGAAGCCGGCCGAATCAAAGCCGAAGTCTGCAGCGTCGAAACCTAAATCATCCGAAGCGACGCCGAAGTCGACAGAATCGACAACGAAGCCAGCTGAATCAATACCAAAATCTGCAACGACAAAAACTAAATCGTCGGAAGCAACGCCAAAGACGACAGAACCAATACCGAAGCCAGCCAAATCAAGGCCGAAGCCTGGACCGAAGTCGAGAACTAAATCGACGGAAGTGACGCCGAAGTCAACAGAACCAACACCGAAGCCAGCCGAATCAAAACCGAAACCTGCAACATCAAGAAATAAATCAACGGAAGTGACGCCGAAGTCGACAGAATCGACAACAAAGCCAGCTGAATCGAGACCAAAATCTGCAACGACAAAAATTAAATCGTCGGAAGCGACACCAAAGACGACTGAACCAACACCGAAGCCAGCCGAATCAAAGCCGAAGACTGCGGCGTCGAGAACTAAAACATCCGAAGCGACGCCGAAGTTGACAGAGTCGACACCGAAACCAGCAGAGTCAGGGCCAAAGTCTGCAGCGTCAAAGGAAAAATCGGTAGAAGCGACGCCACAACCAGCAGAACCAACACCAAAGGCGGCTGAACAAGCGAAACTGCCTATACCTACGCAGCCCACCGAAGAGCACGTTTCAAGGATTGTGCTCGATGTTTCCAGCAATGAGGAAGATGAGTCCGAGAAACCTTTGTATACCTTCACATATGGATTGGGAAGCATCCCTATTTATACAGCTGACTATGAGCGAATATCCGCGGGGCGATTTTTAAATGATGTCCTCATCGACGTATACATGGCTCTCATGATGAGCTACAGATCGAAAAAAGTAAACGAAGAGACTCACATTTTCAGCACTCATTTTTTCACGCATCTGAAGAACTATTCTTCCGGGGAAAAGACGGCGGAAGATCGCACTCGGCTCCTGAAATGGACCAAAGGAGTGGACATCCTCACAAAATCACAGATTTTGATTCCCATCAACGAGCGTTCGCATTGGTTCCTGGTGATTATACGTCTCAGAAAAGAGAACACATCAAAAACGAGAGGCGACATTTTAATTTTGGACTCGTTGGTGAGTGACCCGAAGGCCCACGCCCCTAAATTGCTGCGCGAATTTCTAAATTGTGTTCCACGGCACAACAATGGTAACCAACTGACCGATTTCAATGACCAGACGCTGCCAGGTTTTAACGTCGAGGTACCGCAACAGCGAAATTGTACCGATTGCGGATTGTTCCTCCTTCATTATGCCAGTCTTTTCCTCCGGAGACCATACTTGGCCTACCATGACCAAGATTTTAGTTCATGGTTCCCACCTGCCGATGCCGAAATGAAGCGAATAAATTTAGCGTGGGCCATACAGCTATTAGTCGGCAGAAAAAACGTCAACGCGCTACCCACTTTATATTTGCCAATGCCAGCGGAATATGACGCCAGTCATGTGAAGCAAATGAAAGACGCAAAATCGGGGATGGTAGCAAATAGCAACGTTCTACTTACGCCGGCCCCCCGTACCAGAAGAATAGTCAGAAAAGTAACCTCAACGCAGGACAACACAATGTCGACAGCGACACACGGGGAAAAAATGATAGAATGGTCGAAAGCGGTAGTCCACGAGAATTGAGTCTATCTACCTCTCCCATCCGAACCATTACACCAGATCTTCCCACATCCGACCAGTGCGAACCAACATGGGCCATGGACCAAGCCGTGTCGCTGCCCAAGGACCCTCCGGCCCAACCACAGAAAAGGGAAGCCAACGACGCAGGGCCTAACGAAGAAATGCCGGAATGGTTATTTGAAACGATCGAAAAAGCCAAAGCAAGTCGTAGAGGTGGAAAAAGGATAAAACTTTCACGGACCGTCGAAGGGAAACGGCTGAAAATTGTTATTGATCGCCGGGGTGAAATCACTATCACCCGCGACGATTCCAAATGAAGCTTTGTTGTAACATAATTAATTTTATTTTTCCTGAAATATTCGTTAATTTCTAAACGAATTAAGTTACTTGTTCCCCGAAATATTCGTTAATTTCTAATTTAAAAGCAAATAATTTAAGAGAAAATAATAATAATTAGAAGGAAAAAAAAAAACAATAATAATAAAAAGGAAAAAAAGGGAATCTATTAAATGGCAGAATGTAATCGATCACTGATCACTGATTTGGTTTTTACGATGGCTGGCCTGGAGAAATTCCTTTCGTCCGGCTACTCACTCATCCCGTCCGGGAAGTAAGAGGGAAATGTAACGACCAATTTTGTACAAAATTGGCCGTACATATATTTTTATACATACATATACTCGTTATATATATAAGTGACTTTAACCAAGGAGATAACGGAACACTACTTTGGGAAAAAAAAAACCTGTCCGCATAGTAACCAAACCCGTTCTTCAGGTACTCGACGCATTCTACCGTCTTGCTTAGGTGCGAGCGAGACAGCAAGAGCCACTGACGAATATAAAAAGGCCGACATCTCATGCGATGGGGACTTGGGTTTGGACCAGCACTGGGAAGACATCAAGGAGTACCTCTGCCAGCATCGAAGTCAATACCGAAGTCAACGTCGAAGCCAACAGCTACGCCAGCATCAAAGTCAGCATCTACGCCAGCATCAAAGTCAGCATCTACGCCAGCATCGAAGTCAACGTACCGAAGCCAACGCCGACGTCGACGTCGCAGCTTGAGCCTCAGCCAACGTCAACGTCGATCCGAGGTAAGTGATCATCGTCGGACTGTGGGTTTTTACCCCGCGACCAACGCCAGGATCATCGTCGGACTGTGGGTTTTTACCCCGCGACCAACGCCAGGATCATCGTCGGACTGTGGGTTTTTACCCCGCGACCAACGCCAGGATCATCGTCGGACTGTGGGTTTTTACCCCGCGACCAACGCCAGGATCATCGTCGGACTGAGGGTTTTTACCCCGCGACCAACGCCAGGATCATCGTCGGACTGTGGGTTTTTACCCCCCGACCAACGCCAGGATCATCGTCGGTGTTGCCGCCGTTCCTATCGAGGCTACAGTCGCTGTTCCTACCGGGTTTTTTGCTACCGTTCCTAACGGATTTTTGTCTTCGCCGCCACTTAAATATGACAACTTTTGCGACGATGAAGCCAGTTGCGAAGTTAAAGCGGAGACGACAAACAAATTATTTTAAAGTTGTTCACTGAATTGTTGATTGAATTTTGACTGATCTTCATATTTGAATTGATGTTTTACCGTAATTAAAATGAAATGAAATATCTAGTAATAAATTAGACTTTTCCAACTATTAAAACTTGTGTGTTAAATAAAAACTCCGCAGGCAACTGAAATGTGAAATCATAAATTTTACATAGTCTTTAAAATAATTTTGCTTCTTTCTATTAAAAAATCCAAAACGCGGTTCGCGAAATAATTAAAAATCAATTCAATCTGAGAACACTGTGTTAAATCATTTACAAGTGCGTGAATTTTAAGGCAAATGAACGAGCAAAGAGATCTAGGCATCATGAACATATGCATCGTTTGCAATAGCCAGGAGGATGAACGCATGGTAGGATGCAGTCAGTGTAATAATTGGTATCATTTTGAGTGCGCCGGAGTCAGTGGTAGCGTAGATGGCACAAATTGGAATTGCGCTAACTGCAAGCCATCTACAGCCAGAGCTACAATGAGCGCTGCAGCTCCTCCGGTAAAAGCGCAAACTGTTATTACACCAGTAGGACACCAAGAATGCCCACAAACATCCTCTCAAAAATATGATGTCCATCAAAGCAAATTGTTCCGAGGGCCAAGGGTTTCAGCCACAACAAGCGAGTCCATATTTTGGAGTACAGCAGACGGAACACAAAGTCCGTTAGAAGAACTGCAAGGCGCAGTCTGTAACATGACTTTAAGCGCAGCAGCGCAGTCGACATCGGCATGGACACATTCGTCGACGGCAGCAACATCAAAAAAAAAATCTTCAACTATGTATAGAAACACGCAGAAGGAGATGAATACGACTCAACATTCAACATGGTCGAGTATTGAGCAGCCACAGATGTTTCCGAACATTGCAGTGCAAAACATGTTGCGCAACACACGACCAGCTGATAATGACATTGCGAATGATAGAAAGTTCGAGTTGCGCTTAGCCATGCTGGAAGAAGAAAAGAAAATTCAAGAAAGTTATTTGGAGAAAAAATACGAGATTTTGTCACAGTCGCATGGCATATTAAACAATACGAAAATACGTACCGTGCCTACCCCAGAACAATTAGCAGCTAGACAAGCAATTCCAAAGGAACTGCCGCAGTTTCATGGAGAGCCAGAGGACTGGCCGCTGTTCATATCTTCATATGAAATGAGCACTGAAGTTGCAGGTTATTCGAATGCCGAAAATTTAATGCGCCTGCAAGCATGTCTAAAAGGAAAGGCACGAGAGTTGGTCCGGAGTAAATTGACGCTGCCGACAATGGTGCCAGAAATAATTAAAACATTACAAATGTGCTTCGGTAGACCGGAATTTATACTCGAGAGCCTGATTGAAAAGATAAGAAAGACCCCACCATTGAAAGATAAGCTAGAATTGCTTATTGAATTTGCACTATGCGTGCGCAATGTTTACTCTACCATGGAATCCTGCCATATGGATGCATACATGAACAACCCAATGCTAGTGAAGGAACTGATTGAAAAATTACCAAACCAATATAAACTGAGTTGGGCCATGCACCCGAAAGACGCCAAAGAACCAACAGTAAAATTATTTAGCGATTGGCTTTACTCACTTGCAGAAGCAGCGTCGCAAGTCGTTTCACCAATAACAGCAAAACGAAGTGGCGTAATGAATACTCACGTTCAAGAAGGAATTTCTCGAAAAATGGATTGTGTACATTGTAAAACCAACGGTCATAAAATTACGAATTGTGATCGATTCAAAGGCCTAAATTTGGAACAAAAGTGGGAAATTGTGAAAACTTCAAAACTGTGTCGGCAATGCCTAAACATTCACCGCCGAAGATGCTTTGTAAATAAGACTTGTGGCATTGAAGGCTGTAATGCTAAACATCACCAACTATTGCATCGTAGTACAGCCTCAACAGGCCAAAGCCAAAGTGTGACCTCGGTTGCAGACCCTGTTGCAACAGGAGCGTTAAATTCGCATAAGAGGAATCAGCATAAAGACAATTTATATTTTCGGATATTACCGGTTCGTATTTATTCTGAAAACAATCACTTAGACACTTTTGCATTTTTAGATGAAGGGTCATCAGTAACATTAATCGACGAAGAGATTTTCAATCGACTCAAGCTAAAAGGCGTTCACGATCCCTTGTGTCTGCGCTGGACCGGTGATAAAACGCGAAACGAAGAAACGTCGATGAGAACTACGCTGAGTATCGGTAACCCTCAAGGCGGTGATTGTTTCAACATAAGTGAAGTTCACACAGTGAGCAATCTAGGACTCCCTGTACAAACAGTCGATATGAGCAGAATTGCTCGGGAATACCCGTATTTGGCAGGTTTGCCTATAACATCATACGTTAACGCCAAGCCAACAATCCTTATTGGAGCCAACAATTGGAGGCTGGCCGTGCCGCTTAAAATACGTGAGGGATCCTGGCACCAGCCAATAGCCACAAAAACCAGGTTAGGATGGACAATTCAAGGCCGCCATTCTGGCACACAATCGAACACATATTTAAATATACACACCTGTGAATGCCATGAGAATTACGCGAAACTTCATGAATTGGTAAAAGACCATTACAAGCTGGAGTCTGTCAGACCATCGTTATTGTCACCACAGCAAGATGTAAAAGCTATGAAAATATTAGAGACGACATGTCAAAAAATTGATGGCCGATATGAAGCTGGACTGTTGTGGCGTCACAATGAAATTAATTTTCCTGATAGCTACAAAACGGCATTTAAGCGTCTAATGTGCCTCAGTAAAAAATTCAACAAAGATTCATCACTGAAACCAGCAATGCAGAAACAGATAGATAATCTGATAGAAAAAGGCTACGCTAAAAAGCTTACGTCTGAGGATTTACAAACGCAATCAGGCCGTGTCTGGTATTTGCCTATTTTTGTGACGCGTAATCCGAATAAACCGGAAAGATTGCGATTGGTGTGGGACGCAGCAGCCAAGACAAAAGGCGTATCACTTAACGATTTTATTTTACCCGGTCCGGACCTTTTTACGCCACTGGTGGATGTCTTAATAGGTTTTCGTATTGGACAAATTGCAATTTGTGGCGACATCGCCGAAATGTTTCACCAAATTAATGTGCGTAACAAAGATATGCATGTTCAGAGATTCCTCTGGTGGGACAAAGACGATCCAGCTGATAAGCCTAGCGCATACGTCATGCGCGCACTGACATTTGGTATAAATTGCGCTCCGTGTATAGCTCACTATGTCCGTGACAAGAATGCAGACACTTTCATCGAACAATTTCCCCGAGCTGTCGACGCCATTAAAAAACATCACTATGTGGATGACTTCATTTACAGCGCCGAAAGCGAACAAGCGGCTATAGAACTAGCACAAACGGTGAAAAGAATACATGCTTCAGCGGGCTTCCATATACGGAATTGGTCTTCCAATTCAACGACAGTGCTCGCACAATTAACAGAAATACCTGCTAGTGACCAAGATGCTGTGCAGCTGAATAAAGACGAAAAAATACTTGGAATCTACTGGGACCCAAAAAAAGATGTATTCAAATATGCATTTAAATTCGCCAGATTAAAACGCAACGTAATAGCTGAAGGCATAACACCAACAAAGCGTGAGATTCTTCAAGTTTTAATGTCAATTTTCGACCCTTTGGGTTTTTTATCCCACTACACCATTGCACTAAAAATATTGTTGCAAGAAATTTGGAGGTCGCGCACTGATTGGGACGAAGAACTTCCAGAAGGTCTTTATTTTAAATGGTGTCAATGGCGATCTATACTGCCACAAATTTCATTAGTAGAGATACCACGGCGTTACTCACACTTTATGAACGACGCTGAAGAAATTCAGTTGCATACTTTTGTAGATGCCGGCGAAAATGGATATGCAGCGGTGTGCTATTTGAGAATACAAAGCAACACTAATCTTGACATATCTTTAGTGGCGGCTAAGTCTAAGGTAGCGCCACTGAAGCCCGTTTCTATTCCTCGGTTGGAGCTGCAAGCCGCGATAATTGGCGTGAGGCTGGCATTGAATATGCAAAATAGTATTCAATTACCTCTACGAAAGAAACTATTTTGGACCGACTCTGCGACCGTTTTGAAATGGCTTTGTATGGATCCCCGACATTTTCAACAGTTTGTTATGTATCGCGTTGCAGAAATTTTAGAAAATACAAACCTAGATCAATGGAAGTGGGTTCCAACCAAAATGAATCCCGCAGATCTTGCGACAAAATCTGAATCGAAAGCGGATCCTAAGCTGTGGTTCAGTGGACCTGCATTTCTATCAGACGAGGAGAACGAGTGGCCTAAACGCGATGACTTCGGACCTACGAATACCAGTGAAATAAGACATCACATGCTGCATACTCAACAAGTAAATCAACAGAAGCTGTTCATAAACACGGAATACTTTTCGCGTTGGAAACGTTTGTATCGCGCTTTAGCTACATTTATTCTGTACGTCCAAAAGCTGAAAGCGAAGGTACATTCCGCTACTTCTCCAAACAAAATAACATTCGACATTATTGAAGCGGCAAAGGTAATTCTGATTAGGCAGGCACAACTCGACGAGTATTCTCACGAAATAGTCAACATAACAGAGGGTAAGGATCTTAACAAGAACAGTAAATTAATATCTCTCAATGTATATATAGATGACTTGAATCTCGTAAGAGTTAAGGGAAGAGCCGACTTTCTCAGCCCCCGTGACGCAATTGTGCTGCCTAGTAACCATTATACAACATATCTTATTGTTAAAGATGTGCATGAGAAGTACCACCACCTTTCGCACGAGACTGTAATAAATGACTTAAAAGGTAAATATTATACACCGCGGTTACGCGTCATATATCGAAAGGTCCGAAATACTTGCCAGCATTGCAAAAATATAAATGTTACTCCACGGCCTCCTCAAATGGCTGCTTTACCACGTGCAAGGCTCGCTAGTTTCGAGCGACCATTCAGCTACGTGGGAATAGACTACTTTGGTCCAATGTTTACAGCCGTGGGCAGACGACGAGAAAAACGTTGGGGAGTAATTTTTACGTGTCTTACAATTCGTGCAGTGCATATTGAAATAGCACATAGCCTTGACACGAACTCGTGTATTCTATGTTTTCGCAACTTTATATCACGTCGCGGACTACCACGTGAGGTGTATACCGACAACGGAACAAATTTCAGGGCCACGGAAAAGATATTACGCGAAGAACTAGAGCACGTTAACTACTCAATAATCGAAGCTCGATATGATGAGGTAAAGTGGAACTTTAACCCACCCTCAGCGCCACATATGGGAGGTGCGTGGGAGCGCCTCATAAGATCAATCAAAGCCGTTTTGAACGCCATGAAAACTGAATCAATTTTTAACGATGAAGCTCTTCGGAGTGCACTTCTAGAGGTGGAGTTCGTGATAAATTCAAGACCACTGACCTTTGTCTCTGTAGACTCATGTGACGACGAGGCAATCACGCCAAATCATCTACTTACTGGATCGGCAAGTGGATACAGGCCGATAGCTTTCAGTGGCGACTTGAGACAACGTTTCCGTCAAACACAACTATACGCAGACCGATTTTGGCAACGATGGGTCAAGGAGTATAGGCCCATATTAACAAGAAGAGCAAAATGGTTTACGAAGCAACCACCACTAAAAATCGGAGACGTCGTAGTAATCGTTGATGAAAATCAACCAAGGAACTGCTGGCCGAAAGGTATCATCACAGAAGTCATCACAGCGAAAGATGGACAGGTTCGACGAGCTACAGTAAAGACCAAGTTCGGATTATTAGAGCGGCCTGCCATAAAGTTAGCAGTCCTAGACGTCGGTAACTAACAAGAGTAAGCACGCCTAGCTTGCTTACGAGGGGGAGAATGTTGCCGCCGTTCCTATCGAGGCTACAGTCGCTGTTCCTACCGGGTTTTTTGCTACCGTTCCTAACGGATTTTTGTCTTCGCCGCCACTTAAATATGACAACTTTTGCGACGATGAAGCCAGTTGCGAAGTTAAAGCGGAGACGACAAACAAATTATTTTAAAGTTGTTCACTGAATTGTTGATTGAATTTTGACTGATCTTCATATTTGAATTGATGTTTTACCGTAATTAAAATGAAATGAAATATCTAGTAATAAATTAGACTTTTCCAACTATTAAAACTTGTGTGTTAAATAAAAACTCCGCAGGCAACTGAAATGTGAAATCATAAATTTTACAGTCGGACTGTGGGTTTTTACCCCGCGACCAACGCCAGGATCATCGTCGGACTGTGGGTTTTTACCCCGCGACCAACGCCAGGATCATCGTCGGACTGTGGGTTTTTACCCCGCGACCAACGCCAGGATCATCGTCGGACTGTGGGTTTTACCGCCAGGATCATCGTCGGACTGTGGGTTTTTACCCCGCGACCAACGCCAGGATCATCGTCGGACTGTGGGTTTTTACCCCGCGACCAACGCCAGGATCATCGTCGGACTGTGGGTTTTTACCCCGCGACCAACGCCAGGATCATCGTCGGACTGAGGGTTTTTACCCCGCGACCAACGCCAGGATCATCGTCGGACTGTGGGTTTTTACCCCGCGACCAACGCCAGGATCATCGTCGGACTGTGGGTTTTTACCCCGCGACCAACGCCAGGATCATCGTCGGACTGTGGGTTTTTACCCCGCGACCAACGCCAGGATCATCGTCGGACTGTGGGTTTTTACCCCGCGACCAACGCCAGGATCATCGTCGGACTGTGGGTTTTTACCCCGCGACCAACGCCAGGATCATCGTCGGACTGTGGGTTTTTACCCCGCCACCAACGCCAGGATCATCGTCGGACTGTGGGTTTTTACCCCGCGACCAACGCCAGGATCATCGTCGGACTGTGGGTTTTTACCCCGCGACCAACGCCAGGATCATCGTCGGACTGTGGGTTTTACCCCGCGACCAACGCCAGGATCATCGTCGGACTGTGGGTTTTTACCCCGCGACCAACGCCAGGATCATCGTCGGACTGTGGGTTTTTACCCCGCGACCAACGCCAGGATCATCGTCGGACTGTGGGTTTTTACCCTGCGACCAACGACAGGATCATCGTCGGACTGTGGGTTTTTACCCCGCGACCAACGCCAGGATCATCGTCGGACTGAGGGTTTTTACCCCGCGACCAACGCCAGGATCACCGTCGGACTGTGGGTTTTTACCCCGCGACCAACGCCAGGATCATCGTCGGACTGTGGGTTTTTACCCCGCGACCAACGCCAGGATCATCGTCGGACTGTGGGTTTTTACCCCGCGACCAACGCCAGGATCATCGTCGGACTGTGGGTTTTTACCCCGCGACCAACGCCAGGATCACCGTCGGACTGTGGGTTTTTACCCCGCGACCAACGCCAGGATCATCGTCGGACTGTGGGTTTTTACCCCGCGACCAACGCCAGGATCATCGTCGGACTGTGGGTTTTTACCCCGCGACCAACGCCAGGATCATCGTCGGACTGTGGGTTTTTACCACGCGACCAACGCCAGGATCATCGTCGGACTGTGGGTTTTTACCCCGCGACCAACGCCAGGATCATCGTCGGGCTGTGGGTTTTTACCCCGCGACCAACGCCAGGATCACCGTCGGACTGTGGGTTTTTACCCCGCGACCAACGCCAGGATCATCGTCGGACTGTGGGTTTTTACCCCGCGACCAACGCCAGGATCATCGTCGGACTGTGGGTTTTTACCCCGCGACCAACGCCAGGATCATCGTCGGACTGTGGGTTTTTACCCCGCGACCAACGCCTGGATCATCGTCGGACTGTGGGTTTTTACCCCGCGACCAACGCCAGGATCATCGTCGGACTGTGGGTTTTTACCCTGCGACCAACGACAGGATCATCGTCGGACTGTGGGTTTTTACCCCGCGACCAACGCCAGGATCATCGTCGGACTGAGGGTTTTTACCCCGCGACCAACGCCAGGATCACCGTCGGACTGTGGGTTTTTACCCCGCGACCAACGCCAGGATCATCGTCGGACTGTGGGTTTTTACCCCGCGACCAACGCCAGGATCATCGTCGGACTGTGGGTTTTTACCCCGCGACCAACGCCAGGATCATCGTCGGACTGTGGGTTTTTACCCCGCGACCAACGCCAGGATCATCGTCGGACTGAGGGTTTTTACCCCGCGACCAACGCCAGGATCACCGTCGTTCTGTGGGTTTTTACCCCGCGACCAACGCCAGGATCATCGTCGGACTGAGGGTTTTTACCCCGCGACCAACGCCAGGATCATCGTCGGACTGTGGGTTTTTACCCCGCGACCAACGCCAGGATCACCGTCGGACTGTGGGTTTTTACCCCGCGACCAACGCCAGGATCATCGTCGGACTGTGGGTTTTTACCCCGCGACCAACGCCAGGATCATCGTCGGACTGTGGGTTTTTACCCCGCGACCAACGCCAGGATCATCGTCGGACTGTGGGTTTTTACCACGCGACCAACGCCAGGATCATCGTCGGACTGTGGGTTTTTACCCCGCGACCAACGCCAGGATCATCGTCGGGCTGTGGGTTTTTACCCCGCGACCAACGCCAGGATCACCGTCGGACTGTGGGTTTTTACCCCGCGACCAACGCCAGGATCATCGTCGGACTGTGGGTTTTTACCCCGCGACCAACGCCAGGATCATCGTCGGACTGTGGGTTTTTACCCCGCGACCAACGCCAGGATCATCGTCGGACTGTGGGTTTTTACCCCGCGACCAACGCCTGGATCATCGTCGGACTGTGGGTTTTTACCCCGCGACCAACGCCAGGATCATCGTCGGACTGTGGGTTTTTACCCCGCGACCAACGCCAGGATCATCGTCGGACTGTGGGTTTTTACCCCGCGACCAACGCCAGGATCATCGTCGGACTGTGGGTTTTTACCCCGCGACCAACGCCAGGATCATCGTCGGACTGTGGGTTTTTACCCCGCCACCGACGCCAGGATCATCGTCGGACTGTGGGTTTTTACCCCGCGACCAACGCCAGGATCATCGTCGGACTGTGGGTTTTTACCCCGCGACCAACGCCAGGATCATCGTCGGACTGTGGGTTTTACCCCGCGACCAACGCCAGGATCATCGTCGGACTGTGGGTTTTTACCCCGCGACCAACGCCAGGATCATCGTCGGACTGTGGGTTTTTACCCCGCGACCAACGCCAGGATCATCGTCGGACTGTGGGTTTTTACCCTGCGACCAACGACAGGATCATCGTCGGACTGTGGGTTTTTACCCCGCGACCAACGCCAGGATCATCGTCGGACTGAGGGTTTTTACCCCGCGACCAACGCCAGGATCACCGTCGGACTGTGGGTTTTTACCCCGCGACCAACGCCAGGATCATCGTCGGACTGTGGGTTTTTACCCCGCGACCAACGCCAGGATCATCGTCGGACTGTGGGTTTTTACCCCGCGACCAACGCCAGGATCATCGTCGGACTGTGGGTTTTTACCCCGCGACCAACGCCAGGATCATCGTCGGACTGAGGGTTTTTACCCCGCGACCAACGCCAGGATCACCGTCGTTCTGTGGGTTTTTACCCCGCGACCAACGCCAGGATCATCGTCGGACTGAGGGTTTTTACCCCGCGACCAACGCCAGGATCATCGTCGGACTGTGGGTTTTTACCCCGCGACCAACGCCAGGATCACCGTCGGACTGTGGGTTTTTACCCCGCGACCAACGCCAGGATCATCGTCGGACTGTGGGTTTTTACCCCGCGACCAACGCCAGGATCATCGTCGGACTGTGGGTTTTTACCCCGCGACCAACGCCAGGATCATCGTCGGACTGTGGGTTTTTACCACGCGACCAACGCCAGGATCATCGTCGGACTGTGGGTTTTTACCCCGCGACCAACGCCAGGATCATCGTCGGGCTGTGGGTTTTTACCCCGCGACCAACGCCAGGATCACCGTCGGACTGTGGGTTTTTACCCCGCGACCAACGCCAGGATCATCGTCGGACTGTGGGTTTTTACCCCGCGACCAACGCCAGGATCATCGTCGGACTGTGGGTTTTTACCCCGCGACCAACGCCAGGATCATCGTCGGACTGTGGGTTTTTACCCCGCGACCAACGCCTGGATCATCGTCGGACTGTGGGTTTTTACCCCGCGACCAACGCCAGGATCATCGTCGGACTGTGGGTTTTTACCCCGCGACCAACGCCAGGATCATCGTCGGACTGTGGGTTTTTACCCCGCGACCAACGCCAGGATCACCGTAGGACTGTGGGTTTTTACCCCGCGACCAACGCCAGGATCATCGTCGGACTGTGGGTTTTTACCCCGCGACCAACGCCAGGATCATCGTCGGACTGTGGGTTTTTACCCCGCGACCAACGCCAGGATCATCGTCGGACTGTGGGTTTTTACCCCGCGACCAACGCCAGGATCATCGTCGGACTGTGGGTTTTTACCCCGCGACCAACGCCAGGATCATCGTCGGACTGTGGGTTTTTACCACGCGACCAACGCCAGGATCATCGTCGGACTGTGGGTTTTTACCCCGCGACCAACGCCAGGATCACCGTCGGACTGTGGGTTTTTACCCCGCGACCAACGCCAGGATCATCGTCGGACTGTGGGTTTTTACCCCGCGACCAACGCCAGGATCATCGTCGGACTGAGGGTTTTTACCCCGCGACCAACGCCAGGATCATCGTCGGACTGTGGGTTTTTACCCCGCGACCAACGCCAGGATCATCGTCGGACTGTGGGTTTTTACCCCGCGACCAACGCCAGGATCATCGTCGGACTGTGGGTTTTTACCCCGCGACCAACGCCAGGATCATCGTCGGACTGTGGGTTTTTACCCCGCGACCAACGCCAGGATCATCGTCGGACTGAGGGTTTTTACCCCGCGACCAACGCCAGGATCATCGTCGGACTGTGGGTTTTTACCCCGCGACCAACGCCAGGATCATCGTCGGACTGTGGGTTTTTACCCCGCGACCAACGCCAGGATCATCGTCGGACTGTGGGTTTTTACCCCGCGACCAACGCCAGGATCATCGTCGGACTGTGGGTTTTACCCCGCGACCAACGCCAGGATCATCGTCGGACTGTGGGTTTTTACCCCGCGACCAACGCCAGGATCATCGTCGGACTGTGGGTTTTTACCCCGCGACCAACGCCAGGATCATCGTCGGACTGTGGGTTTTTACCCCGCGACCAACGCCAGGATCATCGTCGGACTGTGGGTTTTTACCCCGCGACCAACGCCAGGATCATCGTCGGACTGAGGGTTTTTACCCCGCGACCAACGCCAGGATCATCGTCGGACTGTGGGTTTTTACCCCGCGACCAACGCCTGGATCACCGTCGGACTGTGGGTTTTTACCCCGCGACCAACGCCAGGATCATCGTCGGACTGTGGGTTTTAACTCGCGACCAACGCCAGGATCATCGTCGGACTGTGGGTTTTTACCCCGCGACCAACGCCAGGATCATCGTCGGACTGTGGGTTTTTACCCCGCGACCAACGCCAGGATCATCGTCGGACTGAGGGTTTTTACCCCGCGACCAACGCCAGGATCATCGTCGGACTGTGGGTTTTTACCCCGCGACCAACGCCAGGATCACCGTCGTTCTGTGGGTTTTTACCCCGCGACCAACGCCAGGATCATCGTCGGACTGAGGGTTTTTACCCCGCGACCAACGCCAGGATCATCGTCGGACTGTGGGTTTTTACCCCGCGACCAACGCCAGGATCATCGTCGGACTGTGGGTTTTTACCCCGCGACCAACGCCAGGATCATCGTCGGACTGTGGGTTTTTACCCCGCGACCAACGCCAGGATCATCGTCGGACTGTGGGTTTTTACCCCGCGACCAACGCCAGGATCATCGTCGGACTGAGGGTTTTTACCCCGCGATCAACACCAGGATCATCGTCGGACTGTGGGTTTTTACCCCGCGACCAACGCCAGGATCATCGTCGGACTGTGGGTTTTTACCCCGCGACCAACGCCAGGATCATCGTCGGACTGTGGGTTTTTACCCCGCGACCAACGCCAGGATCATCGTCGGACTGTGGGTTTTTACCCCGCGACCAACGCCAGGATCATCGTCGGACTGTGGGTTTTTACCCCGCGACCAACGCCAGGATCATCGTCGGACTGTGGGTTTTTACCCCGCGACCAACGCCAGGATCATCGTCGGACTGTGGGTTTTTACCCCGCGACCAACGCCAGGATCATCGTCGGACTGTGGGTTTTTACCCCGCGACCAACGCCAGGATCATCGTCGGACTGTGGGTCTTTACCCCGCGACCAACGCCAGGATCATCGTCGGACTGTGGGTTTTTACCCCGCGACCAACGCCGGGATCATCGTCGGACTGTGGGTTTTTACCCCGCGACCAACGCCAGGATCATCGTCGGACTGTGGGTTTTTACCCCGCGACCAACGCCAGGATCATCGTCGGACTGTGGGTTTTTACCCCGCGACCAACGCCAGGATCATCGTCGGACTGTGGGTTGTACCCCGCGACCAACGCCAGGATCATCGTCGGACTGTGGGTTTTTACCCCGCGACCAACGCCAGGATCATCGTCGGACTGTGGGTTTTTACCCCGCGACCAACGCCAGGATCATCGTCGGACTGTGGGTTTTTACCCCGCGACCAACGCCAGGATCATCGTCGGACTGTGGGTTTTTACCCCGCGACCAACGCCAGGATCATCGTCGGACTGAGGGTTTTTACCCCGCGACCAACGCCAGGATCATCGTCGGACTGTGGGTTTTTACCCCGCGACCAACGCCAGGATCATCGTCGGACCGAGGGTTTTTACCCCGCGACCAACGCCAGGATCATCGTCGGACTGTGGGTTTTTACCCCGCGACCAACGCCAGGATCATCGTCGGACTGTGGGTTTTTACCCCGCGACCAACGCCAGGATCATCGTCGGACTGTGGGTTTTTACCCCGCGACCAACGCCAGGATCATCGTCGGACTGTGGGTTTTTACCCCGCGACCAACGCCAGGATCATCGTCGGACTGTGGGTTTTTACCCCGCGACCAACGCCAGGATCATCGTCGGACTGAGGGTTTTTACCCCGCGACCAACGCCAGGATCATCGTCGGACTGTGGGGTTTTACCCCGCGACCAACGCCAGGATCACCGTCGGACTGTGGGTTTTTACCCCGCGACCAACGCCAGGATCATCGTCGGACTGTGGGTTTTTACCCCGCGACCAACGCCAGGATCATCGTCAGACTGTGGGTTTTTACCCCGCGACCAACGCCAGGATCATCGTCGGACTGTGGGTTTTTACCCCGCGACCAACGCCAGGATCATCGTCGGACTGTGGGTTTTTACCCCGCGACCAACTCCAGGATCATCGTCGGACTGTGGGTTTTTACCCGGCGACCAACGCCAGGATCATCGTCGGGCTGTGGGTTTTTACCCCGCGACCAACGCCAGGATCATCGTCGGACTGTGGGTTTTTACCCCGCCACCAACGCCAGGATCATCGTCGGACTGAGGGTTTTTACCCCGCGACCAACGCCAGGATCATCGTCGGACTGTGGGTTTTTACCCCGCGACCAACGCCAGGATCATCGTCGGACTGTGGGTTTTTACCCCGCGACTAACGCCAGGATCATCGTCGGACTGTGGGTTTTTACCCCGCGACCAACGCCAGGATCATCGTCGGACTGTGGGTTTTTACCCCGCGACTAATGCCAGGATCATCGTCGGACTGTGGGTTTTTACCCCGCGACCAACGCCAGGATCATCGTCGGACTGTGGGTTTTTACCTCGCGACCAACGTCAGGATCATCGTCGGACTGTGGGTTTTTACCCCGCGACCAACGCCAGGATCATCGTCGGACTGTGGGTTTTTACCCCGCGACCAACGCCAGGATCATCGTCGTACTGTGGGTTTTTACCCCGCGACCAACGCCAGGATCATCGTCGGACTGTGGGTTTTTACCCCGCGACCAGCGCCAGGATCATCGTCGGACTGTGGGTTTTTACCCCGCGACCAACGCCAGGATCATCGTCGGACTGTGGGTCTTTACCCCGCGACCAACGCCAGGATCATCGTCGGACTGTGGGTTTTTACCCCGCGACCAACGCTAGGACATAATATACAAACATCTTAATTTAAATTAAATTAAATTGTATTAGAAACTAAGGATTTGGAGTAAATAAAGTGTTTGATAGAAAAAAGTGTGCTTGTTCATCAAAAATTAATAACTGAACGAACCTTGGACTGGGCTGAGTTATACCCCAGCAGAAAGCTTCGTTACACACGTAACTGTTTAAAGGTCAATACAGTGAATTCTTATGATTGTAACATAAATTGTTCCTAAAGATCATTTGAAAGATTGGATCCCATCAAAAGAGTTGCTTTTAAAGTATAATAAATGTTGATTTTTTATAGACAATATACAACTTTTTACTATTCATACTGTACTTATATATTACTCAAATGTTCCTTAAAAATACTTTGTTTATTGAATGAATTTCCTTTTTTATTTTATTGAATGAATTTACTTTTTTATTTTATTGAACGAATATATTGTTTGAATGAAAGATGAAAAATAGTTTTTATTGAAAAATACTATTTTCTAGCATTTTTAATACTCTAAAAAATTTAGAAACAACAACACTGCTTTTGACCATGGTTTGCACTCCTAATAGTGTATGTTGGTGTGTGTGTGTTTGGTCGAAAGAATACTCGTAATAAAATAAAGAGAAAGAGACAGAGCAGTTTAAAAGCAAGAAAGTGGAAGGAAGAAAAGTAAATAAATATCTGGAACACAATGCCAAAACGAAAGGTCGAACCGATTAAGTGCTCACCGTTAATTTTCAGGAGAGAAATCTAAGTGCGGGTCCAGGAAGTATACTTTTAGGGATATATTACAGCCGGAATTTTTATAAGATCCATGCAGCAGATTATTTTTTTGTTCAGAAATAAATGATTCACGTTAAGGCCATTCTTTTCTAATTTGTAACTATTATATTCACACAAAAACAATAGTGCTCTTTATAACATATTTTAAATTTATACATTATCTTAATATTTATACATTAAGATAGCAAAAAAAACTGTGGGTGATGGAAAATACAATTTCGAATAAATTTTTGAAAACACGACAAAAAACTGCATTAATTGCAACTATTTGTACTCGAGAAATAAAGCTCATGTTGATCAGTGTTATACGACATAATGCCGAAAATCGCATTCAAATCAGCCCAGCGGTTCCAGGGTTTTCCCATTACATACAACAAAACATAAGCTGTATTTTATAGCTACCCAGCGCTCTACAGCGGAAAATTTTTAAAACATATAGCCAGGGTTACTCGGTGTAGAATGTGCAATATAATTCCGAAAACTGCATCAAAATTATATGTGTCTTTATATAGATTCTGCACCCATAAAAAGGTGTGCAGCGCCCTCTACTGGAAAATTTGTAAAACCTCATGTAACCTGTAGCATTTGGATAGATTATACATATATATATATATATAGCCTTTGGAACGATCCAGCGGTTCCGGAGTTTTCCCATTACAAACATACAAAAAATTTGTTTTATATAGATAATGTATATAAGATATGTACATTCATACATTCATAATCGAGTTAAAATAACGAAGGTTAGGTGATTTCAAATTACCAGAGGTTCTACTTAAGATTACTAGACACATACATGAAAATGGGTTTTTCAAAATCGATGCTCTGAAAAAGTGAAATTATTTGGACGCTTATCTCTGTCGAAATTTGTACGCTACTTCTGCGAGTATCAAATAAAATACCTGTATTCGAGTAATATAGAAGCCAGAGCCTTATAAAAGATGCAATTTAATTATACGCGATACTCGTAAACAAAGATTGTTGAACTCCCCAAAATAGGCAGTTTTCGTTTCACAACAAAGAAGGCAGCATGGCGGCACATAAAACAATGTAGGAGTATATAGAACTTCAAGCGCGAATAATTGCAAACTCAGTTTGCGTATGCTCATGCTCGCAAAATGTCCATGCCCGAAATGGAAACAGTATAGTAAAAAAAGCCCGAAAAGGAAATAATTAATTATTTATAATTGCCTGCTCCGGGTTCAACTGTAACAATATCGTAATGATGTAATAAACGCGATTTATTTTATCTCAAATGCTCGGTCATGCGAGGAGCGCATTTGCGTAATAACTACAAACTGAAAATCTAATGGCACAATGGAGAATATAATGGGATTTTCAAACAGGTCACATAAGAATACAAAGGTAATTTAATAGTAATACGAAGCTGTCTTGTACGCATTATCCAGTGACGTGACGTCGTATCTCCAGTAGGTTGTGCGCGTTTGGTGAAATGCAATTAAATTGGCTATACTCAGTATTTTCCAGGATCACGACGTGGGCGTGATAGACTGTGATCCCATTTTTCCCGTTTTTTCAAGTTTTAAAAAATTTATATTTTGTTTTATTTTTTTGTGTTTTTGGTTTTTGGTTTTTTATTTTTTTTTATACCCTACACCCGAAGGGATGAGGGTATATTCACTTTGTTCTTCCGTTTGTAACGCATTAAAGGAGGCGTGGCAGGTATAGAAAAATATATATATTCTGGCTCAGAATCACCTTCTGAGTCGATTTAGCCATGTCCGTCCGTCTGTCTGTCTGTCTGTCTGCAGAAATCACGATTACGGGAGAACGAAGAGAGCTAACGCCATGAACCTTGGTACGAATATTCTTTGTTCCCATAGCCTGTTTGGTATAGAAAATGGAGAAAATCGGTGTAGTGACACGCCTACTTTTTACAGAAAATATGAATTTCCTCTTAGTTTTAGCTCAATTTCTCAGCTTGTAGCTTGTAAACTTAAATACACTTCCAAAAATGGGCGTGGTACGCCCACTGGTGACAAAAATCACGGTAAGAGAAGAACAAATGGTGATATAGTCTTGAGATTTGCCATGATTCTTGCATTCTCTTCTCTTCTCCTAAAATATTTTAAAAAATAATAATAAAATAAAAAGTTATCTCACACAAAATGGGCGTGACACGCCCACCGGTATACCATACCATATAATGAGGTGTTTGTTGAGAAAAGCGGTGCTGTAAATGAGTTACTATGTATATCAAAATTTACTATATGTAAATTAAATGAAAGTGGGCGTCACCCGCCTACTTTTTATCGTCACTTCCACTGATACGGGTGTAGGGTATATGAGCTTCGGCCAGGCCGAAGTTAACGCTCTTACTTGTTTTTTTTTTTTGTTTTTGGCTTCTTTTTTTATTGTGTTTTTTGTTGGAAGATTAGAGGTAGGTCTACCCAATTTAATGATTTCGCATTTTTCTTCGTTATTTAATTGTAAGAAAGGCTTCTGCACAATTTTTTCTACAACGCAATTACAGGCCATAATTACTAATAAAATTATAATTATAAACAACTGTCCTTCAGATTTTTGAAATCTGAATAGTAGGTGCTTGTCTCTTGTCAGCGTTTCCAGAAAATGTTAGAACTTTGTTGCTTGTGCCACAAATATTTGTAACCGCGATGCGCGATGCGCGAAACTCCGTCTCGTCGCGCGATGCCCTTAAATAGATTTCGCGTGACGCTGTAAGATTTTGTTTACATAGCATATTTCTGGAAATATGTGCTTGCTTCTGCAATTTGCTTGCCACCAGCCGCTCACCAATTACCTTACAAATCCTGTCCGTCTCCAAGATATTTTTATACCCTAGAAAGCACAGATTGTTAGCACTTCGTTGTGCTGAACATTTTATATTCGGCGCTCCCATTTTATTTGCTTTTTATTTACACTTGTTGAAAAAATCCTTTTACTTGTAAATTTGAATAAATTTTTAAAAGTCTAAAACATGCTTTTAGTTTACATTTTCTATACAAAAGCAACGAGTAAAAGCAACGAAACAACGAACCCTCACGTTTTTCGGTAAAAGTTGCCAATTTTTTTTCTGAGAGTGAATAAAAACAAAGACAATAAGAACCAAGAGAGCAACGCGAAAGAATAGATCTTTCGCACCGCGACACGTCGCGCGATTCTGTGGCGTAAAATGCCTACAGAAAACATATAGGGAGAGTTTCGCGCATCGCGGTATTCTGCGGTTACAATATAGCGCACATAGAGCAGCGGCGTCAAATGCAAAAGTGTTTGTAATGCGTTGAACCAAAAGTTGAGCACTGTCCAATGTGGCAACAAGTCATATCAAAAAGGTTTCAACGTGCTTGGCTGGAAAGATGTCGTCCAAAGAAATACTACTTGCTTGCTTGTGTCTTACCACCATATAAATTTATTTATTATTTACATCTATTCTGCCCAGCACAATGTTCACTCAATTTAAAATTGGGATTGAATTCCTCTACAATCCTTCACCTCCTGTTTAGAGGTAGACTTTTTATAAAATAGGTACCCTATGTCCCTCCTCAGAGTTCCACCTATCACCACACCAAATTTTACCAAAATCGGTGCAGCGGCTTAGCCGTGAAAAGGTACAGAAAGGTACGGACAGACAGAGTTACTTTCGCATTTATAATATATTAAGTATAGATGTTCCAAATGTAAAAAATGCTTTCCCTGTAAATTCTTGACTTCTGTGTATTATATACATATGTACATCAACAGCTAAGGTTAAGTACGATTTTTATACCCTACACCCGAAGGGTTGAGGGTATATTCACTTTGTTCTTCCGTTTGTAACGCATTAAAGGAGGCGTGGCAGGTATAGAAAAGTATATATATTCTGGCTCAGAATCACCTCCTGAGTCGATTTAGCCATGTCCGTCCGTCTGTCTGTCTGTCTGTCTGTCTGTCTGTCTGTCTGTCTGTCTGTCTGTCTGTGGAAATCACGATTACGGGAGAACGAATAGAGCTATCGCCATGAAATTTGGCACGAATATTCTTTGTCGTCATAGGCTGTTTGGTATTGAAAATGGGGAAAATCGGACAAGTGCCACGCCTACTTTTTATAGCAAATATGAATTTTCCCGTGCTTATAGCTCAATTTCTCAGCTTCTAGGGCGAACTTGAAGCTCAAATTTTATTTCCGAGTCCACCGTCTCAGACTTAAATATTCTCCCAAAAATGGGCGTGGTCCGCCCACTGGTGACAAAAACCACGATTACAGGAAAAGTAGTGGAAACATCATTATGAAATTCAGCAGGAATATTCTTAGAGCTCACTGATGTCGAAAATGGAAAAAAACGGTTTACTGCCACGCCTACTTTTTAGGTAAATATTAATGCCTCCAATTTGAGAGCTGAATTTCTCAGCTTGTAGTCCGGATCTGAAGCTGAAATTTCAGTGCCGCGTTTACCTTGTCAGTAAGAGTCATCGCACAAAAAATGGGCGTGACACGCCCACTGGTATACCATACTATATAATGAAGCGTTTGTTGAGAAAAGCGTTGTCGTAAATGAGTTAATAGATCAAAATTTACTATCTGTAAATGAAATGTAAGTTGGTTTATCCCGCCCACTTTTTATAATCACTTTGACAGATGCGGGTGTAGGGTATATAAGCTTCGGCCAGGCCGAAGTTAACGCTCTTACTTGTTTAATTATGTTTCGTGCGCTAGGAATCAGTGAAGAACCCAACTTGTATGTTCGTTCCTAGTTGCATATCATGCTGTAACTATTTTGCATAGGGCAGTCAGTATAGGTTCGGATTTGTTGATATATTTTTGTACACACATATATGGAAGTTGGATTCGTGCGCTAGAAGGTAATGAGTTCAAACGAACATTGGATAGCAGTTTGTTATTCTGTTGCTGATATGTTTTATGTATGCATGTTTTTGTGTATGCATGCATGTGCGTCAGGAGAAATCGAACGGTCAAACTTGTGGGGAATTTTTTTTTTGTCCAGGTTGTAAATTAAATAAAGGTCGGTTGTGTGGAGAACACTTGCGCACCTTGGAGGAAACGTTACTGGCATTATTCTGTTTTATTACCTGAGTACTCTCAGGTGCATTGGCTGACAGGAAGATAGAGAGAAGAAGATTGTAAGAGAGTAAGAGATTAATTGCGTTAGAATCAGAAGAATCGTTTTCATCAACTTTTGATGGAAAATGGTATTGAAGTATGTTATTGGATACCATAGATGTTGTATAAAACCTGCAGAGCAGAGAAATAAAATGAGACCATTTAATACGTTTCTATTAAGCCTGTATGATACCTCATATTTTCTGTATTGTTTTTCTTTCGTCAAGTCGCTAAAGAACGAATCGACTACTCTAGCAATGGACGCTGTCATAAGTGTGAATGCATGAGCTATAATAGGCAATCGATATACAAATCCAAATGCGCCTCAAAATGTGAGCCACGGAACATTTTGCATGTATTGTTTTTGACATTTCTTTTGGTGCAAATTCTAAACAACTTTGACAACAGCAATTTACAAGCATACATATTACATGTCTGTATGGAACGTCTCAAAAGCACTTTCGAGATACAGAAAAAGGTTCGAGCATTGACTGTAGAGATCTCTTAATTTTTCGAATCGAATGAGACTGAACGAAAACTGCTGAAAATTCTACACAAAACTACTTTGAAGAAAAAGATAATTCGTCGTTTATGAATTTTCACGGAGAAATGCTCATGTCTCGTTGATTCATTTTTGATGGTGGAATCCATGGAATCCACGTTTTTTTTTTACTTCAGGCCGTAACACAGTCAGAACTGCAACTGCAAACTGCATTTTTCAACTGTCAAAATTTACATGATCCTTATGGGAAACGAGAAAAAAGTTTTATTTTTACTTTGCAATTATGATTGTTGCTGCTCGCAGTCGAGCTAATTCTAATTTTGACAGCCGAAAAAGTATTCTTGTTATTCTTCTTGTGTTTGTGTGGTACACGCCACTTGAAAAACAATACGGGAGGAATGAGGTATCATACAGACGTTAGGTCGCTTTCTTTAATTTTCGCTACCAATTTTAAAATTGATTTTAAACTAGCTTACAAATGAGATAGACACTCGAAGTTTTAACCAGAGCTCAGAACTGGACGACAATGCAATATACCACCATACCACCCACGTCCACTTTAAGGCAAAAAAATGGGCCCTGTCAAAATTTCACAGTTCACAACTGGATGACAATGCGATATTAAGGAAAAAAACATCCACGCCTACTTTGATGCAGGAAATTTTTGGCTCGCTTACTTTCATGTTCGATACAGACTTTGTTTAATCTTATTAAACGAGCAAAAATTGTATATATCTATGTACTAGCACAAAGCACAAGCCGTTTTGAAGACAGCTAGGCACAAATCGGCACGACTGTTGTTTTGTGACTGCCGTATGAAAATCGCAATAAGCAACAAAACTGTGTTGCCTTTACCCGACCGACATTCATTTTTACTGCTTGTTCGAAAATTTGCAGTCGCTGTTTTAACGTTGATGCATTTCTATCTCGTTCCCTCCGCTTAAACTCAAAAGGAACGAAAGAAAGGCAAAGAACTCTCCCTCTTTCCCTCCGCTCAAACACCAAAGGAACGAAAGACAAGAATTTGCGCCGCTCGCCACTTCGACGATGGTGCTTTGTTTTCACCACAAGCGTCTAAAAAGTAATTAAGAAATTAAGAAGAAAAACTCTCCCTGTGTCCCTCCGCTCAAACTCCAAAAGCATACTTATTCATTATTCCATATATCGTTCTTTTCTTTGTTTTTGTTGTAACTTTTCTACATCGGGGCCACAACGATTGAACACATGGAAAATTGTTCTACACTTTCGAGAAAAACGACAGAAAAAAACCAAAAAAACTCTGCCTCTTTTGATCAGAAAGTGGCTGCGTTTCACATTGCACATAGACAAAAATGTTAAGTTTGGATTTGTCTTCCCAATATATACGTATCAACGTATCCCAATATCAACGTTAAATACTTGTATGCATGTAAAACTAACTGAGAAAAGAAAATCAAAATATAGCTTCAAACATTTAAATGAGAAAAAAACAAGTAAGAGCGTTATCTTCGGCCTGGCCGAAGCTCATATACCCTACACCCGCATCTGTCGAGGTGATAAAAAGTGGGCGGGTGACACCTACTCTTTTTAATTTACAGTGAGAAAATTTTGATCTATTAACTCGTCTACAACACCGTTTTTCCTACCAAACATCTCATTATATGGTATAGTATATAAGTGGGCGTGTCACGCCCATTTTTCAGAATATATTTTAGTCTAAGAAGGTGGACTCGGGGAAAAAATTTTAGCTTTATATTCGCTCTACAAGCTGAGAAATTGAGCTATAAGCATGGGAAAATTCACATTTGCTATTAAAAGTAGGCGTGGCACTAATCCGATTTTCCTCATTTTCAATACCAAACAGCCTATGATGACAAAGTATATTCGTGCCAAATTTCATGGCGATAGCTTTATTCGTTCTCCCGTAATCGTGATTTCTACAGACAGACAGACAGACAGACAGACAGACAGACAGACGGACGGACATGGCTAAATCGAATCAGGAGGTGATTCTGAGCCAGAATATATATACTTTTCTATACCTGCCACGCCTCCTTTAATGCGTTACAAACGGAAGAACAAAGTGAATATACCCTCATCCCTTCGGGTGTAGGGTATAATTATATATGTATATGGATTTAGAATTTTTTATCAGCCGTATTTTCTGGTTTTAAAGGAACTTCCTATAAATATTCATCAAAAGAGATAATTTTTTGGTTAAAGTTATGTAAAACTATTTAATTCACGTATGTACATTAACGAACATTATTTGGCTGACAGAGTTATTATTTGTTCAGGTTGCGTGCTGATTTCTAACTACCGTCAAAACACATATGTATATATATATATATGTGTGCGTAAAAACGCAACCCAAGCATTCCCAAATTAAGAAGAAAAAACTTCCCCTCTTTCCCTCCGCTCAAACTCAAACTCCATACTTATCCATTTTTCCATGTAATTATCGTCTTTTTCTTACTTTGTTTTTGTTGTAAATGGTCCACAAATTGTGGCCCCGAACAACGATTGAAAACAATGAAAAAATGCTCTGCCACATTTTCGAGAAAAACGAGAAAAAAAAACAACGAAAAAAAGGGAGAGGCACGCAATGCTTTTTTTCTAACTAAAAGCCTAGGAGACGGCTGAACGTATGTACATATGTATTTAATATGTATGTGCATTTCGTATGTGTTCAACTTTTACTGCTAAAACATTCTGTTTTAAAAGTGGTTTCAAAACGGCTTGTGCACAGTCCGGCGTTTAGGGAACACATGCGCATTTTTCGTGACATATTTTTCAAGTGTCGCACCGAACTAATTTTACGTCGTATATTGTATGGTTCCTATTTTATGTACATATATGTTGAATTATATTACCTATATTAGCTACTTTTAAATTGTTTTAATGTGAAAATTTTTCGATAGAGTATTTTTCCCATACAAATCCAGTAAACCGGCAGTTCCGTTAATCCGGCATAAAGGAAAAAAATCGGGTGCCGGATTATCGAGCGCCTACTGTATGTATTTATGTATATTTGTAGCTTTTTCAGCTCTAAAACGGCTCTAAGGATTTCTTTAATATTCACCTTCATTGAAAGATGACAAATCGATTTGTCGAAGTTTTATCTTCAAGAATTTTAATTTTGGTAAGTTTTCTTCTCTTTTAAAGTGCTTGATCAACACGTGTTTCAATAATTTATTGAAATTGTTTTGTTTTTGTTTTTAAATTTTGTTCTGTTCTGTAATAAAATATCGCGTTCAAATATTTTTGTTTTGTTTTGCAAAACCTAAAGAAATGTATACACAAGTGTGCTAATATTTTCGAAGCAAGAAAAGCCAATAAAAATTCAAAAATTATTTAAGAATGCAGGCAACGTGTTTCACTTAGAAAAGATAAAACGGCGTTCTATTTTTTTACTAACCACACTGCAAAAAACCGAAGGGGCAAAGCCCTTTATTAAATTTTATTAAACCTAATTAATAAAACCTAGCAATATTCAAAAAATTTTCCGAGCATCTGCTCGGGATCTCAGCTTCTTTATTTTGAAAGAAATAACTAGCTTTCCCATAAGCCAGAATAAGGCTGTACAAAAAATAATTCATTATTTTCAAAAACGGGAGGGGGGGGGGTAATATTTAAATAAAAAGGCATTGATGTAAATATGAAGTTCATTCAAAGAGTTACACAAATAAAAAAATATATACACCCGCTGTCTACGAAAATTACCCAATTAGAAAACAAAGATTCGATTAACTTTTTACATAATGTTGATACTCGTACCATTAACAGATGCAAGACATTTTTTTATTAGCGATGATTCGAGTTCAAGAGTGACAAAAATCCTAAAAGTTCAGTGTAACTCCATAAACTCCTTATATCCTGGAAACTACTTTATATAAAAAAGTCCAGGCGCTTTTAAAGAAATGTACTTCTTAGAGCAATTAAACTATATCATTATTTTTTTGCAAAAGTAATACATGATACAGATTTTGTACTTTCATTGAATTTTTTCACGGCAGAGTTACTAATTTTTTTATCAATATCCTAATGAACCACATATATCTTGAATGCATAAATTGCCTTTGTCATCCACCTGGCATTATGAAATAAGTTTACCTAATAATATAAGTTTATCTAATAAAATTAATGAAAAATGGCAAAACATAACTTACACGGCAAACATTTAACTTTTATGACTTCCGGGCGAAAATTCCAAATTTTCTTGGTCAATGATGGTTTGTCCGATTGAGCTAAAATGTTGCAAATATCGTTTTTTTATTGATTGAAACAAGATTGAAACTTTCGAAAGTTGAAAAATAAGGGCCAGTCTAATATTCATACATCTACAGTTTAACGATTCATATAAATTACATATTCTTTTATTTTTTATCTTCTCTATATATAAAAATGAAAGTCCTGACTGACTCATCAACGCCCAGGCTAAACGCTTGGACCTAGAAAGCTGAAATTTTGCAAAGACGCTTCCTTTATGATGTATACAAGCACTAAGAACGGATATTTCGAAATTCTACCCCTAAGGTGGTGAAAAGGGGTTGCAAAGTTTGTATGAGGAATATTTTATTTGTTGTCAGATTTGCTTGAAACTTGGTCTTAATACTCTTTGGTATAATTAATCAAATACATATTTTGGCATTTTTTAAAATCCAATCCCTGATGGGGTGAAAACGGGTTGCAACGTTTGTATGAGGAATATTTCATTTGTGGTCGGAAGCAACACACGCTCTCTAACCATTTAACCAGAATGAACCACAGCAACGCGGGGACGGGTACATCTAGTATATCATAAAATCGTTTCTATAGCAGTACGTTTCCATTGTTTTTTTTTTTAATTTCGAAGAAATTGTTTTTTGGCCCAAGACTTTTTTAATCTTATGACTAATAGTTCTTATCAATATAAGGCATATTCTCCTGCTGACCCAAATACCGCCCTGACATACAATGCAATGCGTAATTAAAATCGAATTTACAGAATACTAAAGTAAATATACGCATACATATACATACATACATATATATACGTAGACTATGCTTCATAAATTTCTCCAAAATACATTAAAAAAATATGTTTTCGACTGAAATTATCATTGAAACTAATGAGCCAATCAGAAAAAAACAACTCAACAGCAAAAACGTATAAAAGCTTTATACATTTTATTAGTGGCAGTCAATCTTTAGTATCATCAGTAAAGAGAACATTGTATTAACAGCATGGAATTCTTTAAAATATTTACTTTATCGCTGATTGCCATCGGTTCAAATGCTTTGAAACCGGTTTCTGGAGTCAACCAGGCAACGCCGTATTATGAAGTTCCTTACGTTGTTTCGATAAAAAGTGACACGCACTACTGTACTGGCACCATCATCAATCCGCGGTTTGTCTTAACGGCTGCCAGCTGTCTTGTATCTAATAACATAGAGATTACAGCCGGACCGCAGGCGCGCCGAAATACATCTGCGGCTTTGGTTCAACGAAGAAGAGTCAATAAAGAGGATCACATTATACCTAACAAAATTAAAAATATCGCTCTCATCTACATTGAGGAACCGTTTAAACTGCGCATCCTAAGGCTGGGCAAAAAGCTTTATGCACCAGTGGACCAAATCTCATTGAGTTCAAGCAATAAACTGCCTAGCTCTGGAAAGATTGTAAGCTGGCACTCAAAAGCTGGTACCTCAGTCCTGCTAAACACAAACGTTGAACTCTACGAATACTCCACATGTTCGAGGATGAGGGCAGTCAAGCCCGGCACTCCTTGTGCTTATGCTAACAAGCGCATTCTACCTACTCTCGTCTTCAGAAATGGCAAGCCCTATTTGGATGATTCTGCCGTGAAATTATTTGACGACAATATCTTGATGGCTTGTGATTTCGAAAATGGCAGCCCAATAATAGATATCTCCATCGGTAAACTGGTCGGTATTGTTACGCAGAAGGAACCATGCCCAAAGGATGAAGTTATAAGCGTGTTCACCGAAATTGCCAGTCACAGCGCATCGATCTATAATATTATAAAAAAATTTAATGTATATGTATAAAAAATTAATTTAAAATATATAATTATATAAATCTCTATATATAAAAATGAAAGTCCTGACTGACTCATTAACACCCAGGCGTAACGCTTAGACCTAGAAAGCTGAAATTTTGCAAAGACGTTTCCTTTATGATGTATACAAGCACTAAGAACGGATATATATAGTAACGAACCTCGAACCCTAAGGTGGTGAAAAGGGGTTGCAAAGTTTGTATGAGGAATATTTTATTTGTGGTCACATTTGCTTGAAACTTGGTCTTAATATTCTTTGTTATAATTAATCAAATACATATTTCGGCATTTTTCAAAATTCAGCCCCTGAAGGGGTGAAAACGGGTTGCAACGTTTGTATGAGGAATATTTTATTTGTGGTCGGAAGCAACACACGCTTTCTAACCATTTAACCAGAATGAGCCACAGCAACGCGGGGACGGGTACATCTAGTAAATAATAAATTATATAATTATAATTTATTATATTATAAAATATAATTAAACAATTTAAAAATGATAAACCAATTCTATAATTATAAATTGATACAACTAATACAAAACAACGTAGCTGGGGCTCATGGCGCCCGAGACGGTTCGGATTCTTAATTTGCTAACTTCAAAATTTCTGAAAATAATGCGTGACTTTCAGATTTTATATTGCAAAAATAATGCATGACTAAAATATATCTACGAGTCTATAATAAAAGCGAATGTATTTTTGTTTGTTTTAAAAGTATGAGCTAAAGAACTACTGAACCGATTTAAATGCCGTTTTCGACATTATGTTTTGGTTATTAGTGGTCGTGACATAGGCTATATAAAGTTTTCAAACTTTTCCGCTAGAGGGAGCTGCGCTCCTTTGTATAAGTTTAAAGATGCATAACTCAGCAACAGGGTGACCAATTTGGATGCGGTTTTCGACACTATGTCGTAGGTTGTATAAATAGCGCCACAGGCTATATACACTTTTAAAAATTTTTAAGCATTCCAATTTTAATGCTTTCTCGGCCGTTATACCTATTTTTAGAGCCGGTATTGTGAGCTTCTAAAATCTGCCGCTCACGTAAAATTCACAAGAGCGGGAGGCAACGACGGGTGGCGCTCCCATTGACAATACGATACATCATATTCAACAAAAAAAAAACAATTTTCAGGAACGCTGTGAAGACTTTCTAACTTTCAAGCAGGACGTAAACCGGGGTGACACCCGAGCAAGCTAAGCAAATAAACAGCAAAAAAATGAGAGCATAAATAAGCACAAAATCAGTTATTATGTATTAAGTAGCATTGGAAACTAATTTTAAATCCAGCGTATAGTCCATAGGGGGTGATTTCCGAGCAAAAAAATTTACGTACAAAACATTTATTGAGTAAAAATTCAAGTAAAAATTGAAATATTGGTTGTGTTTTTAGGACCGATAGAACTTCATATTGTAAAAAACAGCACAAAAAATTCATTTTAATTAAATTCTATTATTTATTTAAAAGAACAAAACATGGCCTGAGCATTTAAAAAGGGAGACAGTCAAAATCCCGAATTACAAAATCCCGAAACGACAAAGCCCCGAAAAATTTTAAAATCCCGAAACGACAAAATCCCGAAAAACTTTTAATACCGAAATGAGAAATCCCGAAAATCACGACATAAAATTTTAAATTAATAAAGAAATGACATTTAAGTCACAATTTTTTCCAATTCGAAGTACGCGCCTGATTGCCTTTGTTTATAATGGCAGAAATGCAATGTTGTAATATCGAGAGAATTTTGTTGTCTGAAGGTTATAATCTACAATATGCAAAAAACTTCACATGACCGTGAGGATTCTGTCAATACGCGGAAAAACCTGTATGCAAAAAACTTCACATGACCGTGAGGATTCTGCTGATTGAGGGTTACGATCCCTGCCGCGGCCGAAGGCCGTCAATACGCGGAAATACCTGTATGCAAAAAACTTCACATGACCGTGAGGATTCTGCTGATTGAGGGTTATGATCCCTGCCGCGGCCGGAGGCCGCCAATACGCGAAAAAAACTGTATGTAAAAAACTTCACATGACCGTGAGGATTCTGCTGATTGAGGGTTACGATTCCTGCCGCGGCCGAAGGCCGTCAATACGCGGAAATACCTGTATGCAAAAAACTTCACATGACCGTGAGGATTCTGCTGATTGAGGGTTATGATCCCTGCCGCGGCCGAAGGCCGCCAATACGCAAAAACACCTGTATGCAAAAAACTTCACATGACCGTGAGGATTCTGCTGCTTGAGGGTTATGATCCCTGCCGCAGCCGAAGGCTGCCAATACGCGGAAAAACCTGTATGCAAAAAACCTCATATTACCGAGAGGGCTCTGCTAAAATTAAAAATTTTTTTTTTTTTAAATAAATTTAGTGGCTAAATTGAAGTTTGCTAGTGGTTTTAAAATGTTCAAGAAGATGGAGAATACCGAAAAACTAGTTTTGTAATTTCGGGATTTTGTTATTTCGGGATTTTGTCGTTTCGGGATTTTGTCATTTCGGGATTTTGTCGTTCGGGATTTTGTCTTTCGTGATTTCGTTACCAACCCTTTGAAAATTATCACAAGAATTTGGCCACAGTGGTTGTTCTTGATGAATCGCATTTTGGGCCAACACGAATAATATTGACACGAATAATATTGGCCTCCAAGGCATCAATTGTTTCTGGTTTATCAGCATAAACTAGTGACCTCACGTGACTCCACAAAAAATAATAGAGAGGTAACAAATTACACAGTATCACCATATTTTGATTTTAGGAATTTGATGGTTGCCGTCGCCATACGAGTATGAGCCTCCGCACAACCAACTTCGCAACGTCAAACGTCGCTCTCTCGCTTGACTTCAGCCTTAAACAAACAACGCAGACGTTAGCGAAGTTTGTTCACATTTTTCATTTATGTATCAACCGTTCTGTACCTGGCATCCTCCTCCACCAACCTTTTCACAAGCAAAATGAGCGAATACTTCCACCACTTCGTGAAACGAAGGAAAAACCTAAGTGAAAATGAAGGTTTTTCGATGAAAGGTGGCAATACGTTTCTGCAATACAAACAAAAATTTCTCAAAAACAACGAGTGGAAGTTCGACGTCAAAGAGAGAATTGAATAGAAGCATTCGTGACTTCTAACTTCTAACGTCAGAGCTCTCGTCAAATCGTACTGAAAAGTTGACTGTAGACGTTGCGAAGTTTGGTTGTGCGGAGACTCTATAATACGTAACGTTGCGTTCTTGTCGAAACTACGAACGATTATTAGGGAAACCGTAATGGTTTCGGGTTTTCGTTTAGGGTCTCCGTTTTAAACGATTGTTCACTGTTGATTGTTGTACAAATACCTCGTTAGTAGTGTCTGGTTGTCAGTTTGCAGTTTGAGCATTCATCTAAATTGGGTTTTAATACCAAATCAGGTCTTGGAGTCCCAGATTCGATTTCGCTGGTTTCGAAGGAATATATCGCCACTTCCGCCCCGGGTGTAACCCTTGCTAGCTACGTCACTGGATAAGTTAATTCTTATATATTTTCAATTGAATAAAATAAATTTCAATGTGTTGTTGTTGTTTTATTGTCTCGGTTTTGTATGTTTCTAGATATTCACGAAATATATTGATTGAAACTTATGACGGTAGATTGAAATTCATTGGCGCAAACAAAATATCATTAATGTTAAACTTCAGTGACGATGGCTGGAGGGCATGCTTTTATGTACCCAATAAAACCAAAAGCAAGTAGATTTTGAGAAAAACATTAAACATTTTATTTCTGTGTAAGAAGAAAATTTTTAATACATATAATACTATGAAAGAAACAAAAAACACTTGAACAAATAGTTAATGAAAAAGTCACTTTCTGTTGTTTTGTTTTTGTTGTTTTTTGTTAAAAAAAACTTGTGAAAAGCATTCTTATTATTTTGAATTATGATACACTCAGAAAAAAAACGTCCCATTTAATCAGCAATAGTACGCCTATTGATTTTATAATACAACAGAAAATACGTTTTTCCTATGAACACAAAACTTTTCTATTAAATTTAACAGTTTTTAAAAATTAAGGTACTGTTATTCTAATAAGTCGGGTGCTATTATTTATTTTATATTATGAAGATTTTTTTACTAGAAGCACTATTGAACTTATGTGTTTACTATTGTATTAATGGGTTATGTGTTCAAAATATATAAATACATACTATTAATTTTAAGTACATCATATTAGAATATTATGTGACGTACTTATTTTTAAAAATAAGATACTATTAATTTAATTTAATGGTACACATTACTTATGCTTTAAAATGAGATGCTATTAATTTAATGGTACAAAACCATAATTAATACAATAGTTAAAAACTATCATTTTAATGTTGCTAAGCACATCGGCCAAAAACAATAGTAACTACTATTAAAAAACTATTGATTTAATAGTATTATTTTTCTGAGTGTAATAATATAATATAAATATAAATTCTAAAATTTATTTCACGAGATTGCAAATATAATTTGACAAACAATAAGAATGACACTTGTTAACAGTGTCTTAAACTCTTCAACCCTCTTCAAGGCCCAAAATAAGAGATACTTAAAAACCCATTTTCACCACTTAATTTATGATCCGGCTAACACGTTACACAAATTTTGCACCTCACGAAATTTCCCGACACCTCACGACACTCATTGCTCTTCTGGTTTTCGCGCTCTTGTTCAAACTGAAACATCACATCAAAATACGAGGCACCACCACAAGAGGAAGTAACCAACGGGGGGCAGTAATAATTTTAGCGCTAAACTTCAGATACTTTTTCTATTCTGTAGCGGAACGATAACACAGCAAAGATGAAGTCTAAGTTTGTGGAGTTTCGTTTGAAGATGAAGAGGATAAGGGCATTGAGAAAGATAACCCTCGGTTAGAATTTTGTACAAAAGTTACAAGTTAACAAACTTTGATGAAGAAAGTTGTTCAAAATGTCTATAGTAAAAGGATGATAGCTTTAATTAAATGAAACGACGGTGTCAGTAAAGACATAACTTTTTCATGATACGAAGTTAGTTTATATTAAATTAACAATCAAGGGTCGAATTGTAGACTTTCGTTAATACATACTAGAAGGCTACACAAAACGCCTTGAAGTCAACTTTACTAAAATTGCAGTGCTGCAGTACTGTGTGATGTACAATTGGCAATAATAATCACCGTGTGACGCTTTGCCTTTCTTCGTACATGTATTAAACAAAATAAGGATTGATTTTTTAACTATACGTCTTTTTTTTTACTTTACACGTCTTCAGATTTACTATATATTTATATCATTTCCTATAAAAAGAATAATAATAATACGTAATATTAATAATACATATACATATTATATAATACTCGTATGCATATGAAGTATATGTAATACATATTATGTATGAAGTATAAATATAAAGTAAACAGTGCCAATGGATAATTTTACTCCTGAACGGACCTTTTCCAGGACCTATACTCTTGTGTTAATTGACATCAAATTTCCCGTAGGGTTACCGATAACTTCGTATGTATTAGAGAGCTGCATAAGACGTCTCGAAGTCTTGTTCAAGACGTTTTGAAAGTTTCAGGGGTTGTCTGAAATGCGTCCATTTGCTTTCTAATCAAGCGGTGACTTTCGAAAGCACTGCTGAAAACATTACCATATATGCTTCCAACAGTCACGGCTTGATTCGAAATCAAATGGAAGCACTGCATTAACATAAAAATGTCAGTTTCGAATCTTTCGACACGACTCGTGCAGGCCTCTGGTATGTATATTCTTCTTCATTGAGGACGCTAAAATCCCTTGAAAACGAAACGAAACGTACGTATATATCTATTATGTATGCACATAATATTCTAATGTGTATCCTTCTTCATTGAGGACGGTAACAACGATTGAAAACTATAACAAAATATAACAGAAGCATCGAGAATAGCGACAGAACATAACAACAACTAACATATGGGTTAGAAAATTTATAATAGTAAAAATAACTACACTTTTATATCCTCGCTGGTTTGTTTTATTAGCGTTGCCAGTGGGTTACAGGCCGGCAAAATTAATGATTATCGAACAATAAAATACATTTTTTTCACAGCTCTACGAGTATATCAAGTAAATGAATTTACTAATATGACACTGAAATACAGATTGTATTTGTACATCAATGCACATCGTTGGAAAGGTAATGCGCTTAATAAAACTGCTAAAAGCTGATATAGGTTTGATATAAATAAACAATTAGTGAAAGCGTGTTGGGTAAGAAAATTCTTAAAGCTCAGCTAAGCTTTAATTTTATAATCAGGGCTTCTCCGAGCGTACTTTTATATTGCAAACTATAGACAAGAATGTCCTCTATAAGATTGTGAAAAAAGTCTGCGGATATTTGCGCCATTTTGTAAAAACCAACATTTTCTTATACGCCGTGCACCAGTAGAAATGGCCAGTAAAGATAAAATTGTTCTTTAAAAATTTTAATGCAAATAACAATTTTAAAAAAGTGATAAATTTTTGCAACTCCTATATTTTGCAACTCCTATATAACTCTGGCGTGTGATAAAAGACGAAATCCAAAAAATTTAAATAATTTGCTTTTAAAACTGCGGAAGACTATGTAAGTAAATATAGTTGGTATTATATGCCTTCAACTGTACATAGAGTACTAATTCATGGCGCGAATATTATACGTTGCAATGCAATTTTACCCATTGGGGAACTTTCGGACGATGCTTAAGGAGCTCGAAACAAGAACTATCGGCAAAGCAGATTGCATTATGCTAGAAAGTATTTAAGATCCGCGATAAATGAAGACGTTTTCCATACTTTACTTTACACTTCAGATCCGTACATATCAAGATTAGGCAAGGAAAAAGGTAGTGGAAATAAATGAGTAAGCTGCGCAATTACACGCAGAATAATTTGTTTAAGTGTTATTAAAAAAATTCGCGAATAAAGAAAATGAAAATGGCTTAATATCCTATTTCAAAGTGTATATAACTTTACTGAATTTCTGACCTTCTATATTTCAAACATACGAATAAACAGTTATTCGTGTGTTATTACTTTTTAAACAATAATATTTCTAATAATTGTATGGAATCCAATTTCGGTACAGTAAGAAAAATTATATTATATTATTAAAAAAACAGAAATATTTACATCGTACTTTATATATATATATCGTATTATATATGTATGCATATATTTAATTAAATAAAAAACAACAATTCTTGGAATTAATTTTTAAAATTTTTTATTTTTCAGTTCCTCAGATCGGCTTTAGCATTTCCGACTCTTCTTTGAGGAATAGTGATGGGTAAACTACGATAACTACGATGTTAATAGCGCTTCTGCAAAGACGCTTACTCGATAAATGCTCCATCGCAATACTATATGTATAAAAATATTTAATTGCCATATTAAATATTTAATTTAGGTACAAAAAACGATTTGAAAATAGTTTGGTGAAATTTTAGATTGCTGTGGTACACGGTACACGACACCACAAATCCGGTTCTATACCGGTAATTAACGTACATTACGAAGTTGTTGGACTTCTATGTATAATCATGCATCATATAAGAAAAATACTAATGCAACAAGTTAAATATTTCCTTCACGAGTTGTATAGTTTTACCTGTGAATAAATCAAAACACAAAGAAAAACAAGTAAGAGCGTTATCTTCGGCCTGGCCGAAGCTCATATACCCTACACCCGCACCTGTCGAAGTGATAAAAAGTGGGCGGGTGACACCTACTTTTTTAAATTTACAGGGAGTAAATTTTTTTCTATTAACTCATCTACAACACCGTTTGTCGTACGAAACACCTCATTATATGGTATAGTATATAAGTGGGCGTGTCACGCCCATTTTTTAGTACATATTTTAGTCTAAGATGGTGGACTCGGAAATAAAATTTTAGCTGAAAATTCGGTCTACAAGCTAAGAAATTAAGCTATAAGCATGGATGAGTGCATATTTTTTATAAAAAGTAGGCGTGGCACTGGTCCGATTTTCCCCATTTTCAATACCAAATAGCGTAGGATAACAAAGAATATTCGTACCAAATTTCATGATGATACCACCATTCGTTCTCCTGTAATCGTGATTTCCACAGACAGACGGACAGACAGACAGACAGACAGACAGACAGACAGACGGACGGACAGGGCTAAATCGACTCAGGAGGTGATTCTGAGCCAGAATATATATACTTTTTTATACCTGCCACGCCTCCTTTAATGCGTTACAAACGGAAACACAAAGTGAATATACCCTCATCCCTTCGGGTGTAGGGTATAATTAAATATTTCTTTTGTTAATATGTGCACTATAGCCTCTATTATATGAAATTTCATATATTGAAATTTCAATAACTTTCAGTGCAGTATATTTCTGCACTGTAGTCCTGCGTCTTGTCGTCAGCAGGGCTTGTGCAACGCAAGATTTGTATTAGAGGTCTGCATGGGATGTCTTGAACACACGAATACCCATGAATACACTAATGCAGTACACTACATTTCGAATAGAAATTTTACTCCGTAACTCAAAAATACAAACGCCGACTAGAGTCGAATAAAACCGAATCTCCACACGTTTTTGTACGAATGAAATTAGGGTAGAACCTAAAGAAGAAAAGTTGATTTCGAATGAATCGAATAAATCGTGTCTGTATATATACATTATGTATGTAAACATTGTATATATATCCTCCTTTATTGCGGACCGCAACAGGCTTCGAAAACAATAACAAATAACATAACATAAAGGAAACTACGTAATTTTTAGACAGTATCTGCATGGAGGGAAAAGGCGTGGGACAACAACAGATAACGCACTGTATGAGGTAGCATTCGCCGCCGGAGCAAGGCAGGCAGCAGATAAGGGCCTGAAAATGTGCAAATGAAAAAACCAAAAAAACTTCCTTTTTTTCCTCCCCGCAAATATTAAATGCATGTTTCTCTCATGTTTGGAATTTTTTATTAATTAGCCGTATTTTGTACGTATTTTTTACCTCGGACTCTGAGCAGTTATTTGGAACTTGTGTTTCACGCTTATATTTTCTTCAATGAATTTTTAGATAATATTTTCACTTGGAGGCACTGGTGTAGGATTCTATCTTCACAATACTGTGGACATCTGCTCTTTCTGCTCTTTTAAACTACCGTAAAAAAACACCTACATATATACGAGGGTATAAGAATGTAACAAATGAGCACATATATACATGTGAACAAATTACACAGTGCACCACCCAATCAATTGAAATTTTTGCACATTTTGTTTCTTTGAAATTTTGAACCTTTTTCAATTACGACACCCACCTGTGAAAGGATGTTAAAAAACGGAGGGGTTCTATTAGACTTCACGCAATAAAATAATAAATATATGTACATATTCTGGCTGCATAATTTCATTATTTGGCAGTAATTATCATTTGTTTCTTACTTTGCTTTGGTACTATTTGTTGTCCGTATTGAAGCAACCTCAGAAAACGAAAGGGTTTTATTGCACCTCATAAAATAAAAAGGTTGATCTTTGTGCAGTTATTCATTCTTCCATTTAATTACCCCTTTTTTCGTTACTAAATGCCCACATCCAGGCAACAATTTCTATTGAGAGCAAAAACAAAACATAACAACAACGAACACACTGTATTCCTTCACCGTCATAGCAGCGCAAGCAGCAGACCGCCATATACATATGCACATAAGCGTCTGCCTTACCGTCGTAGCAGCACAGGCAGCGGACCGCCGTATAAGCTTCTAAAAATTATCGGCAAATAAAGAAATGAAAAAAACTCTCCCTCATTCTCACTGCTCAAACTCCAAAGACCGGCGACAAGCTCTTTCGATTCCACTAACAAAAACTTCAGCAAATAGATAAGAACCAAAAAACTTTCCTTTTTTCCCTAGGCGTAAAGTAAAAAAAACGTATTTCCATGGATTTTACCAACAAAAATGAATCAACGGGATATGAATATTTTTTTATTCGGTGCCTCTCCAATTCACAAACGACGAATAATAGTTTTCATCCGAGTCGTCTAGTGTAGAATTTTCAGCGGAGTATTCGTTCAGTCTCAATCGATTCGAATAATTAAAAGATACTCTGCAGTCAATTCTCGAACTTTTTTCTGTGTCTTGAAAGTACTTTTGGATCGTCTCGTGCAGACCTCTAATTTGTATGCAACGCACGAAAAAGCATGGCAGTGAAGGCAAACATTTTTTGTGTACCTGCATAGCGCCTAAAACACGTCCTGTGCAGCCCTTTAATACATACTGCTTATTCTTATTCAATTTTAAAACTGGAAGAAAAAAAGGAAGAAAAAAACCAAGTTCGGGATTCAGTTGATAGTGAATGTTATTGGAATATGATGATTTCGGAGATCGAGAAAGAAAACACACTGAAAACATGACAAGGGATGGCGGCAATTTGTTACAGAACCCGAATATCGAGAAACAGTTATTGGAATAATTCTAAACTTGAGGAAATTCTGAAGTCTATTTAAATTGTCTATTTATCTATGTATTTATGTATTTATTCCCTTTGGGCAAAATAATTACCAATTAATTGGTGCGAAATCCCTAAAGTAATAACAATGAGTATTTCAATTGTACACTCACGTACCTAAATTCATATAAGTGCCATCACACGCAGTCACATATGTATGTAAATGCATGCATCAACACCTACGCTTCGACAGTCTTACAGTAAATACATACCTAAAAGTACACCCGAATGGACAGATGAATAGACGCATAAACAGAGACCGCCTGAATGCGATCTCAAGATACAATTACGATTGTAAAACCGACAAATGGGGCATTTTTCAAGGAGTGTGATTATGTCTCAGCGTCAAAGCTATTATTATAATTAATAACAATTCAAATCAGCAAGAGCTAGAGTGAACACAACGTTTACAAATCTGAAGTGTTAAACCTTTTGAATTAATTACGAGTAATTACAATACAAAAAATTAATTACTTTTTTATCATAAAAAGATGGATTAACTGATGAATGAATGGATGAATAAACAATTAAGTGAATTCTTTTAAAAGCAAAAGCATCAAAGTAACTGTGTTCGAGTAATAATAATAATAAAAAAAATACAAGAAAGGAAAATTATTTACGAATATTTACGAATGTGAATCAATCAGCCTCTTTAGCAAGTCTCAGTACGTACTTTGATTTTTCAATTAACCACAGTGCACCCAGCCGACAATTTATGGCCCGACCTGGTCGTGGTAAACCTTCGTAAATCTATGATGATATTATAGAAGATGTATTCTAACACGTGCATCATTTCAAAATATGTGCCTTTCTTTAAAAGATTCTTTTTCTAAAATGTTCATAGTAATTTTTATAGAAATTAGTGATCGCGATCGAAATCATGAATCGCTTTTTCAATTGCTCTATTGCTATAATACTCCATTTACTTTGGTAAACCCTTTTTCTACCGGGTATAAAAAAATGTGTGTGCTACGTGCTACGTCTTAACCGACTTCTCTCTGTACGTACACAGTCTCTGTGAGTTTGATTTAATTTCCAGTCTTGAAAAGCACTCAAAACAATTTGGAGTTGTTCAGCCGTTCACTTCATCCAAACAGTTCAAAAAGCTCTAGTGGCTTTAGCTTCTGCCATTGCTTGCGTTTCAGCTTTAGCTTTAGCTTGAGAAGCAGCTTGTTGCTGCTTCTGCTGCTGCTACTGCTTTTTGTGCTCGTACTCAAACTCGAACTGATTTAATTGCATCGAAATTTTCTGGGGTGTAAATTTCAATTGCGCCGAAGTGGTTGCTATAGTGTTTGATAGGTAGCTACACACATACATATGTATATACCCACATATAGAGCTCTGCTCATTTCCTGCATGTGTGTATGCGATTCCAAAATAACTTTTCAATTTATAATTTCAGAATATCTTCGGACTGTAAAGCAAATTTTTTATACCCTACACCCGAAGGGATGAGGGTATATTCACTTTGTCTTTCCGTTTGTAACGCATTAAAGTAGGCGTGGAAGGTATAGAAAAAAAAAATATATATATATATATTAGCTCAGAATCACCTCCTGAGACGATTTAGGCCTTTCCGTCCGTCTGTCTGTTTGGCTGTCCGTCCGTCTGTGGAAATCAAGATTGCAGGAGAACGAATGGAGGTATCGTCATAAAAGTTGGTACGAATAGTCTTTGTTGTCCTAGGCCACGGGACGGCAACCTGCGGCTCGCGAGCCGCATGCGGCTCAGTAGAATCATACTTGTGGCTCTTGAATTGTTTAAAAGTACATATTGAAAAATCAGCTGCAATATTGCCATTGCTTAACAATTTTTAATAACTCCGCGCACACATCAAAATACGCGGCAGATCTATAATAAATACCAGATTTCGCAATAAATACTTGTTCTACAGCAGATAACCGTTATATTCTTTTTTTAATATCACCGATGTGTATGTATGTATGTATATATTGGGTCATATAAAAAGCTTCCGTGGTTTTTGATGACCAGATGGTATTGATGCCTATATATCGGGCAACACTCACCCGATTGTCTCAAACGAACATGTGCTAAAAGGTAACATTTCAGTGGACATTTTTTGTAGAGATAGTTTTCTCATTCGTTTCTCGTGTAAAAAGTTATATTGATTTAAAAACTAGTGAAATATTTGAAGAAAAGAGCTATGAGACGCTTTTTTATAAAAAAGGTAAAAACGCTGCAAAAACATACCGAAAAATATGTGAAGTGTGAGAGTGCTGTAAGTGAACGAAGGACCCAGAAGTGGTTTGCTCAATTTCGTTCCGAAAACTTCGATGTCAAAGATGCACCTCGCTCTGGTCAGCCACAGCCACTAAAAAGTCTATGAAATTTTGCAACTGGTGGAGCAAGACACGATTGCATGCTCTCAGGGAGTAGCAAAGGCACTTATTATCAATCACATGGCGGTTTGAAATCATTTGAAAAAATAGGCTACAAAAAAAAGCTCGATGTTTGGGTGCCACATGAATTAACGCAAAGAAATTTGATTGACAAAATTACCATCAGTGAAATGCGGCTGAAACGCAACGAAATCGAACCATTTTTGAAGCGAATAATTAAAGGAAGTGAAAAATGGATGAAATATGAGCATATCAAACGCAAGCGATCATGGCTGCCGACCCTTTACAAACGACTTTAAAGCCTGGACTAATGGCAAACAAGGTCATCATGTTGACTGTTTGGCGGGATTGGAAGGAAATTGTTCATTATGAGCTGCTGCAACGTGGCGAAACCATCAATACGGTCTTGTACTGTGCGCAACTAGACCGTTCAAACGAAGCAATCCAGAAAGAGCGACCAGAATTGGCCAACAGACAGGGAGTTGTACCATCATGACAATGCGCCGCCACACACACCTTTGATGACTCAGAACAAATTGATGGTGCTTGGTTGGGAAGTTTTGATGCTTTCACCGTATAGCCCGGACCTTGCACCGTCAGACTATCATTTGTTTCGGTCTGCAAAGCTCTCTTGATGGTAAAAAATTGGCCGACTGAAGCGCCGCTGAAAATTACTTGGCCAAGTTTTTTGACGATAAAGCACAGAAGTTCTACAGCGATGGAATTATGAAGCTACCCGAAAAATGGCAAAAGGGCGTAGATAATAATGGTTAATATGTACTTGATTAAAATTGATTTTCAATAAAGAAAATCTTTGTTCAAAAATGTAACAAAAAACCGCGGATACTTTTTATATGACCCGATACTTATACCACTTATACTCTTTATTAGGCTCTTTTAAAAAATAATTTCCCTTGCCGACCCTTGTCCTAGGCTATTGGTCGTTGAAAATGGGGAAATCTGACCAGTGCCACGCCTCCTTTTTATAGCAAATATGCATTCATCCGTGCGTATAGCTCAATTTCTCAGCTTGTAGAGGGAATTTAAAGGTAAAATTTTTATTTGCGAAACCACCGTCTTAGACTAAAATATACTCTCAATAATGGGCCTCCATATAATGAGGTGTTTGTTGGGACAAACGGTGTTGTAAAGGATTTTAAATATCTAAATATTCGTTTTACTGCTGTTTTATGACCTTGTTTAGGTTTGTCCAAAAAACGACTGGCAACACCAACTGCATAACTAATATCTGGTCGTGTGGCTATTGCCAAATACATGAGACTGCCAACTGCCTCTCGATATGGAAAATCTCTTTTAGTGGAATCATCAAAGTTGTCTAAACTTTGATTGGTGTCGCATGGCGTTGTCACACAACTGCAATGTTCCATATTAAAACGCTTTAAAATTTTCATTGCATAGCTTTTTTGGTATAAGTGAATAGATCCGTCGGTAAATCTTTGTATTTCTAATCCAAGAAAACAGTTTGCATTAAAAGTTTTAATCTCAAATTCCATTTGCAAATATTCAATAACTGAATCAATATCGTCCTTTGACATACCAACTATTAACATCAACATAAATGGCTAAAATCATCCTTGGGTTTTTGCATATAAAAACACATGGATCTATATTGCTTTGAGAAAATTTGAATTTCTTTATAAAAGATGTAAACCTCTGATTCCAACACAGGCGACTGCTTTAATCCTTATAAACTTTTATTAAGTTTACATATGTATATGTGGGATGGGATTAATCCACTTATACTGAATCCACATCCGCTTATTAATTTCACAAGGGTTAATAAATTTCATTAAAACAATTTTATTAGAAAATTTCAAAATTACAAAGTTTTATTTGGTATTTAAATATTAGAACGTCTTAGCACAATTTCTATCAATCGAATGAATATAATTATTTTCATTTCGAGAAAAAATGAAAATATTCTATTTAAAAATCAAAGTTACTTTTACAATTTTCCACAAGTGTAATTAATCAAGGTGAGTATTTTATATATTTGTGTATTTAGATGTATATTTCCCATTCCCACATTCGGCCGTCCTGAAAAGTCATACGTCCCGAATGATTACGCCCATGGTTTCATGTATTCAGATACAGTAAACGTAATGTTTGATCCTTCATGTTCGCCTATTTTTTTTACTTTGTACCTTCCATGGTCATGTTTTTCTAGTATTTTATATGGTCCGAGAAATTTAGGGCGTAATTTTAAATTTGTGCCATACTTCGTCCTTTTAATTGCCACCAAATCATCAACTTCATAATTACGTTCTAAATTTCTATTTTTGTTGAAATTAAGTCTGTTTTCCCTCTGAATTTTATAAATATTTTGTTTAGCCTGTGCTCGTATTGTATGTCGTTCTGTATTTAAATTTTCGATGTCAGCGTCATTAAGGTACTCTCTTAAATCTGGATAGTCAACAATATTCATGTCTAAACCTGTCATGATTTTGAAGGGTGCCACTTTAGTACTTCTGGGAGCAGTGTTATTTAAAATTTGTTGTACTTTATTAATATGTTTGTACCAGTGAGTCGGGTCTTCCTGGCATAATTTCGAAATCATGGGTATTACGATTGCATGAATTCTTTCTACCTGCCCATTTCCACGTGGTACGCCAGTTGTTATGAGCGAATGTTCAATGTTTTCTATTTCGCAGTATTCTTTAAATTTGTTTGACGTAAAAGCAGATCCTCGGTCAGAAACTATGCGATATGGGTTTCCAAAAACAGCAGATTGTTTGCTTAATTTATCTACGACTTCATCAACTCCTGTGGATCTGGTTGGATACAACCAAACAAACTTAGAGAAACTGTCTACAATAACAAAAATATGATTGTATTTCTTACGGGTCTCTACAAGTGGTCCAACATGATCTATATGATATGTATCTAAAGGCTTGTCGTTCTTTTCGATTGAAGACAACATTCCTTCCTTTCTACCAGTTTTAGCATTTGTTATTATGCATTCAATGCAACTACTCACGACTCTTTCTACTTTCTTTGTTACATGAGGTATAAAGTAATATTTTTCAACTAAATCCTTAGTTTTCTTAACTGAAAAATGTCCTTGTCTATGTGCTAGTCGAATTATTTCTTCCTCCATGAAAGAAGGTACAACCAACAGTTCATTAACTGTATCTTTATAAATTATATCGTTTCGGAGATAATAATCTTCGTAAGGTCCAGAGTCTAAAATTTTGTGTATAGCTTTCAACCAATCGTCCTTTCTCTGGGCTTCCCTAAGCTTATGTTTCAGAGAATCCTCCATCAAAAAACAATGTACTCGACTCAACGCATCTACATGTTTCATTCGTGAACCGGACCTGTGCTCAACGGTGAAGTTATACTCCTGTAGATACATTGCCCAACGCATAACTCTATCTGGTACATCTTTCTTTTTGATAGTCAAAGCAAATGCGTTGCAATCCGTAACGATCTTGAATTTAATATCTTGTACATAGATTCGCCATTTCTTCAAAGCATGTATTATAGCTAAAACTTCAAGTTCGTATGAACTGTATCTCTCTTCCGCAGGCGACGTCTTCTTACTCATAAATTCAACGGGATGAAAAAGTTGATCTTCGGATTCTTTTTGGAGCAATACTGCTCCAAAACCGTATTTCGAAGCGTCACAATGGATTTCTGTTTCAGCAAGTGGGTTGTAAATATTTAAAGTTGGTGCAGATATCAATGACTGTTTTAACTCTTGTATTGCTAATAAATGTTCGTCGTCAATTCTAAATTTTCCGTCTTTTCTTAAAAGATCTGAAATTGGCTTGGCTATATTGGAATAATTTTGAACGAAACGCCTAAAATAAGATGTTAATCCCAAGAAGCGTGAAATTTCCTTTCTGTTTTTGGGTACTGGAAAATTTTTAATAGCTTCTGTTTTCTCTGCTGATGGTAGAATTTTGCTATTTTCGATTATGTATCCTAAAAAGTTTATTTTTCTTTTGAGGAACTGACATTTTTTCCATTTTATACGTAACCCGTTTCTACTGGCTATTTCTAATACCTTTTCAAGTTTTTCGATACCTTCAAGTTCTGTTTTTGACGGAATGACAATATCATCCATATATATTGCAACCGTACCATCATTCAACAAAGGTTGGAAAACTGATTGAATATATCTGCAAAACACCGCAGGAGAATTTGATAATCCGAACGGCACAAATGAGAATTCGAATTGGCCATTGTGCGTTACAAATGACGTATACTTTCGCGATTCTGGATCTATGGGTACGTGGAAAAAACCGTTTGTTAAATCTAGTGTTGAATAGAAAACTGCCCCTTGTAGTTTCTCTAACACTTCGTCAATTAATGTCATAGGGAAATTGTCTTTAATGATTTTTTCGTTTACTTTCCTGAAATCGCAACATAATCGTTTTGAACCATCTTTTTTTTTAACCAAAACTATTGGTGAGGCATACTCCGATCTACTTGGCATTATAATTTTTTCTTCTAGCCACTCCTCGACTTGCTTTTCTATAATTTGCTTATCTGCTAGAGATGTTCTACGTGGCGTTTGAAAAGTTGGAGTGTCATCACTTAAAATCAATTTCATTTTTACTGTGTGATTTTTAGGTCTTTTTGGTTCATAATTATTAATTAGCGTTTCCAAATGTTTTGCTTGTGCAGGTTCTAAATGTGTCAAATCGTAATCTAAATTTGAATTTTTTCCTTCTTCTTCAGCAAATAAGCATAAGGTGTCAAACTCTTGTAGTAACAAATTCTGATTTTCTTGTTGTCGAGATTTATCGTCTTTATATTTAAATTCAACAGTATTTCCTTGAATATATAAATCGACGTCTGTGAGAATACTATTTCCTAAGATCGCAGAATATGAAATGTCACTTTCTCTAACTACATGCCATATTATGGTTATAAACTTTTCACCAACTCGCGTTTCAATTTCAAAATAACCCAGCGTAGCAATTTTCCCTTCACCAATCCCTAGGAGGTTTAATTCTCGGTTCTTTAAATCTGGACGCCCTATCTTTAAAAATGTATCATATCGAAGTAGGCACACGTCACATCCTGTATCTAGCAAAGCACTAACATTTTTATTATTTACCTCTAAGTTTATAAAAATCATTCCGTTTTTCTTTTCTTTCTCTACCCCTTTGTCTCTAATAGAATTAACATTATCATTTAACTCTCTCTTAGTTTTACACTGAAAGGATAAATGTCCTTTTTGCTTACATTTAAAGCAAGTGACGTCATTGTTGTTACAATATTTTGCCATGTGGCCATTATTTCCACATTTAAAACATTTTTTATCTCTTTCTTTAAAATCCAAACTTTTGTTTCTGTTATCGGTTTCTACCTTGACGTTACTAAATTCCTGACTTGGCTTGGATCTGAAATTTGATACATCAGGCCTTCTGATTTTCTCATAAATCCCAATTTGAACTTTTAAGTCCTGAAGATTTCTTGATTGATAAAGAATAACTTTATTTTGCTTGGAGTCAGGAACGCCTTCTATAAAGTATTCTATAATACTAAGTTCATCGAGATTGATTGATTTACCCAATTCAATCAGGGCATACAAGTATTCTCGTAAACTTTCTTTCGGATACTTTCGTCTGTTTCTGAGAATTCGATGTACTTCCGAAGCACACAGTTTCTCACCAAACTCTTTAATTAATGCATTCTTCAGATACTCCCAGCCCTTAACGCCTACTAAACCTCTAACGTATAATTTAGCCGCCCCTTTTAACAACTGTTTCGCATATATGAATTTTTGAAGATCGTTCCAGCCCACTGTGAACGCTATGTCTTCAAACTCCTCGACCCACTGGTCAATGTCTTGTGTACTACTACCAGAAAACACTGTTACACTGTCCTCAATATCACGCAAGGTAAAAGTTGAAGGAGTCTGTCGAGTTTGTATAGGTGAGGAATCTGCATAAACTGAATGTGTTGATTCGTTGTCCGTCTGTTCATCGCGTATCTCACTTCGTAAGTTAAAATGTTGCAATAACCGATTTTGCAATTCTGATTTAAGTCCAATAGTACTTAGTTTTAAGTCGTCTAACTTTTTTTTAAGTTGATTAACAGTTAAACCTAAAATCGTATCAGCATCCATATTAACTCCTGATGGCGTGATTGTTACACAATGAGTTATAATATACGTTAGCTTGTTATCTAAGCAAGCTTAATATGTAAGATAGTGTGTAAATTTTAAACAACCAATGTTGATTATATTAATGTATGTAAGTATGTGTATTTTAACAAAATTAGTTTGATACTTCTCCAATTCCTTCTAAATTACGGTTTTCACTTCTTTTCCTCTATTTTCTATAGCTTTTCCGTTCTTCTTCCTGCTGTTCTTCTTCGGCAATTTTTCGTTCTTCTGTAGCTTCTTCTCCGTCAACGCCTCTGCATTGAATTTAGATGATATTACGCCTCTGCGCTAATCGGTCTTGGTTTCGGGGTGTCTTTGTCGCCTCTGCGTAGAAACCCTTCTGGCTCTTTTCCTTTCTCGAAGTTTCTTCCTCTCGTTCCTGCTTTTCTCTCAACACCTCTGTGTTGAATTCTTAATTTTCATCTACGCCTCTGCGTGGATGGTATTCGTGGACGCCTCTGCGTGGATGGTACTCGTTGACGCCTCTGCGTGGATGGTACTCTTGGACGCCTCTGCGTGGGTTACATTAATTGCAGCTTTTAATATTTTAAGACAGCTCTGTGTCTTTTCCTTCTTAAAACTCCGTGTTCATAGATCGTTTATTTGATCTTTTGAATCGGTTGAGCCGGTTGAATCGGTTGAGCCCCCAATTGTGGGATGGGATTAATCCACTTATACTGAATCCACATCCGCTTATTAATTTCACAAGGGTTAATAAATTTCATTAAAACAATTTTATTAGAAAATTTCAAAATTACAAAGTTTTATTTGGTATTTAAATATTAGAACGTCTTAGCACAATTTCTATCAATCGAATGAATATAATTATTTTCATTTCGAGAAAAAATGAAAATATTCTATTTAAAAATCAAAGTTACTTTTACAATTTTCCACAAGTGTAATTAATCAAGGTGAGTATTTTATATATTGTGTATTTGTGTATTTAGATGTATATTTCCCATTCCCACATATATAACCACTACCATCATCGAAGCCTTTTGGTTGTTTCATATAGACATTTGCATCTAGGTTACCATAAAAAAATGCTGTCTTCACATCAAACTGACGGATGTTCATATTTTCCATAGCTACTATAGATAAAATCGTTCGCACTGATGTGAAATTAACTACTGGACTTTATATTTCTTCATAGTCTACGCCGTATTCCTGTGTGAAACCCTTAGCTACCATCCTAGCTTTATATCTTTCTATATTTCCATCTGTGCGATATTTTATTTTGAAAACCCACCTGTTATCAATTACATTTTGATTATTAGATGGCTTGACCAAAGTCCAGGTATTGTTTTTTGCTAATGAATCAATTTCGTCCTTCATAGCAAGTAACCAGTGCTCTTTATTCTTGGACTGTATAGCTTCTTCGTACGTTTTCGGTTCTTCTGATTCGTGTAAAGATAGTAATGCACTAAAATTATTTATGTTACCTCTTCCACTGTTGTCGTCGTCACTAGTTTTCTTTCGCAGTCGACATGGTAAAATATTATCATTTCCTAAGTTTTCTAGTTTCTTTGACTGTTTTCTCGGTATTTTCTGAAGATGCTAACATTGGTGGTACAGATCCTTCTGCATCAAGAAACACTTCTTCTTCGTTGGAACAGAGAATGTTTTCGGTATTATCATGGTTTTTTGCTTTTTCTAATTCTCCAACGGGAATTGATACAAAATCGATCTTTTTTCCCTCGCGAAAATCGTCAGGCTTTGGTATATCTGATGTATTTCCGACGAACTTTACATCTCGAGAAACTTGAATTTTACTAATAGCTGTATTCCAAATACGAATAGCTTCAGCTGAATCGAGTGGCTATTTCCTTCAACTTTCAAGCCTTTATCTAAGGCATGATTTTTCTAAAAAAGATGATTCTCAATTTCAGGTACATACATACATGACGTCAGTAAGAAATCCCCTGTGCCAAAATTTTCGTCGTAAAATTGAACATTAATGACACCTATTCCAGAGCACATGATATTACCTTTCGCTATTGTATTACTGTTGATGTTACTGTGTGATATTACTGTTTTCGAAATTTCATAAAATTTGCTAAACCAATCAAGTCGGTTAGTCATATGATGACTCGCTCCTGACTCTAATATCCAACTGTCTTTGTTCATCTGAATGTCCATAGCATTAGATGTAAACGCTTGACCATCCTTATTGCTACCCGAATTCCTGGGCTTTGGACAATTGCGTTTCCAATGACCCTCACCCCCGCACGCAAAACAATTTCCTTTTTTAATAGTCCTACTATTTGTATTTGACTTACGGTTATTCTGTTGTTTTTTGAATCGGGATGATTTCCTTGCCATTAGTGCTTCAACTGGTTCGACTACCCCTCTTACTAATAAACGATTTTCTACAACCATCAACCGTGCTCGTAGATTATCCAACGATTGCTCATTTTTTGAAGTTGATTCTCACGCACTGGCAAATGCACTGTATTCCGAAGGTAGCGACATTATAATTTTTGTAATTATCATGTTATCGGATGTATTCTCTTCCAAACATCTCAGACGTTCCACAAGTTCTTCAAGACGCGCAATAAACGTGACGATGTTTTTGGTTGGTTCCTTTACAAAACTGAAGAACTTTTGATGTAGAAGAAGTAAGCTGGTCTCGTTTCTCTTCTCGAAGACGGCATGTAGCTTTTCCCACATAACTTTTGACGTATTACAATTCACTATATGCGTTATTTGTGATCTTCCAACAGTGATTTCAATTATTTGTTGAGCTTTTGCATTTTGCTTACACCATAGCCTGATCCTCTGTTCATCTGTGGTCGGCTTCTCATCGATACTCGTAACAACATCATAGACAACATCAACATCATCGTAGCAATTAAAGAAATTTTAACGTGAAATTTCCACGCGGCCTAGCATTGAGTACCATCATTTAGCTTTTCAATTTTCAGATCTTGCTCCATATCCTTCGTTTTCACTACAGCGAATCCTTAGCGAATCCAATATATCCTTAGTTTTCACTTTCAAATTATTCTTGTGAAAAATTTACAAATTTTTAACTAAAGAAACTCGCTGAATTTTTTTTTTGAAAATTCCTTGAAGAACGGTCGTGTTATGAAGCAAGCAAATTGTTATGAGGAAATTGAAGAAATCCTATCCTAGCGCAATATCTGGGCCCATAACCTATTGAATTTTATTCGAGAGAGAACAACAACTTTCTTCTATATTTTTAGAAACGAGACTGAAAAATCTTTATTGAAAATTTTACAAAAGTATATATATTTTCATTGTGTTTCAAAACTTGCTTTTCGAAATTTGTTTAAGGTAGAGCAAGTAAAATAACAACAAGTTGTATGTGAACAAATTATTTAAATAATGAGTTAAAAGACCAAAATTTACTCCCTGCAAATAAAAAGAAAGTAGGTGTCACTCGCCTGCCCACTTTTTATCACTTTGACAGATGCGCGTGTAATTATAAAAATATGTATTTTTCAATTATATGCCTTAATTTTCTCAAAAAAATAAGACATTTTAAATAGACGTTATAAAATAACATGCAAAGTAATCATAACACGAGTAATCAAACAAATACGAATACATACTTGTACATACTAGAGCTGTGCACAAGCCGTTTTAAAACCACTTTCAAAACACACAACGTTTTATCAGTAAAAATTGATAAAACATTTCAGATTTGCACTCATAGCCTTTATTGCTTGTGCTCTGCTGGAAACAAAAACAAAATTGTCAGACGAAAATGACACAACAGTTTTAATGCCAACAATTGCTAAATAGATATAAGAGAGGATACACACACGAAATGCACATACATATTAAATACATACATACGTTCAGCCGTCTCCTAGGCTTTTAGTTAGAAAAAAAGCATTGCGTGCCTCTCCCTTTTTTTCGTTTCTTTTTTTTGGTCGTTTTTCTCGAAAATGTGGCAGAACATTTTTTCATTGTTTTCAATCGTTGTTCGGGGCCACAATTTGTGGACCATTACAACAAAAACAAAGTAAGAAAAAGACGATAATTACATGGAAAAATAGATAAGAATGGTTTTTGAGTTTGACACGGAGGGAAAGAGGGGATGTTTTTTCTTCGTAATTTCTTAATTAGTTTTCAGACGCTTCTGGTGATAACAAAGCACCATCGACGGAGTAGCAAGCGGCGCAAATGCTTGCCTTTCGTTCCTTTGGAGTTCGAGCGGAGGGAAAAAGGGTGAGTTGTTTGCGTTTCTTTCGTTCCTTTGGAGATTAAGCGGAAGGAACGAGAGAGAAATGCATCAACATTAAAACAGCAACTGCAAATTTTCGAACAAGCAGTAAAAATGAATGTCGGTCGGGTAAAGGCACCACAACAGTTGCTGTTTATTGCGATTTTCATACGGCAGTCACAAAACAGCAGTCGTGCCGATTTGTGCCTAGCTGTCTTCAAAACGGCTTGTGCACAGCTCTAGTACATACATACATACATTGGCATATACACATATAACCTCTTACTTTTGTGTCGAATCCTTTGCAAATGTAATTATGTACTTCGATAGTACCTCTTATCACAAATTCTTAAAATGGATTTTTCAGCAGTCTCTTCCTTTGACGATACAGTCTCTCTCTCTCTCTCTCTCTCATCTCTGTACCATTCTCACTTGATATTTTACGTTTCTCGTTACTTGTTAACTCAACGTGTCTTCTCATTTAATGTGCATTTCGTTGTCGGTTTTCGAGACAGAGTCGGCGGAAATCGATGGACAGCAATGTTTCAAATATTTCAAGTTGGTTCATAATACAATTAAACAATAATGAAGTTTAGTTTAATACATTTACTTATTCCGCTTCATGGTGAGTCTGCCTCTCTACCTGCCTGACGCTTACCCATATCTGTTCTTTTTATACCCTACATTCACTTTGTGCTTCCGTTTGTAACGCATTAAAGGAGGCGTGGCAGGTATAGAAAAGTATATGTATTCTGGCTCAGAATCACCTCCTGAGTCGATTTAGCCCTGTCCGTCCGTCTGTCTGTCTGTCTGTCTGTCTGTCTGTCCGTCTGTCTGTGGAAATCACGATTACAGGAGAACGAATGGAGGTATCATCATGAAATTTGGTACGAATATTCTTTGTTATCCTACGCTGTTTGGTATTGAAAATGGGAAAATCGGACCAGTGCCACGCCTACTTTTTATAGAAAATATGCACTCATCCGTGCTTATAGCTTAATTTCTTAGCTTGTAGACCGAATTTTCAGCTAAAATTTTATTTCCGAGTCCACCATATTAGACTAAAATATATACTAAAAAATAGGCGTGACACGCCCGCTTATATACTATACCATATAATGAGGTGTTTAGTACGAAAAACGGTGTTGTAGATGAGTTAATAGAAAAAAATTTACTCCCTGTAAATTTAAAAAAAGTAGGTGTCACCCGCCCACTTTTTATCACTTCGACAGATGCGGGTGTAGGGTATATGAGCTTCGGCCAGGCCGAAGATAACGCTCCTACTTGTTCTTATTTCCCTACATCATTGTCGTAGTTCCGGGTTGGTAACGAAACCCCGAAAGACAAAATCCCAAAGGACAAAATCCCGAACGACAAAATCCCGAAATGACAAAATCTCGAAATAACAAAATCCCGAAATTACAAAACTAGTTTTTCGGTATTCTTCATCCTCTTGAACATTTTAAAACCAATAGTAAAGTTCAATTTAGCCCTCAGAATCATAACCCTCATACATCAAAATTCTCAAGGATTATAACCCTCAGAACACAAAAATCTCTCGATAATTTAAGGTATTTCCGCCGTAAAAGTCTTTATGTTTGGCGGCCTTCGGCGGTGGCAAGGTTTATAACTCTTAGACAACAAAATTCTCTCGTGGCAGGGATTATAATCCTCAGGCAACAAAATTCTCTCGATAATGCAATGTATTTTCGCATGAAAAGTCTTGATGCGTGGCGGCCTTCGGCCGTGGCAGGGATTATAACCCTCAGACAACAAAATTCTCTCGACAATGCAAAGTATTTTCGCATAAAAAGCCTTCATTCGTAGCGGCCTCCGGCCATGGCAGGGATCATAACCCTCAGACAACAAAATTCCCTCGATAATGTAAAGTATTTTCGCATGAAAAGTCCTAATGGGTGGCGGCCTTTGGCAGTGGCAGGGATTATAACCCTCAGACATCAAAATTCTCTCGATATTACAACTTTGCTTTTCTGCCATTGTGAAAAAAGGCAAGTAGGCGCGTATTTCGCTTTGGAAAAAATTGTGCCCTAAATGTCATTTCTTCATTAATTTCAAACTTTATTTAGTGATTTTAGGGATTTCTCATTTCGATATTAAAAATTTTTCGGGATTTTGTCGTTTCGGGATTTTTTAATTCGGGATTTTGACTGTCTCCCCGTAGTTCCACCTAAAAAAAGGTGACTTTTCGTTTATCGATATCGTTACTTGATTTTAATCTACAATATTTTGCGTCTCTTGGTGTAACTTTTAAAGTCAGATGATTTTTAATTTGTATTTCATTTAAAAATGCCGCATATTTTATTTCCCTAATTTTTTTTTTGTTACTTTCTCGTGCTAACTAAATCAGACTAATCGAAGTCATTAGCTCTGGTCAAACACCCCGAACTAAACCAATCTTAATCACAATAGATTAAACTAAACAATAGCCAAACTATGTTTAATGAAATCAGGCCCACCCAAGTCGAAATAAGTCAGGACTAAGTAAAATTAAAACTCAAAGATTTTTCCCGAAGATTTTTTCTTTTCTCAAGACCCTTGCTTGAACCAATGAAAAAGGCCAGCTCTCAAAGGGCATTATTCATTCTTTCATTCTTTCATTATTCATCTTACAAAGAGTTCCTTTCAATATTTCTAAATATTTAGCGTTCTCTAAAAGGAAATGAAAAGTGTTTATAATGACAACATCGAACAAAAAACACACCCGCAAAGCGTTTACTACGAGTTTTATCGCGTTAATTATTTTTATTGTATTCAAAAAGCCACATTAAAAAAAAACAATAGAAAAACCATGAGGGAATATTTTTACTTAAAGGAAGAATATGAGAAAGCTTTTTAACACGTGTTCAGAATAATTTACTTTTCTCACATTATAAAAGGAATGAAAAAGAAGAAGGGAGCAGGCAGGCAGTCAAAGGAAGACTTCGTTTACCAAAAAGATCAAAGGGATATACCAGCAGCACTTCAGCATAAAAACAGAACCCATGAGCGCTCCAGTTTGGTTTTAGGGTAACCTCGTATTAAGAGTCTTCGGAGAGCAGGAGTAACGTTATGTGAAGCTTCTGTAGTACTTTAATTTTGACTAACATTTGGAAAATACCGTAAATGAATTACTTTTTAATTTTTTTGGAGTACGTATTATTCATACCACCCATTGTTTCACAGCAGAAAATAAAAAAAAATAAAAAAAATTGCTGTACATACTTTCAAAATGCATAAACGCTCAAGCTCTCTGGGCGCAATCGGCGCATGCTTTTGTCGCTGACAACAACCGAATTCATAAACAACAATTCATTTAAAAAATAATAATGAAAATAATGACGATAAAAGCCAGCTCAATGCAAAACAGTCTACCAACCAACAAACCAACCGACCAATCAACCGACTGACAAGCCAACCAAACTGGCGAGTCGCCGTCACATCGACCGCGTGGAGCAGCCCAATACGATGCGAATGCGGAATGTGTTCATGTCTCAAATGGATTTTTAAAAATAACTACAAAAGCGCGTAACGAACGGTTGGCGTTTTGTGACAATTTAATCCTTTATATATGTACAACGAATAAAATAAAATTAAGGCAAATGGGATAAAATAAAATACAAAAGAGAGAACAAAAGAAAACAACATAATTTATTTCACAACAAATAAAACAAAATACTTACTGAGAGAACAATTAAAAATGAAAACGAAATTAAGGCAAACTAAAAACTGGTGAAAAATGTCGCCAAAAGCAACAAAAGACATAAAAACGCTTATACATATACAAGGAAAGACTTAATTCAACACACTTCTGGACTCAATATATGTATGTATGTACATACTTACTTACTTGCTTCTGGATGCAAAAGTGAAAAATATTGAAAGAATATTGAAACAATATACAAAAAATAATTAAATTCATTAGTCGCACTTTTGCACTTCTTTTTTCAAGTTTTAAATTTTCGAGTTGAAGAAATAAGTTGCAAGAGCAGAAGGTTTTTTTTGTAAAAAAGTTTTGAAGGCATTTAAAAAAGTGAATTCGAAAACCTCGATAAAATCGAAAGCTTTGAAAAGCCTCGAATGCCTCGACCCAACAAAAATTATTGAAAACGGAAAAGATATTGAGCATTGTATTAGATTGCATAGGAAATTTTGTTTAATTATTAAAAATCCTATAATACATTTATTTAACCTATTCATTCTTTTGAGAGGTATGTATTCGATTCTTTTGAGGTTTGCCAATAGCAACCTTTTCCTCAGTAGTTCTTTTAACAATGTCTTATCAAAGAATATGTAATAAATAGAAGGCGCATCTCATACATGTTTCAGAGCAAAAAAGTTTCTTCGATGGACGTAGCCGTACGTCCATGTTGCGCAACATTCTTCGTACGTCCATAACCTGACGTGGTTTTGTGCTGTAATTTTCATTGCATTTTTCTGTAAGGCGTGAAGATTATTAAATTTTAATTAAAATTTTGTCATAATTGTAAATTTAAAACCACCCAAACAAAGGATCTTGTCCCGATTCAGGTCTATTTTACTCTTATGCCCGGTTTTTCAGTGCAAGCTTAAGCTCCACCTGAGGCTTAAACTCCAGTTTATCTTTTTGAGGCGTTTTACAGTGCGAGTTTAAGATATAAGCTTAACTTAAAGTGACGCTTAACTTAAGCGGTAGATTTCCTGGGCTTAAGCTTTAGATTTCAATTTTTGAAACAACAAATTGACATATGTCGCTTTTATTTAATAAATTAAATTTTATACGTCAATTGTGCTTTTCAACAATTCGTGTGTTGGGGTAAAACACAAGTTTCACTCTTTTATTACATTAAAATTAAATTTAAATAATTTAACAAAGCCAAATTGCATTTTACAACATAAATATAATAACTTTTTCATTCATAATTTTTAAGTTTATAATAATTTTTGACATATAACGACTTTTTGAATATAATAATTTTTTCATTCATAATTTTGAAGTTCATAATAATTTTTGACATATACCGACTGCGAAACCCGTTTACAATAGATAATTTACAAAAATAACTCACAATAGCACCACAAATGTGTCTTAGCTAAGCCTATGACATAAACCGCACTGTGAAACCCGACAGGCTTAAGAGTGAAGCTTGAGCCTTGGAAGTGGTTTAGCTAAACTTGAGTTGAAGCTAGCACTGAAAAACCGGGCATAAGTAAAATTAAAGTGAGCTTCACCCGCCCACTTTTTATCTTCACTTCGACAGATTCGTGTGTATGATCAGGGTATATGAGCTTCGGCCAGGCCGAAGTTAACGCTCTTACTTGTTTTCTTTAACTTTTCGTTTGTTCCTTAGAAATTGTCACAAAAGTTTCACTTAAATTCGAATAAATAGTCGTAAATTTTTTTGCGCTTCTCTATTGATTGGAGCAAAGAGATTTACATAAATAAAAAAAAACCTGAGTGGTTTTATTTCGATTAACAGTTAACAGTTATATTCTGCATAAACAGAATGTTGTTTTTGTGTTTTTGTTTGCCAGCAAAATCTAGAAAATGAGGTGCACCTAGTTCTGTTTTTACGCCAAAGATACGTTCCCAACAAATTCGCATAGAAAAAAATCGCGAAAAAAGGAAACGGTACCCATACAAAAGTAGGGGATCGGTTCTACATTTGAAGAATCACATTAAACACTGTGATTAAAGTATGCGAATTCATCGTTTTAATGTGCTAAAAACATAAAAAGTCATGTCAAATAAAGGTTCTCTAACTTTTTCTTCTGGCATACTTTTCAGCAATACAATTAGTGTCGGTAAGAGAATTCTTCTTTTGGATTTGTATAAATTTCCACTGAAAGTCTTTTATCTCTATTAATAAATTTAAATAAAAAAATTTATCATTGATCACAATTTTTTCATTTCAATCAATTGATCACAAATTGATTTAAATCAAAAAAACGAAAAAAGACTAATAAGACTTTAATCGATTTAACAGTAATAGAGACATATTTTCGAGACGAGGTCTTAGATCTAGGTAGTCTTCTTCAGCCAAGTCAAGATCTAACAGTAAGACACCTTTTGAGTGAAGTTAAGACCCGAGGGCGAGGTAGCCGACCCGAAGCAAAACACTAAAACGAGATTAAATTTTTCAGTTGAGATGAATTCTAATGCCCGGTTTTTCAGTGCTAGCTTAAACTCAAGTTTAGCTAAACCACCTCCAAGGCTCAAGCTTCACTCTTAAGCCTGTCGGGTTTCACAGTGCGGTTTATGTCATAGGCTTAGCTAAGACACATTTGTGGTGCTATTGTGAGTTATTTTTGTAAATTATCTATTGTAAACGGGTCTCGCAGTCGGTATATGTCAAAAATTATTATGAACTTCAAAATTATGAATGAACAAATTATTATATTCAAAAAGTCGTTATATGTCAAAAATTATTATAAACTTAAAAATTATGAATGAAAAAGTTATTATATTTATGTTGTAAAATGCAATTTGGCTTTGTTAAATTATTTAAATTTAATTTTAATGTAATAAAAGAGTGAAACTAGTGTTTCACCCCAACACACGAATTGTTGAAAAGCACAATTGACGTATAAAAATTAATTTATTAAATAAAAGCGACATATGTATGTCAATTTGTTGTTTCAAAAATTGAAATCTAAAGCTTAAGCCCAGGAAATCTACCGCTTAAGTTAAGCGTCACTTTAAGTTAAGCTTATATCTTAAACTCGTACTGTAAAACGCCTCAAAAAGATAAACTGGAGTTTAAGCCTGAGGTGGAGCTTAAGCTTGCACTGAAAAACCGGGCATTACAGATAGTAAATTTTTAACTATTAGCTTACTTACAACACCGCCTTTTTTAGGAAACACCTCACTATATAGTATAGTATACCAGTGGCATGTCAAGGCTATAGGCTATTTTGTGTAACATGACTTTCACCAATACGGTAAGCACTACAATGAAATTTGAGCTTCAAATCCGGGCTGCGAGATAACAAATGCAGCCCCTTACATGGGAGAGAATATTCGTGGCGACTTTAATGATGGTGCTTCTTATCGTTCTCCTGTAACCGTAGTTTTTGTTACCAGCGGGTGGACCACGCCTATTATTTGGAGTATATAGTCTGGACGGTGCACTAACATTTTACTTTTAAAGTCGCCCTACAAGCTGAGAAATTTAGCTATAAGCACGGATGAATTCATATTCGCTATAAAAAGTAGGATTGTCACTGATCCATTTTCATTACCAAAAAGCTTAGGATGACAGAGAATAATCGTACCAATTTCATGACGATACCCTCTTTCGTTCTCCTGTAATCGTGATTTGACAAACGGACAGACGTATGGACAGACAGACGGATGGACAGAGAGACAGATAGACAGACAGAGCTAAAACAACTCAGGAGATGATTCTAAATTAGAGTATGCAGTCAACCCTCCTACAACGCGACACTTCTACAACGCGTTTTCGCTGCCACGCGATTCATAAATTGAGGCAATTTTTCCACAACGCGATTTTTTTCCTAAAGCGCGATTAAAAAAAATTTACTTTTAAAAAAAAATTACTTTTATCGGAATGTTTAAAATTTTACATTGATTGTTTTGTATAAATCTGTTAGTAAAAACATTAACTCCATTTTTTAATAAAATGGACTTGTTCACTTACGAACCTATCTCTTGTTCCAATAGTTCAGATTCGGATATAGCACCAGCAAAACGGTTGCGGCATAATCCGCTTAGCAGTGATGACGAAGAATTTGCATAAATAATATGTATCAACATTTCTTTTTATATTTTAATTTTTATTAATTTGAATTTTTATTTAGTTCTTAATTTTTAAAATCGTAAATTAGTTTGTTGTGTTTTATTAATTTATTATAATTTTGTTGATTTTATTTTATTAATTTCCATGCAGTTTTTTAAACTTGAAACCTAACCCCCTTTTTTTATAGAGTTCATGTCTCTTTTAAAGCGATTTCCTACTACGCGACGTTTTCTAAGAACGTATCTGTCGCGTTGTAAGAGGGTTGACTGTATATACTTTTCTATAACGGCCACGCGTCGTTTAATGCGTTTAACGCCTTGCGTTACAAACGAAAGAACAAAACGAATAGTTATGTCCTAATCCATTCGAGTGTAGGGTATAAAAATAAAGTGATTCGTTCAAATGATTGCTACAACAATGAGATAGACAACAAAAACAACAACAAGAACAATAATGTATATAAATTTCTTCCAAAAAAATGAAATATTTTAACTTAACTATAGTACACTTCAAGAGAATTAATTTACTCAATAATTACAATAGAACTAAAGCAACAACAAAAAGGACAACGAAACGTTTTGTTAAATCTTAGAATTGTTCCAGGGCGAGGAGCAGGAGGGAGGGGGAGTAGGAGTAGAAGGAGAAGCTGAACCAGGAGTAAGAGGGGCAAAAGAAGGACATTCCAAATAACACAAGAACGTATCCGAAATCTTGATTAAAGGACGTGGATAGATTTTATCTTATTATTTTTGTGAGTGGCAACGTTTAGACATTAAGATTGTAGATACGGTTGGTTGGCTGTACGTTACATACTACCCTTTCTGTCTTCCTCTTTGCCGCATATAAGACGTTACGGTACTCCTTGCGTCAAACAATGGCTTATAATTCTTTTTCCTTCAAAATCATTAGGTACACTCAGAAAAAAACAGCAACGTAAAATTAAATAATTTTTTTTTTGATTTTAAGTGGCTAGTTATTTACAAGAAATACTTTAAAATGAAGTAGAAATATTTAAAATCGAATATGAAATACTTTGTTTATTAAAATAAAAATGCTGCAACTTTAAAATAAAATATGTTTAATTTAGTTTTTAGTTGCATACTTCAAATTCAATTGCCAGCACTTCAATTTGAAGTCGGACGCTTTTATTCTGGAATTTAATGTGTTGCGTATTTAAATTAAAATTGTAAAATTTGAATTCAAGTGTGAAGTGAAGTGAAGTACGTACATAAAAGTCAGTTCGGTCTTTGTCGTCAAAGTTAATAAATGTGTTGTAAAAAATTCTAATAAGCAATGGAGTATGTGAATGCTTTTTGCGACGCTAATGAATTATAACCGGGAACCTTTATTGTTTTGCAAAACGGTGAATCTGATAGTGAAGTAAAATATGATATCGAGTAAAATCAGTAATTTTATGTTCTAATAAAAAATTCTTCTGCAGTTTCGTTTAGGTATAATCTAATCTTATTTGGTATAATCTAAGTCGTGCCTTGCTCATAACACACGGAAAAAATTACGCATCAAGGGTTCAAATAGGTTAGGTTAGGATGCTATTAATTATATGACCCTGGAAGCGCCTAAAGCCGTAATTGAGTTAAAGAACTAGGGCATGCCATTCTCTCGCACGCCTGAAGGTAAAATCTATCAACGATTATTTGGAGGCCAAAGCTTACAGTTTGGAAAAAGAGGGTAAGCACATATGTACATGTTGTGCTGTGGCTGACAGGTGAACTTGAGTCTGAAGCACTTAGAACTTAGTTATAATAATAATTTCATTCTAGAACTGGTCACTGCCTGCTACATACCCTTTATGGGCAGTCGCTTAAATGCGATTGTAACTATTTCATAGAGTACTCTGGATTTGATCTTTGAAGACAACGAGTGCCGCGGTGTCCTCGCTCGATGTCTAGAAGATAGCAGATGGTTAGTCGCAATGGGTTGCCTTGCCAGGACTTGGAATCTGTGCAGTTTCACCTGACGAGAATATGTATATGGCGCAAGCTGCTTGATCGTGGAGGGTTGACGTGGCGAGGGTGGTGTTGGTGCTCATAAAAAACCTGTGCTCTTGCAATTGCATCGTTTACTTCCGAAACAACTGGCTGAGCGTTTACCTGCTATTTCAGAGACAGCGCTAATTTTTGCCGGAGTCGATCTGACGCGTGATCCTATACCAGTACTTTCTACAGTACATTACAACATGGGTGGCATATAACCATATAACCAATACTCTATAAAAATAATTGTTATATAGCTTTTGTTATATATGTTTTTGGACTCCGTCGTTATTTCAGTATATATATATGTATATATATATATATTATATTTATATTCAGTATATAAAACGCAAATTTTTATCTGTGGAGATAACGATGTATTTGTTGTTTGTAGTCCAATACAAGTTAAAGCCTTTTTCACACATTTTCAGTCATATGAAGTTAGGAGTAATGTTAATAATATTTACTTTAATTAAAATATAAGTTATTTCACAAGCTGTCTCTTACATTTATATTAAATAAAGATAAAGTAACACCTGTGTAAGGGATAATTTTTTATAACCAAAACGAGTTTGTAAATATTTGTAGATACATACTTTGTAACAAATTACATAATATATACATATACAATAAAATTGTACCAACATGTAAACTTTATGAAATTGTTTCCTTTAAAGAGGATTTTGCTAGCACCCTGTACTCAGAAAAATCTAGTACGCTAAAGATTTGATTTAAAGTTTAATGTATTTAAATCGATATTGAAAAACCTTCAATTTGAACTTGAATAATAATGATGAATTAATTAATACATGATTGAATTAAGGTTTATTTCTGTTTAGGTCAAAGTTTCCGCATTTTAATTCATTAGTTGAAAATTATTCAATTCAAAGTTGATATTTTTTAATATTACTACGTTTTCCTTTAAAATATATTTTAAATAATTTCCATTTTGAATTGAATAATTTCTCTGTTGACTGTAAATCATTCCGATTCCTATTTAAAATTAAGTGGTTTTATTTGATTTACGTTGTTTTTCTTCTGAGTGTACTTTGTAACTAAATGAACTTGAATGAAATAAACTATGCAGTAGTGCAAAGAAGAAGTAGAAGAAGAAGAAAGATGACAAGAAAACTGAAAACAACAATAGGTTGTGGCTTAAAACGTGACAACAGTTATAGCAGTGACGTAGCAATGGTGGGTGGAGGGGGCGTTTCACCAGTAAATTTTCAGGTAGAAATGGAAACATACCGGTTTTTAAGCCCGATAGAATTTAAAATTGTGAAAAATAGCACCAAAAATTTAATTTTCATTTAAATTTTTGTATTATCCGTCTTGTATTATCCGTCTTGTATTATCCGTCTTGTATTATCCGTCTTGTATTATCCGTTCAGAAGATCAATACATTACATTAACATTCGAAATATGGCGGCTATTCTTGATGACTCGCATTCTGAACGTCAAATTTTCGGCCACTTTTAGCTCTGTTGGACGAGTGTGACAAAAACACGAATAATGTCGGCCTCCAAGGCATCAATTGTTGCTGGTTTATTGTCAGCATAAACCAGCAACTTCACGTAACTTCACAGAAAATAATCGAGAGGACACAAGTTCGTAGTGTATATAAATACACTTGAATACTTATGGATACAAAAATACATATATCCGTTAAATATGAAAATAACAGATCCATTATAATATAATAATATATCCATTATTTTCTCCATAATAAATTATCCTTTAATAACTGATATTTTGAACAACTTGTGACTAAGTGTGTATAGACATATGTACATACGAACGTTCACATACCAACAGAACAACAAAAAGCAGTCTCGATCAAATCTTAATTCCGTTGGCGCTGTTCCGACCGCTCGCATAACGTCATCGAAACACAGTCACGCTAACAAAGCGCTGATGGCCTGGCTTGCGCCGTTCTAGTTAGTGTCGAATTACTATATGTCGGTCAGAAACAAGAGTCCTCTATGACACAGTTTCCTGGTCGCAAGACACAATTTATATTAATTACTTTTGTGTACTTTATGTTTATGTTAGCATTAATTGTATTATATAAATCGAAATCATTGTTTAACCGTAGATCGAGCCTTAAAAAAATTGAGAATCCTTTCCATGTATCATTTTTGGTACATAGTATATTAACAGTATACAAAAATAGAATCTATTAATTTTTAAAATAAATTCTTTGCCCATTCTTTATTTTTTAAACAATCAATGCAAATATTTTTTGCATGCTTATCCTTACAAATTGTTTTTTGGCACATACAGCAATATAGACTAGTTTGCTTATTTTTATCACCCGATGCGTAACACTGCTGGCATCTTGCTCGCGTTTTTGGTGTCCTAGAATACGGCACTACTTCCGCCGATGCTCCGCAATGACAAGCTTCCTACTATCAATTTTTGAAATTTTCGAATAGAGCGAATGGGAATACTCGCTTCATGGCTTTTGGGTTCTACTTTGAATATTGTTTTGTATAAAAAATGATACTAAGGATAAAATTATGAAGTTTTGATTATTTTTACCATATTGTTATTTTTTTTTAAACTATGTACTTAAAACAATTACTACTTAAACAATTACTACTAATTAAACAATTACTACTTATTACTACTTAAAACAATTTTAGTGCACAAAATAAAAAAAGTCAAAATATAGTCGTGAGATTAAAAGCGAAAAATATTTCCTGCCAAAACAAAAGTCAAATGTATCATTTTTGATACAAGGCTCGGTCTACGCTTAATAAAGTTCAGTGTGTGAGTATTAACATTCAAATCAACTCTTTCTTTTCGCTTCTTGTGTTAAAGTTCAAGTGCCTAACAGAGTGAACATCAACAGGAGTAGGTTGTAGTTAAAGTGCTGCAATCCTGCTACAAACCAACATTTAAGGATCAGTTGTAGTTCAAGTACTGCAACTGAACTGAGATCAGAGAATCCTTAAGAAGTCTTGAGGAATACAAAGAAAACGCTCCTTGTATAACGTATTTATGCGACATTCGTCATGTTTTTGTTGTCAAATTTACTTACTTCAAGTTTACAAGTAGGTATCTGTAAATGAAATGAAAGTTTGTCTTATTAATTATTTCGAGCTTATCACCGCAGACAAAGAAGTCTCTACGCTCTTCAACTGTATTGTATTCTAAATCTATTGAAACGTAAAAAACTTAAGGAGTTTCTTAGAGAAAAATATTTACTGCTTTTAAAGAATTTTTGTGTACTAAATAATTGTCAATATTTCTATGAAACTAAATCATGATCAAAGCTATAATTAATAGTTTTACTTAAGTTATACCAATACTTAATTGACTTGGGTATTAATTTCGTACACAATGAAAGGATTTTTCTCTGGGTGTACTCTTTTGTGGGTGTACATGTACTTATTATCTCTATTTATATATCTCCATAGATAATACATCCTTATTTACGAGTATGTATTTATGTTTTTTTCCTCTCCCTCTAAAGCAACTTTTTCTTTATTTTAATAAGTATCCTTCCATTTTTCCTCTTTAAGGTGGACGAACACTCCTCTCAGCACCATTTTCTCTAATTGCAGTCTGATGACAATATTCTTGTAAACATTTCAATAGTTCTTAATTTATTTCTTTAGTCTTTCTAAAAATCTGAGGCTTGCTTGTACTTAAGCGACTTAAGTTTACTTAAAAGAACTTCATAATTTTCAACTGTTGCTAACAATAACGAAGCTTTGACTTTTATTGTTACTTCGACGCTAATGTAAACTTACCCTTAGCTGATATATAAACACTTTATTTCTCTTTTCACTCGTAGCTTCAAATATCTTCATTTCCGCTTCACGATTTTCGCATCGAACACGTAAGAAAATTTTTTTTCTTGGTGCTGCTTTTTTAACTTTTAAATATAAAGTAGCACGTAAAACGTTACGTTGCGTTTGATGTAATCCGATGCCGACCAATTTTTGCAATGTTTTTAGACCAATGGACGCATTAAGAGTCCAGTCGCGTCTACCACCAGAATCGTTAATGCCGAGCACGGACTGAGTTTTGAGTATTTTATTTCTACTATCAAAAATCTCTTTCTATGTATATCTATATTTCTTTCTCTTTCTATTTAACTTTTGTGTTATTATATATAAACGGACTCACTAGATATTAAAGAGTTGTTTAAGCCACTTTTTAAGGATCTTTTATTCTTAACTAAAGTTTAATTTAGATTATAATTTAAATTTAGTGAATTTATGTTAATAATATTATAGCAACATAATGAAATAAAATTTTAATGCTTTTTAAAATTTAACTTTTTATAATTTCCTTTCTCTCTTGGAGTCGAACCATCTTAAGTGCTTTCTGAAACCATTGTGTTGTAACCACTTTCACGGAAGCAATTGAATTTAAAGTATAATCAATTTCAAAAACCGCAAATTGCTTTCAAAAAATGTTTCAAACTTGTTTAAATTTATTATAAATATTCGGAGATGTTTTAGCGAATGTAATAAATCTCTTTAGCTCTGAAGGTAGCCACCATCATCATCACCATCGCCATTTTCACAAGAGAAAATCTCTGTAGTCCTTCTCTAATTTCTTTCTTGCATACCGAGTGCTTACAGCAGCAACAACAAAAAAAATAACAAGATCAACAAAGACAGCAAATCCAGTGTTTGTGAAGTGTTCAAATCTTTAAGAAAACATAAACGAATCCTGCATGACATTCCAACATCATGCATGAATTGAGTTGACAGACAAATCTTCGAAGACAATTTAAAAAAATAGATTGGCAGAGTCAATGCCTTCGCCGACTCAAAGACAGATCGCTGAAGGAAAGGTCGTGGTGAAGGAAGGTTGTCATGACTGAAACGGCCAAATTGGTGAGAGAATTGGGAACGACAATCAAAGGTTAAATGTTGAGAGAATTGTCATTGTAATTAACTACAATACTTATATAACTTTTATTATCTAAAGGTATTTAATAGACCTTTATAAACCATAAAATTCTGAAAACGACCAATTTAGAAAATGTTGATAGAAACAAAGCAAAATCATAGTCATTTGAAAAGCCACACGCATAAGTTTCTGATCGTCGTCACTGATTCATGGACGATTCGTCTTGAGTGAAACTTGAGAACGTTGGGTCATTTCACAAAAGCAGCTCTACCCACGCACCCACCAGCTGTAACCGACAAGTATTTACAATAACAAGAACAACCATGTCGAAAACCATGATGCCTTAAAACCAGCAATGAAATCATGCAAAAAAGTTACCGCCGTCACCAACGAGATTCACTATCGTTGGCAGTTCAGAAGCTGGTTGCATTTCGGCACAAAGTATCGAAACCGAGAGAGTATGTGTGTGTGTGTTTCTGATGCACGTGAATATATTACAGTGGGGATGTTTGTGGCATGTGAATGAATATATAAACAGAAGCATGCCAGGACCAACACCAGCAGCAACAACAACAACACCAGCTGCGGGTGGCTTTGTTGGGCCAAATGTGCACAAACAACATTCACTGAGTTAAGGAGAATAACCACCAACAAATTTACACTTACTCACTTTTTCATAACTCTTTTTTGGAGAGTTTTTCACATGACTTTGGACTGCACGCAGTGCGAGGAGTGCGTTTCTGGTGGTGACGGTGGTGACGGTGGTGACGGTGGCGGCGGCAGTGGTGCGACTGGTTGTGCTGCTGGCACTGATGTTGGTGCTGATCCTGGGGCTGTTGCTGGTGCTGGTGCTAGCGCTGGTCCTCGTTTCCGTTCATTGTATCTGGTTACTCGGCTTGCGAAATTCAACAACAAGCACTTTCAAAAGTAGAGAAGACACGCTACTGGTACCACACCCACATGCTGCGTACCGGAAATCCTTAGGCCGCTGCTATGAGAGGATTTTGGATTGCAAACGTGCTTTACTCGGACTGCGAGCTCGTACAGTATTGCACACTGTTAGCAAAAAAAAAAAAACTGAAGAAAAAAATAATCAGGCTTCAGTATGATGAAGTACTGTTAAATTTGGCAAAGGCAGCAGTCAGAGTTAATAAACTCAACTCTTGTTATTTATTTATATATTTTTATTAATTTTTCTTTTTCTTTATTAAGTCTTTTTTCCCATTTTCATGAAATATTCCATGAGCAATCTTTTGACAAGGGTTTGATTACAGTTCGGACCACATTTTTTCTTTTAACAAGTTTTAAACCCATTGAAGTATTTTTTATTCAAGTTACATTATTTCAAATTTAAATTTAATAAACAGACGGAAGCTAAAATAAAGGAAGTTAAAAATATAGGCTAAGCGTAAAAGTAGTACATTGAATAATGATCTGACCAATAAAAGTCGCCTTGAGTACACCCAAAAACAAAATATCTATAAATTGGCCATGATTTTTCTTATATGTACATACATTTATTTAATTGAATTAAAAAAACGAAACTTCTTTACAAAAATAGGTGCCGAAAAAACTTGCAGAGGTTTGTGACTTTTTGTCTCAGACAAATCAAGTGAAATTAGTGGAACAACCTCTTCATCTGCAAAGTGAGACACTTGGGCGGCGTTTCTGTGCTGGCGTGAAATACAGCCGCAGTTATGGAAAAACGTGATGAAAAGAATGATTGATTTGTTCAAAAGAATGAACATTTTTAAGAAGACCCGATTCGGACATTTGCAGATTGATATCATTCATAATTTCTTTGGAATAAAATTAAAAAATTAAAATTAAAAAAATGTAAAATTAAAATGTATCAGGCTTGGATATCACCTGCTGATATCTCCAGTCCTCATTAAATTATCAATTATTGTCTCTTATTTCGGAATGTTGGTATCAATTTTTGATTTGAATCATACGAACTTACCTGTGGTACTTGCCTTCCATTCTCAGAATCATGCCCGATGCAGGTGTCTCCATAAACTTCACAGGAGCCATCTCAATTATGTTGCCACACGGAGAGCATGCAACAATTGCTAATTGATGAATGGCGTCCGCTGAAACAAGATTAAATTCTATAAACCAATTACGTAAGCTTCGGCGAGAGTTCTGGCGGCGCAAAATTCACGACAGGCGGGCCCACACTCGCGAGCACACACGTGAACCGAGTGTCGTAGATCGTAGGGCATTCAGGTTGGCAACTCAACCGACTCGATCGTCAAAATGACGATTGTTGTTGAATTACGGCAGCCAGTAAAATGGAAGCAAAAAATTGTATATGTTTCATTTGTGGAAAATAAAATTTGTTAACGCCCCACGCCCCATTTGCTACGCCCTCCACGAGCACGCAGCGAACGCTTGGCAAACACTGGATGGGTGAATGCATGACATACAAACGATGTCAAATACGAGGACGAAAAGACGCGGGAAAGTGCGAAAGATTAACAACGTAGCAGGTGGCAAATTGCGAGTGTTAACTTGGACACAAAGGCTTAATTTAAAACTTAAAATTGTGAAATTTTGTTTGCCTTTAATTTTCAACAAAGCAACTTGAAGACAACAAGACAAATCCCGGGCAACATTCAGTGTGTACAGTGATTTTCGAAAATTAATTGTCAAAAGGTGGAGCTAATGCCAAAAGCGCCCACGGTTTTTCGAAAAGCAAGCGTAGATTAGCAAAGGCATTTACAACTGGGAGTCGTGTACGAGCTATCCGCTAATTTCAGTGAGATGGAGACGGCAACACCACCGTACGCTAGTAAGAAGCGAGCGACTGCAACAGTAGAAGGCGATTGTAAAGTGGATCAGCAACAAAATGGCGACGATGGCGAATTAGCAGAGATCTCGTAGACGTAGCGGAGCCATTTAAAAGATGCAATCGTATTGGTTGTTCGCCTCCGAAGCTAAACAGTAATACGCGGAGTGTACGTTCAAGCTCATCTCCTCCGCGCTTAGTTGTTGTAAATGAGCAAGCTATCAAACAGCCGTGTGAATTTTTCCGGACGAGGAGGAAAAATTTGTGAATTGCACTTGATAATGACGGAGACAATTCCATTGACAGGCACTCTGCGCCGTACTATTAATCTACCAATGAGGAACTTGGTGGATCATATAGTAAAGCTGTATGATGCGGTAAAAGCTGAAATAGTGCCTCTGTTAGAGCAGAAACAAAAGGTGTGTGGCAGAGATGATGATGGTCGGGTTGAAGAGTTGGTTGCAGAGATTACGGAGCCGTACCGTAAAAGAGTGTAAACTCAGAGGACCCTGCTGGCCATGAACTCCAAGAAATCGGAAGTGTCACTCTTTCTAAGTGGCAACATCGATGGAACAACTCCAGCAAAGCTCCATGGACTCACCAGCTTATACCCGACGTTAAGAGCTGGGTCAGAAGACGGCATGGAGAGGTAAATTACTACCTGCCGCAGCTGATTAGTGGGCATGGATGTTTTTGCGCCTATCTATAAAAAAACCGGCATGACACGAACAGCACATTTGGATGGTGCTCCAGTGCGCAGGAAGATGCACACCACATATTCTTCGAATGCGAGGCATTTACGCAAGAGCGGACGAATGCTGAGAATGTGTTACATCGACCATTAACAGCGAACAATATAGTTTGCTGTATGTTACAGTCGCCGGAAGCTTGGGCGGTAGTTAAATCCATGTGTGCCATTACCATGGTTCGACAAAGCAGGCTGCAGCGAGAGCAGACGCAGACGACTGTACTAAACTGATCACAACATGACAAACAGACAAAGGATGCAAAGGATGTCACTGGTTCGTAGGGTGTTGTTGCGTAGTTGTTGCTGTTGTATTGCCTTTTCCAGTCTGTCTATTTAGTACAACAAGCATTGATTTGTGCGCTAATTGCTTGCAGCAGCTTCAGTGGCGTAGCTAGAGGGGGGAGGTAGGGGCGGTCCGCCCCGGGCGGCACATTTTCGGGGGCGGAAAATTTTAAAGATTAAATACCTCTAAAAAATTTCATATTGACACATTATTTTTAAATAATTAATTTATTATTTCATTAATTTCGTATCATAAAAACATGTGTATTTAGATATACTTTAGGGCGGCACATTATTCCAAAATTTTTATGCAGTTTTCGATAACTCAGCACTCCACGAGGGGCGGCATATTTGTTTTATACCGATGCATACTTTTAAGGGCAGTGTTTTTTTACTCAAAGCTTTTTTAAGTGGTGCCATAAAAGCTTTTTTCCGTTGCCACACTATTCATCGCCTACTAGGTCAACATATTTTATTTGAATTAATTGCTGAAGCATTATCACAGAAAGCTTAATTTCACTGACATTTTACAAGCATTGCAATTAGATTGTCGAGTGAAGTGCTGGGAAATTTTGGAAATCTACAAATATTTTAATATTTCAATATTTTTGATTACATAAATTATTTAAAAACAGGTGAGAAATGTGAAAAATGAGAAAAAATTATGTGTTTATGTTCATTTAGATACAACCAATAACTTTTCAGAATTGAAATTTGATAAAAATGAAACGAATAAAGCCAAGCGGTGCATCCTTCCGAAAAATAAAGAAAACTAAAGACAATGAATCAAGAGCGAATCAAGGGCAGTTGCTGAAATATATTCAGCAAGGAACAACTGGTGGCTCATTGGAAGCGCCTTCAATTTCAAACTGTTCAGATTCAGAAATCATAATGAACAGAAACAGATGTGATGAAAATCTTGTTTCAAATGATACAAGCCATGATAAAAGTGATGAAAATCTTTTTTTAAGTAATACGAAAAGTTATGAAAATCTTGCTTCAAATGATGCATATAATTTAGAAGATGTTGGTTTGTGGCCTACTCATATAGATGAATATACCCGAATGATATTGGTACGCCAACGTGCAGTTGCTGTTCAATATCTAAACACCGATTTTAGTGAAACCGAAACATTTAGGGCAGGTGGGTTAATCAAAGGCCAGATGCGAAAATTAACACGCGAATGGTTTTTTAAGACTTTGGCGAATGGAGAAAAAATTCTGAGGTCTAGGATGGTATACTCTCCGTCAAAAAAAGAATTTATTGTTTCTGCTGTAGAATATTTTCAGCAAATAAATCATATTGTGACGAATTTGCAATCGAAGATTCACGATAACACTAGAAAACACATCGTGAGTAATCGAGAATCTTCGACAGCATGCATGCAATAAACGCGATATCTATCGCGAGATAGAAAGAGATAGATAGTTCGAGAATCTTCGACAGCAGGCATGCAATAAACGCGACATCTATCGCGGAATAGAAAGAGATAGATAGTTCGAGAATTTTCGACAGCATGCATGCAATAAACGCGACATCTATCGCGAGATAGAAAGAGATAGATAGTTCGAGAATCTATACCCAAGTGTCAGCTCGCATACAAATAGGCCGCAAGTCGTCGCAGCGGAGACAGTTCTTACTTGGTTGTTGAACAAGAAACATCGTGCCTTCTAACAAGCAAACCGACCAGTGTTGTAATAATAAGTGTAAAAAGTAATAAGTGTAGAAAATATTAAGTGTAAATAATAAGTGTGAATAATAAATCTGTAAAATTAGAAACAAATAAACTTTTGTGTTTTATTGGATTATTTGCAATCCAGAGATCGAACCTAGAAAGTCGAAACGTTAAATATAAAATTTACGTAACAATTGGTGTCAGAAGTGGGATTGTAGAATAATCCTAAGTCATGGTAAAGTTTATTGACCAGAGAATACCACAGCTAAGAAAAGAGTTGGAGTCTCGAGGATTGCCTGTGACAGGGCATAAGGCAGACCTACAAACACGGTTGCGTAAAGCCATGGAGAGTTAGGGCATAGATGTTAAAGAACATGAGTTTTGTTTTGATGCTTCAGGAGCTTCATCGAAAGTCGAGTAGCAGTTGGTAGAGCCGCAGCCAGCTCCACACATTTGACATGAATGTGCTTTTAGCGGCAATAACGCAGCGCATGGAGAGTCACCTGGCGCAGCAGTCCTCATGCATAAAGGATCAGATGGCGGAGCAGTCCTCACGTATGAAGGATCAGATGGCGGAGCATGGAGGAGCAACTGGCACGACGCGTGGAAAAGCAGCTAGTACACACACTTCACAAATGCAGGACCAACTATCGCGCATTGAAGGGAATTCTGCCAGACTGCAGGCGAGGCAAGATCAAATGGAGGGTGAATTAAACAAAGTTACCCAAAATTACACAAAAATAGAATCAGAATTATTGCGGTTGGATGGTCATATGCGTGTGATACAGTCCAGTGGGCCAGTTACAGCTGTTAGTGGAACGAAGTTAAAAGCGCCAACGTTTGATGGCACTGTACCGTTTAAAATTTTTAAACTACAGTTCGAGACCACAGCACAAACCAATCACTGGACTACAGCAGACAAAGTGGCAGCTTTGGTGGTGTCATTGAAGGGCTCCGCCGCTGAGGTTTTGCAAACAGTTCCCGAAATTGAACGTGGTAATTATGACGCGTTAATGGCAGCGATTGAACGGCGATATGGTAGCGACCATAGGAAACAAATGTTCCAGATGGAGCTGATGAATCGTTACCAAAAACCGAACGAGCCGTTACAAGAATATGCGATGGAGATAGAGCGGCTCGCGCATTTGGCCAACGCTGACGCACCAGCGGAAGTAATCGAATTACTTAAAATTCAGGCGTTCATGAATGGAATATGAGATGCGGATGCCAAACGCGCAGTCTATTCCATGCCAAAGAAGACGTTTGCCGAAACAGTGTCATTTGCTTTGACGCAGGAAACAGCAAGCCTTATAAGCAAACAAACACATAAAGTGCATCGGCTGGAAGTTGGACCAAGTGAATCTCTGGGGAAAACCATAAAGGATCTTATCCAGAAATAAGATCTTATCTTATCTTATTTCTAGGATGGTACCAACCTCACGCAAAGGCTCTGAAGTAAAATGTTACAGTTGTGGAAAAGCAGGACACTTTGCACGGAATTGTAATGACGGTTTTAGGAAAAACGAAAATGCAAAGAGGAGAAGCGCCGAAAATGGAACTGGTGCTTTTGGAGAAACAGTCGCCAAACTAAAACGGACCAGCTCAAAGGGGCGTGAGCTGGTTTCCGCAACTGACTGCCCCACTATATCGGTTTCACAAATACATCGTAAAAATAATAATTTGACTGTAAATGGACGATCGCTGGTCTCAACTCTGGACACGGGCGCAACGCATTCCATCGTTAGATCAGACCTCGCAGGAGATAAGGTTGAACCGCTGAGTGGTTGTAAACTACGAACAGCTACAGGAGAGGAAGCTGCGATTTCTGGAAAATTGGAGACTTAGGTCCAGATTGGAACGCTAGAAGTAATTCACACCTTCTTAGTGGCTGGAATAATGGACGAGATAACAATTGGCATGGATTTTATGCTAGCCCATAGTCTTACTCTGGATCTGAAGGAAAGAATTCTGATGTGCCAGTATATGGAGATACCCCTAAGCACTGGGTATGAACGGCCTCAGATTAGGAATGTAAGTGTAAGCCACCGTCAGCAGATTCCGCCAAAGTCCGAAGCAGTTCTGTGCGCATGTGTGGATGGAGACTGTGGAGCAGGCAAGCTGTGGGTGGTAGAGCCATCAGAAAATACCTCGAATATTTTGGTTGGACGAACATTGGTACAAATGGGAGAGAATCAGCAGATCCCAGTTCGAGTGATGAATGAGTTCAGGTCACCGATCACTCTTGATAAAGGAGCACTAGTAGGACAATGTCAAGCTGTGGAAGCCATAGCTAATTGTGACGATCCTCCACAGAAATGAGAAAACAAGGTTTTCAAAGAGACAAAAACTCCTACTGTTATGGGTACCTGGTTGAATGAGGTGAGCGGGCCAGAAAGGATAAAAGCAAAGCGGTTACTAGAAATGTATAGTTCCATAATTGCTAATGATGGCAATAAATTTGGAAGAACTGCCATCGTACAACATCGAATAGACAGAATAGGCGATGCAAGACCTATTCGGCAAGTTCCACGCAGAGTCCCACTGGCAAAACGAGAAGAGACGGAACAGATAATAGACGAGATGCAGAAAGGTGGAGTTATTTAACAACAAGCCCATGGAGTTTACCGGTTGTGTTAGTTAAAAAGAAAGATGGAAGCGCCCGGTTTTGCGTTGACTATCGAAAGCTGAACGATGTCACTAAAAAGGACAGCTACCCACTGCCACGAATAGATGACACCTTGGACACATTATCCGGTGCAAAATGGTTTTTAACGCTGGATTTGCAAAGTGGTTATTGGCAAGTGGAAATCGAGAAATCCGATCGCGAGAAAACTGCTTTTAGCATCGGGGATGGACTATGGCAATTCTCTGTAATGCCATTCGGATTATGCAACGCTACAGCCACTTTTGAGCGTTTGATGAAACACGTACTGAAAGGGCTTAACTGGAAAACATGTTTGGTGTATCTTGATGACATTATTGTCATGGGCCAGAATTTTGATGACCACCTCAAAAATTTAGAAGAAATCTTTCAACGAATTTCTTCTGCTGCATTACGGTTAAATCCAAAGAAATGCAATTTATTTAAAACTGAAGTAACTTATTTGGGTCACAAAATCACCAGTGAAGGAATTTACACAGAAGACACAGAAGAAGACAAAATAAGATCGGTGAGAGATTGGCCTCGACCCAGGAATGTTCATGAAGTGCGAAGTTTCCTTGGACTCTGTACGTATTACCGACGCTTTGTACCCGGATTTGCCAATGTTGCAAGAAGTTTACACAATTTGACAAAGAATAATTGCAAATTTGTGTGGAAAGAGGAGGAAGAGAACGCCTTTCAGCAGTTAAAAGAATTGCTTTGTACAGCTCCAATGTTGGCTTATCCAGTTCCTGGCGAAAAGTTCATCCTGGACACAGATGCTAGTGCACATGGAATAGGAGGTGTACTCTCGCAAATGATCGATGGACAAGAAAAAGTAATTGGGTACTATAGCAGAGTTCTTGGAAAACCCGAAAGGAACTATTGCGTTACAAGGCGAGAACTTGGCAGTGGTCGAATGCGTGAAACATTTTCACAAATACCTATATGGGCAGCATTTCCTACTGAGGACAGATCATGCAGCACTCAGGTGGTTACTCCAGTTTAAAAATCCGGAAGGGCAGATTGCGCGAGGAATAGAAAGGTTGCAGAATTATGATTGTGAAATACAACATCGGAAATGTGGGCAACATGGAAACGCTGATGCACTATCTCGACGCCCATGTGCATTGGAGTGTAAGCATTAATGGACTAAGTGGAGGGCATCTCAGCGTTACAAAAATTCTGGAAAAGATTAAGCAACGGTTTTACTGGGGGAATTGTCAAGTATCAGTTGCTGAATGGATTAAAAACGGCGCAATGCATGGCAGCTAAGGGTCCGAAGGTTACAGCAGTATAGTGCAGGAACACCATTTGAACGTGTTGCAATGGATGTAGCTGGTCCATTTCCTACTAGTGACTCTGGAAACAAATACGTGTTGGTGACTATGGACTATTTCAGTAAGTGGCCAGAGGTATACGCTGTACCAAATCAGGAGGCTAAAACTGTGGCCGAAGCTTTTGTTCAGAATTGGGTCACGCGGTTTGGAATACCAATTGAGTTGCATTCAGGACAAGGAAGAACTTTGAGTCTTCTTTATTTCAAGAAATGTGCTTACTGTTTGGTATCATGAAGACTCGTACGACAGCTCTACATCCACAGTCGGATGGCATGGTAGAAAGGTTTAACCGCACATTAGAAGAACATTTGCGGAAAGTAGTGAAAAAATGTCAGCGCAATTGGGACAAGCATATTCAAATGTTCCTATTGGCTTACCGATCAGCAGTCCATGACACTACCGGTCATTCACCTGCGAGGATTATTTTTGGCACAGAGTTGAAACTCCCGTCAGATTTAAAATTTGGAAGAAATAATGAACTTACTGAAACTGGAGGCAGTTACTGGGAAATGCTTTAGTCCGAAATGGATGAAATACACCAACATGTGAGGCAGCGAACACAGCTGATGAGCAATAAAATGAAGGATCGATATGACCAAGCTATGAATTCTAAAGGATTTCGAGAAGGCGACTTGGTGTTGCTCTACAATCCCCAACGGAAAAAAGGTATATCTCCAAACTTGCAAACATCGTGGGAAAGGCCATATAAAGTCATAAAACGACTGAACGATGTTGTGTATCGCATACAACCCCACACGCAGAGACGAGGTAAAATAAAAGTCGTCCATTTGGAGAGACTAGCCCCATTTGGCTTAAGGAATTTTGTGTCTGATCGGGACGATCAGAATTAAGTGGAGGGCAGTGTGACGAATTTGCAATCGAAGATTCACGATAACACTAGAAAACACATCGTGAGTAATCGAGAATCTTCGACAGCATGCATGCAATAAACGCGATATCTATCGCGAGATAGAAAGAGATAGATAGTTCGAGAATCTTCGACAGCATGCATGCAATAAACGCGACATCTATCGCGGAATAGAAAGAGATAGATAGTTCGAGAAGCTTTGACAGCATGCATGCAATAAACTCGACATCTATCGCGAGATAGAAAGAAATAGATAGTTCGAGAATCTGTCCCGAAGTGTCAGCTCGCATATAAATAGACCGCAAGTCGTCGCAGCGGAGACAGTTCTTACTTGGTTGTTGAACAAGAAACATCGTGCCTTCTAACAAGCAAACCGACCAGTGTTGTAATAATAAGTGTAGAAAATAATAAGTGTGAATAATAAATCTGTAAAATTAGGAACAAATAAACTTTTGTGTTTTATTGGATTATTTGCAATCCAGAGATCGGACCTAGAAAGTCGAAACGTCAAATATAAAATTTACGTAACAATATTCTAATTTCGATTCGGCAGATGAATTTGGAATTTGGTGGAAATTGAATCCAAAGATTTGGGAGCATGAATGCAGTGCAGTTCATATTCAGAATTTTACTACCTGGAAAGAAATAGAGCCGCGAATTCAAAAGGACATGACAATTGACAAAACCCAAAAGAAAAATCTAGATAAGAGCATAAATAAGTGGAGAGAAATCCTTGCAAGGATATTTGATGTAATTATATTTTTAGTGAAACAAAACTTGCCATTAAGGGGTCACCGGGAAGGATTTTGTCCTGACCTTATTGAAGACCTTAGATCAGTTGAAAATAGAAGAAATTTTCTAGAATTGATAGATTTGTTGGCAAAATATGGTCCAGTCTTACGTGAACATTTAACAAAATTTCAACTTCGAAAAAATTCAACCTCTTATTTCTCTCCTTCTATTCAAAATGAACTTATAGAAATTATAAACCAAAAAGTGAGACATAAAATCCTTGACCAAGTGAAGAAGCAAAATATTTCTCAATAATATTTAACAGCACTCCTGATATATGTATCTCTTAAGGATCAAACAAGTCAAGTGCTACGTTATGTTATGATTGAAGGTGTTAATATAGAAATAAAGGAGTATTTTATTGACTTCATTGAAACCAAAGGCAAATCAGCGGAGGAAATAACAGAAATGATTTTAACAAAATTAAAATATGATGGAATTGATATTAAAGATTGCAGAGGACAATCATATGACAATGTCTCTGTAATGTCTGGCCGACATACCGGGGTACAAAAACGTATAAAGGAAATCAATCCAAAAGCAGACTTTGTCCCGTGTACGAATCACTCCCTTAATTTGCACACATGCAGCTTCAGTATCTACTAATTCGCTTACTTTTTTGGAACAGTTAAGTTAAGTTAATTTTATTGAGTCTGAATACAAAAGAAAACTTAAAATATTAACAATTATTTAATTTAATATAACTAGGAAAAACTTAAAACTATAGTGTATTATTTTAATAGCAAATTTTGGTGAAAAAATGACATGTTCTCTTATCAAGGCATTATTTTAAGAAATACAAATAAAAGTAAAACGTGCTTGCTCCCGGCACTTTTATTCGCAGAGTGATGAAACTAGAAACTAAAGACTTAAAGCTAAATTAAGAGGTAAAAACTAGGACTAAAACTAGGGAAAAAATATGCTTAAGAACTAAAATAAACTAACTTAATATTATATGAATTAATCGCATAACAAAATGAATTAGCCCCTGTGCGTGGAAGGCGTGATTTTTTTATAAAAATCCGGTAATTGAGAAAAAAGAGAAAAGGTGGGGATGTCCTCCTTTAGAATTCCGAACGGAGAAAGATACGAAATATTAGACCAGCCAAAGTCAACTTGATCTGCAGCCAAGCCTGCGATCAAAGGATTATGATGATCGGCTGCTCTAGCCAGAAACCTTTTTAAACTATTTAAACAGTAAAAGGATAGTGGAATCATATTGGAACTTTCGTAAATAAATTTATTTGAAAATCTTTTAGAGGGAGATTCAAAATGTTTTCCAATACAATTTCTTAAACATTTTCTCTCCAAAATCTCCAGATCTTATTGTTGGAGATATAGAAAACCAAACCGGAAAGCCACACACTAACACTGGCCGCACACAGGCCTTATAAATCAACAGCTTAGTTTTAATCGGCAAGTTTTATTTATTTATTTAACAAGACTTAAACTAAGCACATCGCTTTATAGTTCATACAAATTGGCTATTGGAATGTAAGTGTAAGCCACCGTCAGCAGATTCCGCCAAAGTCCGAAGCAGTTCTGTGCGCATGTGTGGATGGAGACTGTGGAGCAGGCAAGCTGTGGGTGGTAGAGCCATCAGAAAATACCTCGAATATTTTGGTTGGACGAACATTGGTACAAATGGGAGAGAATCAGCAGATCCCAGTTCGAGTGATGAATGAGTTCAGGTCACCGATCACTCTTGATAAAGGAGCACTAGTAGGACAATGTCAAGCTGTGGAAGCCATAGCTAATTGTGACGATCCTCCACAGAAATGAGAAAACAAGGTTTTCAAAGAGACAAAAACTCCTACTGTTATGGGTACCTGGTTGAATGAGGTGAGCGGGCCAGAAAGGATAAAAGCAAAGCGGTTACTAGAAATGTATAGTTCCATAATTGCTAATGATGGCAATAAATTTGGAAGAACTGCCATCGTACAACATCGAATAGACAGAATAGGCGATGCAAGACCTATTCGGCAAGTTCCACGCAGAGTCCCACTGGCAAAACGAGAAGAGACGGAACAGATAATAGACGAGATGCAGAAAGGTGGAGTTATTTAACAACAAGCCCATGGAGTTTACCGGTTGTGTTAGTTAAAAAGAAAGATGGAAGCGCCCGGTTTTGCGTTGACTATCGAAAGCTGAACGATGTCACTAAAAAGGACAGCTACCCACTGCCACGAATAGATGACACCTTGGACACATTATCCGGTGCAAAATGGTTTTTAACGCTGGATTTGCAAAGTGGTTATTGGCAAGTGGAAATCGAGAAATCCGATCGCGAGAAAACTGCTTTTAGCATCGGGGATGGACTATGGCAATTCTCTGTAATGCCATTCGGATTATGCAACGCTACAGCCACTTTTGAGCGTTTGATGAAACACGTACTGAAAGGGCTTAACTGGAAAACATGTTTGGTGTATCTTGATGACATTATTGTCATGGGCCAGAATTTTGATGACCACCTCAAAAATTTAGAAGAAATCTTTCAACGAATTTCTTCTGCTGCATTACGGTTAAATCCAAAGAAATGCAATTTATTTAAAACTGAAGTAACTTATTTGGGTCACAAAATCACCAGTGAAGGAATTTACACAGAAGACACAGAAGAAGACAAAATAAGATCGGTGAGAGATTGGCCTCGACCCAGGAATGTTCATGAAGTGCGAAGTTTCCTTGGACTCTGTACGTATTACCGACGCTTTGTACCCGGATTTGCCAATGTTGCAAGAAGTTTACACAATTTGACAAAGAATAATTGCAAATTTGTGTGGAAAGAGGAGGAAGAGAACGCCTTTCAGCAGTTAAAAGAATTGCTTTGTACAGCTCCAATGTTGGCTTATCCAGTTCCTGGCGAAAAGTTCATCCTGGACACAGATGCTAGTGCACATGGAATAGGAGGTGTACTCTCGCAAATGATCGATGGACAAGAAAAAGTAATTGGGTACTATAGCAGAGTTCTTGGAAAACCCGAAAGGAACTATTGCGTTACAAGGCGAGAACTTGGCAGTGGTCGAATGCGTGAAACATTTTCACAAATACCTATATGGGCAGCATTTCCTACTGAGGACAGATCATGCAGCACTCAGGTGGTTACTCCAGTTTAAAAATCCGGAAGGGCAGATTGCGCGAGGAATAGAAAGGTTGCAGAATTATGATTGTGAAATACAACATCGGAAATGTGGGCAACATGGAAACGCTGATGCACTATCTCGACGCCCATGTGCATTGGAGTGTAAGCATTAATGGACTAAGTGGAGGGCATCTCAGCGTTACAAAAATTCTGGAAAAGATTAAGCAACGGTTTTACTGGGGGAATTGTCAAGTATCAGTTGCTGAATGGATTAAAAACGGCGCAATGCATGGCAGCTAAGGGTCCGAAGGTTACAGCAGTATAGTGCAGGAACACCATTTGAACGTGTTGCAATGGATGTAGCTGGTCCATTTCCTACTAGTGACTCTGGAAACAAATACGTGTTGGTGACTATGGACTATTTCAGTAAGTGGCCAGAGGTATACGCTGTACCAAATCAGGAGGCTAAAACTGTGGCCGAAGCTTTTGTTCAGAATTGGGTCACGCGGTTTGGAATACCAATTGAGTTGCATTCAGGACAAGGAAGAACTTTGAGTCTTCTTTATTTCAAGAAATGTGCTTACTGTTTGGTATCATGAAGACTCGTACGACAGCTCTACATCCACAGTCGGATGGCATGGTAGAAAGGTTTAACCGCACATTAGAAGAACATTTGCGGAAAGTAGTGAAAAAATGTCAGCGCAATTGGGACAAGCATATTCAAATGTTCCTATTGGCTTACCGATCAGCAGTCCATGACACTACCGGTCATTCACCTGCGAGGATTATTTTTGGCACAGAGTTGAAACTCCCGTCAGATTTAAAATTTGGAAGAAATAATGAACTTACTGAAACTGGAGGCAGTTACTGGGAAATGCTTTAGTCCGAAATGGATGAAATACACCAACATGTGAGGCAGCGAACACAGCTGATGAGCAATAAAATGAAGGATCGATATGACCAAGCTATGAATTCTAAAGGATTTCGAGAAGGCGACTTGGTGTTGCTCTACAATCCCCAACGGAAAAAAGGTATATCTCCAAACTTGCAAACATCGTGGGAAAGGCCATATAAAGTCATAAAACGACTGAACGATGTTGTGTATCGCATACAACCCCACACGCAGAGACGAGGTAAAATAAAAGTCGTCCATTTGGAGAGACTAGCCCCATTTGGCTTAAGGAATTTTGTGTCTGATCGGGACGATCAGAATTAAGTGGAGGGCAGTGTGACGAATTTGCAATCGAAGATTCACGATAACACTAGAAAACACATCGTGAGTAATCGAGAATCTTCGACAGCATGCATGCAATAAACGCGATATCTATCGCGAGATAGAAAGAGATAGATAGTTCGAGAATCTTCGACAGCATGCATGCAATAAACGCGACATCTATCGCGGAATAGAAAGAGATAGATAGTTCGAGAAGCTTTGACAGCATGCATGCAATAAACTCGACATCTATCGCGAGATAGAAAGAAATAGATAGTTCGAGAATCTGTCCCGAAGTGTCAGCTCGCATATAAATAGACCGCAAGTCGTCGCAGCGGAGACAGTTCTTACTTGGTTGTTGAACAAGAAACATCGTGCCTTCTAACAAGCAAACCGACCAGTGTCGTAATAATAAGTGTAGAAAATAATAAGTGTGAATAATAAATCTGTAAAATTAGGAACAAATAAACTTTTGTGTTTTATTGGATTATTTGCAATCCAGAGATCGGACCTAGAAAGTCGAAACGTCAAATATAAAATTTACGTAACAATATTCTAATTTCGATTCGGCAGATGAATTTGGAATTTGGTGGAAATTGAATCCAAAGATTTGGGAGCATGAATGCAGTGCAGTTCATATTCAGAATTTTACTACCTGGAAAGAAATAGAGCCGCGAATTCAAAAGGACATGACAATTGACAAAACCCAAAAGAAAAATCTAGATAAGAGCATAAATAAGTGGAGAGAAATCCTTGCAAGGATATTTGATGTAATTATATTTTTAGTGAAACAAAACTTGCCATTAAGGGGTCACCGGGAAGGATTTTGTCCTGACCTTATTGAAGACCTTAGATCAGTTGAAAATAGAAGAAATTTTCTAGAATTGATAGATTTGTTGGCAAAATATGGTCCAGTCTTACGTGAACATTTAACAAAATTTCAACTTCGAAAAAATTCAACCTCTTATTTCTCTCCTTCTATTCAAAATGAACTTATAGAAATTATAAACCAAAAAGTGAGACATAAAATCCTTGACCAAGTGAAGAAGCAAAATATTTCTCAATAATATTTAACAGCACTCCTGATATATGTATCTCTTAAGGATCAAACAAGTCAAGTGCTACGTTATGTTATGATTGAAGGTGTTAATATAGAAATAAAGGAGTATTTTATTGACTTCATTGAAACCAAAGGCAAATCAGCGGAGGAAATAACAGAAATGATTTTAACAAAATTAAAATATGATGGAATTGATATTAAAGATTGCAGAGGACAATCATATGACAATGTCTCTGTAATGTCTGGCCGACATACCGGGGTACAAAAACGTATAAAGGAAATCAATCCAAAAGCAGACTTTGTCCCGTGTACGAATCACTCCCTTAATTTGCACACATGCAGCTTCAGTATCTACTAATTCGCTTACTTTTTTGGAACAGTTAAGTTAAGTTAATTTTATTGAGTCTGAATACAAAAGAAAACTTAAAATATTAACAATTATTTAATTTAATATAACTAGGAAAAACTTAAAACTATAGTGTATTATTTTAATAGCAAATTTTGGTGAAAAAATGACATGTTCTCTTATCAAGGCATTATTTTAAGAAATACAAATAAAAGTAAAACGTGCTTGCTCCCGGCACTTTTATTCGCAGAGTGATGAAACTAGAAACTAAAGACTTAAAGCTAAATTAAGAGGTAAAAACTAGGACTAAAACTAGGGAAAAAATATGCTTAAGAACTAAAATAAACTAACTTAATATTATATGAATTAATCGCATAACAAAATGAATTAGCCCCTGTGCGTGGAAGGCGTGATTTTTTTATAAAAATCCGGTAATTGAGAAAAAAGAGAAAAGGTGGGGATGTCCTCCTTTAGAATTCCGAACGGAGAAAGATACGAAATATTAGACCAGCCAAAGTCAACTTGATCTGCAGCCAAGCCTGCGATCAAAGGATTATGATGATCGGCTGCTCTAGCCAGAAACCTTTTTAAACTATTTAAACAGTAAAAGGATAGTGGAATCATATTGGAACTTTCGTAAATAAATTTATTTGAAAATCTTTTAGAGGGAGATTCAAAATGTTTTCCAATACAATTTCTTAAACATTTTCTCTCCAAAATCTCCAGATCTTATTGTTGGAGATATAGAAAACCAAACCGGAAAGCCACACACTAACACTGGCCGCACACAGGCCTTATAAATCAACAGCTTAGTTTTAATCGGCAAGTTTTATTTATTTATTTAACAAGACTTAAACTAAGCACATCGCTTTATAGTTCATACAAATTGGCTATTGGAATGTAAGTGTAAGCCACCGTCAGCAGATTCCGCCAAAGTCCGAAGCAGTTCTGTGCGCATGTGTGGATGGAGACTGTGGAGCAGGCAAGCTGTGGGTGGTAGAGCCATCAGAAAATACCTCGAATATTTTGGTTGGACGAACATTGGTACAAATGGGAGAGAATCAGCAGATCCCAGTTCGAGTGATGAATGAGTTCAGGTCACCGATCACTCTTGATAAAGGAGCACTAGTAGGACAATGTCAAGCTGTGGAAGCCATAGCTAATTGTGACGATCCTCCACAGAAATGAGAAAACAAGGTTTTCAAAGAGACAAAAACTCCTACTGTTATGGGTACCTGGTTGAATGAGGTGAGCGGGCCAGAAAGGATAAAAGCAAAGCGGTTACTAGAAATGTATAGTTCCATAATTGCTAATGATGGCAATAAATTTGGAAGAACTGCCATCGTACAACATCGAATAGACAGAATAGGCGATGCAAGACCTATTCGGCAAGTTCCACGCAGAGTCCCACTGGCAAAACGAGAAGAGACGGAACAGATAATAGACGAGATGCAGAAAGGTGGAGTTATTTAACAACAAGCCCATGGAGTTTACCGGTTGTGTTAGTTAAAAAGAAAGATGGAAGCGCCCGGTTTTGCGTTGACTATCGAAAGCTGAACGATGTCACTAAAAAGGACAGCTACCCACTGCCACGAATAGATGACACCTTGGACACATTATCCGGTGCAAAATGGTTTTTAACGCTGGATTTGCAAAGTGGTTATTGGCAAGTGGAAATCGAGAAATCCGATCGCGAGAAAACTGCTTTTAGCATCGGGGATGGACTATGGCAATTCTCTGTAATGCCATTCGGATTATGCAACGCTACAGCCACTTTTGAGCGTTTGATGAAACACGTACTGAAAGGGCTTAACTGGAAAACATGTTTGGTGTATCTTGATGACATTATTGTCATGGGCCAGAATTTTGATGACCACCTCAAAAATTTAGAAGAAATCTTTCAACGAATTTCTTCTGCTGCATTACGGTTAAATCCAAAGAAATGCAATTTATTTAAAACTGAAGTAACTTATTTGGGTCACAAAATCACCAGTGAAGGAATTTACACAGAAGACACAGAAGAAGACAAAATAAGATCGGTGAGAGATTGGCCTCGACCCAGGAATGTTCATGAAGTGCGAAGTTTCCTTGGACTCTGTACGTATTACCGACGCTTTGTACCCGGATTTGCCAATGTTGCAAGAAGTTTACACAATTTGACAAAGAATAATTGCAAATTTGTGTGGAAAGAGGAGGAAGAGAACGCCTTTCAGCAGTTAAAAGAATTGCTTTGTACAGCTCCAATGTTGGCTTATCCAGTTCCTGGCGAAAAGTTCATCCTGGACACAGATGCTAGTGCACATGGAATAGGAGGTGTACTCTCGCAAATGATCGATGGACAAGAAAAAGTAATTGGGTACTATAGCAGAGTTCTTGGAAAACCCGAAAGGAACTATTGCGTTACAAGGCGAGAACTTGGCAGTGGTCGAATGCGTGAAACATTTTCACAAATACCTATATGGGCAGCATTTCCTACTGAGGACAGATCATGCAGCACTCAGGTGGTTACTCCAGTTTAAAAATCCGGAAGGGCAGATTGCGCGAGGAATAGAAAGGTTGCAGAATTATGATTGTGAAATACAACATCGGAAATGTGGGCAACATGGAAACGCTGATGCACTATCTCGACGCCCATGTGCATTGGAGTGTAAGCATTAATGGACTAAGTGGAGGGCATCTCAGCGTTACAAAAATTCTGGAAAAGATTAAGCAACGGTTTTACTGGGGGAATTGTCAAGTATCAGTTGCTGAATGGATTAAAAACGGCGCAATGCATGGCAGCTAAGGGTCCGAAGGTTACAGCAGTATAGTGCAGGAACACCATTTGAACGTGTTGCAATGGATGTAGCTGGTCCATTTCCTACTAGTGACTCTGGAAACAAATACGTGTTGGTGACTATGGACTATTTCAGTAAGTGGCCAGAGGTATACGCTGTACCAAATCACGAGGCTAAAACTGTGGCCGAAGCTTTTGTTCAGAATTGGGTCACGCGGTTTGGAATACCAATTGAGTTGCATTCAGGACAAGGAAGAACTTTGAGTCTTCTTTATTTCAAGAAATGTGCTTACTGTTTGGTATCATGAAGACTCGTACGACAGCTCTACATCCACAGTCGGATGGCATGGTAGAAAGGTTTAACCGCACATTAGAAGAACATTTGCGGAAAGTAGTGAAAAAATGTCAGCGCAATTGGGACAAGCATATTCAAATGTTCCTATTGGCTTACCGATCAGCAGTCCATGACACTACCGGTCATTCACCTGCGAGGATTATTTTTGGCACAGAGTTGAAACTCCCGTCAGATTTAAAATTTGGAAGAAATAATGAACTTACTGAAACTGGAGGCAGTTACTGGGAAATGCTTTAGTCCGAAATGGATGAAATACACCAACATGTGAGGCAGCGAACACAGCTGATGAGCAATAAAATGAAGGATCGATATGACCAAGCTATGAATTCTAAAGGATTTCGAGAAGGCGACTTGGTGTTGCTCTACAATCCCCAACGGAAAAAAGGTATATCTCCAAACTTGCAAACATCGTGGGAAAGGCCATATAAAGTCATAAAACGACTGAACGATGTTGTGTATCGCATACAACCCCAGACGCAGAGACGAGGTAAAATAAAAGTCGTCCATTTGGAGAGACTAGCCCCATTTGGCTTAAGGAATTTTGTGTCTGATCGGGACGATCAGAATTAAGTGGAGGGCAGTGTGACGAATTTGCAATCGAAGATTCACGATAACACTAGAAAACACATCGTGAGTAATCGAGAATCTTCGACAGCATGCATGCAATAAACGCGATATCTATCGCGAGATAGAAAGAGATAGATAGTTCGAGAATCTTCGACAGCATGCATGCAATAAACGCGACATCTATCGCGGAATAGAAAGAGATAGATAGTTCGAGAAGCTTTGACAGCATGCATGCAATAAACTCGACATCTATCGCGAGATAGAAAGAAATAGATAGTTCGAGAATCTGTCCCGAAGTGTCAGCTCGCATATAAATAGACCGCAAGTCGTCGCAGCGGAGACAGTTCTTACTTGGTTGTTGAACAAGAAACATCGTGCCTTCTAACAAGCAAACCGACCAGTGTTGTAATAATAAGTGTAGAAAATAATAAGTGTGAATAATAAATCTGTAAAATTAGGAACAAATAAACTTTTGTGTTTTATTGGATTATTTGCAATCCAGAGATCGGACCTAGAAAGTCGAAACGTCAAATATAAAATTTACGTAACAATATTCTAATTTCGATTCGGCAGATGAATTTGGAATTTGGTGGAAATTGAATCCAAAGATTTGGGAGCATGAATGCAGTGCAGTTCATATTCAGAATTTTACTACCTGGAAAGAAATAGAGCCGCGAATTCAAAAGGACATGACAATTGACAAAACCCAAAAGAAAAATCTAGATAAGAGCATAAATAAGTGGAGAGAAATCCTTGCAAGGATATTTGATGTAATTATATTTTTAGTGAAACAAAACTTGCCATTAAGGGGTCACCGGGAAGGATTTTGTCCTGACCTTATTGAAGACCTTAGATCAGTTGAAAATAGAAGAAATTTTCTAGAATTGATAGATTTGTTGGCAAAATATGGTCCAGTCTTACGTGAACATTTAACAAAATTTCAACTTCGAAAAAATTCAACCTCTTATTTCTCTCCTTCTATTCAAAATGAACTTATAGAAATTATAAACCAAAAAGTGAGACATAAAATCCTTGACCAAGTGAAGAAGCAAAATATTTCTCAATAATATTTAACAGCACTCCTGATATATGTATCTCTTAAGGATCAAACAAGTCAAGTGCTACGTTATGTTATGATTGAAGGTGTTAATATAGAAATAAAGGAGTATTTTATTGACTTCATTGAAACCAAAGGCAAATCAGCGGAGGAAATAACAGAAATGATTTTAACAAAATTAAAATATGAGGACAATCATATGACAATGGCTCTGTAATGTCTGGCCGACATACCGGGGTACAAAAACGTATAAAGGAAATCAATCCAAAAGCAGACTTTGTCCCGTGTACGAATCACTCCCTTAATTTGCACACATGCAGCTTCAGTATCTACTAATTCGCTTACTTTTTTGGAACAGTTAAGTTAAGTTAATTTTATTGAGTCTGAATACAAAAGAAAACTTAAAATATTAACAATTATTTAATTTAATATAACTAGGAAAAACTTAAAACTATAGTGTATTATTTTAATAGCAAATTTTGGTGAAAAAATGACATGTTCTCTTATCAAGGCATTATTTTAAGAAATACAAATAAAAGTAAAACGTGCTTGCTCCCGGCACTTTTATTCGCAGAGTGATGAAACTAGAAACTAAAGACTTAAAGCTAAATTAAGAGGTAAAAACTAGGACTAAAACTAGGGAAAAAATATGCTTAAGAACTAAAATAAACTAACTTAATATTATATGAATTAATCGCATAACAAAATGAATTAGCCCCTGTGCGTGGAAGGCGTGATTTTTTTATAAAAATCCGGTAATTGAGAAAAAAGAGAAAAGGTGGGGATGTCCTCCTTTAGAATTCCGAACGGAGAAAGATACGAAATATTAGACCAGCCAAAGTCAACTTGATCTGCAGCCAAGCCTGCGATCAAAGGATTATGATGATCGGCTGCTCTAGCCAGAAACCTTTTTAAACTATTTAAACAGTAAAAGGATAGTGGAATCATATTGGAACTTTCGTAAATAAATTTATTTGAAAATCTTTTAGAGGGAGATTCAAAATGTTTTCCAATACAATTTCTTAAACATTTTCTCTCCAAAATCTCCAGATCTTATTGTTGGAGATATAGAAAACCAAACCGGAAAGCCACACACTAACACTGGCCGCACACAGGCCTTATAAATCAACAGCTTAGTTTTAATCGGCAAGTTTTATTTATTTATTTAACAAGACTTAAACTAAGCACATCGCTTTATAGTTCATACAAATTGTTAACAATTTAAGGAAAATACAAATAAAACTTCAGGAATTAGATAAAAAGTTTAAAATTGTCCGTTTAGCTACCCAAACCGAGTCAGAAAAATTAATAACAGGAAACACGGTATTTAAATCCGAACAGGCATTACGAAGAGATTCATGCTAAAGGTATAATAATCTACTAAAGCTTAAGTGAAGAGGCACATATCGTCTCGACGTACGAAGAGGAACGTTAAGATGAATGTTGGATAGCAAATAAGAGGAATCCGTAACGCCAGATAGGCAGCTCACGATAAAAATAGCATTTAGCATTATTCGACGATTAGCGAGTGTTGGCAGGTTTATTAGTTTTAAGCGGGATTCATAAGACGGTAAATTAACAGATTCATCCCAGTTAAGATTACGAAGACAAAAAAGTAAAAATTTCTTTTGTACTGACTCAATTTGGGAGATGTAGCAGCTGTAGTTTGGGCTCCAGACAGGCAAAGCATATTGCAGAATTGGTCTCACTAATGAAGTTATTTTACTAAGTTACTTTACAAGTAACTTAGTAAAATAGAGGTCATCAAACTCCTTAGCTCATCGCTTTATAAAGCCCAGTATACTGTTTGCTCTGCTAGATACGCCGCTTATATGAGTATGAAAACGCAATTTCCGATCAAGAACTACTCCTAGATCATTTATAGTCTCAACTACATCCAAGTTCCAATGACCAATAGTGTAATTACGGAACGAAGGATTCAAACAGCGGGCAAAAGTAATTTGTTTACACTTCTTTAAATTTAGATCCATGCAATTTGTGGTACACCATTCAATCAGGGAATCCAAATCCGACTGAAGTAACAAGGCATCGCATTCCAATAAATAAGATAGAAATAACTTTACATCATCAGCAAACATAAGTACTTTTCCATTTACAATAACAGTAGGAAGATCATTTATGAAAACAAGAAATAGCAGCGGTCCCAGATGGCTACCTTGAGGAACTCCTTAAGGCACAGCAAACTCCTCTGATGCCGAATTGTTAAACACAACTATTTGAGTGCGATTACTGAGATAAGATTGGATCCAACCAACAAGAGATCCTGTAAATCCAAATAACTTCAGTTTCATAATAAGAAGCTTATGGTTTACTACATCGAAAGCTTTACTGAAATCAGTATAAATAACATCCGTCTGCTTAGAATGCTTAAAATTCTTTATTGTTTCAGACACCAATTCCAATAGGTTTGTTGTAGTTGATTTCCCCACACGAAAACCATGCTGAACAGGCCAAATTGAAGAACCAACAGAGCGAGCAATTTGATCCGTAATTATCTTCTCAAACAGTTTTGGAAGAGCACTGAGCTTTGCAATACCACGATAATTATTAACAAGATGTCTATTACCAGATTTATGCAGAGGAATAATAAACGATGACTTCCAAGCGCGAGGAAAATAACCGGTACGTAGAGAGAAATTAAATAGAGCTGTAATGGGCATAGCCAATTCAGCAGCACAGTATTTAAGAATACACGATGGAATGTTATCAGGACCGGGATTGTAAGTGCATTTGATGTCTTTGAGAGCATTAAGAACAATCAATTCGTCAATAATAGGCTGGACAATAGAACTCGAAGAAACGTTATAAGGATATGTGTCCGAGCAATAGTTCAAGGTAGAATACGTTGATTTGAAATAGTTGGCGAAAAGATCACATATAGTTTCCGGATTATCAGACTCCATATCATCGAGCTTCATGAAAGATGGAAAAACCGCACTCCTTCTTTTGGTATTTACGAAGTTCCAGAATCCTTTAGGATCACCACGTATATTAGATTTAACTTTGAAGATACTATATTCTCTATACGCCTGCCTACATAACAGCCTATATCTGCTCCTTACAGATAAATAGTTTGATAAGTTTACAGTCAAGCGCGTATTACAGAACAACTTGTAGCATTTGGTTTTCATATTTCTTAGCGCGCAGCTCTATAGAAAACCATGTGGGGACCACACTGGGTCGGACCTTGCGCAAAGGAACCGATGGTTTAAAGGCCTCAAAGAACACATTGTTGAAAGATTCCAGAGCCAAATCTAAACTTGCAGATGTAGAATTATCCAAACGAAGAATATAGTTCCAATTTATGATTCAAAGATGATTCTTTAAAGTTAAGTAATTTGTATATTTGAAGCAAGGTTTCTTTGGCATTCCCATTCGCACCACAGGCTGGGACATTTCATGAAACTGAACTAATTCAATTTTCAAGGCGGGATGGTGCTTATCCTCAGGTAGTACAAGAGGCGCACATCGAGAAACATCAAAAATATCATTATCATCAATGAAGATAAGATCCAAAAGGCGACCATTCTGATTCCGTACATAGTTTTTTGCGGTTGCAAAGTAGTCTTCCAAAGCAACTCCTAATTCCGTTGGCCTTTTTTGATACTACTTTAATGTGTTTATGTGTTTATTGAAGTCTTCCACAAAAGGAATTTCCGTTTCATTTAAAAAGAGTCTCAACCTTTTACTTTCGGGCACTACAAACTGCTTGCATTTCCCAGAAGCATTTATTATACATATTGCTTTAGATTTTGACGAATTAATCACTAAACCCCATTTTCTGTAAAATTCATTAACGGTATTTGGAGACTCGTCATGGGCGTACACTAGAGAGTCGTCAGCGTATAAAATCGCTTTTGAATTGGAAGAGAGATGGGGGGAAATCGTACATTAAAATGTTATATAAATGCGGAGCAAGAATTGATCCCTGAGGAACCCCGCATAAAACATCTCCGCAATCTGAGCAGAAGTCATCAATTTTAACAAAAAATTTTCTGTTTTCGAAAAAGCTTTTAAAAAGCTTAATTGTGAAGGGATTAAAACCCAGATGCAATAATTTAAAAACGATTGCATTATGAAATGCATGATCAAACGCTTTTTCGATGTCTAAAGAGACTGTTACAGTGCATCTCCGTTAAATTGCAAATTATATCATTATGAAATTTAGACAGAGCATGCACTGTTGAATGACCTTTCTTAAATCCTAATTGGTAGTCTGAAATATATTGATTTTCGATTTGGACGTCCACTTTATCGCGAATAACTTTCTCAAAAACTTTTCCCAAATTAGATAAAAGAGAAATAGGCCGAATATTATTAAAGTCCGCTAAACCTTGCTTTTTTTTAACTGCACAAATTTTCGCAATTTTTCACGAAGTAGGAAAATAGCTATTGTTAAGGCAGTTGTTAAGTATTATTGTTAAATAATCTAAAACTTTAACAGGGAACTCTTTAATTAAAAAATTTGAAATATTGTCGAAACCTGAAGACTTCTTGCTATTTAAGAATTTATGGTACTTCAACAGAGATTCTGAAGATGTCAATTTGGAGTTATGTTGAGGGTTCAAAGAAGTAAAAGATTCATTAAAAAAAACATATGATCTGGTAATGGGTCCAAAGACTCGCACTAATGGGCGACGAGCCTCTAAAAATTTCCGCAAAATGATTTTTAAGAAAGAAAGCCTTATCTTTTGGACTAGTAACTGAGACACCATCTACGACGAGTTCCGGAAGTGTACATTTCCTTTTTTTTCCTAAAATGTTAAACACCTGACTGAAAGCTTTAGGCACTATGCGTTTAAGTCGTTCATGGAAAACATTGCCCTGTTCAATTTGAACTTGTTTTCTAATAATTATTTGCAGCAATTGTATTTGCTTTGCAAGCAGTTTGTAGTCATTGCCGTTTCGATTTAAGGCACTCCTATAAATGTCTTTCAACCTTTTCTGCCAATCCCATTTAATTTTTAACAGATGTTTAACATTATCAGAAAGAAACACTTTTTTGGAATTCTCAATTTGTTTAGAATGTCTGGCTGAAACGAGGTTTATTGCTAATGTAAGGCACTCAATATAATCATCAATTTCAATATTGGAAAGGCACCGATCCATAGGCGGATAATAAACTCAGTTTCATCTAATTTAATTTTAATTTTAATGGGAAAATGGTCCGAAAAAGAAGGTTCTAAAGAGACCTCAAAATTTGGGTCTATGAGATTTAGAATGTTAGAGCTGATCAGGAAATGATCTAAGAATGAGGAACCATTAGGGTAAGATGGAATTTGGTCAGAAATTCTCACGAAATTAAGGGAACTGTCCTGTAGCCAATGATATAATGAGTTGCCATTGCTATTATTAAAAGAATCTCCCCAACTAACATTTTTTGCATTAAAATCTCCCCCTAGAAAAACGCCATCGTAAGGTCTGGAAAAATTTAACACCGTTGTAAGGCCGTTTTGAATTATTGATGGGAAAGTGTTACTGGGAAAATAAATGCAGCCAAAGAGAAATTTTTTGTAGGCGTTTTCTATTATAATATCAACTTCAATAAAGATGTTTGGAAAGGAAAGTGCATTAATAAAGACATTACTTGAGGCTAAAGAATTTCGTGCGTTTACTACATTAAGTCAGAAGACTTACGAAGAAGAATGAATTTTTTGTAAAAAGGGCAGCCTCTCCAACTTGCCGGATGACCACTTTGATTACAGTTCACACAAAAAGGAACTGTATTCGAATTGGGAACTACTTCACAATTTCCTGGTTCGTGTTTTTTATCACACTTGACGCAGGAAAAAGGTCTGTTACAATTTTTCGAAAAATGGCCCCAATGCTGACAACGCCAGCATTGAACTTCTTTAGAATTTGATCTCGGAGGTTCCCAAGTCACCACCTGATTTAGCAAATATTTCATACTGGTTACTTGGGAAGTACTCTTCCCTGGAAGCAAAGTAACTAAAAATAAGCCTTTTTTTGAGAGAGATGAAATTTGAAATTTTGAGACTGTCTCTATAACATCTGGTACGATATTGGAAATTTCAGATTTTATGTCTGAAGGCTCCGTTTTATAAGAGAGACCTCTCAAAACTAAGTTTTTCTTTTTTAATTGCTTGGGAGTAAATGAATACGATTCCACTCCCTTCTGCCGTAGTAAATCCATCATCTCCGAATGCACCGCAACGTCTCTTAAGTATAGCTTACTTTTGCGACGACTTTTGTTGACTATTTTGAAGTCAACATTTTTTGACTTCAACTGGTCAATTAAGCATTTTATATCTAAATTAAATAGAAAAATAGGGGGACAAAACCCAATCTTTTCCCTCGCATTAGTGCTTTTATTTTTAACATTACTTCTATTACTAGTACTATTACTAATACTATTGTCTACATTAATGTTATTGATAAAATTAACTCTACGGTTACTTGTGGAATCTACGTTATCATCAGAGCCTGATGCATTTTCCAACTGTAGATCGATCTCGCCCAGAATAGCAAATCGGTTACCATCAAGAGTGACGTCTTTTGGGGTTTCGTTTTTTTCGGGTCTAGTTTTAACTGCACCCGTACTGCTCCTTTTGGCTTTTTTAATTTGAGGAGCCTCAACTCCTTCTGTATGAGATCCTTCATAACAATCCATCCGAGCAGGCACAGCACGAATGTCACTTGGGTCTTGGGTCCTATCAAGCCCGAAGACAGCTGATTTGAGAGCCTCGCCCTTTTTGGAACAGTTGAGCGTTTATTTACATTCTTTTCTTTTTCTACTCACCGGTGGGATGTTCTCATATCTGTAGCTAACCATGGTGTCAAGCGTGTCATAGAGACTCAGTGGAGCTCACGAGCTGAAGCAGTGACAGCCGCAAAAAAAAAATATAAACAAATTTTGGATGCTTTGGAAAGGTTAACTGAAGAGATCGAAAATATCACCACTCGGTCAGATGCTGGTGTTCTTCTGAATGCCCTGCATTCCTTTCCATTTCTCTGCTTTCTTAGCCTATGGGAATCTATTCTTGTGGAAATCAATGATGCTCAAAATTATATCCATTAAAATTATATATCCTCAAAATTATATCAAACCAAGGGATTAAATATTCATCTATGTAGTATAAAACTTAAGGTTCTACAAATGTTTTTAATTGAAGGTAGAGAAGAATTACCTACTCGTTCTATTGCCTTTGCTAGAGAAATGTGCAATGAATTAGGAATTGTCACGAAACGGCGTCGGATAAAAAAGATAAAAATAATGTTTGATGAGCTCTATAAGGAAGAAGAACTGCCCTATGAGACTGAAATAAGAAGATAAATCTACCTTTCATCAGATAAAGTAATCGAACAAATCAAAAGTCGGTTTGAACAGCTTCATAATCTCTCCGAAAAATACTCTTTTATTTTGCCATCAAATCTTTTGAATGAAAACTATGATAGCGAATTATTAGACGACAGCATAAATAATGAAGATTTTTGTACTGAGAGAAAAAGGCTGCAAAACTTTGTTAAAATTGCTACGTCAGAAGATACGATGAAACTAGCTAAGGGACCTTTGGAGCTCTTAAAATTTATTAAAAAATTCGGTTTAGAAAGTTGTGCTCCCCACATTTTTATCCAACTTCGCATATTTTTAACTATTGCAGTAAGTGAAGCTAGCTGCGAACGAAGTTTTTCAAAGTTGAAAATTATGAAAAATTATTTAAGGTCTACGATGGGTTCTCTTAGGTGTAGAAATCTCGCTTTGCTATCGATAGAACGCGAAATTGCAGAAAAGCTAGATATAAACAGCGTTATTAACGACTTTGCACAAAAGAAGGCACGAAAAGTAGTTCTGTAGGTTCCTATTATTAATTAATTTTAATTATTAATTTTATTTTTATTTACTATAAATTTCAATATATTTAATTCTTAATATATTTTAATGTAAAATCTATCTATGTTTTTATCTTTTTCTTTCATTGTTCAATAAAAATTAATAAATAATAACACAAAATAAATTTATCTTCAAAATTTTAGCACTTAATTGGGGCGGCAATTTGATTAATCGGCCCGGGCGGCATGAACCCTAGCTACAGCAGCAGCAACAACAATTTCCCAAGGTTATGTAAATCATTAAATACACACGACCGCCGTACTGCAAAAGTGCTTAAATCGAAAGGATTGTTAGCAGCATACCGTTATAACTATTGCGAACGATTAATCCCATTAATTAATCTATTACATGTAGCTGTCTCGTACGTTACATGTAGCTTCCGCTGCCGCGCATACTGTCCCAATTTGTTGTGATGCGAGCGTAAATGACATGCATATTTTTTGATTCTGGTTTGATTTCGAAAGCACAAAAGGAGCTCGAAAGTAAAAACGGTTACTGATGGTGCCGTCGCTGTTGTCTTAGTAGTAACATTAACAATTGGATTTTTTTTCTGTGTTGATGTGACACACATTTTCCGAAAAACTTAAACTCGTAAAATCATTAATGTCGATGGCTACGAAATTACCACCAAAATCTCCATTTATCTATACTAATATTATAAGTGCGAAAGTAAGCCTGTCTGTCTGTTACCTTTTCACGGCTTAACCGCTGCACCGATTTTGGTTAAATTTGGTGTGGAGATAGCTGGAACCCTGACGAGGGACATAGGGTACCTATTTTATGAAAAGTCAACCTCTAAATAGGGGATAAAGGATTGTAGGGGAATTCAGTCTCAATTTCAAATTAAGTTAACATTGTGCTGGACAGAATAGATGTCAATAATAAATGAATTTATATCGTGGTAAGACAAAAACAAGCAAGAAGTATCTCTTGGACCCTCAAACTCTCAAGGAAACCCTATAACGGACCCCTCCTATCCAAATAAAAAAGTGTCGTGTATATCATACATATGTATGTACGAGTATGTACTAGAGGTCTGCATGGGATGTCTTGAACACACGAATACCCATGAATACACTACTGCAGTACACTACATTTCGAATAGAAATTTTACTCCTTAACTCAAAAATACAAACGCCGACTAGAGTCGAATAAAACCGAATCTCCACACGTTTTTGTACGAATGAAATTAGGGTAGAACCTAAAGAAGAAAAGTTGATTTCGAATGAATCGAATAAATCGTGTCTGTATATATACATTATGTATGTAAACGTTGTATGTATATCCTCCTTTATTGCGGACCGCAACAGGCTTCGAAAACAATAACAAATAACATAACATAAAGGAAACTATGTAATTTTTAGACAGTATTTGCATGGAGGGAAAAGGCGTGGGACAACAACAGATAACGCACTGTATGAGGTAGCATTCGCCGCCGGAGCAAGGCAGGCAGCAGATAAGGGCCTGAAAATGTGCAAATGAAAAAACCAAAAAAACTTCCTTTTTTCCTCCCCGCAAATATTAAATGCATGTTTCTCTCATGTTTGGAATTTTTTATTTAATAGCCGTATTTTGTACGTATTTTTTACCTCGGACTCTGAGCAGTTATTTGGAACTTGTGTTCCACGCTTATATTTTCTTCAATGAATTTTTAGATAATATTTTCACTTGGAGGCACTGGTGTAGGATTCTATCTTCACAATACTGTGGACATCTGCTCTTTCTGCTCTTTTAAACTACCGTAAAAAAACACCTACATATATACGAGGGTATAAGAATGTAACAAATGAGCACATATATACATGTGAACAAATTACACAGTGCACCACCCAATCAATTGAAATTTTTGCACATTTTGTTTCTTTGAAATTTTGAACCTTTTTCAATTACCACACCCACCTGTGAAAGGATGTTAAAAAACGGAGGGGTTCTATTGGACTTCACGCAATAAAATAATAAATATATGTACATATTCTGGCTGCATAATTTCATTATTTGGCACTAATTATCATTTGTTTCTTACTTTGCTTTGGTACTATTTGTTGTCCGTATTGAAGCAACCTCAGAAAACGAAAGGGTTTTATTGCACCTCATAAAATAAAAAGGTTGATCTTTGTGCAGTTATTCATTCTTCCATTTAATTACCCCTTTTTTCGTTACTAAATGCCCACATCCAGGCAACAATTTCTATTGAGAGCAAAAACAAAACATAACAACAACAAACACACTGTATTCCTTCACCGTCATAGCAGCGCAAGCAGCAGACCGCCATATACATATGCACATAAGCGTCTGCCTTACCGTCGTAGCAGCACAGGCAGCGGACCGCCGTATAAGCTTCTAAAAATTATCGGCAAATAAAGAAATGAAAAAAACTCTCCCTCATTCTCACTGCTCAAACTCCAAAGATCGGCGACAACCTCTTTCGATTCCACTAACAAAAACTTCAGCAAATAGATAAGAACCAAAAAACGTTCCTTTTTTCCCTAGGCGTAAAGTAAAAAAAACGTATTTCCATGGATTCCACCAACAAAAATGAATCAACGGGATATGAATATTTTTTTATTCGGTGCCCCTCCAATTCACAAACGACGAATAATAGTTTTCATCCGAGTCGTCTAGTGTAGAATTTTCAGCGGAGTATTCGTTCAGTCTCAATCGATTCGAATAATTAAAAGATACTCTGCAGTCAATTCTCGAACTTTTTTCTGTGTCTTGAAAGTACTTTTGGATCGTCTCGTGCAGACCTCTAGTATGTACATATATGTACATACTGCAAGCGAACGACTGTGATGGGTACATATGTGTATCATTCAATCAAACTAAGTTAGAGCGAGCACTATTCCACGCGAACGAAGTTGCGGGCAACAGGTAGTTCTTACTATAATACAAGAAAATCGTACCTCAATCATTGGAGAGAAAGAGAGAGAAAAAGAAGGAGAGTAGAAGGTAAAGGATGCCGAATTATTATTTTTCATAAAAATCATCATCAATCAAGTCATCTAAATTTTTAAGACAATTTCGATCGATAATTTTTTTGCATACTGCTCACTAAAATCGCTCTCTTTCTTCTTCTTAAAATAAGCCGTTGTACATACTTCATTTAATGCTCCACTCTCGTTCTTTTATAAAAACAACAGCAACAAACTAAAATACCTCTTTTCCTCTTGAATAAAAAACGCTCACTGTTGAACTTATTAAACTCAACACTGCCGCCTGAAAGACTTTGCCATTTTAAAATGAGTATCTCGAAGTATGCCACACAGTTTTTTTCTTTACAACTTCCATCATCATGCCATCATTCGTAACCTCACTCACCCTAACCCTCACCATTAACACTCACCTAACCTAACACTCACTATCGCCACAATCATTAACAGCATTAATACCTTCCATGATAATTATCATCAAGCAAGGTATTGTTATTCAAAGTTATTAAAAGGTCTTTTCAGCTCTGGCAAAAAAGTTAATAATCCTTTTTAATAAAATTTTATACTACTGTTTGAAGCATCAATAGACAAGAAAATACACTTTGGAAGTTGTATACTAATTTGGTGCTCAAAAAGCTAAAATAAATAGCTACCGGAAAAACTTATAAAAGAAAAATAATATTTTAGTGAGCGTTTAAAATAAATATTTTAAAATTAAACATTTTATGTGTGCGGCTACTCCAAACCTCAAACAGCTTTAGCCTCAGCCTTGTAGTCTTTGTCATCGATTTTCAAAACTAAAAATGTCTCTAAAAAGGTTTGTAGAACAAAAAGTGCTGCATGATATTATAGGCTAGTTCACGAAAGTGAACAACAACCGATTACTCAATACAATCGAGAACCGAATACCAACCAACAAAAGTCATGAACACTATTCAATTAGAATTACTTTCCATTACAGTTACGACAGCTTTCCTCAGCGTGCCATTGATTTCCTTTCTGCATTTTAATACAGATGGCAACTCTGGCAACTCTGGTGCACGTAAAACTCATTCGAACTGATTTATTCTGTCGATGAGAATGACAAACGCAGAATTTCGCCAAGTGCCACTTTCAACAAATGCATCAACAAGAGTAGCAGGAGCAACGACGACAACAACAACAACACCAATATCAACAGCAAGGACCAGTCGTCGACAACTTTAAAGAGTTTGCAACAGCAACGGAGATGGAAATGCAGGCAGACGATGACAGCGACGATGAATTTGTTACAACAATGTGAAATGGTTATAAAAAGTATATTTTTGGTGGCCAAAGAGCACAAAAAGAAAAGCACTTCCACTTTCACCGTAAACCGAAATTATTCCACGAAGAAGAAGGATTCATCGTTCGTAATGGTGGTGATTTCGCTTGTTTTTGCTCGATTGCTTTTCCAGTATGTAGTTACTATTTTTATTGCTGTTGGTGGTTGCAGCTTCGGTGCATTTTTCAATAATTCGTTGTAACGAATTTATTGTTATCGTTGTACTACGACTACGCTTACTACAGTTGTTATTGTTGTTGCCGACTACTTGTTGGGTAAAAAAAAGGAACCAAAATGTGACCAAAGCAAGTGACCAGCGCGCAAAATAGTCAATTTGCGCCGTAGAACGAGGAGGAACTTGTTCGAAGTTTATGAGACGGACTCTTCTATCGGTAGGTTGTCACTGCTTTTGCACAATCTGTTGTTGATATTATTCTTATTTGAAGCTTTCCATCGGAGAAGGAATATTAACATTTAATCAAATCTAATGAAGTTACTCAATTGCGTCCAATGAAACTTAGGGATAAATATTGACAAATAACCATACTTTTGTATTGAGTAAATTCTGTTCTTTTTTATTGTGGTTTTGGAACGAAATTCCGTCATCCCTCGTCAATTTTGGTTTGCAGACAAACCCATCCCGGCGATGTGACACTAAATCATATGTCATGTGATTCATGTGTCCGATGATGTAACTCTTTCGTTCTGGTTAGATCGCCTTTGTCATCTTGTTGTACTGGTCTTCTTTTTAGTATAAATTAAATTCCTTGACATCTTAATCTACATACGAGGGCGGTTCGATAAGTATACCCTACTATAGCCTACGAGGCCTATAGCCTCGTATAGCCTACAAAAGAAAGACGAAACTTTTGGAAAAGTGGCGATTTATTTCTCTACATAGTCTCCTTTCAGCTCGATATACATGACACAGCGATGCTCCAACTTCTTTAACCCGTCTGAAAAATACATTTTCTGGAGGTCTGCAAAGTAGGCCTCCGTGGCGGCGATAACCTCCTCATTCGACTCAAATTTCTGCCCGGCGAGTGACTTTTTGAAGTTTGGAAACAAAAAGAAGTCGCACGGAGCCAAATCTTGAGAATACGGTGGATGGGGCAGCAGTTCGTAGCCTAATTCGCCCAATTGGCCGTGGCGACGGCAAAGGTATGAGCCGGTGCGTTGTCATGGTGGAAGAGCACTTTTTTCTTCGCCAACTGGGGCCGTTTTTTCTGCCCATCGAATCGGATCGATAATTCGACATAGTAGAGCCCTGTGATAGTTTTGCCCTTGTCCAGGTAGTCGATGTAGATCACACCTTTTGAATCCCAATAGGACAGTCTTCGCCTTCTTCGGAGCACGTTCGCCGGGTGAAGTCCACTGTTTCGACTGTTCCCTGGTCTCTGGTGTGTACCAGTGGATCCATGTTTCATCGACGGTCACGAAACGACGCATAAACTCCTTCGGATTGTGCCTAAACAGCATCAAACACTGCTCTGAAGTGGTCACATGGTTGCGCTTCTTGTCCGGAGTAAGCAAACGCGGCACCCATCGCGCCGACAGCGCCTAATATTCTGCCCAATATTTCATGCAGCACATATGCTCATATGTTCATTATATGGTCATAGACCCACGCGGTATTTTGAGATGACTACTGTCTCAGCTATCTTGCGCACCTTCAATCGGCGGTCTGCCAATACGAGATCGTTAATTTTTTTCACGTTATTCTTCGTGGTAGCCTGTTTTCGGGGCACCTAGGCGTCGCTCATCAAAAAACCGACGTGCGATCACGTTGAAACTCGTTAAACCAATTTTTGACGGTCGCCATCGAAGAAAAAGAGTCACCGTACATAGCATCCAAGCGCTCTTTAATTTCGCTGCGATTCCCTTCCAAAAAGAAGAACCGAATCACCGACCGATATTGCTCTTTTTCCATTTTTCTAAAATACGCGGCCACCCACTTCCACACGCGGTCAAAACAAAACTACGAGTCCTATTCGGCTGAAATAAAGTAGCTGTCTACAAAAATGTACTACACGATAGTAAATTTCTCTTGCGATCGTAGTGACCATCGGGTGGTGAGGGTATGTACTTATCGGACCGCCCTCGTACATGATGATTACAGTACTTGTTTTATTATTGAACTGTACTATTTGGTTTGCTGTAGGCGACGGGATCGGTTGTTCCTGACAAAAAAAGACACCAGCACCCATTTCTTTAACTATGATTGTTTAGAAATGTGTTAACACTCACATGAACAGTAACTACCCGGGTAAATATTGCAGTTTCTGATCGTAAATATCTCGGGCATTTAATTTTTTATTAAAATTTTGCTCCGACTCAGTGACTAAATTTTTGTTTTCTACAAGAATAGCTAGAAATCATTTTGAAAATATAATTTTTTCCGCTTTTTTTCGGCAATTTTTCAATTTTTCTCTTAAAGCGAACAGTAACTACCCGGGTAAATAAATGTATTTTTCATCCGATTCTGCCCTCTCATATGTTGCTAATATCTCGAATGTATAAAATAATAACAAAATCAATGTAATTATTTAAATTAAATTACTAAAATTATAGTTTTAGGATACAAAGTAGATTTTATCCATCCAAAAAGAGGTGTAAAAGGTGTGAATGACAATTAAATCCTAAGAATTTTTCATGAGAAAAGAACACTCAGTTTATATTTATTTTTATTTTTTTATAAATTAAATTACGTATATTAATTTAAACTATTAAATTATTCTTCAACTATTTACTATAAGTCACCATATAAATAATTTTACGAATTATAGCAATTCTGGCCTTTAGTTTCTGTAAGGCACTATGCTCTACACAAATTGATTTCTGACATTTGCGTAAAATGTGACGTAAGTAAATCGGTTCTTTCGATTTTCGCTGTAGCACATATGTGTAACACCCGCTTGCATCACATTTTTTGCGGCTATCAATTATAAACATCCCATTATCTCACTCTTTTCTGATCGGCTTTCCCAAAATCGCAATCGTCCTGTGTCCTTTTTCTTATTGCGGAAATCCAGCGTTTCTCACCGAGACGTTGGAGAACAGTGCGGCGCCCACTCTGTTTAATGGATACAGAGCTTGCTGAGTTAATTTCATGGAATATATTATGGGCAGTAAGAGCTGATATGTCAAACATATTATTGAAAACTGCCAAAGGACATCGATTTCCGTTTGTATATTGAGCATTTGGCCATATTATCCTGCTTTTGTGACGTTACAGGAATGGATAATTTCTGGCTTAACTTTTGGTCCAGAGATGTCTGCAGTTCGGTAAAATTATGACAACAAAACAACATCCCTTCCTTTTTCGGAATATAGGAGCACAACATAACATTTTTTCCAAAGCCAAATAGCCAAATGACTATTCTGCCTTTTGTTCTGTTGGATCCGATAAATAGGACTTACTTTTCTTTAGTGTTCCGAAAAGGGATCCCCAATACAGCAGTTTCTTGGCCAGTGAAAGCTATATAAAGAAGTTGTCAGTTGTTACATTACGATGAAGGCCTTTTCTCATATGAAAGCCTAAAGAAATATAATACGGGTTACAATTGTTGCCTAAATAAAACAATATTTTTATTTACCTTGCAACAGACTGTTCAGAAAGAATTTGAAAATGCTCCATGGCTTTAGTTTGTTCTTTTGGTCTGTTTACTTTATGAAATTGGATAGAAAAATGAGCTATGAAATTGCTATGAACTCTATCCAGAAAATGGAACCTCGGACAAGACATAAACGGTTAGAATGGCCATCGGAACGAGTTATCACAGAATTCCTAATTATCCTAACTGTAAAAATTGCAGTCCTATGAAATTTTTTCAATTTGTGAAACAGGTATACACGCGGATTTCTGGGATTCCCCATTACTTTAACCTTACTCCTACGTTGGTGTAGAAAACTACATTTGTGTTTTTGTTTTTTTCAAATATATCCTAAACGGTCTAAGTGAGAGTTTCCAGATTTTGTGACTTTTATTTTATAATCGAATACAACTCAAATCAAGCAGTTTTGACATCGCAGTTAATTACCAAACAACAGGTTGGGATCATAAGGATCCGAAAATATTTCAGCAGACTGCTGCTAGAAATGCAATTATACAATGTAGAAATAAGTATACAATGATAATTTCCTTCGATTTTATTTAAAATCCTCACATATCACTTTTCTCTACCCGGGTAGTTACTGTTCACCAGAGGAGTGAAAATTTGCTGTTCATGTGAGTGTTAAGTGAAAACTCGATTGAAACAGTTTACCTAGGATAGCGTATGCACATGACAAGCGCTTTGGGCTCAGCTGTCTGCTCTGATAAGAAGTAGATTTTAGTGTGTCCTATCATGTATGTAAGTAATTCTTATCGTTAAGATATACAGTTAGTTGATAGTTTCAAAATATAATAAATAAAGAATCTTTATTAAAGATTCATGCTCTTTGGAGCGAGTTAAGTGTGAAAATAACCATCAGCCAGTTCGTGTTCTCTAATCGGTGAAAAGTAATCTTTTCAGTATTTTTATTCTTCATTTTAAAGTATTCAAGCTAAATATTTTGAGTCAATATTTCAACCGAATTCGATTCTTAAAATTCGTCAGATTAACATCTTACTCAGTCAGTTTCGATTCTGATCTAAGTAAAATTCAATTTTGATTCAGTCAGATTCGATTTTGATTCAGTCAGATTCGATTTTGATTCAATTTTGATTTAGAGAGATTCGATTGTAATTAAGTCAGTTTCGATTCTGATTCTGAATAAGCCAAATTTGATTTTGATTTAGCCAGATTCGATTTTCATTTCAGTCAAATTAGGTTTTGATTCTGCCTGATTCGATTCTGACTAACTCAGATTCGGATTTAAGATGTGAAAACCATTCGGTTAAGTATAGTTTTTTGTCCGGTTTAGAAGAGCCAGACAATTTTTATTGTTCTGTGTGTTTAAGAGACCGACTATGTATGTGTATTGACTATGACTTTCCTTTTTGCCAACTTTTTGTTTGAGTTTAAGTGATAACTTTATACAGCACCTGCTTTTATTATTATTGTTGTTGTTGTGTAACACTCCCATTGAGCATATAAACAATAAATACTAATGCTTTTTTGACAATGATATTTTTTGTTGTGTTTTTTGCGACCACCAGAAGATTTACTACATTCTCCTCCCTTTCGTTCGTTCTTTCTTTCTTAGTTACTTTATTTGAATTTTGTAGGTGCTAACGTTGCTTAATATTGTTGTGGTTGTTGTTGTTTTTGTAGTACTTAAATTGCAATTGTTTTGCAGCTCATAAATTTCACAACATTTTGCCAAAATTTTTTTTCTTTTCTCCAACACTAACATCTTCTGCTTTCTATGAGCAAATAAAATAACGTGAAAAGAGAGAAATAGAGAGAAAGAGGGAAAGAAGCATGGGAACGAAAAGTTAGAGGCCGGAGGTAAAAGAAATTATTTGCTTGACTTGGTTTTTGCTTCAATGCTATTCTCACTTTATTCAACAACTTTTTTCTTGTAGATTTATATTTTGTTTTTTTTCTTTGCATAAAAAAGCTGAAGATTAAGATGCCGAAGAATAAGAGGCCGAGTTACTCTTTTAAGTATGAAACAATGAAAATTTATCATAACAATCAAAAAATAACGGAAATATTAGGAACTGAAAGAAGTTTATTTTAACCTTCACCGGGTTGAGAGGTACCCGCGTACCTTTTGCATTTTTAAAGCAACATAACTTCGATTCTATAAAGCATAGAGATCTGAAATTTTGTGATATCTCTAAACACATAAATCAGATTATTGTACTACTAAAATAAAAATGAAGTAAAAAAATAAAAAAAATGACATAATTTTAAAAAGAATTACATATTCAACTTCTAAATAAAAAATAAAATAACTGAAGAAATTTGTTATTTGCGGAGGAAAAGTAACAATTCCAGCAGTCTTTTATACAAGCCGTTTTATCTTAAAGTAGTGTAAGTAGTGTATTCTTTTTAATTTCGGCACATTTGCAAGTTTGCAATTTCAATGCAATTCAATCAAAAATTTCAATTTTGCATTTCAATTGCATTTCAATTCTTATGGATTAGGATGTTATGTATTATAAAAATTGTAGAGATTTTGAAAAGATTTTGGTAAATTTAATGAAAATATAAAGATCCTAACAGAATAGAAGTTTTCATTAATCATTAACTCAATTTTTTCATAAAGTGAGCACCACTTCAAAAAAAAAACGGCTCATGTATTAATATAATTTGATATATATTATTTTAAACCATACTTCATTTAATACGTATTTCATTAAATGAAGCTCGGATTTTAAGCTCATCATTTATTCATTGATTACTTACAATTAATAGTAATAATATATCCCATTTCAATTTCAATTCATTTGTACATTTTAGCATTAGCACATAAGAACATAAGTATTTTGAGTGCAAACAAGTGCAAAATATACATTACAAAAGTAGCCAATAAAAGCAAAGCTAAAAGCATAGTTAAGTAAGCTGGTGCTGAAAGGAAATATAGGGGATGCATAGAAGAATTAGATAAATTTAAGAAAAGTGCGAGGAGATTAACTGCTTGAACTTTACTGAAGATGAGGTCCGCCTCAAGCTTCCCGGCAAAGAGTTCTATATTATGTATATCGATTTTATTTTATTAATATTATAGAACAATAAAAAAACACAAATTTTTATTGAGTGTCATACTATAAGGATTTTTTTTGCGATATTTCCAAAAAAATATTTTAAAAAACGTATACCAACGTTAAAATTTATTTTTATTACTATGATATCAAGTACATACTCGTATGCCACATGTGCCAAAAAATTTACACCTGAAAAGTCTTCTTGGCATTGGGTTTAAACGTCGCTCATATAACTTTTTTCTTCATAGACTTCACTTCACTTCACTTCTTCAATAAATTCCATTTTATTGCCGTTCGATTATCGGTTCGTACTTTTCTGATTTCACTATAATAAATTTGCCAAAAAAAGTAAATTTTCTTCCTACAGATAAATTTTCAGGTTACTGTTATCGCCGTTGCTTTTAAAAACAGTTTTAAGAAACTGTCATGATGAAGTAGTACTGAATTGGACAACCCAAAAAAATTTGCGGAAAAGCACTTCCAAAAGATTGGATCTCACCATCCGTCACTTTATCACACTATCCCCCCCTACACCGTGCACCGTTCACTGCAGTTAGTTGGTTTGACAAAAAGTAAGCAATCACCAAAGCAACCAACCAACCAACCAATCAAATACAAAAATACTTTGGGGCACTGCATTTTTGGGAGTATTTTGCTTCAACCTGGACATCCTCCTGCACCAGCCGATTTCCTCATTCCTATTTTTCTTACTTTCACACGCTATTTTCCACCAGCACAAGATTCTTCACCTTGTTGGCATCCTTCGAAACAAGCCGAAAGAAATTACTTTTTCAGGGTCTTTGTAGTTGTCGTTGTTGCGGTTGTTGTTGTTGTTGTTGCTCTTTTTATCACTAGTTTACAAGCTTCTTTAGAATAAAAACTTGAAGATCCCTGTGGTCTAAGTCATTAAGAAGACGTGAATGAATCATCCACGATATTCCTCCATCGTGTAGGAATCGTACTGACCTAAATCATCAACGATCATAAAAACCGTTGATGGTAATTTTAAACAAATCGTTAATCTTCGATGACAGAACAACAGTCTGATGAAGAAATTTCCATTAATGATGGACATAATCACTAACGGTTGAATGAATTGTAATTGTAACTATCTAGTATATATAGATAGATATACATATATACTTACTAGTCGTTTACACCATTTTTGTTTTTTTGATATTTTTCAATTTAGGTTCAATTTATATTCAGAGTACTTTGCTACTTTCAGCGAACCAAAAGAGATCAACCATAATGATCTAGTTGCTTTGTTTGTTACAAAGAAGACAGCAGCTGAAGATAATCTAAAGTCAATGCTATAGAACGGAACATGGACCTCTGTTTAGTATATAAGTTTTTGTATAAGTTTTCTGCCGCTTATAAAAAAAAGGTCTATCAAAGGATCAGTCTATAATTAGTAATTATAATTAGTAATGTTATATATTATATTATATTATATTATATTATATTATATAATATAATATAATATTATATTATATTATATTATATTATATTATATTATATTATATTATATTATATTATATTATATTATATTATATTATATTATATTATATTATATTATATTATATTATATTATATTATATTATATTATATTATATTATATTATATTATATTATATTATATTATATTATATTATATTATATTATATTATATTATATTATATTATATTATATTATATTATATTATATTATATTATATTATATTATATTATATTATATTATATTATATTATATTATATTATATTATATTATATTATATTATATTATATTATATTATATTATATTATATTATATTATATTATATTATATTATATTATATTATATTATATTATATTATATTATATTATATTATATTATATTATATTATATTATATTATATTATATTATATTATATTATATTATATTATATTATATTATATTATATTATATTATATTATATTATATTATATTATATTATATTATATTATATTATATTATATTATATTATATTATATTATATTATATTATATTATATTATATTATATTATATTATATTATATTATATTATATTATATTATATTATATTATATTATATTATATTATATTATATTATATTATATTATATTATATTATATTATATTATATTATATTATATTATATTATATTATATTATATTATATTATATTATATTATATTATATTATATTATATTATATTATATTATATTATATTATATTATATTATATTATATTATATTATATTATATTATATTATATTATATTATATTATATTATATTATATTATATTATATTATATTATATTATATTATATTATATTATATTATATTATATTATATTATATTATATTATATTATATTATATTATATTATATTATATTATATTATATTATATTATATTATATTATATTATATTATATTATATTATATTATATTATATTATATTATATTATATTATATTATATTATATTATATTATATTATATTATATTATATTATATTATATTATATTATATTATATTATATTATATTATATTATATTATATTATATTATATTATATTATATTATATTATATTATATTATATTATATTATATTATATTATATTATATTATATTATATTATATTATATTATATTATATTATATTATATTATATTATATTATATTATATTATATTATATTATATTATATTATATTATATTATATTATATTATATTATATTATATTATATTATATTATATTATATTATATTATATTATATTATATTATATTATATTATATTATATTATATTATATTATATTATATTATATTATATTATATTATATTATATTATATTATATTATATTATATTATATTATATTATATTATATTATATTATATTATATTATATTATATTATATTATATTATATTATATTATATTATATTATATTATATTATATTATATTATATTATATTATATTATATTATATTATATTATATTATATTATATTATATTATATTATATTATATTATATTATATTATATTATATTATATTATATTATATTATATTATATTATATTATATTATATTATATTATATTATATTATATTATATTATATTATATTATATTATATTATATTATATTATATTATATTATATTATATTATATTATATTATATTATATTATATTATATTATATTATATTATATTATATTATATTATATTATATTATATTATATTATATTATATTATATTATATTATATTATATTATATTATATTATATTATATTATATTATATTATATTATATTATATTATATTATATTATATTATATTATATTATATTATATTATATTATATTATATTATATTATATTATATTATATTATATTATATTATATTATATTATATTATATTATATTATATTATATTATATTATATTATATTATATTATATTATATTATATTATATTATATTATATTATATTATATTATATTATATTATATTATATTATATTATATTATATTATATTATATTATATTATATTATATTATATTATATTATATTATATTATATTATATTATATTATATTATATTATATTATATTATATTATATTATATTATATTATATTATATTATATTATATTATATTATATTATATTATATTATATTATATTATATTATATTATATTATATTATATTATATTATATTATATTATATTATATTATATTATATTATATTATATTATATTATATTATATTATATTATATTATATTATATTATATTATATTATATTATATTATATTATATTATATTATATTATATTATATTATATTATATTATATTATATTATATTATATTATATTATATTATATTATATTATATTATATTATATTATATTATATTATATTATATTATATTATATTATATTATATTATAGTTAAATTTTTCTTTTTTATATTTCTAATTTTTTTACAATATTTCAAAAGATGAATCGATTACAATTCAATTCAATTCTATTTTCTAAAACCGATATTTCAAACGATCATAATAAAATTGCCTACTACAACTCGGCCATTCTGACACTCGATCGGGTCGATCGACAATGTCAGAAGTTCGACAATACGTATGCAAGATAACAAACATCTATATAACAATACCTTAAAACTAAAAGCATAAATTAATTAGTTGAGATCAGTTCCTAAATGATTCGAGCACACCAATTTAAAAGGGTCCAAAGGCTAGAGGAAATTAACCCACTTTCTAATGTGAGAAGCTTCAATTATGCTGTCGTATGAAATTTGGGTAACTTGGCAATTTTCAATATCACGAACTACATATCTGTCATTTGAAAGAACTTTATGTATTTGTATTTATGTATTTATGTAAAACATATTCACCTTTTTCGAATGAAGGCGGCGACTTATGTTTTTTGGCATGATATTCAGCATTCCTCTCTTGAACCACTTTAAGAGCCTCTGTAGAGCTTTTAAGGACTATAAGTTGTAAAAACAAAGAATCATCTATTTTTATTTTTAACTTTTAAAAACTTGAAAGCTTTACAACTAATCAATAAGAATCAATCAATTAGAAAATTTTTTAAGGACATAATGAAGAGGTCAACTAAAAACCAGCGGATTCTTAGCTCTGAGATGTAGAAACTTCTATGGATAGATGAACTTCTTCTTCTATTCTATTCTATTCTATTCTAAAACAAAACTTTCAACGGCTCCGGGAAATAACGCCCAAATGAAATAAAGCCCACTTTTTTTATATGAAGATTTTAACTCGTAAAATTTGGGTGTTATTTCATTTTTTGGGGCTTTATTTCATTTTCAATAAAAACTGAAAATGAAATAAAGAGCACTTTGGGCTTTATTTCATTTTATTGTGGGCTTTATTTCATTTTTTTGTAAAAATGATAGAATTTCTGAAAATGAAATAACGCCCAAAATTACGGCGTCGACTGAACTTTAATGCGGATATGCAGAACTTTAATGCATGCAGAAAAACCCAGAATAGAGGAAGAATTTTCAACAAGGAGATGAGTCTGTTGGTTGAGGACTTTAATCCCTGCCACGGCCGAAGGCCGGCATGCAGAAGGACACTTTGCCTGCGCAGAAGGACCCTGGATAGGGGAGGACTTTTCAGCAAAGAAGATGGTTTTGTTGGCTGAGGGTTTTAATCCCTGCCACGGCCGAAGGCCGGCATACAGAAGGACGCTGGATAGAGGAAGACTTTTCAGCAAAGAAGATGGTTTTGTTGGCTGAGGGTTATAATCCCTGCCCCGGCCGAAGGCCGTCACCCAGAAGGACCCTGGATAGAGGAAGACTTTTCAGCAAGGAGATGGTTTTGTTGATTAAAACCCTCAGCCGACAAAACCATCTCCTTGCTGAAAAGTCTTCCTCCTTCCAGGGTTCTTCTGCGTGCCGGCCTTCGGCCGGGGCATGGATTATGACCCTCAGCCAACAAAACAATCTCCTTTGCTAAAAAGTCTTCCTCTATCCAGGGTCCTTCTGCGCAGGCAAAGTGTCCTTCTGCATGCCGGCCTTCGGCCGTGGAATGGATTAAAACCTTCAGCCAACAAAACCATCTTTGCTGAAAAGTTTTCCTCTATCCAGGGTCCTTCTGCGTGACGTGGCAGGGATTAAAACCCTCTGCCAGAAAAACCGTACCCTTTCTGAATAGTATTTGTATATTAACCCGTCCAGTAATTCCAACAACTACTTCGTAGCTAACGCATTTCAGTATTTATAGCAAAATTGGGCCTTATTTCATTTTTTTTTGGCTTTATTTCATTTTTAGGAAAAATTTGAAAATTTCTTAAAATGAAATAAAGCCCAAAGTTCATTTTTTTATGAAATAACACCCATTTTTCCAAAATTAAATAAAGCCCGCATTGGGACTTATTTCATTTGGGCGTTATTTCCCGGAGCCACTTTTATAATTTTTATACCCTACACACGAAGGGATGAGGGTATATTCACTTTGTGCTTCCGTTTGTAACGCATTTAAGAAGGCGTGACAGGTATAGAAAAGTATATATGTATGTTCTGGCTCAGAATCACCTTCTGATTCGATTTAGCCATGTCCGTCCGTCTGTCTGTGACGGCCTGTCTGTCTGTAGAAATCACGATTACGGGAGAACGAATAGAGCTAACGCCATAAACTTTGGTAAGAATATTCTTTGCCACCATAGGCTATTTTTTATTGAAAATCGGTTTAGTGCCACGCCTACTTTATATAGAAAATATGAATTTTCCCTTGCTTTTAGCTCAATTTCTCAGAATGCAGAGTGAGTTTAAAGCTAAAACTTCATTTCCGAGTCCATGGTCTCAAACTCAAATACAGTTCCAAAAATGAGCGTGGTCCGCCCACTGTTGACGAAAATGACGGTAAGAGAAGAACAAATGGAATTATAGTCTTGAGATTTGCCACGAATTCTCTTCTCTTTCCTTCTCTTCTCTTAAAAATATTCTAAAAAATAGTAAAATAAGTGGGTCCGCCCACTGGTATACCATATCATATAATAAGGTGTTTGTTGAGAAAAGCAGTTTTTTAAATGAGTTAATACATCGAAATTTACTATTTGTAAATTAAATGAAAGTGGGCGTCACCCCGCCAGTAAGTCCAACTTTTTATCGTCACTTCGGCAGATACGGGTGTAGCGTATATGAGCTCCGGCCAGACCGAAGTTAACGCTTTCACCTGTTTTGTTACTAATACGTATTACGGATATAACTCTTGTTCTATTGATTTTTTGTATTGACGCTACATAAAATGAGTAACTAGTTAATTAAATTAAGCTGACTATCTTTCAAAACATAAAGATTTCGATTATTCTCTTGTTCACCATTCCGTGATTATACTGTACCTAAAAGTGTTTACGATTGAATGAGAAATTTCTGCGACTTTGCATGCTACTGTTTTAATTCGTATAAAATACAAACAATAATAATGAATGAAATGAAAATAATGTGTGATAATTTGTGAGATGTTATGAAGTGGTAACCAGTATTAAAAAAATTGCCAAGGAGATACATTTTAGTATACGAGTATGTATTATGAATTCTAATGTGTAACGAAGTGCTCTCCGGCCGAGGTGAAGCTTGCCGAATGTCCAGAGTCTTTCTCGTCACAAAAATTTATTTTACTGAGACCGATAAATAAAACCTTTTTGTTTCTGAGTTTTTCTGTTTTGTTTTTGTTTTATTTTCATTTTTCATGATAATTTCTCTTAGCCTATTACACTCTTTCTTACTTTTCTATGTATTTATACCTGAGGGTTCTCTTTTACCTCGTTGTGCTAGGTTTCTACATAATACAAATGTTCTCCTTATTGCGTCCCTATGAGCGATAGTCGTTTCTCTTGGATCCTCCTGACAAAGGTTTAAAGACTATGGGTCTACCGGTCATGGTTCTCCGGTCATGGCGCTTAGAGAGTCTTAAACCCCGAGGTACATCCAGGGAAGCAGACATCTTGAAGGAGCAGTTAATTTTCGGAGGTTACTCATGTTTCTTAAATAGCTTGAATAAAAGCGCTTGTGTGAACAAAAGTAGATCTTACAATTTGTTGGAACAGGGATAAGAGGTAAAAATGATTAAGTATGGGTATGGCTAGTCCTATTTGAACGAGAGAAAAGGAGATAGACTTTGTTTTATCAGGAGGAGTCTTGACAAGAAAGGCATGCATACCTCTACCGCAACGGTGGAGTGTATACATCCTGCAGCCTCTGATGTCTCTAAGAAGCAGTGGCTCTCTACCGCAACGGCGGAGAGTCTGGTACTTAGAGAACATGAACACGGTATGAATGCTCTACCACAACGGCGGAGTCACTCACCCGCTCTGGGCTCTTGCTGGGTGTTATGGTCGTCCCTATTTGATCGGTGCGAAAAGAAAATGAAAAAAATAAATCTACTTGATTTTTGTATGTACGACAATGGAATGACAAGAAAAGCATGTATACCTCTACCGCAACGGCGGAGTGTATACATCCTGCAGCCTCTGATGCCTTGAAGAAGCAGTGGCTCTCTACCGCAACGGCGGAGAGGCTGGTTCTTAAAGAACATGAACACGGTATGAATGCTCTACCACAACGGCGGAGTCACTCACCCGCTCTGGGCTCTTGCTGGGTGTTCTTGGTGGCCCTATTTGGTCAATGTGGGGAAAAGGAAGAGACAAAGATACTCGCTATAAAAGGAAATTGTTTCTAGTAATAAAATTTAAAGAAAGGTGTGGATGCCTCTACCGCAGCGGTGGAGTGCATACCCCTTTTGCCTCTGATGCCCTTAAGGAAACAACAGCTGCGTTCCAGCTGTTCTAATCTTGTTTGGATTAATAATTTTTTAATGCAAAGCAACAACAACATTTTTATCCTATTACCTTTTCGGATTAATTTTTAATCCGATCAGTAGTTCTAAACTTCAGTTATAGAGGGCGCACATATTGAAATATAGATGGCGCTGTAGCAATTATTTTGGTCTATTTGCAGTTTTACCAACTAATGGTAAAATTATAATGGTAATGAGGTCTCTCAGAGTTCCTAAATTATATAATTACGCATGGAAATTATGTACTTTACTACGTTTACTAACCATAAGATAATTTTCCATTTTCGTCGGCAATGTTATTTTAATTGTGGATGCGCCATCTGGATGTGATATCTTTTAGCGTTCCACATGATAATCGGATTAGATTAGACAAGCTGGAACGCAGCTAATGACTTCCTACCGCAACGGCAGGAAGGCTGGTCCTTAGGGAGCACGAACATGGTATGAATGCTCTACCGCAACGGCGAAGTCACTCACCCATTCTGGGCTCTTTAGCTGAAAGGAAGGTTTCTGATTAATATTTCTTACCTAGGTAGTCGGCTTCCGAAGACTGTGCTTTCTACGGCGATGTCGCTCTTTTTATATAGTGCCGACCACCCATGGTTGCTTGTTGAGTTATTAAAATTTAATTATAGCAGCTGATTGTCATGGGGTCTTGGAATCAGCTGTTTAGGGTGGTTTACACGACGTGAGTTGTATTTTTAAAGTTCTTAAAGGGTTTTCAAAAGTATTGATAGGTTGTCTTATATCCCAATTCTATGTATAAATTTCATAATAATATATAAATATTATGTATGTAAGGCAAAATTTGTTTACATAAATTTTGTTCCTTACAAATGATAAATAATATTGGTTAGAAAGGTTTAGGACAGTCAACTAAAAAGTATCGATGAATTAGGTATAAACGAGGAACGACAATGTGAGTGATGATCCTGACGACTGATAAATCAATACATAAGAAAAACGCTGCTTCACGGTATGCCAAATAAAGCTTGTCCTTACTCTTTCTTACTCATGACTAAAGTTCCACAAGGCTTCACTCAATACCTTTTTTAAAAGTTTCTTTTTTATTCATTTCAACATTCTCTCCAAACCAGTCCCCGCGACTCTGACCAACTTTTACTTTATAGCATGAAGATAAATTTTGGATGGAAACTTTTTGGCACAACTACAGAGGCAAAATGAGAAAATAAGCATAAAGCGGGCTGGGCCGCATTACATGCCCCACATGAACATACGAACCCGACGCACACACACGCCTCCATGCAACACAATCTATAGACTAAAACTTATCTTTCGCTGGTGTTTCGTGCACTTTCTGCTTATGCAGCTGCTTTTGTTGATACAGTATTATTTTCTTCTTCTTCTTCGCTTTCGACGAGGCACAGCGCATCAATTGTTTGCTATTTTATTTGTTCGGAAGCAAACTTTCGACAGCTTTCGCCATCGACCGCATGGCGGCGTCGTGGTCAATGTAACGATTTATGACGGTTGCGGTGGGTTGAGAGTACAAAGAACATGGACTGCGAGAAATTACCAACTTGGCACAACGTGGCCAATTGTCTGTAGCGAAGAATGTACAGAATTTACTTCGAATGGAATTCGGATTAAATTCAAGTTGTTACTATGCAAGTGGACTCTCTTGTTCATTTTTACACTTCTACAGAAAATTAATAAATTAAGAAAAAGCGAGAGAGAGAGCGCAATGCAGATAATGATAGATAATGAATATTATGAAACAAATAATAATGAAAAACAAATCAGACTAATATTTACTTAAAAAGTAGGCGTGGCAATGGTTAGATTTTCTCCACTCTGGATATCCAAAAGCCCTACATGGAAGAGAATATTCGTGGAAACTTTGATTACGATGCTTCTAATCGTTCTAATCTTCGTTTTTGTCTCCAGTGGGAGGACCACGCCCATTTTCGGGAGTATATTTCAGTCTAGGACGGTGGATATGAAAATAAAATTTTTCTTCAAATTCCCTAAACAAGCTGATAAATTAAACTATAAGCACGGATAAATTCATATTCGCGTCAAAAAGTAGGCGTAGCATTGGTCCTGTTTTCCACATTTGTAATACCAAATAGCCAATTATACTAAAGAATATTCGTACTAAACTTTAGAACCTCTATTCGTTCTCCTGTAATCATGATTTCCACAGACGGACGGACGCACGGGCGGACGGACAGGGCTAAATCGACTCAGGAGGTGGTTCTGAGCCAGAATATATATATACTTCATATACATATATACTTTTACAGAATACAGAATATATATACTTTTTATACCTGCCACGCCTCCTTTAATGCGTTAAAAATGGAAGAACAAAGTGAATACTTATAACCCTACTGGTTTAATAACTTATTAATTAATGAACACTGAACTGGTAAAATGAACTGGTAATAATTTTCTGAGGGTTATAATCCTTGCCATGGCCGAAGGCCGCCACGCAATAAAACTTTAAATTCGAAAATACTTTGCATTATCAGGAGAGTTTTGTTTTCTAAGGTTCTAAATTGAACTTTGCTAATGGTTTTAATCTGCTTCAGAGGCTGGAGAATACCGGAAAACTGGTTCTGTAATTTCGGGACTTTCTCGCATCGGGATTTTGTCGTTTCGGGACTTTGTCATTTCGTGATTTTGTCGTTCAGGTTCATTTCGCGCCCTCTTTTTAGTTTAGTTTTTCTTTTGCGCACATCGCGTGAACTTAAACGTAAAGAAAAAACAGTCGATTCAGTTTTAGTAGTTCGTTCTCGAGAAGCATTCAAAAGTGACGTGATTTATATTAAAATTGCACGGTGACTGCGAATGTTCATGCCGAAAATAAACAATTTGCAACAATGGCTCTCTGGTTGTTCTTTGTATTTATTATTTTACAGTTCTTACGCCCCGGAGATCACTATTCTTTGTTGCGTATCAAGAAATTTCTTTACTACTCATAGTTCTGTAATTTTTACAGTTTGCCTGAGAAATATTTTAGTATACTTTTTCTGTTACCATTTTGTTTCTGCAAATGGCAGCTTTCGTGAGATTACCTCGGTAGCTTCTCAGCCATGGAAATAGTTTTAGGTTAAGTGGCAGCAGCAGTAGGAATAGCAATGGCAGTAGCATTAATAGATGCAGTAACATTAGAAGCTCGAGAAGCAGCAGCAGATCCATTTACATTCTGCTTCTTGTTGAAAATGTTCACTTATTGCGCTACTGTTTTCATTTTATTAGTTAAGGGAGGTTCCTACTAAACTATGTACTACCCTCTACGCCTTCTTGGCCAACGGCGCACAGTAGACTGCGACAAAATAGCGCGGCCAAAAGTCCACAAAGTCGCTCCGAGTTTTTTTAAAAATTTGGTATACCATTTTGTTTATAATAAATTGCTACCTAAAAACCCAAAAAATCTTTCTCGAAATCCTACCTGATAATTTTTTATGAGCAATTGAAAGTGAACCTTTTTTTAATTCTCTGAAAAGTTGTAAAATTTTTGTTTTTTTACCTATTTTAAGTGTTAATATCTCGAAAATTATTTAACATAGCTCAATAAGATAAAATGTTCCTAAAAATTCAGAGAATTATATATATGAAAAAAGTATGCTTCTATCTTTGGTAAAAATATTTTTTGCAAATTTTTAAAAAACAGGTAATTTTTTATATAATTTTAATTTTGGGAGATTATAAGTCTCAGCGCTTATGAATGCTTATCCTAGAGTTGATTGGTTTTAAACCATCGAAGTATTTTAAACAAATCCTCCGAACATACTTGACCCGCCCGGACCCGCCGAAACCGTTTTTTTGTCGATTGAAAATTTTACCTAGCTATTTTATTTTATTTTATTTTATTTTAACAAGACACATCGCTTTATAGTTCATACAAATTGTTACCAATTTAAGGAAAATAAAAATAAAACTTCAGGAATTAGATAAAAAGTTTAAAATTTTCCGTTTAGCTACCCAAACCGAGTCAGAAAAATTAATAACAGGAAAAACGGTATTTAAATCCGAACAGGCATTACGAAGAGGTTCATGCTGAAGGTATGATGATCTACAAAAGCTTAAGTGAAGAGGCACATATCGTCTCGACGTACGAAGAGGAACGTTAAGATGAATGTTGGATAGCAAATAAGAGGAATCCGTAACGCCAGACAGACAGCTCACGATAAAAATAGCATTTAGCATTATTCGACGATTAGCGAGTGTTGGCAGGTTTATTAGTTTTAAGCGGGATTCATAAGACGGTAAATTAACAGATTCATCCCAGTTAAGATTACGAAGACAAAAAAGTAAAAATTTCTTTTGTACTGACTCAATTTGGGAGATGTAGCAGCTGTAGTTTGGGCTCCAGACAGGCGAAGCATATTCCAGAATTGGTCTCACTAATAAAGTGTAAAGTAACTTAGTAAAATAGAGGTCATCAAACTCCTTAGCCCATCGCTTTATAAAGCCCAGTGTACTGTTTGCTCTGCTAGACACGCCGCTTATATGAGTATGAAAACGCAATTTCCGATCAAGAACTACTCCTAGATCATTTATAGTCTCAACTACATCCAAGTTCCAATGACCAATAGTGTAATTACGGAACGAAGGATTCAAACAGCGGGCAAATGTAATTTGTTTACACTTCTTTAAATTTAGATCCATGCAATTTGTGGTACACCATTCAATCAGGGAATTCAAATCAGACTGAAGTAACAAGGCATCGCATTCCAATAAATAAGATAGAAATAACTTTACATCATCAGCAAACATAAGTACTTTTCCATTTACAATAACAGTAGGAAGATCATTTATAAAAACAAGATATAGCAGCGGTCCCAGATGGTTACCTTGAGGAACTCCTGAAGGCACAGCAAACTCCTCTGATGCCGAATTGTTAAACACAACTATTTGAGTGCGATTACTGAGATAAGATTGGATCCAACCAACAAGAGATCCTGGAAATCCAAATAACTTCAGTTTCATAATAAGAAGCTTATGGTTTACTACATCGAAAGCTTTACTGAAATCAGTATAAATAACATCCGTCTGCTTAGAATGCTTAAAATTCTTTATTGTTTCAGACACCAATTCCAATAGGTTTGTTGTAGTTGATTTCCCCACACGAAAACCATGCTGAACAGGTGAAATTGAAGAACCAATAGAGCGAGCAATGTGATCCGTAATTAGCTTCTCAAACAGTTTCGGAAGAGCACTGAGCTTTGCAATACCACGATAATTATTAACAAGATGTCTATTACCAGATTTATGCAGAGGAATAATAAACGATGCCTTCCAAGCGCGAGGAAAATAACCGGTACGTAGAGAGAAATTAAATAGAGCTGTAATGGGCATAGCCAATTCAGCAGCACAGTATTTAAGAATACACGATGGAATGTTATCAGGACCGGGATTGTAAGTGCATTTGATGTCTTTGAGAGCATTAAAAACAATCAATTCGTCAATGATAGGCTGGACAATAGAACTCGAAGAAACGTTATAAGGATATGTGTCCGAGCAATAGTTCAAGGTAGAATACGTTGATTTGAAATAGTTGGCGAAAAGATCACATATAGTTTCCGGATTATCAGACTCCATATCATCGAGCTTCATGAAAGATGGAAAAACCGCACTCCTTCTTTTGGTATTTACGAAGTTCCAGAATCCTTTAGGATCACCACGTATATTAGATTTAACTTTGAAGATATATTCTCTATACGCCTGCCTACATAACAGCCTATAACTGCTCCTTACAGATAAATAGTTTGATAAGTTTACAGTTGAGCGCGTATTACAGAACAACATGTAGCATTTGGTTTTCATATTTCTTAAAGCGCGCAGCTCTATAGAAAACCATGTGGGGACCACACTGGGTCGGACCATGCGCAAAGGAACTGATGGTTTAAAGGCCTCAAATAAAACATTGTTGAAAGATTCCAGAGCCAAATCTAAACTTTCAGATGTAGAATTATCCAAGCGAAGAATATAGTTCCAATTTATGGAACAAAGATGATTCTTCAAAGTTAAGTCATTTGTATATTTGAAGCAAAGTTTCTTTGGCATTCCCATTCGCACCACAGGCTGGGACAATTCACGAAACTGAACTAATTCAATTTTCAAGGCGGGATGGTGCTTATCCTCAGGTAGTACAAGAGGCGCACATCGAGAAACATCAAAAATATCATTATCATCAATGAAGATAAGATCCAAAAGGCGACTATTCTAATTCCGTGCATAGTTTTTTTGGAAAAGACCTCTAGAAAACACATCATCTAGGAAGCTGGTGTTATATTCACGCTCAGTTGTAGGTAAAAGAGAATATCCGCAGCATTAAGTATGATGTATGAGTATGAGTATGTATTAAGTATGAGTATGAGTATCCTATTGTCTGAACAATTCCATAATTTGTGTTTCTTGGCCAAGATTAAGTGTTAATATCTCGAAAACTATTTAATATAGCTAAAAAAGATAAAATTTACCTAAAAATTCAGAGACTTCTGTATAGGAAAAATTAGAAAGTGTGCTTCTGTCTTTGGTAAAAATATTTTTGGCAAATTTTTGAAAAACAGGTAATTTTTTACATAAATTTTAATTTTGGGAGATTATAAGTCTCAGCGCTTATAAATGCTTATACTAGTGTTTATTGTTTTTAAAATTTCGAAGTATTTTCAACAAATCCTCCAAACATACTTGACCCGCCCGGACCCGCCGGAAAATATTTTTTGCAAATTTTTAAAAAAAAGGTAATTTTTTATATAATTTTAAATTTGGGAGATTATAAGTCTCAGCGCTTATAAATGCTTATCCTAGAATTTATTGGTTTTGAAACTTCGAAGTATTTTAAACAAATCCTCCGAACATACTTGACCCGCTCGGACCCGCCGGAACCGTTTTTTTCTCGGTTGAAAATTTGACCTAGCTATTGTCTGAACAGTTCCATAATTTGTGTTTTTTTACCTAATTTAAGTATTAATATCTAAAAAAGTATTAACCATAGCTAAATAAGATAAAGTGTACGTGAAAATCAGAGAATTCTATATAGGAAAAATTATAAAATATGCTCTTGTCTTTGATAAAAATATTTTTAGCAAATTTTTTAAAAACAGATAATTTTGTATATACATTTTAAGTTTGGGAGATTACAAGTCTCAACGCTTGTAAATGCTTATCCTAGAGTTTATTTTTTTGAAACTTTGAAATATTTTGAACAAATCCTTCAATCATACTTAACCCGCCCGGACCCACCGGAACCGTTTTTTTCTCGCTTGAAAATTTTACCTAGCTATTGTCTGAACAGTTCCATAATTTGTGTTTTTTGGCCTAATTTAAATTTTAACATCTGGAAAATTAATTAACATAATTAAATAAAGTAAAGTGTTTCCAAATATATGAAGAATTTTTTATAAAAAAAATACAAATAAATGTTTGTGTTTTTGATTAAAAAATTTTTGGCAATTTCTTGGAAAAAGGGTCATTTTTTGTATAAATTTAAAATTTTGGAGATTATATAGTATCTGTACTATATAATTATTATTATAGTATAGAGATTATAGTATCTATGCGGAACAAAGACTATAGATACTATAGGGAGCACAACACAAAAAAGTGTTCACTGCAAGAGACCAATGAGGATCTATTTAGAATGCTGCTCATTTGATCAGATGCACATTTCCTCACTGAGGAAGGAAACGACAGAATCCCGAACGACAAAATCCGGAAAAATTTCGAAATTCTTGCATTGCAATTCGTGGCAGGGATAAAAAGCCTCAGCCAGCAAAACTATCTTCTTTGCTGAAAAGTCTTCCTCTATGAAGGGTCCCGCATAGAGGGATTAAAACCCTTAGCCAACAAAACCATCTTCTTTGCTGAAAAGTCTTCCTCTATACAGGGTTCTTCGGCGTGAAGGCCTTCGGCCGGGGCAGGGATTAAAACCCTCAGCCAACAAAACCCTCTTTGCTGAAAAGTCTTTCTCTATCCAAGGTCCTTCTGCATGGTGGCCTTTGGCCGGGACAGGGATTTAAGTTCTCAGCCAACAAAACCATCTTCTTTGCTGAAAAGTCTTCCTCTATACAGAGTTCTTCGGCGTGACGGCCCTCGGCCGGGACAGGGATTAAAACCCTCAGCCAACAAAACCATCTTCTTTGCTGAAAAGTCCTCCTCTATCCAGCGTCCTTTTGCGCAGGCAAAGTGTCCTTCTGCATGGCGGCCTTCGGCCGGGGCAGAGTTTAAAACCCTCAGCCAACAAAACCATCTTCTTTGCTGAAAAGTCTTCCTCTATCCATGGTCCTTCTGCGCAGGCAAAAAGTGTTTTTCTTCATAAAAAAACGGTATTCAATGCTATTTTTTCGGGATTTGTCATTTGTCGTTTCGGGATTTTGTCGCGCCGGGATTTTGTCGTTCGGGATTTTGTCCGTCTCCTAAATTTGTTCTTAAATTCTAATTTATTAAGTAATAAATATTTAAAAATTCAAAATGATTGGTCTTCTTTTTACTGATTTCAAAGTAGTACGAGTATTTTAAGTTGAAGTTGCTTTTTAAATTGAAATTTGGAAATTTGCAAGAGGAATTTTATGAGGAACTTTATGAATATGAAGAATATGAAGTTTAACAAATAAGGCGCCCACTTACAGATAGTAAATTTTTATTTATTAACTCATTTACAACTCCGATTTTCTCAACAGACACCTACCTTTATGGTTTGTTATACCAGTGGGCGTGTCACGCCCATTTTTTGTGAGATGACTTTTTCCAATACAGTGAAGACGGGAATAAAATTTTACCTTCAGATCCGAACTGAAAGCTTAGAAATAAGTTCTTAAATCTGAAGCATTAATGTTAATTAAAAAACTAGGCATGGCAGATGTTAGATTTTCTCCATTTTCGACATGAAAGAGTCTTATGTTGGGGAGAATATTTGTGCCGAAAAATTTTCAGATGTACATATGACACTTAGGTTTTCGCTAAGATACACGTTTCTACTTTCATTTGCAGAAAACCGCATCAAAATATCTTAATCCGATCAAAAGTTACAGAATTTTGACCGCCACTAAACCAAAAACGGCAATTTCCGTCCACTCTGTGGCGTACATTTCATGCATAAAAATCTTTTGAAGCAAATCCACTGCACTTTTCTTTTTTACCCACCTTCGTCCCTACCTTCTCTCTTCACCCCCTAATTCCGTTCCCAACTTACTCTCACTCTCTCTCTCTCTCTCTCCCTCTCTTTCTTTCTCCATCTCAATCCTTTCTTAGAGCATTCGTAAGAACTAAAGAGTGAAAACTAAATACAATACAATGAAAACTCGTTGATACTAAGCCGGAAAGAACGCCTGGCAAAGCATGCGTATGACATGCTTGCATGCATGCATGTATGTGAGCACGGCATATCGCAATGTATGTATAACAAAGTTAATAATGCAGCTAATGATACTACGGTGATGATGATGATGGAGACGAGCCCGAAACCGGGTTAAAGAAAGCTGAGAATTCGAAGGGAAATCTTTTCTTCTTTTTCATAACCTTAAGCAACAAACACTTAAGGCTGAACCACGCAATGCATATTCATGTTAAGTTTCGAGAGAGAACTAAACGAAATTCAAGCTATTCATTTCATGCATCAGTACGACGACCAAGCAATGCATGGAATTGAAGTCAATCAAAACAGCTGTTTGTAGCATTATGAGAAAAAAATTCTTTTACTTGTAAGGGTGGCCAATCACAAATAAAGTTACGAATCGCTGTGTATGCTTTTTAGAAACTGAAAAAATCATTGAACACTGCATTAAATTAACTAAAAACTTTAAAACGCGTCATGTAGTACTATTTTTAGCAATTTGTAGTACTTTTCTGGGACTTTTCAATAGGAAAACACTAACTAAAAATAATAAGATTTTACGTTGCAAAAATTGAAGTTGCAAATCAGCGTGTGGTTGGCAACTCTTTTTCCGTTGTTTGTTACGGAAAGTGCGATCCAGAGCGCACATTTTTATGCAAGCTATGTGTTGAATTATATTTATTAAAGCAATTCAAAATGTGAAAAAACGAATCAAACGTTTTCACAACTATTCAAGTCTGATCAGAAAAAATAATTAATGAATACAATACAAGCAATGCTATACAATATAAAACAATAAATCAATTAACAATCAATTTACAGCAGTTGATATGTTTTTGTTTGGACAAAGGCTTTGTCAGTATATCAGCCACATTTTCAGATGTTGAAACATATTCCACATTTATTTCGCCATTCATGTTCTTCTCCCTGATGTAATGGAACCTGATGTCAATGTGTTTGCTGCGTTTCTGTACCGTTGGATTTTTCACCAGAAATTGCGCTCCTTGATTATCACAGTATATTGCAGTTGCTTCAGTTGTGTATTCGGTGAAACTGAGTTCTTTTAACAAACTCCTCATAAAAGAAATCTCTTTTGCTCCTTGGCATAAAGCTATATACTCCGCTTCCATTGAGCTTAGAGCAACCACGTGCTGCTTTTTGGATTCCCAAGCTATAGGTCCACCACTGGATATTATGACACAACCACTGTATGATTTCCGATCATTAGTGTCAGCGCCCCAGTCAGAATCAGTAAAACAAGTTAAATTTTCTTTATCTTCTGAATAAATCAAAGTACCTCTTGGATTGGCTTTTAGGTACCTCAACAAATGTTTTGCCGCCACAAAATGCTCCTTGTGAGGATGTGAACTAAACTGTCCAAGTTTTGAAACAATATGACTAATATCTGGTCTCGTTAAAACTGCTAGATACATTAAGCTACCAACTAATTCACGAGGTAAGCTACCGAAATTCACGAGGTTGTGAAGCTGTGAACACGTGAAGAGTATTGTTTCTAAATTCTAGTTAAATTTTTTAATTAAAACTTCAACTCTGAAAATTAATTGTTTGTGTTAATATCAGATTAAAAGCCAATTAATTTAACTTTAATTTAAAATATTAAATTGTTAAATTAAATGCGGAATAATCTAACACATTTTGATAAAAGTCTTTTGGTTAAAGTTTTTGTTGTACGCGGTTCGATTACACGATTATTGTACGCTGTTAAACACCAACAACTATTAAACAGTGACACTAAACGAAGTCATCGAGCGAGGAACTAGTTGGTAGAGGGAAAACGAAGAATTTGTTTTCCAGCTCTCAAAATCAGCAAAAACAAAAACAAAAACAACAATTAATTACACTAACACCTAGAGTTGGATGGCAGAAGTAGCAGAGCTTGTCGCAATGAACACACGAACTAAATCAATGCAAAAACCAGTTTCTTCCCCTGCTGTGTCTCAGCAAAAGCAAGTTAGATCACCAGTTCATGAGATGGGTTTGGACGAGCTAACTGCAACTTTAGAGCGCGGTATGGAGAGGCAAAAGAAGCAAATAATTGGAGAGCTGCAGTCTGCGCTAAAGACTTCGGAGGAGCGCATAATGCAGAAGTTCAGTGAAACGGCTGCAGAAATCTCAAACATCAAGCTGTCTTTTCAGCATCTTGAGCGCAGGTTGCAACAGGTTGAATGCCTTTGTTTTGAGCTGTCACTATTAAAAAATGAGTTGTCAACTTTACGCGCTGAATTAAGTGACTGTAAAAACAAACTCGCTACTGATAGATCATCTAATACAACATTATCTGCGGCAGCTGTCGGGAATTGCACAGGTGCGATTTCTAAAAGACTGGCTGTTGTTAAAAGGCTTTTTGTTGTGGAGCCAAAAAAAACAATCTTTGTTTCGCGCTTTGCTCTGGAAACATCCTCCGATGATATTCGTGAGCATATTACATCTCAGCTGGGAGTGTTGGATTTAAGTATTTCTGTAACGAAATATAAATTTAAATCACAGCGATCTTATTCATCGTTCAATATACATTTACCTAATAATCTAATGCAGCGTGTTTTGAATCCGGAATTTTGGCCGGATAATGCGGTTATTCATGAGTTTGTCTATAGGCATAGAAAAGCCGCTATCACCAAAACAAATACTTCAAAATCTCGTTCGGCTTCAAAAAACTAGGAGATACCTTCCCTCTAACAATTCTTTATCAAAATGTTAGAGGTATTATTACAAAACTATCAGATCTGTTTCTTAAGTCCATGGATCTCGAATATGATATCATTGCATTCTCGGAAACCTGGCTTAGGCCTGAAATATTAAATCTGGAAATTTTTGCAAAGACTTACACTATTTACCGTAAAGATAGAAGTTTACCTTTGACTGGATTATCTAGAGGTGGTGGTGTGCTAGTTGCCGTGAAGTCTTCTTATTTTTCGCGTGAAGAAACACTTATTAGCGATGATGAAATTGATATTTGTTGCGTTATGTCAGAACTGATGAATTAGCTTTATACATCACCTGCTCTTACGTCCCACCGAATTCAAGCGAAAACGTCTATAATAAGCATCTTTGTTGCATCAAGATGTTGTCTGGTATCTTGCGAAGTTCGGATCGACTGTTGGTCCTTGGAGACTTCAATTTGTCTCTAGTTAATTGGCATACAAGTATTGATGATCCGGTAATCCTCTTACCATCATCTAATGGAAATGCGGATGTCAGTTTTTTAAATGGCATATCGTCTTGCGGTCTTCAACAGATTAATTATATTCGTAATTTGAATAACCGTTGCCTGGATCTAATTTTTGTGGATGATAAAGATAGTTTCGAGACCTACCGAGCCGCCCCTCTTGCAACACCGGAGGATATGCATCATCCCACGTTAGAAATTAAAACTGTGTGGCAGAATTTTTTAGAATTTCTCATCGTAGTGAAAAGCAATTCAAAAAGGAATTTTGCTTTAGTGAAACGAATTATACTACATTAAAGGATAGCTTATGCAATTTTGATTGGAGTTCTATTCTAAACTTAAATGACTTTCCTTCTGCGTCGTGCCTGGAATCGGCGGTAGACTTCTTTAATACTACACTACGGAGTTCCTTCAATTTCTCATTGCCACAGCGTTATGTTTCTGATACTTGGAGCCCTTCATGGTTTACTAAAGATCTGAGGAAATTGAGGAATTTAAAAACGAAATATTATAAATCGTATTGTAGGAATTGCACTACATTAACTTACCTAAACTACACTTCGACTAAATACCTATATCAACGTCAATGTAAACTTGCTTACAGTAACTACATAGGTAATATGAAATCTAATCTTCGATCTAATCCAAAGTCATTTTGGAATTTTGTTAACGCTAAGAGGAAATGTAATGAATTTCCAACCTTCATTAAAATTGGAAATACCGAGACGGATAATATTTCATCTATCTGCAACGCTTTTGCTGAGTTTTTTAAATCAACGTACTCGACCACAGCTTATTCACTATCTGAATATCCCTATAACATTGCCGCGGGATCTATCACTCATCCAATAATTGACGAATTCATTGTTCTAAATGCTCTTAAGGATATTAAATGCTGTTTCAGGCCAGGTCCAGATAATATACCATCATGTATTCTCAAATTTTGTGCTGAGGAGTTAGCAGCACCGATTAAAGCATTATTTGAGTATTCATTACGTTCTGGTTGTTTTCCTGCTGCCTGGAAGTCTTCATATATTATTCCACTGCATAAATCAGGGAATAGATGTACTATTAGTAACTATCGCGGCATTGCTAAGCTTAGTGCGTTACCTAAGCTTTTTGAGAAGATAATTACACACCAGATCTCCCGGAGTGTTTACGCAACTATTTCGCCATCTCAACATGGATTCTGTAGCGGAAAATCGACTACAACAAACCTACTATATTTTGTATCTAGAACTATTAACAACTTCAAAGTGGGTATGCAAACCGACACAATTTATACTGACTTCAGCAAAGCATTCGATGTTGTTAACCATAAGCTTCTTCTTTTAAAACTTAGCAAGTATGGATTTCCTTGCTTTCTTATAAACTGGATAGGATCCTATCTAAACAATCGGACTCAAACGGTATTGTTCAAAAATTCAACATCGAATGATTTTGTGATTACGTCTGGAGTTCCTCAAGGAAGTCACTTAGGCCCATTACTGTTCTTGATTTTCATAAATGATCTGCCGACAGTTATAAGGAATGCGATGATCTTGATGTTTGCGGACGACGTAAAAATTTTTCTTTCTTATAAGAATAAAATTGACTCCAAGCTGTTGCAAGCTGATCTTGATTCCTTGATTAACTGGTGTATTGTTAACTGTATTAACTTAAACTTAAAAAAATGCAAACAAATGACGTTTGCCCGTTCGAGCTCTGTTTTCTATAATTATACTATTGGTAACTACAATTTGGATGTAGTAGAAACAGCTGATTATCTTGGAGTGATTCTGGATAAAAAATTGCGCTTCCATGCTCACGTCGACCGGATTTGCAACAAAGCCAACAGCGTTCTAGGCTTCATAAAGCGATGGGCTAAGGAATTTAAAGACCCCATATATTACACGGATTTTATATATAGCCCTAGTCCGACCGATTTTGGAGTATTCATCTCCAGTAAGGAGCCCTAATTACAATTGTTACATCTCTGAAATCGAATCGGTACAAAAGCAGTTTTTACTCTTCTGTCTTCGCTATCTTCGTTGGGACCCGCTTTTACGACTACCTTCATATGAATCCCGTCTTAAGCTGATTAATCTACCATCTCTTGAAAATCGGAGAATTATGGGAAACGCTATTTTCATCTATAAGCTGTTAATTGGGGTCGTCAATTGTGATTATCTGTTAAGCACCATTCAGCTCAACATCCCTCGACGCACATCAAGGAGATTTCAATTTATCTACCTTAGCGTATGCTGATCTACTTATGCCCAGCACGAACCATTTCGTAGCGCCTGTGCAGATTTTAACTCTGTTTTTTCGGTTATTAATTTCACAGATTCTGTTAATTTAACTAAATTAAAAATACTGAATTTCCTATCTAATCATTAATTTTATGTTTGTTTTTGCCAATATGCTATAAAGCCTTGTTATAGGCTTAGCATTAATTTAATAAATAAATAAATAAATAAAACTAGTGACTGATATTCTTTCATATATTCAGATTTGCAATCCTTTTGATCACATTTTAAAAGAACTGTTCCAGGGACCATAGGTGTTGATGCCGGCTTACAATCGAGCATATTCCAAGCTTCTAACAGCTTTTCCACGTAACGTCCTTGACGAATGGATATTGCACTACGAGAACCCACCCGCTCAATTTCCATTCCCAGATAAAATGAGATCGCTCCTTTGTCGATTGCTTCTACGTAATTATTAAGAGTTGCTATTGTTGACACCATTTCTGCATGACTTGATGTAGCCAACTGGATATCATCTACATATAAGGCGATTATGTTTATGTTGTTCCGGGACCTCTTGACGTATACGCAATTATCCGCCTTGCAACGTGAATATCCCATTTGTAGTAATACATCCGTAACCTTTTTGTTCCATTCACGACCCGCCTGTTTCAATCCATACAAAGACCGTTTAAGTCTGCATACCTTTGTAGGACTTTCTTTGTCTTCAAACATTACAGGCTGCCGCATGTATACTTCTTCATCCAGTGTTCCATTTAAATAAGCTGCAACGATGTTGCAGCTTTTTTCGTTTGGTTTTTCGACTAGATCCCAAGTTTGATTTTTTATTAACGAGTTGTATTCCAATTGCATTGCCTCCTTCCACTGCTCAGCGTTATCTGACTTCAATGCTTCTGCTACAGTATTTGGGTTCTCTATGACTGCATTCAGCATCTCAGGTCCAGACTCAGTGATATACTCTTTTCTTGGTCTACTTTGTCTTTCAAATCTAACCATTTTTGGTCTACCCCTTTTTCGTTTTCTAGGCACCACCTCCGCTTCTTCAGTTGCTGTATCCGGAATTGAAGCTTCGGTTGGATTATCTACTTGACAAGGATCTATATCTTCAGCCAACCTGTCCTCCGTATTATTTTCCGACCTATTTCCACCAAGATAAATATTCAGAAAATCGAAATCTTTCTTGCTTTCATTTTCTTGATAACTTTGATAAAATGAGTTTTCAAAAAATATAACATTTCTAGCTTTGACTAATGTCCTTTTAGTTTTATCATATAATCTGTACCCTTTCGTACATTTCTCATATCCTATAAATGTTAGTTTTTTACCTTTTCGTTCAAACTTTCCTCTCTGAATACCTTTTACCAGCACAACTGCCTCGCAACCAAAAGTTTTAAAATGCGCCACCGATGGTTTTCTTCCAAACCAAATTTCGTAAAGTGTTTTATCATTCAAAACTTTAGTAGGTGATCGATTTCGAATGTACGATGCAGTATTCACAGCTTCTGCCCAAAGGTAATGAGGTAATTTTGAATTTTCCAACATGCACCTACTCATTTCGACAAGAGTTCGATTGATCCTCTCAGCCACACCGTTCTGTTGTGGTGAGTATGCAACTGTCGTTTGGTGTATAATACCATTTTCGGGAGACAGTCAAAATCCCGAATTACAAAATCCCGAAACGACAAAATCCCGAAAAATTTTAAAATCCCGAAACGACAAAATCCCGATGCGACAAAATCCCGAAATGACAAAATCCCGAAAAATTTTAATACCGAAATGAGAAATCCCGAAAATCACGAAATAAAATTTTAAATTAATGAAAAAATGACATTTAAGTCACAATTTTTTCCGAAGCGTAGTACGCGCCTACTTGCCTTTTTTTACAATGGGAGAAAAGCAAAGTTGTAATATCGAGAGAATTTTGTTGTCTGAAGGTTATAATCTATAATATGCAAAAAACTTCACATGACCGTGAGGATTCTGCTGATTGAGGGTTATGATCCCTGCCGCGGCCGAAGGCCGCCAATACGCAGAAAAACTTGTATGCAAAAAACTTCACATGACCGTGAGGATTCTGCTGATTGAGGGTTATGATCCCTGCCGCGGCCGAAGGCCGCCAATACGCGAAAAAACCTGAATGCAAAAAACTTCACATGACCGTGAGGATTTTGCTGATTGAGGGTTATGATCCCTGCCGCGGCCGAAGGCCGCCAATACGCGAAAAAACCTGTATGCAAAAAACTTCACATGACCGTGAGGATTCTGCTGATTGAGGATTATGATCCCTGCCGCAGCCGAAGGCTGCCAATACGCGAAAAAACCTGTATGCAAAAAACCTCACATTATCGAGAGGGCTTTGCTAAAATTTTTTTAATAATGTTTTTTTTTAATTTTTTAATAATAATTTTAGAGAAGTAAAAATAAGAGTAATTTTTTATTATTTTCTTAGAATTGTTTGCTAGTGGTTTTAAAATGTTTAAGAAGATGGAGAATACCGAAAAACTAGTTTTGTAATTTCGGGATTTTGTTATTTCGGGATTTTGTCGTTTCGGGATTTTGTCATTTCGGGATTTTGTCGTTCGGGATTTTGTCGTTCGGGATTTTGTCGTTCGGGATTTTGTCTTTCGGGATTTCGTTACCAACCCACCATTTTCAGATAATAAATTTTTAAAACCAGAATTTACATATTCGAGTCCATTATCGCTTCAAATACATTTTATCTTACGACCCGTTTGCTTTTCGACTTTAGTCATATAATTCTTAAAAGCTTTTAGAGCATCTGATTTACATTTAATAAAATGTATTGCCATGTATCTTGAATAGTCATCAATGAAGGAGATAAAATAAGTCATACCACCTTGTGAAGAAACTCTGATGGGACCACAGAGATCTGTATGCACGAGTTGTAATACATTATCGGTAAATATATTTGAATAATTTCCAAAAGGTTTTGCGCTAATTTTACAAAGAGCACAAGTGAAACATTCAAAGTTCTTTGGAATATTAATAGTATTAATACCTCGTACAATACTTTTCTTCGATAAAGTGCATAAATCCCTCACATTCAAATGGCCAAACCTTTCATGCCATTTCTTAAGGTTATTATTAGAATTTTCAGAAATTTGATTTGCCATCTCATACTCTGTTTTCGATTTCAAATTGACACAAAATATTCCGCCTAACATCTCTGCCGTAAATATTTTCTTTTTGGTTTTTGTCTTAACAATCGTTATGCCTTTTTTAAATTCTACAACGTGCTCATTTTGAATTAGTTTGCTAATTGAAAGAAAATTCGAATGCAGACTAAGCAATATAGGTTGCTTTTTTTGGTCAATAAATGAAAATAATTCAGAATTGTTGCACATATGTGAAGAGGCGCCACTGTCTAAAATCCATATACAGTAGAATCTCAGAAAGATGAACGAATAAAAAACTTGGCTAGTTCATATTTTCGAAATGTTCATCTTTTCGAGTAGTAAAATGTTAGTTCAAGATTTTCATATATTGCACATATGTACAAACAATATACATATGTATGTATATACATATATACATATATAGTATGAAGAAAAAATAATTCAGGGAAAAAAAATTTCAATTAATTAAAGAAATATAAATATGTATACACATACATAGTTCACATATGTAATATACACGAAATTTATTAATTTTTTTTTTTTTTTTAAAATTATGAATTTTTGGTTGCTGCCCAGCAGAAAGTTGCTTGTATATGGCCTTCTCTTTTAAATTCCGCAGACTTAAAATTGTAGAGACCTCGGCTACACTTTGCTCTGCAAATTTTAGGCATGTATTGATGGCTGAAATCGCTTTTGCTGGTTTCACTACATCGGCATCCGCTTTTTCGGTTGCACTTCTCTCTGGATATGCAAGGTCCTCTATACAATACAGCAGAAAGTTGTTTGTGTATGGCCTTCTCTCTTAAATTCCGCAGACTTAAAATTGTAGAGACCTCGGCTACACTTTGCTCTGCAAATTTTAGGGATGTATTGATGGCTGAAATCGCTTTTGCTGGTTTCACTACATCGGCATCCGCTTTTTCGGTTGTACTTCTCGCTAGAGATGCAAGGTCCGCTATACAATACACAATACACACTATGGTAAAAAGTAGCGGTTAAGTACCGTTTTCAAATTGAATGTTTATGTACATTCAGAATATAGCGTTCATGTTTTTGAGTACCAAAAATTCTGCCCGTTCATCTTTCAGAGTACTGCAAGGTTAAAAATATTCCGTTCATCATTCTGGGTAGTTCAACTTATAGAACTTATAGAAGTTCATCTTTTAGAGATTCTACTGTATTCTTATTTTGGACATTTCTTTTACTTAATGCACTCATCAGGAGAGTTTCTGTAATGCTATTACAAGCCGTTTAGCATTGAGAACGAATATGCCCTCTCTTCCCACATTTGAAACATTTATTATCGTTATTTTTGGAAAAACTATTATTTGAACCTTTGTAAACCTTATGTGCCGTATTCCTATTATTTGAGACATACCTATTCGTTTTGTCTTCACCACGTGAGTTTACTGTAAAAATACTTTCAATTTTTCCTTCCGTTTTCTCGCCATGTCTTCGTTCTTCCTCTATTATTTTGGATATCAAATTTGTTAATGTTGGCAATTGATCTCTGCTTTCAATTGCTACAGCAAAATTATTGAAATATTCAGGTAAACTACATAATAATAAAATGCATAAGAGGTCTTCTGGTACACATATATTAACTCCCTTTAATTCGTCCACAATAGTGCAAAATTCATTTTAAATTTCACCAATTTTTTGAATAAATTTACCTTTTGTGCTGGAGCATCTTGTTTATACAAACCGTGTAAAACATCCCACGCTTCCTTTGCTGATTGGCAACTTTTAATATGTATAAGCTCCGAAGATTTAACACACAATATTATATTTGCTAATGCTTTTTGATCATTTCTTTCCCAAATTTTCTTATCCTGTTGACTTGCTCCTTCCGCACATGCTTCATGGATAACTGTCCACAAATCCAAAGTGACCAAGAAACTCTTCACTTGAATTTCCCATGTGGTATAGTTTTCCCCATTTAGTTTCTCAATTTGAGCTACGGAATTCGCCATTTTGCTTTCCACCGATTTTCCAGAATAAAATTAATTCGGACCAATCAACTTTTAATCAATATTAATACCACCAGATAGAATCGCAAGAATCTGGGCCCATAACCTTTGTTGAATTATATTTATTAAAGCAATTCAAAATGTGAAAAAACGAATCAAACGTTTTCACAACTATTCAAGTCTGATCAGAAAAAATAATTAATGAATACAATACAAGCAATGCTATACAATATAAAACAATAAATCAATTAACAATCAATTTACAGCAGTTGATATGTTTTTGTTTGGACAAAGGCTTTGTCAGTATATCAGCCACATTTTCAGATGTTGAAACATATTCCACATTTATTTCGCCATTCATGTTCTTCTCCCTGATGTAATGGAACCTGATGTCAATGTGTTTGCTGCGTTTCTGTACCGTTGGATTTTTCACCAGAAATTGCGCTCCTTGATTATCACAGTATATTGCAGTTGCTTCAGTTGTGTATTCGGTGAAACTGAGTTCTTTTAACAAACTCCTCATAAAAGAAATCTCTTTTGCTCCTTGGCATAAAGCTATATACTCCGCTTCCATTGAGCTTAGAGCAACCACGTGCTGCTTTTTGGATTCCCAAGCTATAGGTCCACCACTGGATATTATGACACAACCACTGTATGATTTCCGATCATTAGTGTCAGCGCCCCAGTCAGAATCAGTAAAACAAGTTAAATTTTCTTTATCTTCTGAATAAATCAAAGTACCTCTTGGATTGGCTTTTAGGTACCTCAACAAATGTTTTGCCGCCACAAAATGCTCCTTGTGAGGATGTGAACTAAACTGTCCAAGTTTTGAAACAATATGACTAATATCTGGTCTCGTTAAAACTGCTAGATACATTAAGCTACCAACTAATTCACGAGGTAAGCTACCGAAATTCACGAGGTTGTGAAGCTGTGAACACGTGAAGAGTATTGTTTCTAAATTCTAGTTAAATTTTTTAATTAAAACTTCAACTCTGAAAATTAATTGTTTGTGTTAATATCAGATTAAAAGCCAATTAATTTAACTTTAATTTAAAATATTAAATTGTTAAATTAAATGCGGAATAATCTAACACATTTTGATAAAAGTCTTTTGGTTAAAGTTTTTGTTGTACGCGGTTCGATTACACGATTATTGTACGCTGTTAAACACCAACAACTATTAAACAGTGACACTAAATGAAGTCATCGAGCGAGGAACTAGTTGGTAGAGGGAAAACGAAGAATTTGTTTTCCAGCTCTCAAAATCAGCAAAAACAAAAACAAAAACAACAATTATTTACACTAACACCTAGAGTTGGATGGCAGAAGTAGCAGAGCTTGTCGCAATGAACACACGAACTAAATCAATGCAAAAACCAGTTTCTTCCCCTGCTGTGTCTCAGCAAAAGCAAGTTAGATCACCAGTTCATGAGATGGGTTTGGACGAGCTAACTGCAACTTTAGAGCGCGGTATGGAGAGGCAAAAGAAGCAAATAATTGGAGAGCTGCAGTCTGCGCTAAAGACTTCGGAGGAGCGCATAATGCAGAAGTTCAGTGAAACGGCTGCAGAAATCTCAAACATCAAGCTGTCTTTTCAGCATCTTGAGCGCAGGTTGCAACAGGTTGAATGCCTTTGTTCTGAGCTGTCACTATTAAAAAATGAGTTGTCAACTTTACGCGCTGAATTAAGTGACTGTAAAAACAAACTCGCTACTGATAGATCATCTAATACAACATTATCTGCGGCAGCTGTCGGGAATTGCACAGGTGCGATTTCTAAAAGACTGGCTGTTGTTAAAAGGCTAAAAGGCTTTTTGTTGTGGAGCCAAAAAAAACAATCTTTGTTTCGCGCTTTGCTCCGGAAACATCCTCCGATGATCTTCGTGAGCATATTACATCTCAGCTGGGAGTGTTGGATTTAAGTATTTCTGTAACGAAATATAAATTTAAATCACAGCGATCTTATTCATCTTTCAATATACATTTACCTAATAATCTAATGCAGCGTGTTTTGAATCCGGAATTTTGGCCGGATAATGCGGTTATTCATGAGTTTGTCTATAGGCATAGAAAAGCCGCTATCACCAAAACAAATACTTCAAAATCTCGTTCGGCTTCAAAAAACTAGGAGATACCTTCCCTCTAACAATTCTTTATCAAAATGTTAGAGGTATTATTACAAAACTATCAGATCTGTTTCTTAAGTCCATGGATCTCGAATATGATATCATTGCATTCTCGGAAACCTGGCTTAGGCCTGAAATATTAAATCTGGAAATTTTTGCAAAGACTTACACTATTTACCGTAAAGATAGAAGTTTACCTTTGACTGGATTATCTAGAGGTGGTGGTGTGCTAGTTGCCGTGAAGTCTTCTTATTTTTCGCGTGAAGAAACACTTATTAGCGATGATGAAATTGATATTTGTTGCGTTATGTCAGAACTGATGAATTAGCTTTATACATCACCTGCTCTTACGTCCCACCGAATTCAAGCGAAAACGTCTATAATAAGCATCTTTGTTGCATCAAGATGTTGTCTGGTATCTTGCGAAGTTCGGATCGACTGTTGGTCCTTGGAGACTTCAATTTGTCTCTAGTTAATTGGCATACAAGTATTGATGATCCGGTAATCCTCTTACCATCATCTAATGGAAATGCGGATGTCAGTTTTTTAAATGGCATATCGTCTTGCGGTCTTCAACAGATTAATTATATTCGTAATTTGAATAACCGTTGCCTGGATCTAATTTTTGTGGATGATAAAGATAGTTTCGAGACCTACCGAGCCGCCCCTCTTGCAACACCGGAGGATATGCATCATCCCACGTTAGAAATTAAAACTGTGTGGCAGAATTTTTTAGAATTTCTCATCGTAGTGAAAAGCAATTCAAAAAGGAATTTTGCTTTAGTGAAACGAATTATACTACATTAAAGGATAGCTTATGCAATTTTGATTGGAGTTCTATTCTAAACTTAAATGACTTTCCTTCTGCGTCGTGCCTGGAATCGGCGGTAGACTTCTTTAATACTACACTACGGAGTTCCTTCAATTTCTCATTGCCACAGCGTTATGTTTCTGATACTTGGAGCCCTTCATGGTTTACTAAAGATCTGAGGAAATTGAGGAATTTAAAAACGAAATATTATAAATCGTATTGTAGGAATTGCACTACATTAACTTACCTAAACTACACTTCGACTAAATACCTATATCAACGTCAATGTAAACTTGCTTACAGTAACTACATAGGTAATATGAAATCTAATCTTCGATCTAATCCAAAGTCATTTTGGAATTTTGTTAACGCTAAGAGGAAATGTAATGAATTTCCAACCTTCATTAAAATTGGAAATACCGAGACGGATAATATTTCATCTATCTGCAACGCTTTTGCTGAGTTTTTTAAATCAACGTACTCGACCACAGCTTATTCACTATCTGAATATCCCTATAACATTGCCGCGGGATCTATCACTCATCCAATAATTGACGAATTCATTGTTCTAAATGCTCTTAAGGATATTAAATGCTGTTTCAGGCCAGGTCCAGATAATATACCATCATGTATTCTCAAATTTTGTGCTGAGGAGTTAGCAGCACCGATTAAAGCATTATTTGAGTATTCATTACGTTCTGGTTGTTTTCCTGCTGCCTGGAAGTCTTCATATATTATTCCACTGCATAAATCAGGGAATAGATGTACTATTAGTAACTATCGCGGCATTGCTAAGCTTAGTGCGTTACCTAAGCTTTTTGAGAAGATAATTACACACCAGATCTCCCGGAGTGTTTACGCAACTATTTCGCCATCTCAACATGGATTCTGTAGCGGAAAATCGACTACAACAAACCTACTATATTTTGTATCTAGAACTATTAACAACTTCAAAGTGGGTATGCAAACCGACACAATTTATACTGACTTCAGCAAAGCATTCGATGTTGTTAACCATAAGCTTCTTCTTTTAAAACTTAGCAAGTATGGATTTCCTTGCTTTCTTATAAACTGGATAGGATCCTATCTAAACAATCGGACTCAAACGGTATTGTTCAAAAATTCAACATCGAATGATTTTGTGATTACGTCTGGAGTTCCTCAAGGAAGTCACTTAGGCCCATTACTGTTCTTGATTTTCATAAATGATCTGCCGACATTTATAAGGAATGCGATGATCTTGATGTTTGCGGATGACGTAAAAATTTTTCTTTCTTATAAGAATAAAATTGACTCCAAGCTGTTGCAAGCTGATCTTGATTCCTTGATTAACTGGTGTATTGTTAACTGTATTAACTTAAACTTAAAAAAATGCAAACAAATGACGTTTGCCCGTTCGAGCTCTGTTTTCTATAATTATACTATTGGTAACTACAATTTGGATGTAGTAGAAACAGCTGATTATCTTGGAGTGATTCTGGATAAAAAATTGCGCTTCCATGCTCACGTCGACCGGATTTGCAACAAAGCCAACAGCGTTCTAGGCTTCATAAAGCGATGGGCTAAGGAATTTAAAGACCCCATATATTACACGGATTTTATATATAGCCCTAGTCCGACCGATTTTGGAGTATTCATCTCCAGTAAGGAGCCCTAATTACAATTGTTACATCTCTGAAATCGAATCGGTACAAAAGCAGTTTTTACTCTTCTGTCTTCGCTATCTTCGTTGGGACCCGCTTTTACGACTACCTTCATATGAATCCCGTCTTAAGCTGATTAATCTACCATCTCTTGAAAATCGGAGGATTATGGGAAACGCTATTTTCATCTATAAGCTGTTAATTGGGGTCGTCAATTGTGATTATCTGTTAAGCACCATTCAGCTCAACATCCCTCGACGCACATCAAGGAGATTTCAATTTATCTACCTTAGCGTATGCTGATCTACTTATGCCCAGCACGAACCATTTCGTAGCGCCTGTGCAGATTTTAACTCTGTTTTTTCGGTTATTAATTTCACAGATTCTGTTAATTTAACTAAATTAAAAATACTGAATTTCCTATCTAATCATTAATTTTATGTTTGTTTTTGCCAATATGCTATAAAGCCTTGTTATAGGCTTAGCATTAATTTAATAAATAAATAAATAAATAAAACTAGTGACTGATATTCTTTCATATATTCAGATTTGCATTCCTTTTGATCACATTTTAAAAGAACTGTTCCAGGGACCATAGGTGTTGATGCCGGCTTACAATCGAGCATATTCCAAGCTTCTAACAGCTTTTCCACGTAACGTCCTTGATGAATGGATATTGCACTACGAGAACCCACCCGCTCAATTTCCATTCCCAGATAAAATGAGATCGCTCCTTTGTCGATTGCTTCTACGTAATTATTAAGAGTTGCTATTGTTGACACCATTTCTGCATGACTTGATGTAGCCAACAGGATATCATCTACATATAAGGCGATTATGTTTATGTTGTTCCGGGACCTCTTGACGTATACGCAATTATCCGCCTTGCAACGTGAATATCCCATTTGTAGTAATACATCCGTAACCTTTTTGTTCCATTCACGACCCGCCTGTTTCAATCCATACAAAGACCGTTTAAGTCTGCATACCTTTGTAGGACTTTCTTTGTCTTCAAACATTACAGGCTGCCGCATGTATACTTCTTCATCCAGTGTTCCATTTAAATAAGCTGCAACGATGTTGCAGCTTTTTTCGTTTGGTTTTTCGACTAGATCCCAAGTTTGATTTTTTATTAACGAGTTGTATTCCAATTGCATTGCCTCCTTCCACTGCTCAGCGTTATCTGACTTCAATGCTTCTGCTACAGTATTTGGGTTCTCTATGACTGCATTCAGCATCTCAGGTCCAGACTCAGTGATATACTCTTTTCTTGGTCTACTTTGTCTTTCAAATCTAACCATTTTTGGTCTACCCCTTTTTCGTTTTCTAGGCACCACCTCCGCTTCTTCAGTTGCTGTATCCGGAATTGAAGCTTCGGTTGGATTATCTACTTGACAGGGATCTATATCTTCAGCCAACCTGTCCTCCGTATTATTTTCCGACCTATTTCCACCAAGATAAATATTCAGAAAATCGAAATCTTTCTTGCTTTCATTTTCTTGATAACTTTGATCAAATGAGTTTTCAAAAAATATAACATTTCTAGCTTTGACTAGTTTGTCCTAGAGTCCTTTTAGTTTTATCATATAATCTGTACCCTTTCGTACATTTCTCATATCCTATAAATGTTAGTTTTTTACCTTTTCGTTCAAACTTTCCTCTCTGAATACCTTTTACCAGCACAACTGCCTCGCAACCAAAAGTTTTAAAATGCGCCACCGATGGTTTTCTTCCAAACCAAATTTCGTAAAGTGTTTTATCATTCAAAACTTTAGTAGGTGATCGATTTCGAATGTACGATGCAGTATTCACAGCTTCTGCCCAAAGGTAATGAGGTAATTTTGAATTTTCCAACATGCACCTACTCATTTCGACAAGAGTTCGATTGATCCTCTCAGCCACACCGTTCTGTTGTGGTGAGTATGCAACTGTCGTTTGGTGTATAATACCATTTTCGGGAGACAGTCAAAATCCCGAATTACAAAATCCCGAAACGACAAAATCCCGAAAAATTTTAAAATCCCGAAACGACAAAATCCCGATGCGACAAAATCCCGAAATGACAAAATCCCGAAAAATTTTAATACCGAAATGAGAAATCCCGAAAATCACGAAATAAAATTTTAAATTAATGAAAAAATGACATTTAAGTCACAATTTTTTCCGAAGCGTAGTACGCGCCTACTTGCCTTTTTTTACAATGGGAGAAAAGCAAAGTTGTAATATCGAGAGAATTTTGTTGTCTGAAGGTTATAATCTATAATATGCAAAAAACTTCACATGACCGTGAGGATTCTGCTGATTGAGGGTTATGATCCCTGCCGCGGCCGAAGGCCGCCAATACGCAGAAAAACTTGTATGCAAAAAACTTCACATGACCGTGAGGATTCTGCTGATTGAGGGTTATGATCCCTGCCGCGGCCGAAGGCCGCCAATACGCGAAAAAACCTGAATGCAAAAAACTTCACATGACCGTGAGGATTTTGCTGATTGAGGGTTATGATCCCTGCCGCGGCCGAAGGCCGCCAATACGCGAAAAAACCTGTATGCAAAAAACTTCACATGACCGTGAGGATTCTGCTGATTGAGGATTATGATCCCTGCCGCAGCCGAAGGCTGCCAATACGCGAAAAAACCTGTATGCAAAAAACCTCACATAATCGAGAGGGCTTTGCTAAAATTTTTTTAATAATGTTTTTTTTTAATTTTTTAATAATAATTTTAGAGAAGTAAAAATAAGAGTAATTTTTTATTATTTTCTTAGAATTGTTTGCTAGTGGTTTTAAAATGTTTAAGAAGATGGAGAATACCGAAAAACTAGTTTTGTAATTTCGGGATTTTGTTATTTCGGGATTTTGTCGTTTCGGGATTTTGTCATTTCGGGATTTTGTCGTTCGGGATTTTGTCGTTCGGGATTTTGTCGTTCGGGATTTTGTCTTTCGGGATTTCGTTACCAACCCACCATTTTCAGATAATAAATTTTTAAAACCAGAATTTACATATTCGAGTCCATTATCGCTTCAAATACATTTTATCTTACGACCCGTTTGCTTTTCGACTTTAGTCATATAATTCTTAAAAGCTTTTAGAGCATCTGATTTACATTTAATAAAATGTATTGCCATGTATCTTGAATAGTCATCAATGAAGGAGATAAAATAAGTCATACCACCTTGTGAAGAAACTCTGATGGGACCACAGAGATCTGTATGCACGAGTTGTAATACATTATCGGTAAATATATTTGAATAATTTCCAAAAGGTTTTGCGCTAATTTTACAAAGAGCACAAGTAAAACATTCAAAGTTCTTTGGAATATTAATAGTATTAATACCTCGTACAATACTTTTCTTCGATAAAGTGCATAAATCCCTCACATTCAAATGGCCAAACCTTTCATGCCATTTCTTAAGGTTATTATTAGAATTTTCAGAAATTTGATTTGCCGTCTCATACTCTGTTTTCGATTTCAAATTGACACAAAATATTCCGCCTAACATCTCTGCCGTAAATATTTTCTTTTTGGTTTTTGTCTTAACAATCGTTATGCCTTTTTTAAATTCTACAACGTGCTCATTTTGAATTAGTTTGCTAATTGAAAGAAAATTCGAATGCAGACTAAGCAATATAGGTTGCTTTTTTTGGTCAATAAATGAAAATAATTCAGAATTGTTGCACATATGTGAAGAGGCGCCACTGTCTAAAATCCATATACAGTAGAATCTCAGAAAGATGAACGAATAAAAAACTTGGCTAGTTCATATTTTCGAAATGTTCATCTTTTCGAGTAGTAAAATGTTAGTTCAAGATTTTCATATATTGCACATATGTACAAACAATATACATATGTATGTATATACATATATACATATATAGTATGAAGAAAAAACAATTCAGGGAAAAAAAATTTCAATTAATTAAAGAAATATAAATATGTATACACATACATAGTTCACATATGTAATATACACGAAATTTATTAATTTTTTTTTTTTTAAATTATGAATTTTTGGTTGCTGCCCAGCAGAAAGTTGCTTGCAGTTAAGTACCGTTTTCAAATTGAATGTTTATGTACATTCAGAATATAGCGTTCATGTTTTTGAGTACCAAAAATTCTGCCAGTTCATCTTTCAGAGTACTGCAAGGTTAAAAATATTCCGTTCATCATTCTGGGTAGTTCAACTTATAGAACCGTTCATCTTTTAGAGATTCTACTGTATTCTTATTTTGGACATTTCTTTTACTTAATGCACTCATCAGGAGAGTTTCTGTAATGCTATTACAAGCCGTTTAGCATTGAGAACGAATATGCCCTCTCTTCCCACATTTGAAACATTTAATATTGTTATTTTTGGAAAAACTATTATTTGAACCTTTGTAAACCTTATGTGCCGTATTCCTATTATTTGAGACATACCTATTCGTTTTGTCTTCACCACGTGAGTTTACTGTAAAAATACTTTCAATTTTTCCTTCCGTTTTCTCGCCATGTCTTCGTTCTTCCTCTATTATTTTGGATATCAAATTTGTTAATGTTGGCAATTGATCTCTGCTTTCAATTGCTACAGCAAAATTATTGAAATCTTCAGGTAAACTACATAATAATAAAATGCATAAGAGGTCTTCTGGTACACATATATTAACTCCCTTTAATTCGTCCACAATAGTGCAAAATTCATTTTAAATTTCACCAATTTTTTGAATAAATTTACCTTTCGTGCTGGAGCATCTTGTTTATACAAACCGTGTAAAACATCCCACGCTTCCTTTGCTGATTGGCAACTTTTAATATGTATAAGCTCCGAAGATTTAACACACAATATTATATTTGCTAATGCTTTTTGATCATTTCTTTCCCAAATTTTCTTATCCTGTTGACTTGCTCCTTCCGCACATGCTTCATGGATAACTGTCCACAAATCCAAAGTGACCAAGAAACTCTTCACTTGAATTTCCCATGTGGTATAGTTTTCCCCATTTAGTTTCTCAATTTGAGCTACGGAATTCGCCATTTTGCTTTCCACCGATTTTCCAGAATAAAATTAATTCGGACCAATCAACTTTTAATCAATATTAATACCACCAGATAGAATCGCAAGAATCTGGGCCCATAACCTTTGTTGAATTATATTTATTAAAGCAATTCAAAATGTGAAAAAACGAATCAAACGTTTTCACAACTATTCAAGTCTGATCAGAAAAAATAATTAATGAATACAATACAAGCAATGCTATACAATAAAAAACAATATTGAAATCGTTAAGGTTGTTTATGTTGCGCAAAGTACAAACTCCAACACTATGCATGGAAAGAAAGTACGAACTTGACGAAACCATCAATGTGCACTGTATGGGTGCGTACATTAAAACCTGTGTATTCGTAGTTTCGCTCTTCACCACTTTTCTATTCCTATGCACTGCTTGGTTCTGCCTTTACTCGTGTGCAGAGGGCGTGAGGGACAGCGACTTTATAAAGCAACATTTTAAGCAATGAAAAACGAGAAAAGATTTTTTATGTTTTTAAATGTAAAGAAATTTTGAAATTATCATATAAAAGACGAAATGAGGGGCGGGGGAAGGGGAGTGGTGCAGTAAAAAATGAAAAATAATTACATATTGGCAATGAAAAAAATTTAAGTAAAAATGTTCAACTTAAAAGGTTTCATACGAGGATTAGCTTTACCAATTCTGTTCTTAAGGACATCGAAAACTCAGTGAAAACAAGATAACCGTACGAATAGCAGCGAGTCAGCGAAAAAATAAGATAGCTTAAGTGTTAACATCAACCTTCAAATGTGGAAGTTCTGAGAGTTCAAAGTCAGAAGTATATCGAAATGTTTCTTAAGCACTTCTGGTTCTTTACTGTTCTTTCTTAAAAATCGAAACGTAAAATTCAATAAATTATAATTATTGACCATTTCATGCTGTTTAAAAGAAAATGGCTGACTTGATATCGTTCTATTTAAACCTGATCTATAGATCTTACTCTGATGAACAAATTTGAAAGACTTCTCTACGACTTCACTTAATTCTACGACGTTAGTTTTCAAAATTTTTTTGTTGTTCGACAACAGTTCGACAATTTTAATATCATTTATATATGTTTCGAGTAAGCAGTGAAAAGAAGTGGTCAATATTCTTAAATTGCTCTTACAAACACTCAAGTCAAAGCTGCATTTTTTCGTTTATTCTTCAACCTGCGAGTACTTTCGCTGTAAGTTTGAATAAACACAAACACGCAATCTTTTTGTGAAAAGTTTAAAATATTTTTATTTTTTAAAAATTTTTTAATTTTTGCTTTAGCAGACGCTGCACAGTGGTTCGTCTAGAACAAGCTAGCTGGACAAAATTATTTTTTTGGTTTTTTGTATTTGTTAGGTTGTGAAAAGAAAAAAAATTGTATGGGACCGGGGTTGCTTGCCCCTTGTTTAGACGGGAGGGGGTAAACTAGAAATTTATAGAAAAAACGTAAAAACATGTTTAATCGATGAAAAAAGAAAAAACACGTAAGTAAGACATTTTTTTTTATTTAAGCAAAATATCCCAAAAAATTCTTGTTAAAATGTTGAAAACCGTATGGTTCTAAGTGGCTAAACCGTATGGTTTTCAAGAAAATTAATAATGTTTACTGACAAAAAGATATGTATGAGGACTAGTATGTGTAAATTTAATCAAAGTAGACATTTGCAATTAAATTTATTTTAAATTACATTACATTACATGTGTACATTTCTTTCCACATACACTTTCACATACTTTCGTCACTGTTACGACAGTGACGACATGTCGTCAGTATCTTTATACGAATCATTCACTGAATCGTTCAAGTCACTCCTATGTAAATTATATACATTTTTAGTGGTTTTTGTGGCTCCGGGAAATAACGCCCGAATGAAATAAGGCCCACTTTTTTTTTATATGAAGATTTGAAATCGTAAAATTTGGGCGTTATTTCATTTTTTTTGGGCTTTATTTCATTTTCAATAAAAATTAAAAAGGCACACTGTGGGCTTTATTTCATTTTGTTGTGGGCTTTATTTCATTTTTTTGTAAAAATTCTAAAATTTCTGAAAATTTCTGAAAAAAATGAAACGGCGTCAACTGAACTTCAATGTGGATATGCAGAACTTTAATGCATGCAGAAAGACCCAGAATAGAGGAAGAATTTTCAACAAGGAGATGGTTTTGTTGGCTGGGGGTTTTAATCCCTGCCACGGCCAAAGCCCGGCATGCAGAAGGACACTTTGCCTGCGCAGAAGGACCCTGGATAGAGGAAGGCTTTTCAACAAGAAGATGGATTTGTTGGCTGAGGGTTTTAATCCCTGCCACGGCCGAAGGCCGGCATGCAGAAATATACTCTGCCTGCGGAGAAGGACCCTGGATAGAGAAAGACTTTTCAGCAAAGAAGATGGTCTTGTTGGCTGAGGGTTTTAATCCCTGCCACGGCCGAAGGCCGGCATGCAGAAGGACACTTTGCCTGCGGAGAAGGACCCTGGATAGAGTAAGACTTTTCAGCAAAGAAGATGGTTTTGTTGGCTGAGGGTTTTAATCCCTGCCACGGCCGAAGGCCGGCATGCAGAAATACACTTTGCCTGCGGAGAAGGACCCTGGATAGAGGAAGACTTTTTTGCAAAGGAGATGGTTTTGCTGGCTGAGGCTGTTGAAAAGCCTTCCTCTATCCAGGGTCTTTCTGCGCAGGCAAAGGGTCCTTCTGCATGCCGGCTTTCGGCCGTGGCAGGGATTAAAACCCTCAGCCAGCAAAACCATCTTCTTTGCAAAAAAGTCTTCCTCTATCCAGGGCCGAAGGCAAAAGTCTTCCTAATCCCTGCCACGGCCGAAGGCCGGCATGCAGAAATACACTTTGCCTGCGGAGAAGGACCCTGGATAGAGGAAGACTTTTTTGCAAAGAAGATGGTTTTGCTGGCTGAGGGTTTTAATCCCTGCCACGGCCGAAAGCCGGCATGCAGAAGGACACTTTGCCTGCGGAGAAGGACCCTCGATAGAGGAAGACTTTTCAGCAAAGAAGATGGTTTTGTTGGCTGAGGGTTTTAATCCCTGCCACGGCCGAAGGCCGGCATACAGAAGGACACTTTGCCTGCGGAGAAGGATCCTGGATAGAGGAAGACTCTTCAATAAGGAGATGGTTTTGTTGGCTGAGAGTTTTAATCCCTGCCACGGCCGAAGGCTGTTGAAAAGCCTTCCTCTATCCAGGGTCTTTCTGCGCAGGCAAAGGGTCCTTCTGCATGCCGGCCTTCGGTCGTGGCAGGGATTAAAACCCTCAGCCAGAAAAACCATCCCCTTGCTGAATAGTATTTGTATATTAACCCATCCCATAAGTCCAACAGCTGCTTCGTAGCTAACGCATTTCAGCATTTATCGCAAAATTGGGCGTTATTTCATTTTTTATTTTTATTTCATTTTTTTATGAAATAACGCCCAATTTGGCAAAATGAGATAAGGCCCGCATTGTTCTCTCTTCTTATATATGTTCTTATATATGTTTAAGTATATATATACTTACCTACTTTTAAAGTATATATATATATATATGTATATATATATTTTATATATATTTTAAGTATATATATATGTCGGAGACACGGGGTTTTCTTCTTCGGTGTGGATGGCTTCTTCGATAAAACTCGGTTTTTTAATTTTCTCTCTAGGAAACGCGGCGATCTCGGCTCAGTCTATTTCTCGTTCAGTCTATTCTTTTCAAAGATGACACTGCTTTTAGCTCTTGTTGTAGACGTATTCTAGTAGTGATGTCTGATGTAAATGCCAAGCGCTGACCCTAGGCTCATACTGAGAAATATTCGCCAATATCATGGATACCGCAATCTGTTCGGTCGATAAGTCCTTCCAACGAGACATCAACGAGATCATCATGGTTGCGGCATAAGCAGCTAGACACTCATCATCTCTAGGCTTTGTCTTATTTATGTTGATTAAAAATGCTGCTGCAGTCTCTGGACAATCATACCTTGTGATGAAAATATCTTTAAATTCATCCCATGTCATTCCAGGGTAAGAGACATGGGACAACCACGTAGATGCTTGTCCTTTTAGTGCTCGATTTAGCATTATCATCAATGAAGCGCTTTGTAGTGGCTGGTCAGAAACGCACATGTCGACCATTGTAACCCATGCACGGGGATTTGCGTCTGCTTCATCGGGATTAAAATGCGGTAATTGAATATTCTCGCTTATAGGCATTTTCATAGCTTGTACAAGCGCAAGAAAATTTTTATGTTGTTGCTCAAGCAGCAGACGCCACTTTCCATCATTCGTGAGAGAATCTTCTTCTGGAGGCTGTCGGCTACATCCCACTTCTGATGTCAGAGACACGGGGTTTTCTTCTTCGTTGTGGATGGCTTCTTCGATAAAACTCATTTTTTTAATTTTCTCTCTAGGAAACGCGGCGATCTCGGCTCAGTCTATTCTCGTTCTGAAAATTTTATTGATTTTTGATTTTCAAAATCAAAACTCCTTTCTTTCTTTTTAATTAACTTTTCAAGTACTTTTTAGAATACTTGCCGATTTCACCCAAGTATCTATCACCAACCGAGATAGATACTTGACGTTTCATTAACCAGTTGATGCTTTCCGATATATATATATATATAGCGTCACGGTGTTACCGTCAGTCACGAATATTACATAAATCTTCAATCTTTTTCTCGTTTGTTTCGTTCTGATTATTTTAAATTATAATTTTACCATTAAAAAAATTTTTAAAAAATTAGCCAAATCGGTCCAGGCCTTCTTAAGTGATTTGGTTACCAACGAACCATTTTGGGTGGTCGCCACCTTTCTCCTATCATGACCACAGTCGTGTCTATTTTCCGAAAATTCTTACCGATTGATGTTGACCATTCACCATTTTGTGTGTCGCCTCGTACCTCCCCCCATGACCAAAGTCATGTATATTTCCCGATATTTCTTATTGATTGGTGCAAAAAATAAATTGGATTAAAACACCCCCGGGTAACCACTTTGGGTGATAACCTTAGAATCAGAAAACTTCGCGGGCATGCGTACAACTACAAAACCGTGTATTGAAATTATGACTATTTTGAGCCATGCCAGACCGTGACACGCCCATTTTAACCACTTAGGGGGCGGACTTCTTGAAAGTGTGTTCTTATTACACCTCTACGGTGTAATACCAATCGCCATACAAAATTTTAGCTTCCTGGGCCTGGAAGTATTGAAATTATGATTGAAATTATTTTGAGCCATGCCAGACCGTGACACGCCCTTATTAACCCCTTAGGGGGCGGACTTCTTGAAAATGTGTTTTCATTGCTCCTCTACGGTATAAGACCAATCGCCATACAAAATTTTAGCTTCCTGGGCCTGGTAGTACTGAAATTATGGCCATTTTTGATCATTTCAGACCGTGCAACACCCCTTTTAACCACATAGGGGGCAGAGTTCCCCCTTTGGGGACAAAAACTAACTAAAAAGGATACTTGCAACCTAAGTAACATACGCTGTAAGTATAAGGTCAATCTGTCGGGTGGTTCAGCCGTGAAGTGCAACAACCCTTTTAACCACATAGGGGGCAGACTTCCCCTTTTGGGGACAAAAACTAACTATAAACGATACTTGCAACCTAAGTAACATACGCTGTGAGTATGAAGTCAATCTGTCGGGTGGTTCAGCCGTTTTTATATATTAAGATATACACTATATACACTATACAACTCCTATATTGTATATTTACTTATATATACTTAAAAAGTAGGCGTAACAGAAGTAGGATGTTTTCCATTTTCGATGTCAAAGAGCTCTACGTAGCGTAGGAGAGAACATTCATGGCAACTTCTATGACGATGCTTCAATTCGTTCTCCTATAATTGTCGCTTCTGTCACCAGTGGGCGGAACACGCCTAATTTAGGAATATACATATTTACGTCTGAGACGTTTGACATGCGCTAAAAATTTTATCTTTAAATGCACTCAGTGTGAGGCATTTTTTATTTCAAATAACAAATAATGGGTTGGTAACGAAATCCCGAAAGACAAAATCCCGAACGACAAAATCCCGAACGACAAAATCCCGAACGACAAAATCCCGAAATGACAAAATCCCGAAACGACAAAATCCCGAAATAACAAAATCCCGAAATTACAAAACTAGTTTTTCGGTATTCTCCATCTTCTTAAACATTTTAAAACCACTAGCAAACAATTCTAAGAAAATAATAAAAAATTACTTTTATTTTACTTCTCTAAAATTATTATTAAAAAATTAAAAAAAAAACATTATTAAAAAAATTTTAGCAAAGCCCTCTCGATAATGTGAGGTTTTTTGCATACAGGTTTTTTCGCGTATTGGCAGCCTTCGGCTGCGGCAGGGATCATAATTCTCAATCAGCAGAATCCTCACGGTCATGTGAAGTTTTTTGCATACAGGTTTTTTCGCGTATTGGCGGCCTTCGGCCGCGGCAGGGATCATAACCCTCAATCAGCAAAATCCTCACGGTCATGTAAAGTTTTTTGCATTCAGGTTTTTTCGCGTATTGGCGGCCTTCGGCCGCGGCAGGGATCATAACCCTCAATCAGCAGAATCCTCACGGTCATGTGAAGTTTTTTGCATATTATAGATTATAACCTTCAGACAACAAAATTCTCTCGATATTACAACTTTGCTTTTCTCCCATTGTAAAAAAAGGCAAGTAGGCGCGTACTACGCTTCGGAAAACATTGTGACTTAAATGTCATTTTTTCATTAATTTAAAATTTTATTTCGTGATTTTCGGGATTTCTCATTTCGGTATTAAAATTTTTCGGGATTTTGTCGTTTCGGGATTTTGTCGCATCGGGATTTTGTCGTTTCGGGATTTTAAAATTTTTCGGGATTTTGTCGTTTCGGGATTTTGTAATTCGGGATTTTGACTGTCTCCCCAAATAATAAATAACATAAATTTATCTTATTATTCATCAAATTCGAATAAAATTTTTTTATTCTTTATTTGTTTTTTTTAAATAAATGAGAATTTTAATAAAATTTTATTCAAATAACAAACAACAGAAACAATAAATATATAAATAAGAAAACAATTTCTTGAAAATTGAATACGATAGATACTAGGATTTTGCCATTTAAAAAGAAAAACGGGTATATTTTGTGAATATTTGTTAACATTATTGAATAGGTTTATTTAAATTTGACTTTAAAACCACTCTCTTCTCAAACATATCATCAGAAATTTTGTGTGACCGTGGTAAATCCAGCATTGTCGCATATAAGAAAAGCCGTTCCACCCGGAGCCGACGATGGCAAAGTGGTGTTCGTTTTTATAAATATTTTTCTTATAGTCGGGTATTTATTTAAACAATCGAGTGTTCTGTCATCATCGAAGAGATATTGGAGTACCTAATTAGGAAAATTGTATCTTTTACTAAAATTATTATGATTATTTTTTTACCTCCAACTCCCAAGTTGGCACCAAGCATGCATCCCGTTGAAAACTGGTGCTTGAGAAAGCGAAAAAGTCATTCGAGTTGTCCCGGCTTACAGTTTTAGCGACTGTTGCATTTAAAGCCTTCTCTGAAGCGACTTCTTTCTTCAGCAAGCTAAGCAAGGGTTGATGGCATTCTTCTTTCACTAAAGTGAACCACCTATTTTTGAAGCGTGGATAAGATAAAGCTGCAATAACTGATGACTCAGCTTTAGGAGTAAAGTTTAGCAAGTCGCAGAACCGAGTTGTAATGCAGTTGTGCAGAGAAATTGACAGTTGCTTACAGTACACCATTGGTTCTCCTTTAATAGATTCCAATTTATTTTTAACCGACAAAATGCATGGGAGTAAAATGCCAAAGTACATGTTATCTTCATTCTGCAAGATATCTAGTGCCTTTGCTACCGGCTGCATACGCCTTACATATTCGGAGATGTATTCAAACTCATGCTCTTTGAGAAAATTTTTTATATTAAACTTTTTGGCCAAGTTAACCATATTCTCCTTTATGGTGTATATTTCTCTCAGAGCGTCGAATAGAGAGTTCTACCTTGTTAATTCTGGACGGCTCAAAGTATGCCCTAACAAATCCTTTACAATTTCCGCCGATTTAGGCCGTTGTGAAGCTTTCCACAAAAAGTTGCACTCCTCCATGACGAGACTATGTATCTTTTCAAGCTACAAATTAACTGAGAGTGTGCGCTTTACGTCTGCTGATGCACAGAGATTCAAAGTGTGGCTACTGCATCTAATATGATTAGGAAGTGTGGATATATCAGCGATGCGAATTTCCGATACATAAATATCTTCTTCATCGCTGTCTGATGCTATATCATCGTCACCATTCAAATTGGATACATGTTCTCTTACAATTATATTCTTGTCGACGCTGAAAACTTTGAAAGCTTTTACAAAATTGCTTGCGTTGTCGGTTACTGTTGCGATAATCTTATTTTGATTGATACCGTATTCGGCATGTGTCTCTGTTAAAATTTCCGAAATTTTGTCGATGGGTACCTTTAAATCGCTTACAAGCCAGAGCTGCAGACTGCCTTTCCATTGAGTGAGTCTCTATCTAGTGTGCTGTTACACCGAAAAAGCTTCGCCTTTTTGAAGACCATATGTCAGCAGTAGTACAGACATACATGGCAAATTTAATTTTCTCCTTTATACTTTCCACATGCCGGTTATAAAGGCTGCTTTCTCTACCAATTTCTCTACCAAGTTGGCGTCGAGAGAGCACTGAACATGAGCGACCACTTTCTACTATTTATTTAAAGTAGGGATTCTCCACTACTCTCAAGGGTATTAATGAATGTACAACAAACTTCACAATGCGCTCATTCAAAAACTGTTGCGCATCTTCTGAACAATCTTTCCTGCGTCCGATGTTCCGCTGATTTTTTAGTTTGGGTTGCTTCGGATTTCCTTTTTTATAAAGGCGATACTCTTCCACAGCCTGTTCTCCATGCTGCCGTTTTAGATGAGATATGAAGTTCGATGTCGAGTTTTTACATCCCTTTATTTGTACTCTCTTTGGCTGGCATTTCATGCACAAGGCCGTAACTTGGTTGAAGCCGAACTTTTCTGGATCTGGTATGATTTTGAAAAAATTTCCAGATAGTATACATGCTACACTGCCTCCGGCTGCCTCCGTTTCTGCCGATTCTTCGACTGTATTAATTTTTTGATGATTGGATGATGTAGGGGTTGATGGTATAAAGGTTGTTAATGGTTACTGGGGACGCAGTAAAATACCAGTGTTTTAAGTGTTTTCAGTGTTTAGTGTTTTCAGTGTTGTAATTATAGAACTTACCAGCTACTCTTTCATATTAAATTTGAATTTTCAATTTGAATTTTCAATTTAGTTCAATTTTCAATTATTTTGAAATTTTTTATTTAAAAATTTGTTTGATTAGAAACACATTGATTATTTATTATTCCAATTGACTAATAACGAATAACAAATGAGGAATAAAAATAGTAAAATAATTTTTTAGAATAACGAATAAATTAATAAAACCATGACAACGAATAACGAATTTTATTTGTTATTCTTATTCGATAATAATAATAATTAATAATTATAATAACAATTTGATAATAATATATTCGAATAATGCCCTACACTGAATGCACTCTACCAGCTGAGAAATTGAGCTATAAGCACGGATGAATTCATACTCCCTATAAAAAGTAGGCGTGACACTAGTCCGATTTTCCCTATTTTCAATATCAAACAGCCTAGGATAACAGAGAATATTCGTACCAAATTTCATGACGATACCAATTCGTTCTCCTGCAATTGTTATTTCCAGAGGCGGACGGATTGACGGACAGACAGACAGACGGACGGATAGGCTAAATCGATTCAGGAGGTGATTCTGAGCCAGAATATATATAAATTTCTGTACCTGCCACGCCTTTTTTACTGCGGGTCAAACGGAAGGGCAAAGTGAATATGTTTGCCCTCATCCTTTAGAATGTAGGGGAAAAAACATAGATGTGCAAATATATCGCAATGAAATTTTATACCGAGTTAAAATAGATGAACGCGCGTATAATATACAATAATAATAATAATAATATATGTATATAAATTTCAGAGCGGGTACATGAGGTGACATTTAACTTTTCTTCTTGTGAAGTTGAAGAAGGAAAAAAATTTTTTTTTTTTAAGATTGTATTTATAAATTATTTCTAAAACATATAACTATTAAATTTATCCTTAAAGAATACTACTAACCCTCAGTTTAAAGCTGCATAATACAAAAATATTCCAGGACTTCTTTAACGTGAATAATAATCGTATTATCAGATGAACAACCGCAGCAAATTTTCCTTAAAAATTTACGTTTTCCTATAGACCTACCCGCCTATATTAGAATTCCTAAGAATTCTAATTGTGTGGATTCTCTCTTTGTATTGCGATAAGAATATTCACGATAGTAAATTTTTGTTTTTGTCCAGCAAGCTTTTTCTAGGCGAACCACTGTGCGCTGTATACAAAAATATATTTTTTTCTCCTGGCAGCAAAAGTTATTAATTTAATTTTTATATGAACAGATTTTGTTTACAGAAGAACCCAGTCCCATCGCCAAAACTCGCCAAAACTCGCAAAATGGGAAAAAAACGAAAAATTTAGTTTTAAAAGTGCAGCATTTTCGAATATCCAAAGTACGAGTATGTATTTCGCGTTCACCTTTTAAAATACAGTACTTTTAACAACTTTCGTTTGCCTTTATCTCTTTAGACCGTGGTTCACTTTCCCCAGAGACTTTATACCGTTATGTACTTTTTTTAAAGTACAGTTTTTTTTACTTTTACTTTTTTGTCGTAGTTACTGTTGTTATCGCTGCAATTGTTATAATTGCCAGTTCCTGTTGTTGTTGTTACTATTATTTTCGTTGGTTTTGTAGCAGTTTAGCAACCTACATAAAAGCTTTTGCAACCAATTAAGTCTTTAAGCCAGCAAGTAGAACAAAAACAACAACAGTTGTTGGCTGACTTAATAACGCGTGTGTGTGGTTGTTTGAGTACAACCCATAAGTGAGTATGTATGGCGTTAATATAATCAAGTATGGAAACAATCGTATTTAAAGGGTCTTGTGTTAGAAACTAGTATACAATTTTGTTCGTAATTGTAGTTGTTTTATATGAAATAAAGGTGCTGCTATTGTTAATGAGGTGCCAAGCCAGTATCAGCATGCCATCAAAACTACCAACAAAGCCACCGACCAACCATTAACTAACTAATACTCGTACATAAACTATGTAATAACTAAGAATAAGTATTCTTGCTATATACATACAGACGACTAAAGCTAAATACATATCTACATATGCACATACATAAAATTTATATTTCTCTAAAAGTGTATAATTTGTAGAAGTAAAGAAATTAATAACGCAAGGAAGTAAATCATCCATGATGAGACTTTTTAAGCTACTGATACTATGATACTATGTATATTATGCAATGATATATTAACCTCTTTTTCAACATTGATGTAACCTTAATTCGAAACTAACAAGAAACCTACACTCTCTCCACACCCCCTCTCACTCTCTCTCACTAGGTTTTTGCTACACTGGAAATTATTTCAAATGAAACAACTTTTTACAATCATGGCATTTTCTTGATTTTGCTTCTTTTGTATAAATAAACCATGAATATATGAATATATTTGAAAATAAATTTTAAAGCTTTCATTGGAAAATATGTAAATTTTAAAGAGGGAAAAGGTATATATCTCATCTCATCTCTCCCGCTACAACAATTTCCTAAAAAAGGGAGCAGAAAAAATTTAAAGAAAATCACAAATAAGGCATTTACAATAAAGTCTATGGAATGTTATTGCATGAACTGAGCCAATTCGGTTTAGTTTCTTGGCTGCTCCCTGAAACCATTTTAAAGTGCCGACATTGAACAAAAATGTGAAAAAGTGAAAACATCTTCTTCCTCTTCTTCTTCTTCTTCTTATTCTATCGCAGCAACCACACTAAAGCCATTGTCTTTCTCTTTGGCATACATTAAAATGTAAATTAGAAGCAGCGAATATTAACTAATGGATATTGAAAAGAAAGAATTTCCTCTTTTTGTCTCTTTCTGCCTTTGTTTGTGTTTGTGTCTGCGTCTCTCTCCCGCTCTCTTCCTGTCACTGTTATTAATTTGTCACTATTATTACCATTCTTTCCTTAAAACACACAAAAAACAATCACACGATTTTAAGCTGTTCACAAACACTCACAGTATGTGTGCATACTGAGTGTGCACTGCTCAGTGTATGCACAGAATCATGCATGACCTTTCGTCATGGAGCATCACACTTACCGCCTTATCCATACCAATCTCCGATAATTAATGATTTCAAACAGAAGGGGAAATTGTTGTCAATGGAAAATGTCGTCATGGTGTGATCTTTTGTAGGTTTGAGAGCTTTTGAGAGATTAATTTTTAAAATTTTTTAGATTTTCTTATTTAATTTGCTTTTTTCCAATTTTTTTAAAATACAAATTAGTACCAAAACATATAGAAATAAAGCAAACGTGAAATTAAACGCTTTTCCAAAAAAAAAAACGGTCGACGTGATGAATAAACCGGTAGATGCTTTCATGTTAGTCATGTTAAACAAAATTTTATTTTATTGTGAATTAAATTTTTTTGTAGATACAGATGAGATGGGTTTTTTTTAGCTGTCAATATTTTTTACTCAAAAGCCTTCGAAAACAACATGCATGATTTTTCTTCGCTAACTGTTGGACGATTTCTCATGGATGAATCTTAGGACTGCTGGGCAGACACTCTACCGAGCACACACGCAACCCATATTTTTTCTATAATAAAAAAAAGTTGGTTCGTTTTGGTTCTTGTTAATTGTTGTTTAGTTTCTTGGCTGCTCTGTGAAAACGTATTCTTCGTCTTTTTCTTCAAACGTAGCAACCACATTGAAGCCATTGTCTTTTTCTTCGGCGTACATTAAAATGGAAATTAGAATCAACGAATATGAACTAATGTTTAGTTTTTCTTGTTGTTGTTGTTGTTGCTAACATCAATAATAAACACAGATTGTTAGATAAAAACTACTAAATCCATATAAGCCCTTGAAGAGTCTATGTCAAACAAAACGCTTTTCGAGTTAAAACCCTTCATATTTAACTCGATTCTTTGACCGAGTTTATAAGATCCTTATCAGTAGACCAGTTTATTGTCTATCGAACTACACCTTTTCCACATATACTTCCGATTATTACAGATTAGTTGCAGAATATTTGAAATGGACTTCAGAATAACGACATCGACTTCAGAAAAGGGCAAATATATTTCAGAATTTTCGCATTTAATTTCACAAATGTTCAATTGAACTTCAGAATAGTCAATTGGACTTCAGATTTTTTCAAATGGACTTCAGATTTTTACTTATGGACTTTAATAAAAATCCCTATATTACCTTTAACATAATTCTTCGCCTTCGACCAAATTGTTTCAATAGGGTTCAACATTGGAGAGTATGGTCCTGGTTGGATAATTTTATCTTATTTTTCCGCAAAAATAAATTTCCGAAGTCCAAGGAGATTTTCTGCACTCCATATGTAAAAATCTGAAGTCCATTCGAACAAATCTTAAGTCCAATTGACTATTCTGAAGTCCATTTGAACATTTCTGAAATAAAATTCGAAAATTCTGAAATATATTTGCACTTTTCTGAAGTCCATCTCGTTATTCTGAAGTCCATTTAAACAAACCTAAAGTCGAATTGATAATTTCTGAAACTAAATTCGAAAATTCTGATATATATTTGCCCTTTTCTGAAGTCCATGTTGTTATTCTGGAGTTCATTTAAACAAATCTGAAGTCCAATTGACTATTCTGAAGTCCAATTGAACATTTCTGAAATTAAATTCGAAAACTCTGAAATATACATATTTGCCTTTTCTGAAGTCCATGTCATTATTCTGAAGTCAATTTGAACAAATCTGAAGTTCAATTGACAAATCTGAAGTCCAATTGTAAATTTCCAAAGTAAATCTGAAAACGGTTTAGTAATTCATCGTGTTTAAGAGCAGAAAGACTTCCATTTCTCAGGAATCAAATTCTCTACTTATCCATTTTGACTTTTAAGGGCTTGTAGATATTCATATAAGTAAACGACAACAACAACAAAATAATAAAAATTACTTTTAAGTTTCTAAAGTGTGTTTCGATAGTTTTTATTATTATTAAATTTGTGTTTATATTATTGTTGTTGTTTTTGTGTTTCAGGTTGAGGTTGCTGTTGCTGCTGTTACTATCTTGTTCTTATTGTCTGTTTCGTACTCTTGCACATAGTTATTACACTGCCCAACGACCTTCTCCGTATTCGTGCCTACCTCTAGCGACTTAGTCAGCCCGTCAGTCCGATAAAAGAGCGAGCTCTCACCTTCTCATCACCCGCTCACAGAAATTACTCTAATGCTCATTATCAAAGGTTGACAGCTTTTCAACCCTCAAGACAAATGCTCGTAGCTGTTGACAGTTACGACAATGGGCTCGCAATACAACAACTGGCAATACAGCTTGTCACAAAGTCATTTCAGGTTGTCATCATAAAACTAGTAATTTTCATGAAAAATTGAATAAATCATTGTTTTCCAGGTTGTTGCTGGTTGTTGTTGATTTTTTTTTGCTCGCAGGCGACTGTGTTGGACAAAATTATAATGGAATACGAGTATTTTTATAAAAAAAAATTTCGTGACGAAATTCAATTTATGTATTTTAATAACAATTATTTGAACACTTACTCGGTAACTCGGTAACGGTATTCCTGCATTTAAAGTACCTCTGCGAAAGAGACAAACGACTCTAAATCCTAATTGTTAAGTTTTTGTCAATCAGTTAATTGTTAAGCGATATTGCATCCGATATTGGAGTTTTTTTCATTTCGGTATTTACAAAAGTTGGGATTCACATTTTGTCGTTCCAGGATTTTTCATTTCGGGATTTTGACTGCCTCCTAAACTCTAAAGACGCATCTCAACTGAAACTACCCATACCCTTCCCTAAAACATAACGTAATTCACAATAAAAAATATTATTTGTCATATTTTAAATCACAGGTCGCTGTCAACTGGACATCGCTACATTGGTAAAGAAAGTTTTAACACCGGTTTTACGAAATTTTAGAACCGGTTGTCAATATGAACATTCACTCCATATGTGGTGCTTTTTCTTTATTCAAATTATTCCTTTCGTTCTTCATATTGATCATCGCGCTTTTCACATTAACAACCGTTATGTTCATATTGACAACCACGCTCTTAATGTTGAAAACGAGTTTTCATGTTCAAAGCCCAAACGCAGGCTTCTAACTTAGTTTTTATGCGTTACCACCGAAGTAAAAATTACAAATTTACAATTAAAAAATAAAAAATATCTAATGCAAAAAACGCGACACTTGATCTAAGCTAATTGAGAATTGATAATTGATCTAGATACTTATATATTCATATCAATCTAAATTTAGTTAAAGTTCAATTAAAAGTAAAGTGGTTTATATGTATGTCGTTATATTTCCTGCAGTTAATATAGTGACGTAGCTACGGGGGACGGCGGGTACGGTACGCCCCGGTGACACAATTTTAGGGGTGAAAACCAAGCAAAGCACCCATACAATTAATTATTATATGTATATTAAGTAGCAATGGAAATTATCTTTAAACGCAGCGTAAAAACCACTTATTGAGTAATTCAGGTAGAAATGTAAATACATTTCTAACGAACCGAACGACAAGATTCTGAAACGACAAAATCCTGATGCGATAAAGTCTCAAGCTTAAAGAACGAATCCAACATAAAATTTTTCGAGATTTCTAAATGGTCCTGGGTGAAGGCCTAAGGCCGCAGAAAAGCATTACAACCTTTAGTAAAACCCGACACTTACTTGATTGCCAAATTTTTTCTGCGTTTGGAGTTCTCTGGGTGAGCGTCGTATGGCCGATGAAAAGAAAAATCCCGTTAAGCCAAAAATGGGCCAGAGTATATTGATAAAAAGTGTCAAACAGTGAGCGCAGTATAACAGCGCAGTATAACACATTTGACAGTTAACCCTTCAGAAAGTTCTATCTGAGCAAAATAAGACCTTATATTTTGCCATGCTTACCTCCCTCCTGAAAAAATCTTACAGATTCCTCGACAACTGAGTGTACTCGTAGATTTCCATTTAAGTTACTTAATTACGCTTAGTAAAAACATAAAAATTGCCATCACAAAAAAGATTGTATAGGGGTGACATCACTACTTCCAAACCGGATGTCACCCACTCTAGCTACGTCACTGGTTAATAATCTTATGAATCATGTGAAGATTTCTTCTTGTTCAGATCGATAAGGATTTTAGAGCTCTGTACCCTGACATCAAATCCATTTTTACCTTGTGGGAAACTTCCTTTGAAAAACTGAAGAGCCTTGTGGTCGTTAATTTAAAGGACAAAGTTGTTGCGGAGTAAAAAAATGTAAATGTTGAAGTTGTTCGTATTAATATGAAGACCGTGGTTGTCAATATAGGTTGTAAATTGGTTGTCTGTATGAAAATCATGGTCTTCAAAGCAGTCTTTAAAATTGAAAACCTTGCATTCGTCATATCGAAAACTGCGTTTACTGGCTCAAATTTGACAACAAACTTTTAGCATTGAAGACAAATGTTTTCAAATTTTTTGTATTTTCATATTACTTGTACATTTATAAGGTATGAAATTAAGTAAGTAGCTGTAGTTCTGTATATCTTTAAGTTTATATCTTATGAGAGATATAATATATGTATATCTAATCTAAGAAATAATGTATTTCGCCAGTTTAACTGAATTTTAACTCAATTTATTCATGCAGCATAAGAAAAAAATTATTCAAACTAAAAATTGCAATATGTCTTGTTGCTGTCAAAACTAATATCAAAGAAAAAAGATATTATTTTGCCCATTATAAAAGATGGAAAAAGGTTCTGAGAGGGACGAGTGCGGTAAGACAAAACGGTGGGAGGGTAAGAACTTACCTGTATCGCCAATTGCTACCGTAGTCGCAACTGCATCAACATCGACAGCAAATGAATCGACAAAAGTGGGCCAAGACTTCTGAAAAACTAGTATTATCTCAACAAATTTAAAATAATTTCCGTTGACTGCAATAAAAGGCACTTAAAAGCTTACGATTTACTTGTTCTTACCACAACCGAAAAGAATAGACCAAAAAGTGGGCTAAGTAAACACTGCGACCAATGAACAATAACAATGATCCCAATAAACGATGCGAATGAAAAAAGCGAGAGACGTTGTCGAAATATTGCAAATTCAATTCATTGTGGTCGTAAGAGCGGACGACGAGGGCATTAACTTCATTTGCCTCGACCACTGACTTCAACGTAACATCGTTCCGTTGGGCGTCCTCCTTCGGTGGCCTTGAACAACAGAACTATTGATGACCCCGGATTAAATAAAATCGAATCAACAAGAAGTTAAAGCACTGATTCCAGCTCACGGTCATCCGGACTCAATTTGGAGAGTGCTTGGCCCGATTTATATCTGCTGCCAAAGGAATAACAATAACACAAAAACGGTACGGCCCGAATTGTTCCAACTACAGTGCCATCGAGATCGAAACAAGTGCTCTCCAACTCTCCCGACTTATTGTCGACTCGGGTTAGAAAGTCGAACTGGGTGAGTTGAGGGCTTTGTAGAATGGACAGTCGTTCGCTTGGGTGGTCTATCGTTCCTTACGAAAATTATTGTGCGCCTTTTGTCTCAACGACAAAAGTCATGAATTTCATTCCGAAAACGCTCACTTACACAGAATTCGTGCTCGATCTTCGCGTCGAGATTAGCACAAACAACTGAGAGAGAAGGTTATGTAAGGATTATCGCAGTAGAAGGGCGCACACGTAGACAAATTTAAGTTTATCGCTTTAATAGTATGAACTCTGATCGCCCCTCTCTGCCGGCAGATGCTTGTGTAAACACAAAGAGCGAGGTGCCTCTTCTTTGAATGCTTAAATTAGAACATTTAAAAGAGGATGGGTAGGCGTGACAGTGGCAATAAGTACGTTGGCGGAGAGTGCCGTGAATACAAAAGTGCATTTTGGAACTTAGCCACTTTTTGGTGGTTGGTGGTGGTTACTGCATTTATGCGGGCTGTTATTCTGGTCTTTGGCAGATGAACAAATTCGGTTTTAGAAAGGCTTTCCACTACGATTTATATCTACATCTTGGTATTATGCGGTTATCCTTGTAAAACGGATTCTAAACATTGACACAAGAGCATTTTTTTAATTTTTGAATATTTAATTCTGTGAAGTATCTTAACTACTTTTTTCGAACTTAAGGCTAGTAGTACGTACAAGTAAAGTTTTTCCGACATTTTCACGTGATCTCATTCTACATAGAGAACTCTGCCTCGTACTTGGATCTCCAGCAGCAAGGACTGCCTCCTTCCCCCTCCTTCCTTTCCCCTGGAAAAGTATACCTCGTCTTCGGTCTGGTATCTAGAAAAATCTGCATCGTACCTACTGGGATTTCGTCTCTGGTAACCGCAGCAGGCGGAATTGAGAGAGAATTTTTTTTATTGACAGAAAATTTATGAAACATCTACCCTGCGCAGTCAGGGTAGCCGCAAGTAGCATAGCAACAACCGAACATAGCAACAACCGAACATAGCAACAACCGAACATAGCAACAACCGAACAACCGTTTTCGTGAGAAAACGGAAACAATTGAAAATACAGTCCTTATAGACCATCAAAACCGTCCGGTCCAATGAAGGAACCAAAACATGCCTAAAACGAGTCTTCAGGATATTTGCAAGTTATCATTATCAATTGTCTACAACGAAACTGTCGACAAACTGGAAATATTTAAGCAAACCCTTCGACTGAACCACTTCACTCCAGCCGTGAACACAGTAAGCCGCCATAGATCTTCTAGGCCAGGAGTAATACAAAGTAAAACAATAAAGACAAATAAAAGCAGTGACAGGGTCATCCCGGAAAAGGAGCTGGATCAAATGAGACTGGTGAAGGAGACGGACGCAATAATCCATATCTACCAAAAGGCATACGATGCCAAACAATTGCAGCAAGCAATTAAAGCTCACTTTGAAGAAACAAACAAAGAGCAGAAACTCCGAATGGAACGCAAAAAGTTAAAAATTCAACTTGATTCCTTAAAACACGAAATCGAGACACACTACGAGGAAGGACAAGAGCGCTTGAAATGCGCAGATGAAAATATTGCCGAATTACGTCACAAGCGCAAGTATGTACAGCACATTAACGATCTCGAATGCAATTTAATCCAAAAATGGGAGGAAAGTCGTCAGGAACAAGCAGGGATTGTCTGCGATAAGCTGAAGCAAGCGCTCCAACAGCAAATCCGCGGACTGCAGAAAAAAATCGACAACGAACGACGCTTCATTTGTGAGATAGAAGCATTCTATCGTCAGCAAATAGAAGCACTTCACCAACATATCGCCGGGTGGACGGAGAAGTACTCCAGCAAATCGATGCGGCAGGAGGAACTGATAGAAGAAAAGCATCAACGCATTCAGCAGCTGAGAGCAACACACGAACGACATACAGAAAAACATGCACGCCGAAAGCAAGAAATCGACGATTATATACGGCAGAAAGCTGAGGAGCAGCGATCGCTGGCGTTGCAGAGGCTTCAAATAAAGGCAGCGCTACAAATTCAAGCGTGGTGGCGAGGAATGATGGTACGTCGGTGTCTGGGGCGCTACAAGAAGACAGTAATCAAGAAAGCTAGAAAGGACAAGGAAAAACTAAGAAAATAACTGAGGTAAACAAAAATATGAGAGAAATAGTTATGAGCAGGAGATGAGAGCATACTCGATATTCTCCTAGACGAGAGACGAGACTTTTTAGTCGTGGCGAGATCCTGACGATTTTTATCAATAGAACAAGAATCCGAAAGCTCCCGCTCTTGCGAGCCACTAGAGAGAAGAGAGAGAAAATGAATGAGAAAGGGAACGAAATGAAGAAACAGAAAAAAAACGAAACAAAGGAAACGAAGGAGGGAAATAAAATAAAAATTATAAACTAAATCTTAAAAAAAATTAAAAAGGATCTAAAAAGGGGCAAGCTGGAAAACAGATGAACATACTTCTAATTAAACGAAATAATACGACTATCAACAATAAGTTCTTTGCATTATTGTATAAGAGAATACAATAACATCAAACGGAAAAATTCAGAGACCGTTTGTCAATGCCTTTGAAAGTTTTAATTTGTTTCGTCGCATTTAATTTAATTTAAATTGAAGTCATGGTAGACCACAATACAGCTGATGTCATTATGAAAATGTGCTAAAACTTTTAACATTCCGCAACGAGTTTGGTTTATGGGGGTTTTTGCTTTCGGCTGTCTCTTTCTCCTTGTCCCTTTCATTGTCTCTGCCCCTATGTCTCTCTCTCTCTCCCTCTCCCTCTCCCTCACCCTTTCTATTTCTATTTCTATGGCTTTTAGACTCTATGCTTTGCCTTTAGTAAGAAAAAAGTAGTACATTTTTATTCTGTGTCTCAAAAAATAGCATTAAATGAAATTATAAACTTTTGAAACTTTCCAAAAATTTCAAAAAAAATTATGTGTATAATAAACAATATTTCTGGACACTAATGCACCTTCGTACTTGTTTTTTTTTTGTTTTTTGTAGCTTTTTTTTGCATCAGTTGCAAGATTGCTTGTTCTCGATGGTCCCGTTTTCTCCTTAAATGTTTGTTTAATTGGTCTTTCAACAAGAGGTGTTTTTTTATTTCGTGTCATTTTTTAAAATATCAACATTCAACTGTCCTTGTGATATCATGCGACAAGTAAACGTCATACATACTGGCACAATGCACTGTAAGGAAATCAGGACTCAAACTTCAATTTCTACGGCGGATCTCTCGCATATCACTACGCATCCCAGTGGTAAAAACTCGTAAGTACTTTGCAAAATCATCGATGATCAAATGATGATTCTATGAACATGTGCAAAGTACTTTGAAGGTAAAGAGGTAGACATGCGAAAATTAAAGTACTTACAAGCTCCCCTTACAACGTAATGAGATGCGAATGTGAAGTAAATCTGCAATCGTGGCACTATTTACTTCGGTTTTTGACTTCGCTAATTTTCGCGAACATAACTGTAAATATTTATTCGCATTTAATTTCACAAAAGTGCAGACGTGTTTTTATCGACTTCTTCATTTTATTATTGTGAGTATATTGAAAGTGTAAATACATAAGTGTCTAAATTCTTATAATTATTCATTCAGATAATTAAACAAAATTTTATTAATGAAATGGACGGTTTTTCGCACAGAAATCTGCGAAGACCAGCTGCTTCATTAAAACATAAATCGGGAATCATTTCTGTTTGTCCGCCGTTTGTTTGTCCGCCGTCTGTTTGTCCGCCTGAAGCTCGTTTCTGTAACTCTTTTCGATCGCTCTTTTCTATTAGTTTTTTCGATTATACGTCATGCTGACGTCATTTTCTATCCTACTATTTCTGTAAAAAAGCAATCGAAATAGGAAAATATTCTAAACGTCTAATTTTGCGATTGACATTTGTTTCAATCCCAATGTTGTAGGAATGTATCGAAAATAGTGTTTCTGTAACAAAAAGGAATAGAAAAGATTCGATTGTGTTTTTCTATTGCTTATAAGCTGTCGAAAAACCTTTGTCATTTTTGAAATTCAATTTAAAGTGGCAAAATAAAAAGGGTAATGCTGAGCAGTCTGCTTATTGCACTCGCGGACGGCTACTGCATTTGCAGTAGTTTCGTATTGCTCTGGGGTGTCATTACTGCATATGCAGTACTTTAGCTTTCTATAAATTTTAATATAATTAAAATAATTTATATAATGTACAAGGGCAATCTGAGAAGTTCTTGGCCTATCAATGAAAGAAAAATTTTTTCACGTGATATATGTTGTATTTTTTAATATAATCTCCCGAAACTTTAATACATTTATTCCAATATTTTTTCAATGTGCTTATATGCCGAGAATATCTCTAGTAAAACTCCTTAAAATAGAAATGCTATTGATTAAAAGGAATTTATGAAATTTCTATGGTTATTTCTTCTGAATGGCCATTTTGGAGCCCCTATAATACGGATTTTACCCAGCCCCATATCGGGTTTTAAAAATACGTCCACTCTACGCCGTTCACAGGAATTGGGAATCTCTCAAACCACATTGTGGCGAATTTTGCGTAAAGATCATGGCCTACACCCTTATAAGATCGAACTAACTCAAGATCTAAAGCTTCTTGATCATTTGAAGCGCCGAAACTTCTCCGATTGGACTCTGCTAAAATTTGAAGAAAATCTTGGATTTCACCGAAATCATCTTGAAAATCATCTTTATCTTCAGCGATGAAGTTAATTTTTGGCTAATGGCTTTGTCAATAAGTATAAATAAATAAAATAAATAGGTAAATAAGTTAAATAAGTAAAGTAAATGCATTATTGGACAGCAGCAAAGCCACATAGCAACAGAGACTCCATTACACCCACAAAAAGTGACCGTGTGGTGTGGATTTCATGTCGGAGGTGTGATTGGACCATATTTTTCATATTTTATCTAAGTTTTTCTATGTTTTATTTAGATACAAAATTATGTCCTTATTGAAAACCCTTTTACAACAATATCTCACTGTCTAATTTATTGCTGACAAATAAGACCCATTTAGTGGAGACACTACGAACTAATAGAAAACGTAATTCCCAAAATATAATATGCACGGAATTAGAGATAGGAGAGCACTTAGAAGTTTTGAAAAATATTTTGAGTGAAGACTATTATTATCATGTGCTACTTTTACATTGTTCTTATCGGCGTTTACTTTCTAAAAAATATTCGAATTATATTGACACAGCAGATGATATGCTGAAATGCTTTGTACAAAATTTTTCCTTAATATATCCTGCTACTAAATTAACATATAATGTCCATAACTTGTTGCATATCGTGCAAAGTGTTCGAGAAGTAGGTTACATACAAAGTTTCACTGCGTATAAATTTGAAAATTTGATGCAAACTATTAAAAAGAAAGTTAAAAGTCCCAGTAACATAATGCAGCAATTACTCAATCAGTTCTCTGTTCACAACAGCCACCCAAAGAAGAATAACGGTTTGATAAGAAACAAAAACGGTGTTATAAAATATTATATTGCAGACGATTTCAAATTATCCAAAAAGCTTCCAGACAATATCTGTTTGTTGTCTTTAGGTATTCCATTTATAATTATTTATTTCGTTGAGGAAAACGAAAAATGTTTTATTTTAGGAAAAAAATTTACAAACTTGCGTAATTTCTTTGAGGCTCCGTTACAGTCATATCACTTAGGACTTGGGAATAGTAGCGGTTGATAAAGAACCCGTAGATAAAATTGAATCCTTTCCCATTAAATGTGTAAATTTCAAATACGTTTGCCTTCCGTACGGTGCCGAATTCGTCCTACTCCCACTTATTCACACGAGCAGTTTATAAACACTTTCCTCTACATTAATAAAAGCAATGTCCCAGTTGTCTCAAACAATTATTTAACACATGAGTTAACGACCAAATATCAATTTTATTTAATTATTTTTATTTTTAGCTCCCAATAATGAATTTGCAAAATTTTTCAATGTCGGCCGGCGGAAGTGAATTTGTCCCAAATTCTCAAGTTTTTGACATAAATCATATATATGAAGAACTGAAATCGAAGCAGAAAAATTTATTTTGAAAATCGCGCGATTTTAAAAATAAATTTTTCTGCTTCGGCTCGTGATAAGTTTTTTTGCGATAAATTGTTGTTGCAATGAATGACGTTTCAGATGGCAATAACACAAAACTTTATTGTTAAATTGTATCCAATACCCAATTGTTGCAATTATATCCCAAATAATTTGAGAAAATTGTTGACGAAACTGCAAAAATTAATTTTAAAATTTTTAAAATTTGTGACTAACTTGATAATTACATAATTTTCTGTGGAAAATTATCAAACAGTGAATGGTATTAAAGTTAAATTAAAATAAAATTAAGTTAATTTAAGAATAAACTTAAAACTAAGCTAGATAATCCTAAAATAGAAAAAGAGAAAAGGGGTAGAATAATAGACCGACAGAGAAAAAAAGAAAAGAAAGAAAAGATAAAGTTCAGGTGTTAGGTATTATATCTATCACGAAAAAATGGAGTAGAGATAGCCCTGAAGGAAATGTTCTTGGCAAATGCTGATCGAAAAATTTAGGAACCTATGAGGGAAAAATTACCTCTTACCAGCTGCCTAAAGGTGTCCACCTTACTAACAATTTTAATATTATGAGGTAGGCTGTTCCATAGTCTTACGGCATGTATGAAGAAAAATCTTGCAGAGTTATAGTATTTAAAAGCGGGAATAATAAGATTGTAAGATCTGCAAGACTGTCCAAAGCGCAACTTTTCAAAAAGATAATTAGGGCAACCAGAATTAATAAGTTTGTGCATGAATATACAATTTCTGTAGTTGATGTAATTATCAAAGCACGATCCAAGTAACAAGTATCTCCATCTTGATAGACCATCATCTCTTTTTAAATTGTAGACATACCTTGAGCAAATTAGTTTTGTGTGAAGAAGAAGAGTCAAGTTTACAGTAAATTAGCTAAGAATAAGTTAAGATAGGCACAATTAGCTGTAGGATAAGATTACGCTTAGTTTCGGATGGAAGATAATTTCCAGAAAAACGTAAATTACGCAAAACCCCGTAAGCTTTACCAATAGAAATATTAATATGGTCACTACAGGTAAATGAGCTATTCAGACAGATACCCAAGCTAACAACTTTATTAACAAATGTAAGTTGAGAATTACCAAGAAATATGGGAGGTAAACTAGACAGCCCAGGGCATCTTTTAGTGACTGGCAGAACGAACGATTTACTGGCATTTATTTTTTTTACTATAATTAACTATAATTGGAGGTGCACTAAGAACATAATTCTTTTATAGCACAATATGGGGAAACGATAGAACTATACTAGCAATCTATTTAGTGTATTTAGTGTAAGATATTTAGTGTAAGAAAATTTTCTGCAGACCAGCGGGCAATACGTTTCAAATCGTCATTTAACCGGGAACATAAATCATTAATTGACTCTAAAAGACAAGATAAATATAATTGGACATCATCAGCATAGGCTTGCATAGTAAAATAATGTACAACTTAAAAGATGTCATTTATGAACATTGAAAATAAAAGAGGGCCTAAAACAGAGCCTTGAGGCACTCCAACAGACACACGCAAGAATTCAGAAAATGCGTTATTCATTTTAACTCTTTGATAACGATTAGAAAGATAATTCCAAATAAGTTTTGTAGCACAATTAGAAAATAGAAATAAGCTTTTAAGTTTGTTACATAGAGCTGAGTGGTTCACACTATCAAAACCCTTGGTAAAATCAAGTAGACAGAGGAGGGTTACCAGCTGTTTATCAAAATTTTGTCTGATATCATCAGTGATTTTTAGCATAGCCGTAGAGCAACTATGCTTTACCCTGAAACCAGACTGATATGGATTAAGGAGATGTTTTTCGGGGGAGACAGTCAAAATCCCGAATTACAAAATCCCGAAAAATTTTAAAATCCCGAAACGACAAAATCCCGAAACGACAAAATCCCGAAAAATTTTTAATACCGAAATGAGAAATCCCGAAAATCACGAAATAAAATTTTTAATTAATAAAGAAATGACATTTAAGTCACAATTTTTTCCAATTCGAAGTACGCGCCTACTTGCCTTTTTTTTATAATGGCAGAAAAGCAAAGTTGTAATATTGAGAAAATTTTGTTGTGTGAAGGTTATAATCTACAATATGCAAAAAACTTCACATGACCGTGAGAATTCTGCTGATTGAGGGTTATGATACCTGCTGCGGCCGAAGGCCGCCAATACGCAAAAAAACCTGTATGCAAAAAACTTCACATGACCGTGAGGATTCTGCTGATTGAGGGTTACAATCCCTGCCGCGGCCGAAGGCCGTCAATACGCGAAAAAACCTGTATGCAAAAAACTACACATGACCGTGAGGATTCTGCCGATTGAGGGTTATGATCCCTGCCGCGGCCGAAGGCCGTCAATACGCGGAAAAACCTGTATGCAAAAAAATTTCACATGACCGTGAGGATTCTGCTGATTGAGGGTATTGATCCCTGCCGCAGCCGAAGGCTGCCAATACGCGGAAAAACCTGTATGCAAAAAACTTCACATGACCGTGAGGATTCTGCTGATTGAGGGTTATGATCCCTGCCGCAGCCGAAGCCTGACAATACGCGGAAAAACCTGTATGCGAAAAACCTCATATAACGGAGAGGGCTCTGCTAAAATTTTTTTAATGTTTTCTTAAAAGAAATTTAGTGGCTAAATTGAAGTTTGCTAGTGGTTTTAAAATGTTCAAGAAGATGGAGAATACCGAAAAACTAGTTTTGTAATTTCGGGATTTTGTTATTTCGGGATTTTGTCGTTTCGGGATTTTGTCATTTCGGGATTTTGTCGTTCGGGATTTTGTCGTTCGGGATTTTGTCGTTCGGGATTTTGTCTTTCGGGATTTCGTTACCAACCCGTTTTTCGGAGATATGCTGACTTATTTGCTTAGCCATAATTGCCTCACACACTTTCGAAAGAGCAGGAAGGATACTTATAGGACGGAAATCAGATAAGTAAGTAACGGTCGGTTTTTTGGGGATAGGAGTCACTGTAGAAAGTTTCCACATAGAAGGAAAAGTAGACGTGGTCAAAATAAGATTATAAATACTAGTGAGAGGACCGATTATATAAGGTAAAATTAATTTAACAAATTTAATGTGGATTCCATCCTCACCAACTGAGGAGGACTTAATAGAAGTGATATGTTTTCCAACCTCATATTCAGTTACAGCGGAGAAATAAAAAAGATCCTCATTTATATTTACATTTAAGTTAAATAGCAAAAGTATTATGGTCAGACAAACGTGAATTAACATCAGACGCGACACTACTCAAGAAGAAATTATTCAGAGCGTTCGGGCAAAAATTATATTCGTTCCCAGCATATTTACTGAATTGCTCGCTTGCAATGTGGACAGTGTAGACAGTTTGGTGGTGACAATTTGCGCTTTTTTCTTCTGCAATCTATTATTATTGCTGATTTGATGTCCCGCTAAGTTTTTTTATAAGTTTTTTACAAGTGGATTTATTTGCGTGCTAATTGCTTTATAAATTTATTAAATTTCTGGAACACTTGTGAAATTAGCTGAAAATTTATTAGAATGTCTAGTGCTAATACAAAGAAAGTCACAAACAACAACAATGTGGGTTCTGCATCACACCAACGCATGCTTCGGAGTAATGCTGATCTTCTCTCCAGTCCCGCTTCGTCTTCTGGTACTCTTTATAAAGATGAGTCTTATTTTGCTCACATGCTGAATGATAAGCTCACGGCACTGCGAGAAAATTTAGTTGAAACTATTAAAACGACTATTAGTCAGTCGGAAGAGCGAATCATGGGAAGATTTGGAGAAGTCACTGCTGCTATCTCTAACATTAAATTAGAATTGAGAGGCGTAATTGAGCGCCTTTCAAAAGTAGAACGTACAACTGCTAATATTGCCTCACTGAAAGCTGAGATCGGTACTTTGTCTGGTAGACTAGAGAAGATTGAGAGGGATGCAGTTTCTACTGATGTCATTGTTGCTGGGATCTCTCGCACTGATAATCAGAATTTGAAGGAGGTATACACTAGTATTTGTAGTGTTGTTGGACTTTCTGATGGCTCTCCTGTGGTTCGTGATATATTTCGTGTGGAAAAGAAGGCCGTTGACGAGAAAAAGACAGATGGTCCAATTATTATTAAATTTGCTTCAACTCATGGTCGTACTCAATTTTTGCGCTCTATCTCCTCCTACCGTCGTTATCATAAGCGTGCTCTTACGCTAGCGGACTTGAATATTGCTGGAAATGGAAACGTTTATATATATGAAAGCTTGTCAAAGTCATCGCGTGACGTACTGTATCATGCTAGAGGATTAAAACGAGATGAAAAGCTTTTTGCTGCCTTTACAATTAATGGAAAGGTTTATATTAAATTAAAATCTGACGGTGATCCCATTCAAGTTAACAATATATGCAGCATTAATAGTGCCATTGGTATGTGCTGATTGTCACACTGACTTAACTCAGTGGTGGAATAAATATCTATAATTTTGTTTACTTGCTATTGTGTGTAATACTTACTTGATTCTTTTTAAAATGTTTAAATATTTTGATATTATGTTAGATTATTTATCCTTTTATCCTTTTCTTTTATTTTATATTTTTACTGCTCTTTTTTTCTTCTCCATTTCTCTTTTTAATCTCCTTAATTTCTATATTTGCGTCTCTAATCTCTTATCGAAGTGTCTCTCTTGCTGCGTAATACTGCTATCTCTTTTTTATGACAAATACATATAACGCATTGTCCAGTGGTGTGGATGGGAGTCATAAGATTCTTGTCGATATTCTTTGTAATAGACATGACGGTTTCAATATTGTACATTTTAATGCTCGTAGTCTTACTGACTCCAAGCTAGATTATATCAGGCACATATTCGAAAATTCTCTTGTTGATGCTATTTGTATATCTGAGACATGGTTTCTTCCAGAGTTAAGTGATAATACTGTTGGGTTGCATAATTATAAGCTGTTTCGGAATGATAGAGTATCTAAACGTGGTGGTGGTGTTGCTATATATGTAGAGTTGAAGCCCCAAAAATGTTGACTGGAGTTCTGTGACTTCAAGACAAGTTGGTGAATGTAATGGAGTTTAACGACTCCAAGGTTTTCAAATTAAACTTCTAAATTAAATAATGAAAACACAGCTTTTATAAAACTGAATTTATTTCACACCAAAATGTTTCGTTGCTTTTCGTCACAAAATTACAATGAAAATATATTTTAATATTTTTCTCAATACAAAAATACAATGAAGAGTTAATGAATAAAATATTATTTAAACAAAGTATTTTGTGTGTGAGTGTTTCTGAGTTATATTCTGTTACGTTTATTTATTGTCAGTAACGTTGACATGGTCTTTGCCTCATCCTACATTCGGCCATCCTGACGAACCATTCGACCCGAATGTGGGATTCCACTTTTTTATAAACTCGGCGACTGTTGTCGTTCTTTTTGGCCCTTCGTGATTACCTAATTTTTCAACCTCATACCTACCATAGTTGTGTTTAGCAACTATTTTGTATGGACCCAAGAATTTAGGTTTAATTTTTAATCCCGGACCAAATTGTGAGCGCTTAATTGCCACTAAATCTTCTAAATTATATTGAATTTCTTCTTTTCGGTTTTTATTAAAAGTTTTCCGGTTTTCTTCTTGAATGCAATTAATATTTTCTTTAGCGATTTCACGAATATTTTCGCGTTCTTTCTCAAATTCCTTAAAGTTTTCTTCTTCTAAAATTCGTTGTAAATCTTTTTCTATTGGGCCTCGCATATCTAAACCGGTTAATATTTTAAATGGCGATATTTTAGTGCTTCTTGGTGGTGAGTTATTTATTGCCTGTTGTACCCTATAAACGTGCTTATACCAATGTGTAGGATTTTCTAAACATAATTTGGAGAGCAGTGGTATTACAATTCTATGAATTCGTTCAATTTGACCATTGCCTCGAGGTACTCCTGTTGCTATCAGTAATTGCTGAATGTTTTCTGATTCACAATATTCTTTAAAACTGTTAGATGTGAATGCAGAACCTCTATCAGTAATTATTCTTCGCGGATTCCCAAATACTGTTGCTTGACTTTTTAGTTTATCGATGACTTCTGCAGTATTTGTACTTCTGGTTGGATATAACCATACAAACTTAGAAAAAGCATCGACTACTGCAAAAATGTGGTTATATTTTTTATGAGTGTTTTCTAAAGGTCCAACATGGTCAATGTGGTATGTTTGCAGTGGCTTATCTTCTTTTTCTATTGGTGACAAATATCCTTCTTTCTTTCCCGCTTTTCTTTCACTCATAATGCACTCTATGCAACTACGAACGACTTTTGTAACTTTTGGTATCAAATGAGGAATGTAAAAAGATTTTTCTAAATTATCTTGGGTTTTTTTAATAGAAAAGTGTCCTTGTTTGTGAGAAATTTTAATGATTTCCTCTTCCATAACTACTGGCACTACGATCAAATCCTTGTTGGGATCTTTATAAAGAATGTCTTGTTTAATATAAAAGTCTTCGTACTGGGTACTTTCCAGTATTTTGCGCACGGCTCTTATCCAGTCGTCCTCCATTTGTGCACTTTTTAATCGATGTTTCAAAGTATCCTCTACGAGCAAACATACTCTGCTCAAGGCATCAACATGTTTCATTCTGGTTGCTGAACGATGCTCAATTTCATATTCGAATTCCTGTAGGAACATTGCCCAGCGAGATATTCTTGGAGGAATATCTTTTTTCTTCAGGGTCATAGTTAGAGCATTACAGTCTGTGACAATCTTAAATTTCAATCCTAAAACATACGTTCGCCATTTCTTTAAAGCTTCTACAATTGCTAATATTTCAAGGTCGTATGAGTGATATTTCTCTTCAGCCGGCTTGGTCTTTCTACTCATATATTGTACTGGGTGAAATTTCTGATCTTCCTCGTCTTTTTGGAGCATGACAGCTCCGTAGCCGTAACTACTTGCGTCTGTGTGTATCTCTGTGGTAGCCTTTGGATTGTAAATCTTAAGTACAGGTGCATTAATGAGAAGTTGCTTTAAATGTTGAAAAGATAGTATTTGTTCTTCTTCTAATTTAAATTTTGAATCTTTTCTCAAAAGATCAGATAAAGGCTTTGCAATAAGGGCGTAATCTTTCATAAATCGCCTGAAATAAGACGTTAACCCCAGAAATCGTTGTAAGTCCTTTTTGTCTGTTGGTACTGGAAAGGATTTCACTGCGTTAATTTTCTTTTCTGATGGTTTTAATGTTCCGTTTTCTACAATGTAACCAAGAAATTCTACTTTCCTTTTAAGAAATTCGCATTTTTTCCAATTAATGTTCAAACCATTCTCGCTAGCAACTTTGAGGAAGATTTTAAGCTTTTCAATGCCTTCTTTTTCATTTTGGGATGGTATAATTATGTCATCGACATAAACGATAATAATTCCATTGTTTATTAAATCTCTCAAAACTGATTGAATGAATCTTGCAAACACGGCTGGTGAATTTGATATGCCGAATGGAACATACATAAATTCGTATTGGCCATTATGTGTTATAAACGATGTGTATTTTCTAGATGCTGGTTCGACCGGAACGTGAAAAAATCCGTTTTTTAGGTCTAAGGTAGTGTATACTCTAGCGCCTTGTAACTTTTCGAGTGCGTCATCTATCAACGTAATTGGAAAATGGTCTTTTATAATTTTAGTATTTAGCTTTCTGTAATCACAGCAAAGTCTTTTAGTTCCGTCTTTTTTTGATACTAAAACAATAGGCGAGGTAAATTCTGATGTACTGGGCTGAATTATTTTTTCTGATAGCCACGTTTGTATTTGATCTTCTACGATCTTTTGGTCTGAATGTGAAAGTCTTCTAGGCCGATGATAAATTGGCAATTCATCGCTTAGTAAAATTTTCATTTGTATTGGAGAATTCGATTTTTTTGAAGGGTTATAACTTTCTACCATTGTTGCAATAGTATTAAAATAAGGATTTTCAAGATGCGAAATATCTAAACCGAATTTATTAGATAAATCTGATTCATTTGCCAACGATATATTTCTAAATTCTTTAAAAATATCTTCGTTCTCAACTGTATTATTTTCCAAAACTTTATTATTTTCTTGGTCATTCTTAAGAATGTTATCATTTTCTTCTTTGCTTCGTATAAATTTAGCATTACCTTTCTTCACCGATAGTTCAACATCTTTTAAAATATTGCTCCCTATTACTGTTTCGAACCGTATATCACTACTTTTGGTAACATGGAAAGTTATGTCTAATACTACTTCGTCAATTTTAACTATAGTAGTAAAGCTGCCTAAAGTTGTAAGTTTATATTCGCCTATACCTACCAAATGTTTCTTTTCTTGGCTTAATTTTACTGGACTGTTAAGTTTTTCTAGTGTATCAAAACGCATCAGGCAAACATCACATCCAGTGTCGATTAATGCAGAAATTTTAGTGTTTAGTACGCAAATATCTTTAAAAATTAATCCGTAACTCGTATTCAAATATGAATTATTGTTAGAAATTGTGTTTGCATTATTCTTTCGGACTAATGGTTGTTTATCTGAACTCTGATCTTGGTATTTGCATTCGTACGAGCGATGTCCTATCTCATTACATTTGAAACATCTAAATTGTTTGTTTGGATATGTTGGACTAAAATGAGGTTTATGTTCGTCTTTGAAAAATTGTCTTGATATATCCCTATTTACATTTTCCCTATTTACGATTTTCGTTTCACGATAATTTGGTTTCGGAGACCATTTATTAAATTGATAGTGTGTAGGATGAATTTTTTCATATATTTGAATGTGGTCTTTAAGTTCCGAAATTGATTTCGATTGGTATAAAATTGTTTTGTTCGACTTCGAATCGGGAATGCCTTCGATAAAATATTCAATCAGACTACTTTCGTCTAATTTTATGGGTTTTCCGATTTCAATTAGCGTATAAAGATATTCGCGTAGAGTTTCGTTGGTATTTTTCCGACGGTTTCTTAACATTCTATGAATATCTAGTGATGATAATTTATGTCCAAACTCCTTTAAAAGAGCTTCTTTTAGAACATTCCAGGTTCGAATATCACTCTGACTTCTTACGAAAAGTTTCGCTGCACCTTTCAAAAGCTGTTTTGCGTATATAAATTTTTGTAAGGGGTTCCAATTTACGGTGGCAGCGCTGTCCTCAAACTCTTGGATCCACTGATTAATGTCAAGTGAATTCGTTCCCGAAAAGGACGACACGCAGTCTTCAATATCGCGGAGAGTGAAATGGGTTTTTTCGATAAATACATTGCGTTGACCTGATGCAACGTCTGCATATTCGGATTGATTGGACTCTTTATCGCTGTCCTCATTTTCTAATCGCTCAGAATGACCGAAATGTTGAAGCAGTCTCGTTTGCAATTCTTTTTTAAGTCCGTTTTGATCTAACTTTAGTTCTTTTAGTTTCGTTTTTAGTCCATCTACTGTTAAAGTCAAAATAGTTGGAATGTCCATTGTTCACAATTATGTATTTCACAGTGTAGTTGCGATTAATTTTCGATATAATTATAATATATATAATATGAGTATACTAAATTTTTAGTTTAAAGAAAATTATTTGATTTTAAAATATTTTTTGTTTTCTAAATACAAAAAAAAATAATGTTTATAACAATTTTTAACAACAAATTTCTAAATATTGGCTTTAAATATTTTTCACCTTTTCATAATCCATCCACAGGATTAGTGTAATTTCTCACCGTAATTAGAATGTTCTTTGGATTGGTTCTCTGGATAACGATTTTCTTTCTTATTTCTTTTATGAGTTTCTTTCTCCTTATCACTTTTTCTTCTTCTTATCACGTTTTCTTCTTATGCTTTCTTGTTCAGATTAATTTCTTCCTGTCTCTTGTTTCACCTCTTCTATTCTATTTCTCACTGCTTTTCTTCTTCATAACTTATAGTCCTTGAGAGATCGAGATACTATCTTACGGAGTAATTATTCCTGTAGTAGCGTGGCAACAAAAATATTTCTCCAAATAGGCGAACTTGGATCATTCCTTTACAAGGGAAGTCCTTAATAATTGACCTGGTTTTCGCCTTTTTCCCGACGTACGGTTGAGCCCCCAAAAATGTAGAGTTGAAGCCCCAAAAATGTTGACTGGAGTTCTGTGACTTCAAGACAAGTTGGTGAATGTAATGGAGTTTAACGACTCCAAGGTTTTCAAATTAAACTTCTAAATTAAATAATGAAAACACAGCTTTTATAAAACTGAATTTATTTCACACCAAAATGTTTCGTTGCTTTTCGTCACAAAATTACAATGAAAATATATTTTAATATTTTTCTCAATACAAAAATACAATGAAGAGTTAATGAATAAAATATTATTTAAACAAAGTATTTTGTGTGTGAGTGTTTCTGAGTTATATTCTGTTACGTTTATTTATTGTCAGTAACGTTGACATGGTCTTTGCCTCATCCTACATATATGTTCGTTCCTTGTACAACAGTAATATTGTTAGTGTATCTAGTGGTGTCGATGTTGAGTATCTTTGTGTATGTCTATCTGATTCTAATACTAAGATTTTTGTCTCTTGTGTGTATAGTCCCCATAAAACATGTGATGTTGAGCCCTTTTTTAACAATCTTGCAAGTTATGCTATTTATTATGACTACACAATTGTCTGTGGAGACTTTAATGTTAATATATTACGAGATGATGCCAATGCGGATAAATTTAAAGACTTAGTTTCTTTAAATGGCCTTTCTTTTGTTAATGTGTCTACTCCAACACGATTTGGCAATAATTCAAATCCAAGTTTACTTGACTATTTTCTAGTCTCTGATGTTTCGTTACTGTTGTTATACACTCAGCTAACATTTATCTCTGATCATGATCTTCTCTTTTGTTCTCTCGACTTTAAATTAGACTCTACTACACCAATCTCAACATCCTTTTCTTTTCGTGATTTTAATAACATTGACTATGCATCTCTAAATTCTTCGTTACTTAGAATCGACTGGAGTGGGCTCTGGTGTTGTCCGTCTGTAGACCAAAAAATTCTGTTATTCGTAAATATTATTAGTGATCTGTTTGAATCTTTTGTTCCTTTGCGATCTGTAGAAATTGTTAACACTGCTTGCCCTTGGTTTACTAAACGGGTAATAAACAGTATAAAACTGAAAAATATACTTCACACTAGATGGAAAAGGAACAGGACTAGTGCTAATTGGGTGAAATATACTGATGCGCGAAATCTTGCTGTACGGATTATTAGGGACTCAAAGCAAAAATATTTCGCATCTAAATTCCGCGATAAAAACTCATCTAGTCGCCTATGGCGAAATATACGGAATTTAGGCATTCACGCGAAGAAAAGTAGAAAGAGTGTTTGCTCTTTAGATCCAAATGCTTTAAATGATCACTTTTTGTCTGGTGCCAGCAGTTTTGAGGTTGAAGGATTAGGCCCAACATTAATTGGTGAGGGTGCAAACAATTTTTGTTTCTCATGCGTTTCTGAAATTGAAGTTGCTAAACACATTTCATCTATCAAGTCGTCCGCGATTGGTATTGATGGAATCTCCATTAAGTTTATAAAGATTATATTACCCTACATTATACATCCTCTCACTGGTATTTTTAATTTTATTTTGACAACTTCGTCATATCCTTCGATGTGGAAGTTGGCGACTATTGTTCCTATCCCTAAAAACTCCTCACCATCCAACTTTTCAGACTATCGTCCAATAAGCATACTACCAGCGCTCTCAAAGGTATGTGAAGCAATAATGGCTGGTCAGATGAATTTGTTTCTTAATGAAAGAAATCTTTTACATCCTATGCAATCTGGCTTCAGACGACAGCACAGCTGTTCAACCGCTATGCTAAAAATTACGGATGACATTCGCCAGGCACTCGACCAGAAGCAGGTAACGCTTCTTTGTCTCTTAGATTTCACTAAGGCTTTTGATTGTGTGAATCACAAAATTCTCTGTAGGAAATTGCAATCTTGCTTTCACTTTTCTGCTAGCGCATGTAAATTAATCAAATGCTACCTTAGTAATCGTTTTCAAAGGGTTCAAGCAAATGATGCTTACTCTGATTTTAAATCTGTTCCTCTTGGTGTACCGCAGGGCTCTGTTTTAGGTCCCCTACTATTTAGCTTATTCTTAAATGATATTTTTTCGGTAGTACAATTTGTATCTATTCATGCTTATGCTGACGATGTTCAGCTTTATTTATCTAGTTGTTGTGACCAGCTCGCTGAATTATGTGCTAAATTAAACAGTGACCTAAAAGGTATTGTGGATTGGGCAAATAAAAACCATCTTCGGCTAAATGCATCGAAATCATTTGTACTACCTATTTCTAGATGGGGTTCAGATTTTTCAAGATTAAACTTATATCCTATATATCTTGGTGATAATGAACTGAGATTTGTAAATAAAATAAAGAACCTGGGCGTTTGTATTAATTCCTCCCTGAATTGTATTGACCATGTCAATATCTCTGTTAGTAAAGCATACTGCGTGCTTCGTAATTTGCGTTATTCAGCGCAATTTATTCCTGTTGCAACTCGACATTATCTTGTTCTTCAACTTATCGTGCCTATAATCACTTACGCAGGATTGATCTACTGTAAGTTGGATTCCTCTTCGACACATAAGTTGAATGTGTTGGTTAATAACCTAACGCGATTCATTTTTGGATTGAAGAGGTTTGACAGTTTATCAATGTACAGAAATGCTTTGTTTGGATGCGATTTTACTAATTATATTAATTATAAAAACTGTTTATTCCTTCACAAGCTCATCCAAACTAAGCAACCGGGTTATCTGTACGAGAAGTTAAATTTCGGACAATCTACGCGATCAAGAAATCTCATTGTTCCTCGGTACAAGTATCTTAATACTGGTAGGTTTTTCTTTATTCACACCATAGGGCTTTGGAATTGCCTGCCTTATAATATTAAATATATTGTTAATAAAATAATGTTCAAGCGAGTATTGAGAGATAACTTTTTTAACACGATTTGAGATGCAAATTTATTCCTTTTCCTTACTCTATTTTCCTGTTTTGATTCTTAATCTTTTTTTTCCTTCTCTATTAATTCATTATTTTTACTGTATTTTAGTTTGTTATTATGCATATAGTTTATTATTCTGTGAATTCTTAGCTTTTTTCTTATAAAAATAGTAATATTGTAATATGATGTGCTTAATTGTAATTTGTAAGAAGTTAAATTGTGAAGTAAGCTTAACTCGCTAAGATCTAATGTGCCTATTTGCTATAAAAGAGCTATGCTCTTAAGGCAATTCACTTTAAATAAATAAATAAATAAATAAATAAAATTTTTTAGACAATATACCCATATCTCTCAAATTTCTCCAAATCTTCTTAGTGGGCTGTCCAGAGCTCAATTTGAATGAAAAGTATTTACGCTTAGATTCTCTAATAATAACAAGAGCCTAATTTCGTTAAACTAAACTAACTAACTAACTGAACTAACTCTAATAATAACAAGAGCAGAATAGCCTGTTGAACTACAGAGGTATACCATGGACAAGAATTGTTAATGACTCGTATGGTTCGACGAGGTACAAAAGAATCAAACAAATGACGAATAATATTTACAAAAGTGGTTAATTTGTCGTCAACAGATTGGCAACTCCAAAAGAAAGTCCAATCAACACACAACTCATTAGAATAAAGAATGTTTAAGTTAATGGCATTATAATCAAAAAAAGGAAAAGGTACTGGGAACAGGAATAGAGTCGAGTTTAAAGCCAAAGGAGGAATATAACAAATCATGATCTGAAACAAAAGTGATCTGAGTAAACAACAACAATAATGAAAGATCAGAGATAATAAAATAATCAAGTCAGCTTGGTTGCACGTTATTACCAAACCGAGTGGGACACAAATCATTCACTAGAAACAGACCATTTGATGCTAATGTATCACGTAGTTTGATAGACTGATTATCATGTACTAACATATTTACATTAAAATCTCCACAAAGAATAATATAATCGAATTCAAATTCAAAATATATTCGAAATAACAATTCAGACAACAATCTTTATGAGGACTATAGACACAAGATAAAAATAATTTTAATGAGGAATCCGAGATAGATACACATAAGTATTCTACTTCAGAATCTTTGGACGTAGAAACAACTTGACATTTATATTTAGACTTAACATATATCGCTACCCCACCACCACGTCTTCCAATTCTATCATTGCGAAAAATTGTATAGTTTCTCAGATCAACGCTAGAATCATTCAATTCAGGTACGAACCAAGTCTCAGAAACGCACAATACATCAACTGCAGAATCTTCGAATATATATGCTTCATATAATCTATTTTATTTTTATTAAGACTACGGGCATTAAAATTAACGACATTGAAGCCATTATGACGAGAGCAGAAAATATTAATTAGAGCTTGGTGGTTCCCATACATACCGGAAGACGAGGCAGAATTCATATTAAAAAGGGACTATAAAAGGAAACATCAATAGGCTCTGACATAGAGGTTAATCTGAGATCGTGAATTAAAATTGGTACCAATAATTGCGTCAGAGACAAAAGCCAAGAGAAAGGTAGTATGAAAATTAGAAAGTAGAAAAAAGGAAATGTAGAATAAGTAAGAAGGGAAATGCAAGAAATAGACACAGAATTAACGTGCCCAAAGGGAAGAAATAGACATACGATGAAAAAAGTTATAGTATAGGAGTAATTATTGTAAATAACAAAAGCTTCACATATATGATAGAGTATTGATAATTTAAACAGCATATTAACTAAGATTTGCAGCCGGCAATACGATCTACACTTTCAATATCATTGACCAGTAAGGGCTCTTCATCATGGTTTTGTTTGACAAAAATATTGCCTCCAGACGTGAAAACATAGTGAAGCTTACTTTTCTGCTTGAGCAACAACGCGTGTTGGAGTATTTTTTGCTTGGGCATTGTTAAACTTTCACGCACAAACACTTTAGATTCATTTCCCATCTCCAGATCATTAAGCAAAATAGCTCGATGTTTCTGCCGACAAAAACTAGCTATAGAACGCAGCAATGCGGAACGATCACGGCTTGAGAGCATCTTGGCAATAATTAGTCCATTCTCAGAGGATCCATGTTTCGCATGGTTTTGTGAATTAATGCGAAATATATCACGTAGAATGGGGTTACTATTTAAACCAACCGTGTTGCAAATAGCACGAAAAATAGAGGATAAATTCTCATTTGGCAAGCGAGGGATACCAGAAATGACAACGTCGGCAGAGACAGAAGCACTCTCCAACTTTACTAATTTCTTATTTACCTCTGCTATTTCTGTACGCATCTCCTTCAATTCAGCATGAACACATTCCACTGCTGTTAAACGCTCAGAAATATTTTTTACTTCCCCTTTCATATTCGCAACAACAGCAGTCAGCTCGCCAAATCTTTGCAATATTCGCTCCTCAGATCTCCGAATAGACGTCTCAATCTCCATGACGATACTCTCTTTCATTTCTGCTATCTTAGCATCAATTACACTCAGAGAAGACGCCTTATCAACACTGACGATCGAAGTATTGAGAGTTGTAACGGGACTCATCAGTTTGCTTGATGCAATGTTGTTGTTATTACGAGTAACACGTTTGACAGAGCTGCTTCCACTGCCCACTTTATTATTGAGATTCGATGCCATTTAAACAAAATTCTGATATTTCAGATTATGATAATATCAATGTAAAAATTCGATACAGGATCAATCCAGAAGAAGGCAATTTATCCAACACACCGAGTGGTAAAAAACACCAAGTGAAACAATATAAAAAACACGGAGAATAATAAAAAAACCGGCAGCTATCAAAAACACGTCTACTCAGTACAGACTATCATTTGTATTCCAAAGCAAACACACATCCTCTAGGCTACGGACTGCCTTTGTTCTATTAAGGTTAAAGTATTTCCAGTAAAAATAAATCTTCGTTATATTGAACAAATAATAGTATGCGCCTCATTGGAATAATAATACCTCAATTTTCAAAAACTATTTAATGTTTTTAATATATAACAAAACGTCCCATTAAACGATTTAATGGGACGTTTTTTTCTGAGTGTACTGGCACGTCCTAGGACACTCGCGTGTATATGTAAAACGGAAAGTCAATCCAAAAGCAAAGGCATTGTCCATACGAAATCAAGAAGCAATATGTCTATGAACGCAGGCGCACACTTCTATAAAAATTACGATTCTCTCTCACAGCCTCCAAAACAGAATTCATATGACGACAATTCAGATAACTAGCAGTGCTTACACTTTTTATCGCACTCACTCACACAATGGTCACCTGCTCTTGTGTCATTCATCGCTCTACACGTACGCATTTTTGTGATGCAATCGCAAAATCTAAAAACTGCAACTGCAATTTTTGCATGGACACCTTGAGAGGGAACTATTTGTTTGATATCTTCGAATTAATAAATAATTAAAATTATTAATTGATAATAATATTAATTCTTAATTAATAAAAAGAATTAATAATCTCCAAATAATAATTTTTTTGAACTTTTTCTAACTTTTAACTGTTAAAGTATTTTAAGAAAACTTTAACAAAAAAACTATTGTCGTTTTTATCTACTTGGCTACATCATCATGAGCGCTATTCAGACATGGGACATACATATGTCGAACGAGGGACACGAATTGTTGTTGTTTCTCAGCAAAATCTACAAAATGAACTGTGGACTATGAAATCATGAATCTGTCCCTTGTGCGACACACGTGTCCCCTGAAATATCGAGGGGGAGAAAAATATTATGTCTGTAACCAGGTATGCATTTTAGTGATATTGAGAAGAAAATGTATACAAATTGATATAATTAAATACACAACAGCAACACCAAAGTTTTTGCATATAGTTTCTGCAATATCAAATTGCAGCTGTTGTCCGCTGGTTTTTTCTTTAAAAAAGAGCCAACATTTATAGTTGGTATATCATTATATATAGTTATATATAGTTTAAATATGTAATATTATATAAATTTATATAATCAAATTTATATCAGAATATCTGTATTCACCACCAGTGGGCAATATAAAGAGTTTTATAGTTGTCACAACTTAACCAGAATACCAGTGATGACTTCGAGTGACAAAAAGAATGACATATGTATGTGTCATATGTGTCATATTATACCCTATTTTTATTATACCCGAAGGGATGAGGGTATATTCACTTTGTTCTTCCATTTGTAGCGCATTAAAGGAGGCGTGGCAGGTATAAAAAAATATATATATTCTGGCTCAGAATCACCTCCTGAATCGATTAACCCATGTCCGTCCGACTGTCTGTCTGTCTGTAGAAATCAGGATTACGGAAGAACGAATAAAGCTATAGGCATGGCAAATTTGACACGAATATTCTTAGTCGTCATAGGCTGTTTGGTATTGAAAATGAAGAAAATCGGATTAGTGCCACGCCTACTTTTTATATAAAATATGAATTTTCCCATGCTTATTCTCAGCTTGTGAGCGAATTTGAAGATAAAATTTTATTCCCGAGTCCACAGTCTCAGACTTTAATGTACGCCAAAAAATGGGTGTGGTCCACCCACTGGTATCAAAAATCACGATTACAGGAAAACGAGAGGTGAAACGTGAAGGAAACGTGAGTGAAAGCATCATTATGAAATTCAGCAGGAATACTATCTTCTATTTAGACCTCTCTGATGTCGAACATGAAAAAAATTTGACTACTGCCACGCCTACTTTTTAGGTAAATATAAATGCATCCAATTTGAGAGCTGAATTTCTCAGGTTTTAGTCCGGATCTGAAGCTGAAATTTTAGTGCCGCGTTTACCGTGTTGGTGAAAGCCGTCACCGGCTTTTTATCATCACTTTGACAGATGCGAGTGTAGGGTATATGAGCTTTGGCCAGGCCGAAATTACCGCTCTTACATGTTTATATAAAGGTGTTATTGCTGAACGCCCAGGACTTTAACTCCCATGAATTCTTCGCAATTATGCTTTGTTATTTTCGCTGAAGAAGAAGAAGCAAGCAGGTCCCGATTTGAAGTGTGTTATTGGTTTTCTAACATGCTTTTCAGGAGCCGGATTCTGAGATTCGCTTACCTAAAACTAAAACTCTATCGCTAAGATGCTAAAAATGAACTGACCGAAAAATGTAAGCGATGTTGCCAAAATCCGATTCTGAGTCTTCAGTTGCTTAGCTAAAAATTCCTTTTGTTCTACTCGCTACCGTGCCGCTCTTTTAGCGATGTGTCAAATTTTTGTTTATCACATGTTACTTTATAAAAGTGATTGATTGATTTGCGTTGACTAGTTTTTGTGTTGTAATTATAATTTATATATTGTACAATTATAAAGAATAATTAAAATGAATTCCCAAACACGTAATTTTGCAAATTAAGAAAGAAGAAATGGACATTATATTTTTATTCCAAAATTGAATAGAAAAATTCCAAATGCTTCTTAGCTCATATAAACCCAAGCCCTTTTCCAGTTGTCTCCATTCTTTACGGCTCCCCCTATGGAGTTTAAAACCACTGCCAGGGCACTCTACTGTTCGGTAATACTTTTTACGTCAGAGTCGTTCATAAATTTAAAAGAACCTGGAATCTGAGCAGTTGCTCGGAACTTTTTTTCAAACGTTGCCAAGTTTTATGAGTTAGGTTTAATGGGGCGAAAAATTTTAAAAATAAAAGAGTTCTGATTTTTTAAGCGATTCTGATTTGATTTTTCTGATTCTGATTGAAGCGATTCTGATTTTTTTTTTAAGCGATGTTGCCAAAATCCGATTCTGAGTCTTCAGTTGCTTAGCTAAAAATTCCTTTTGTTCTACTCGCTACCGTGCCGCTCTTTTAGCGATGTGTCAAATTTTTGTTTATCACATGTTACTTTATAAAAGTGATTGATTGATTTGCGTTGACTAGTTTTTGTGTTGTAATTATAATTTATATATTGTACAATTATAAAGAATAATTAAAATGAATTCCCAAACACGTAATTTTGCAAATTAAGAAAGAAGAAATGGACATTATATTTTTATTCCAAAATTGAATAGAAAAATTCCAAATGCTTCTTAGCTCATATAAACCCAAGCCCTTTTCCAGTTGTCTCCATTCTTTACGGCTCCCCCTATGGAGTTTAAAACCACTGCCAGGGCACTCTACTGTTCGGTAATACTTTTTACGTCAGAGTCGTTCATAAATTTAAAAGAACCTGGAATCTGAGCAGTTGCTCCGAACTTTTTTTCAAACGTTGCCAAGTTTTATGAGTTAGGTTTAATGGGACGAAAAATTTTAAAAATAAAAGAGTTCTGATTTTTTGCAGTGTGAATAGTAAAAAAAGGCCGTTCTATCGGTTTATACTTTCAAAATTTTTTCAATTTTTATAAAAATTTTTGCCTTGAAAACATTGACACTGTTCATAAATTTCTTGAAGTTTATTCTCGGTGCTCCTCCAAGTATTCAACCAAACAAGTTTTCTGCTCAAATAAGTATGTATAATAATGTAAAAATAAGTAAACTCAATCTCTTTAAAAAGAAATTGAGAAATTAGCATTACCATAAACCTTACCGCTAAAAATTCCACGATTTATCTAAAAAAAAAATAGCTTTTCGGAAGTTAGACTCGGGATTTTGGCTACTATTTGCGATTTTTAGCCAAAAATAAATATCAAACATGCTTTCGTTCAGTTTGCGTTCAGTCTCTATAATGTTTAGGCTTAGTGAAGCAAAATTGGAAATTCCAACTACTGAGAGTCGCAATTGTAGCTAAATTTCGCTAAAATTCGTTTATATTTGTTTGGCGGTGGAGATTAAGCATTAGAGAATCTCAGAATCCGGCTCCAGGTCTGTAGACGAACACATACGAATTCCAACCGCTTTTAGAACCTGATTTGATTCGTCTCCAAATGGCATACAACGCCCATCGATAAGCCATGTGTCTGCATACAACTATCCAAAAATTTATAGATAGTTTTTCTCTTTTCCTCTCTTTTCCTTTATCTCTTTTCCTCGCGTTTATTTATAGCCATGAACACAGCCGAAACAAAGTTCCAATGAAGTCTCTTTTCTACACGTAGGTTTCTGTATACCAGCTCACATAGCTGATAAGACATGTCAGCAAAAACATGTCAGCACACCGATGTTACCAGATACCACTACAGTGAATTTTCGCTGCAAAATCTTAAAATTGTTAAGAATTACTTAAAGGAATATGTAAAATACTTCAAGCTTGGTAACGATGTGCCGTCTGAGTTGGTATAGTGAAATATAACAAATGACAGACAAGGCAAAATAAATAACAATGCTTGCGTAGACCCATCGCATGCGCTCGGAATATGTATGTTTTGACTGATGGGACTCGCTAGTCACTCCTGGGCCTTCAAGTTTACAATAGAACACAGAAAACGCACACACACGCCAATGCATATAAACATAATCATCATTCTCATCATCATCATATGAAAAATTGTATTCCTCTTCTGTTTATCTCAAAAAACAACAACAATAACAATAACACTGTTGAATTAAAACAAAACGAAATAAAAAACCATAGCATTAGTGACATCAGTAAACAATGCTATAACTGAGCACATCGATGAGATTTGACATTGCAATGTCAATACTCGGTAACCGAGTATATCATGCCGAGTATATCATTGCGACAAAATTAGAAACGAAATTCCGTTTCGGAATTTGATCAAAGCGTTGCGTTGTTGATTAAACTGTGAAACCATTGATGATGACGTCTGAAGAAAGTAATGCATTGCTCAATTTTCTATTGAGGCAATCACGGCAAGATCCGCAAGTACACGAGAAGCATACGTGTCTCAAGATAGAATATAGAGTATGTAAGAGTATGTATGTAAATTCCTTTTTCCTTGTTCCTTCTTATTACGAAATACATACACTACCAGCTACTCTTCTTCTTCTTCTCCTTCTTCTTCAAGTTCTTATTTTCCAGCATTATTTCCCTTTTTTTTCTCGTAAGGCTGTCAAAAATTTTAAAGCGGCATGTTGACAGTCCACCAGGTCGAGTTTTCATTAGGTCCTACTAGAAATAGAACAAACAGCTGAACAACGTTTCAGGATACTTCAACCAATTCTGAATGTAAACTCATTCTCAATATCACTGATTAATGGATTATGGGTTAACTGACTTGACGAACAAGAGAGAAAATTACGTATCCGTTAACTCCATTTAAAATAGTTTTCATCATTTATACACATATTTTGTACATATATCAAAATAAAGGGTGATCGTAGCGACAATAAGTTAGAATGTCTATTTTTATTCATCTAAGCGGAAGAGGATCGCCCATCAAAAATTTTGTTTAAAAATATTGTTTAAAATGCGAAAAAAGTATAAAAACAACTATAAAAACCTATAAAAAGCAAATGCTTATAGCACTTTGAAAACGAGTTTTTCTAGCACCGATTTGTCAAGTTAAGTGAATTCATATATCGAGAAAAACTAAAAAAAAACAAGTACTCAAAGATTGATTACCCCCCCCCCCTCCCTTTTTTTTAAGCTTGCATTTTAACCTATAAGTCAAGATTACGTCGTATTTTTAACCTATATTTTTATACCCTACACCCGAAGGGATGAGGGTATATTCACTTTGTTCTTCCGTTTGTAACGCATTAAAGGAGGCGTGGCAAGTATAGAAAAGTATATATATTCTGGCTCAGAATCACCTCCTGATTCGATTTAGCCATGTCCGTCCGTCTGTCTGTCTGTCTGTCTATCTGTCTGTCCGTCCGTCCGTCTGTGGAAATCAAGATTACAGGAGAACGAATAGAGGTATCGCGAAAATTATCGGTATCATGAAATTTGGCACGAATATTCTTTGTTATCCTACGCTGTTTGGTATTGAAAATGGGAAAAATCGGACCAGTGCCACGCCTACTTTTAATAGAAAATATGCACTCGTTCGTGCTTTTAGTTCGTGCTTTTAGTAGACCGAATTTTCAGCTAAAATTTTATTTCCGAGTCCACCATCTTAGACTAAATATATTCTCTAAAATGGGCGTGACACGCCCACTTATATACTACACCATATAATGGGGTTGGTAACGAAATCCCGAAAGACAAAATCCCGAACGACAAAATCCCGAACGACAAAATCCCGAAATGACAAAATCCCGAAACGACAAAATCCCGAAATAACAAAATCCCGAAATTACAAAACTAGTTTTTCGGTATTCTCCATCTTCTTGGACATTTTAAAACCACTAGCAAACTTCAATTTAGCCACTAAAATTCTTTTAAAAAAACATTAAAAAAATTTTACCAGAGCCCTCTCGGTAATATGAGGTTTTTCGCATACAGGTTTTTCCGCGTATTGGCAGCCTTCGGCTGCGGCAGGGATCGTAACCCTCAATCAGCAGAATCCTCACGGTCATGTGAAGTTTTTTGCATACAGGTTTTTTTGCGTATTGGCGGCCTTCGGCCGCAGCAGGGATCATAACCCTCAATCAGCAGAATCCTCGCGGTCATGTGAAGTTTTTTGCATACAGGTTTTTCCGCGTATTGACGGCCTTCGGCCGCGGCAGGGATCATAACCCTCAATCAGCAGAATCCTCAGGGTCATGTGAAGTTTTTTGCATACAGGTTTTTTCGCGTATTGACGGCCTTCGGCCGCGGCAGGGATCGTAACCCTCAATCAGCAGAATCCTCACGGTCATGTGAAGTTTTTTGCATACAGGTTTTTTTGCGTATTGGCGGCCTTCGGCCGCAGCAGGGATCATAACCCTCAATCAGCAGAATCCTCACGGTCATGTGAAGTTTTTTGCATATTGTAGATTATAACCTTCACACAATAAAATTTTCTCGATATTACAACTTTGCTTTTCTGCCATTGTAAAAAAAGTCAAGTAGGCGCGTACTTCGAATTGGAAAAAATTGTGACTTAAATGTCATTTCTTTATTAATTAAAAATTTTATTTCGTGATTTTCGGGATTTCTCATTTCGGTATTAAAAATTTTTCGGGATTTTGTCGTTTCGGGATTTTGTCGCATCGGGATTTTGTCGTTTCGGGATTTTAAAATTTTTCGGGATTTTGTCGTTTCGGGATTTTGTAATTCGGGATTTTGACTGTCACCCCATATAATGAGGTGTTTGGTAGAAAAAGCCGTGTTGTAGATGAGTTAAAAGATCAAAATTTGCTCTCTGCAAATAAAAAAAAGTAGGTGTCACCCGCCCACTTTGTATTACTTCGACAGATGCGGGTGTAGGGTATATGAGCTTCGGCCAGGCCGAAGATATCACTCTTACTTGTAAACTATCTTTTTTCACACCCTACACCACAAGTACATATATACATATACTCTTTCCCGAATCACCTAAATGGATTTAGTCCTGTACGTCTGTCTGTCTGTGTGTGTGTGTGTAGAATATAGGTCTGCATGGACCGTCTCAAAAGCCCTTTTGAGATACACAAAAAGGCTCTGCATAGACTGCAGAGTATCTTTTTTTGTTAGTTTTTGTTAGTGGAATCGAAAGAGGTAGTCGCCGGTCTGTGGAGTTTGAGCTGTGAGAAGAGGGAGAGTTTTTTTTATTTCTTTATTTGCCGATAATTTTCAGACGCTTCTACAGTGCTGCCTGCCTGCTAAGACGGTAAATATCGAGAGAAACATGCATTTGATATTTGCGGGGAGGGGAAGAGGGGAGTTTTTTCGTTTTTTTATTTGCACATTTTTAGGCCCTTATCTGTTGCCTGCCTTGCTCCGACGTTATCTGTTGTCTAACGCCTTTCCCCTCCATGCAGACACTGTCTAAAAATTACGTAGTTTCCTTTCTGTTATGTTATTTGTTATTGTATTTTGTTATTGTTTTCGAAGCCTGTTGCCGTCCGCAATGAAGAGGATATACACACAATGTTTAGATGCATAATGTATACGTACATACACGATTCATTCGAAATTTGAATGAATCCTCGTTTCTTCTTTAGGTTCTACCCTAATTTCATTCTTACAAAAACGTATGGAGATTCGGTTTCATTCGACTCTAGTAGGCGTTTGGATTTTTGAGTTAAGGAGTATAATTTTTATTCGAAATGTACTGTACTGCAGTAGTGTATTCAAGTGTATTCGTGTGTTCAAGACATCCCATGCAGACCTCTAGTGTGGAAATCACGATTACGGGAGAATATTCTCTGAAGTTTAGAGGAAGCAAATGGATAATCATTAGAATACTGAAAGTTACGAATATTTAACACAATCGAAGTGATTTCAAATAAAAATTACAAGCGTTTAGTATAGATTACGACTAGCTCACAAACCTTTAAAATTTAAATAAAAAATGTTTAGATCTTAAATAAACAAGTTCAAATTTATTATGGAAAATTTACGAATGTTATTATATTGTTGTTTGCTTCTTATTGTTCTCGTTCTTATTAACATAGTCACTATTGGTTTTTATAAGATTCTGTTTATAGCATTATTATTATTGTTGATTTTATTTAATGCTTCTTAAATTTTAAATATTCATAATTGCTGCCGCAGTCCGTTGAGCAGCTTAACGCTTTTAGTTTACTATTATTTCCACTTGACATAACATTTCTTTGGGTTACTGTCGACACACTTCCGTCTTATAATCGACTTCCTTTACTTATAAACACTTTTAATTATCCACTCACCTATAAATACACATAAACACACACACACTATGTTGACATGTGCTTCTCACTCCTCTTTTATTTATTTCCACTTCGTTGATGCCACTACAAAAAATTTGCCACTACCCCATTAATTTCAACTTTCGTCAGCCGGTTTGTCTGTCGGCTTCCGTGACTTTCCGTCCGCTGTCGCAAGAAATGTTACATTGTCTTTTGAAACAAATGGCGTTTCAACCAGTCTTACCCAGGGATGCGAATAATTTCATTGAGAAGATAGAGGGAGAGAGAGAGAGAGAAGGTGATTGTGTTTGCGTGTGTGTTTGTGCCTTCACTTAGCAGTTTATGTTACGTTGTTGATTAGAAAAAAATTGTCTGGTTGTTGGTAGCGTTTTTCCTTAAAATATGATTCTTCTCTCTTCTTTTCTTCTCTCTACTCTTCTCTTCTACTTTCATCTTCTCCTTCTTCTTTTTTCTTTTTCTCAGCACTTTTATGTGCATACGAGTAAGTTTTCTCAAGTCATAGTAGCCGCAAATTGAATTTCACGGTATTTTCCTGGAAGGAGTAACAGAAGGAGTAATATCTACATATGTAGATATAGAAAATCTGCATATGTGTACGTGCAAATGTATGTACATATGTATATCCTGTATATGTGTATACCATGGGATTTATGTGTATTTTCGCCCTTATTCTATATTTGATTCTGCTATTGTTGTTGTTGTACTACTTCTGTTGTTGAAAGAATGTTTTTCAGTACGTTTGTGTTTGTTCTGTGGGCCTGTCTGTCTCCCTGTACTCTTACTTTTATGTCTATCATTTCTTTTAATGGATCCCATCATTCTTCACTACTTTTGTGGATTCACTGAACAGACTTCAAACTTTCCAGCATTCTTCCGTTAACGTATTTACTCTAGTACTGACTAACCGACTGTTGAATAGTCTGAAGTTTTAAAAAAACAGGCATTTTTCGTTTTCGTAAGAAACTCTTTCGTGCTAGTGGCAAGATCTGGCAATATCCAGGCAGAGAGACACACAAACAGGCAGAGCTAGGCACATACAATAGTCTTGTGTACGAGTGTGGTATTGTCGAGTTCTATGCACGAGTACCAAAAAGTGGAAATGTAAAAATGTATACATTTTCTAACTAACTGTACTAACTGTCATTATAGTACACGCATAATTTCATCATTTAATAAATTCATTTGGATCAACATTAGACTTTTATAACTTTTATGACAATAAACGATGAAACTTCTTCTTGACTGAAATAAGAAGGAATAAATTAATTTAAACATTGATAAAAATTGTGTGTTTAAATTGTTTTAAATCCTTATGATTTTTCGTTAACTCAATAGAAAATATCCATCCATTTAAATTTATTTTTTGGGCTATTGCCTTCTTCATGCGATCATAACTTTGCTTCTTAACGGATTTTTGTATTATTTGTTGTTCTTGAAAGCCACGCTAAAAGACCCGATTTTTTTTTATAGACCTTAACCTGAAGAAACAGAAATCATTTTAATACAGTGGAAATTACTTAACGGATAAAAAAGTACCATCTACGAGTATACATACATAAGTCTTGAACGCGACTACGATTTTTTTAGCATCGAATATTTTAAAGACCAAAGAAGATCGTAAAAATCCGTGGAAAGGAAGGAAAGATATAATAATCAATTTTTTTAGTAAATTTTCACTATTTCATTTCGTTGTGTGAGTGCGTTGTGTGTATCGATCCATATTTCTGCCCTTGACTAATGAAACATTGTATATGAAAATCTGTGTTTTCGAGATAATTGACTTTAAAGATTCAAATAGTAATTAAAGTGCGTACACTTTAAAACTTTAAATTTAAATTTTAACCCGTAGCATTTAACAAAACAAAAAGAGTTAATCTCATATATTCGGATATGCAGAATGCGATAGACCAGTTATCGGAAAACGCCGTATACACATCATACAACGTTTCATTAGTCAAGGGATGATTTAAACTCATGATTTTTAATTGTCAGACGACATCACTATGACAGTTGAATGTTGACAGTTCAAAAATGGCGCGAAATGTAAAATGACATCTCTTACTGAGTGTAACGAACATGGGTATGGATAAATGTGCAGAGTATTTCGCTGTGGCGTCGTACCAACGAACGTAAAAGCTATTAAAATTGTGGGCAATTTGGTCATAAGTGTATATGCATATATGCACTCACAAACAGCACTCAGCCAAACACTCACTTCTCACCTCATCGATTGTGATTAAAGTGTCAAATGCTTTTGGAAATCTCCTTACTTTGCATCACCACCAATGCCAGCTTTTGTCTGTTCTATATATGTACGTTCACCCACAAGCCCACACACACACACGCACACTTAAGACACTGTCTGATTATTCGATTATCGCATTATTAGATTTTGATGACGTTGCGAATGTTGTGAACCGTGGTCGGTATTGCAATCTGTTTCAAATAACAAAAAGAACAACAAAAAAAAAATAGACGGTAGGTCGGTAGGTCACCGGTAGGTAGATGGTTGCTACTAACATCAGCAATAATTCCATCAACACCCTCAGCAGCAGCCACAATTATCGCTCAGAATACCCACAAACCAATAAATATTAAATGTGAGTGCATAACATAATAACATAGTATATTATATAATGACAGCAACCAAAACAAAAACAACTAACTCGTATAAGGTATGACGGTGGCTTGTTTCAGCAGTCTTATAAGTTGCCTCCAGTAACTGGAATCAAATAGGAAGAATTCAATATCTCGTAAACAGTTATTCTTTTTCTTCCTGTTAGTTAGTTAATTAGTTAGTTTGGGTGGCGCCCGCTTCGCAAATCCAAGCGGTCCGGGCTAAGTAGCACAGATGTGCCGTTTTAATGCCACAAAACTGAAATGCTAATCGAAGGAAGTATTTAGGAGGAGTTGGTTGCTAAGTTTCTACAACCAATTTGTCCTGTTTAAGAACAAGAGAAGACTTTCAAGCTTGATTGATGAAAGGTTCATTAGATGGTCACAAAAAAGGGTTTCCCTAGGGAGCTCATTCTGATTCGATATAAGGCAGGGCATCTACAAAGGTAATGCTCAACCGTCTCCTCCTCATCAGCCTCCCTACAGCTTCTACAGGATGTGTTGCGACTACAGCCTAACCTTTCCGCGTGCTTACCTATCATCCAGTGACCAGTCAGCACTGCAACCAACCTGGAGGCATCTTTCCTGGTCCTGGACAAGAGATAAGTGGACCGGCCAATGTTGTAAGAGAGCCACAGTTGGCGGGATAACCTACAGCTAGAGATCCCTTTCCATCTGGTGGAGCCCAGCTTTGAATACTGATTTCTGATATTAGTTGCTGCTGCTCTAAAGGGAATCGATAGTTAGACATCTGGCTGAGTGTCCATATTCGCACCCTTACAAATATTTATTTAGTTCATCAGCCATTTCATTGCCATAGATGTTAGATGATTATTCTCTTCCTGTTGCATCCATTTTTATTGGGTTGGTAACGAAATCCCGAAAGACAAAATCCCGAACGACAAAATCCCGAACGTCAAAATCCCGAACGACAAAATCCCGAACGTCAAAATCCCAACCGACAAAATCCCGAACGACAAAATCCCGAAACGACAGAACCCCGAACGACAAAATCCGGAAAAATCCCGAAATTCTTGCATTTAAAACGTTTCAGCATACCGGCCTTCGGCCGTGGCAGGGATAAAAACCCTCAGCCAACAAAACTATCTTCTTTGCTGAAAAGTCTTCCTCTATCCATGGTCCTTCTGCGTGCCGGCCTTCGGCCGGGGCAGGTATTAAAACCCTCAGCTCACAAAACCATCTTCTTTGCTGAAAAGTCTTCCTCTATCCAGGGTCCTTCTGCGTGCCGGCCTCCGGCCGGGGCAGGGATAAAAACCCTCAGCCAACAAAACTATCTTCTTTGCTGAAAAGTCTTCCTCTATCCATGGTCCTTCTGCGTGCCGGCCTTCGGCCGGGGCAGGTATTAAAACCCTCAGCTCACAAAACCATCTTCTTTGCTGAAAAGTCTTCTTCTATCCAGGGTTGTTCTGCGTGCCTTCTGCCTTCGGCCGGAGCAGGGATTTTAACCCTTAGCCAACAAAACCATCTTTGCTGAAATGTCTTCCTCTATCCAGGGTTCTTCTGCGCAGGCAAAAAGTATCTTTCTGCATGCCGGCCTTCGGCTGTGGCGGGGATTAAAACCCTCAGCCAACAAAACCATCTTCTTTGCTGAAAAGTCTTCTTCTGTCCAAGGTCCTTTTGCGTGCAGGCCTTCGGCCGGGGCAGGGATTAAAACCCTCGGCCGACAAAACCATCTACTTGCTGAAAACTCTTCCTGTATCCAGGGTCCCTCTGTGGAGGCAAAAAGTGTCCTTTTGCATGGCGGCCTTCGGCCAGGGCAGGAGTTGTAACCCTTGGTAAACAAACCGTTGTGTTTGGTGCTATGTTTACTCTCAGCCAATAAAACTCCCCGGAAAATTGCGGATAAGCAGAACGTCGGCTTCGCTGCTTATATAATTTTCGCATACAGAGTTTTTGCGTGTGGCGGCCTACGGCCGCGGCAGGAGTTGTAACCCTTGGTAAACAAACCGTTGTGTTTGGTGCTATGTTTACTCTCAGCCAATAAAACTCCTCGGAAAATTGCGGATATAGCGCTTATTTTACGAAAAGCAATATGCAATGCTATTTTTTCGGGATTTTGTCGTTCGGGATTTTTTCGTTTCGGGATTTTGTCGTTCGGGATTTTGTCCGTCTCCCATTTTTATTATACGAGTATATTCATTAGTTTTTTCATTGATTTCGCTTGAAATTCACTAATGAAATGCATTTAATATATTATTTTTCAAGTTCAAATTAAACGCATCTCAATATCGATTTAAATTGTACCCGACTGATTCATCGCAAGCAATTCATAGCGAACAATTCATCGCGCAGCAATTCATCGCAACAGCAATTCATCGCGCAGCAATTCATCGCAATAGCAATTCATCGCAACAGCAATTCATCGCAACAGCAATTCACCGTATTAGCAATTAATCACAAGAAAATTTTGAGAAATGTTTGATAATTCTCCACAGAAAATTATGTATTTATCAAGCCACAAATTTTATAAATTTAAAAAACTCATTTTTGCAGTTTCTTCAACAATTTTCTCACACTATTTGGGATATAATTGCAACAATTGAAAATTGGGTACAATTTAACAATAAAGTTTTGTGTTATTGCCATCTGAAACGTTATTCATTACAACAGCAATTTATCGCAAAAAAAATTATCGCGAGCCGATGCAGAAAAATTTATTTTTGAAATCGCGCGATTTTCAAAATAAATGTTTCTGCTTCGGCTCGCGATAATTTTTTTTGCGATGAATTGCTACGCGATGAATTGCTGTGCGATGAATTTGTCTTGCGATGAATTGCTACGCGATGAATTGCTGTGCGATGAATTTGTATTGCTATGAATTGCTTGCGATGAATTGCTCGCGATGAATTGATTGCGATGAATCAGCCTAGAATCTATTTAAATACATTAAACTTTATGTGAAGATTTCATAATCGCAATATTGACAGGCAATATGAGACTTGAAATTGTCAGGCAATTGACGACCCAAGTATTTCAGAAGAAAATTTCCAGAATTGTCTCAAAATTGTCTGGATTGTCTTAAATACGTCAAAAAACGTCGTGCACTATTGACTAGAGATGCCAGCTTTAAGTATTTTACGTCTGCTTTTAAAAAATTTTTAAAAATGTGAAAATTCTATGTGTGATTTCGAAGTTTTGCGATAATGGCAACCATGATTTTTTGATCCTTTTTGAAATGATAGAATGATTATTTATTAGTTTTTTTAGAAATTTTAAGTTTACAGAAGAAAAAGAGCCCAATACTCAAGTCAATTGTATGAAAACAAGTGATTTTTAGGTGTCGTCTACATTGACATATCCGATTGTCTGGCAATTGTATATTTTCAGCTTATGAAATACCTTGTCAGACAGGCAATATACAAAAAGCATTTAAAAAAGCAACAACAAACGCAGTTATTGCCTGAAATTGTATGGAAATTGTATTTGTGATTTTTTGAAATTGAATTGCCTTGAAATTGTATTTTTGAAATGCCTAAACTTCAAATTTAAGAAAAAAATAAAGCAGATTGAGCGAGAATTGTGTTGTGTGGGATTCTAAAATGACTACATTAATTTGTGATTTAATTATGGATATGTTTGATGGGTCTCTACTTCTAAAGAGTCTTCTTCTAAGACGCTTTTTGTCTTTTATGTGCTTGATGATGCTTTCCGGAAGAATTATTAATCCTCTGCCGTAAGATTTTTCAATTGGAACCGCAGCGGTTACTGCCTTTGTGAAAGCATCATTAAGTTTTAAGACGCAAGCGTCTATCATATATGTTGTCGCATTTTGTGTTATTGGTAGCTCTGTGTTTGCTAGTTCGTTTTTGAGCGTAAGGTTCAGAAGGGTTTTATTAGTTTTGCTAAAATTTAAGAAACATTTAGGTGAAAGGTTTTCAGTGGCCACAGCAAGTTGGATATGAAATTCAACTGCTTTATGGTCTGATTCAAAACTTCTTGTTATCAATTCCTCAATACCGTTTGTGTTGGAAAAGTCTATGAACGTTGGCATAGAGGTTAACACCAGGTCAAGATACGATGAGGTTGTATTTCAGATCTTGGTTGGGTATTTGGTCTTGGTTAAGGAGAAATTGGGATTGGTAGTGAGCCAATCATTGAGTGTTATTCCATTTTGATTATTTACAATATCGCCCCAAGAGCTGCGTCTCGCGTTAAAGTCTCCCGCTATTACCAGTTCAAATGTATCTAATGAAGTGGATAATTTGTCCAGATCAGATTCTGAAAATTTATCTTGTGGTCTGTTGTAGACTGCCATGAATGAGATTTGAGCTCCGTTGACCAGGTGGATTTTGATGGCAGTGTAGTCAAGGAGTGGGAATCTGCCTAAATTTAATTGTGTATATTTGATCTTGTTTTTCACAAGTATACCCGTGGAATAACGAAAGCAACTGCTTGCAGTGGCATGTTTGATGGCTCTACAACATTCTTTTATAAGTGTGTATTAGGGTGGTCCTTAGCTATATGGGTAAAAAAATTTTGTGAGATTTTTTTTTCTTACCCCCCCAAATTTTTACATATGATAAGAAAACTATGTATCCAAACATTCAGCAAGATCGGAAATCGGCAAGTCGTGCCGCAGAAAATTGCTTACACCTGAGCAGTTTTTGCACTTTGCAGGCAAAAAGTGTTTTCTGGGAGGGAAGTATATGTCGTAATTTTAAATTTTCTCAAGAACTATAAGACGTAGATCCGTTCTGATTGAAACATTTCTTGTAGAATTTATCACAAAACTACTGAATCAGAAAAAAAGTATACTTATTCATGTAATTTTTTGTAAAAAAATGCGACCAAAAATTTTTTTTCGAAAGTTGTTTTGAGAATTTTAAATTTGAGATTAATTTTCTCAAAAACTATTTGACCTAGAAGTCTAATTTTAAAAGAATTTTAAAGGTTGGGTATTTGTTTTTTAAAAACAGGAAGCAGGAATGATATAAGTGTTCCCGTTATTCTTTGAAATTTTTTTTTATGGTTTGAAGTCGCGTTTTTAGAAAAACCCCTCCTGCGCCTGAATTGGGGAAAATTGCCCCTCCCCCTAATATGACTTTTTCCTTGTCTCGACTCATCTACACGTCCTAAACTTTTGATACATCTTATACGGAACGCCCTGGATATATGTCAATACATGCCGACTTTTATTAAGGTTGATTTTAGTCGGACCAGGATAACACCGCCGATAATCTTCTAGTACTTGCAAAATGAAATGTTTATTATTTTTTTGAACTCTCAGCAAGAGCTAAAGTAGAAACACTTGCTGTTGTCAATGGCAGTGAGTGTAATTACATTTACGGTACACTTATGCCGTGGTTAAATTTTTAAACTTTGCCTTAAATGCGGCACGGGTTTCCGTTATCCGATTTCGCTAAAAATGGGTACTCATCATTCTTTCATTACGTGTCATAATTTAGAAGGGTAAGACTAAAAAAATCGGAAGTTGAAAAATAAGGACCAGTCTAGTGTGTATCCATTGAAATTAATATTCTGCTTATCATTGATTTTTAGTTCATTGATTAGGACTAAATCGGGATTGTATTTCTTGAGGAAGATATCAAAGTGATGTCTTTTGTTAATGGAAATCAGGGAATTGACATTAATGGTGAAACATTTAAGTTTTCTAACCATTAAGGCTCTTTTGTGATATGAACATTAAGAGCTGTATCAGAGCGAAGGTTTTTTGTTTGTCATTGTCAAGGAATTTGGATGCAAAGTTGTCAATTTCTTTTATAATTAAAAGATTGTCGTTACTTGCTGAACCTTTTGTGGGATTATGTGTTTGTTTTTTGTTATTGTTATTGTTGCAGGTTTGAAATTTCATTGCATCAGCAAAGGATTTGAATTGCTTAGGGCTACTAGTATTTTGACTTGGTTTTGTGCGAGCATTATATTGCTGGTCTAAAATTAAAATTTTTAATTTTATTGTTATTTAGACTGTTTATATATTTCAGTCTATCTAAATTTAGTGTAGTTGGCCGTGTGGCCTTCGGTCATGCAGTTAACGCAAGCTACCGATTTACCTATTGTTTTGATATGTTCGCCTTTGTAATTTTTAGTTATTATTTCATCTATGTATATTGTTTTCCTTTGAAGGAATAGTACATTTGCCAAGTAGATGATTTTTGATGCATTTAACGCATCTGTATGGCATGCCGCAGTTTGTCGCTATGTGTCCAAATCTTTGGCAATTTTTACATTGTGTGACACTATTTGGAATAAGTTTTTCAAATTTAATTGAACAGTTGAGTATGTATTTAATATTAAGAAGCTTTAAAATTTGATGAGCGTGAAAGTTGAATTAACCATAAATGTCTATGGATTTTGCTTATGTTTATAATGCTTATATTTAAATTTAGTTCAAGTATATAGTTCAGTATGTCTTCTTTTTCGAAGTCATCTGGTAACTTTTTGATTACAAAAGATAATGGTTTTTCCTCTATAGGCGTGTAAGTATAAAAATTTATGGCATTATTAGTTAAAATTTCTTTGGCAAGTTTATAATCTTTTAATGTGTAGGTAGTGATTAAAGATTTTTCTTTATTTACCAGATTAATTGAATAATTTGTGTGTCCAAGTAAGGCACCAATTTTTTTGGATATATGTATATTTTACGTTAATTCCATGACATACCAACAGTGGCTGTTTGTTCGATGGCTTCGAAACTGGCAAGGTATTTTTTGTGTTCGAATGTACATTGTTAGTGCTATTTACATTTTGGTTTTTGTTAATATTTACAGGTTTTTGAGATGCTACATAATACGATTTTCTTGCTTTGCAGTAGAGGTGGAAAATCTTGGTTGAAAATTGACGAGTCGTCATCGCTGCTGTTGATGTTTTGCTCCATTCTTGAGATAGGTTCGTTGGCGCCGTCGTTAGATGAGGAAATTTCCGCGTCCTGAAGTTGTTCCTGAGCTTTTTGTGTATTAATATAGCCTGGTTGAAGATGTCTCCTTCGCATTTTTCGGTTATTCACTACCGGCGAGAATTTTATTTGGTTTTGTGATTTATTTATGACGATGATGATTTAGGTTAGATGAGCTGTTGTATTCTATGCCTAGCGATTGTCTTTTGAAGACTGTGAACTGGTCTATCATGGCTTGCATTTGTATTTTCATTTCAGCAATATGTTTAACTAGTGACACTAGTGACAATGGTGACACTGCCGCGGTTTCATTTGCATAGACATTGTTCGATTTATTAGAATTTTTCACAAAATTTGTTATTTCATTGTTTTCACTTGATAATAGTTTTGCAATTTGCATTTCAAAGTAACTGTACGAATTTTGTGTTTTTGCTTCACCGGTAGTGTTTTCTGGAATTTTAACGTTTTCGTAATTAGCGATTGTGTGTGCATTCTTGAAAGGTTGGTATTCGACTGAATCTGATGCAATCATTCTCAATTTATCGGCTTCGTTGGAAACCGAGGAGATGTCTTCATACGAGAGGAGGTCAGCTACTTTTGTAGCTGTATTTTCTGCACTGCTCTTATCCATTGCGCGGGTGAAGCTCTTATTGGAATGGCAGGAGACGCTGGAAATTACCCCTTCTTCGCTGGATGTAAGTCTTATGTTGGTGTGTGTGTGATGATTTCCGCCATCATGAATTTTTGCGCAGCAAATAATAAATTGTTATTATTTGTAATTTTCTTGATATATTTTTTCTTTTTCTTTATTCTAGGCATTGTAGAATTAAAATCCGATAATGAGAGAGTTTTTTTATGTCGTTTATAGGGCACTTATAGCCTGATATATGCGATTGAACTTTTTATATAGTATATATTTGCTGTGCTTGCGGAGCTTAAGTGAAATACGTCTGCTCTTGATGAAGTTAGGCACGCGACCCTTGGGATTCGTTCTGTAAAGTTAGGGTGTTGTCGCATCGGGATTTTGTCGTTTTGGGATGTTGTCGTTTGGAATTTTTTTACCAACCAATGATTTTTTGTTTGAAAGTATGGATGACATTCATCCGGATAAGATGTGGTTGGGGTTGTCCTTGTTGTGGTCAACAGGAACGCAACGTTACATACATACAACGTTACATATGGCGACGGCAATCATCAAATTGCTTAAGTCAAAGTAGTCATATAAGTTGATTTCGATACGTGAACCAATTGGCCTTCAAGGTTTTGCAACTTGTCACCTCTCGATTAGTTTCTGTGGGGTCTCGTGAAGTCACTTGTTTATGCCAAAAAACCAGAAACAATTGATGCGTTAGAGGCCAGCATTATTGCTGTTAGTTTTGACATACGGGCAACGGTGTTAAAAGTGGCCCAAAATTGGACGTACAGAATGCGATTCATCAAGAACAGTCATGGTAGACATATTTTCAATTGTAAATGTCATATATTGATCTTTCGACTAAATGATAGAATTTAATTTAAATAAAATATTTTGTGTTATGTTTTACAATATCAATATCAAGGGCTTAAAACACACCCAATATTTTCATTTCTACTTGAAAATTACTCAGTAAATGTTTTGTTACTTGTTATATTATTTCTTATACCCTAAAGCCGAAGGAATGAGGGTACAATCACTTTGTTGTAACGTTTGTAACGCACTAAAGGAGGCATAGCAGGTATAGAAAAGTTTATACATACAGTAGCGGACATAAAAATCCGGACAAGTAGTGGGTATGCAATCAAAGGGTTGCAGTGACCCTCAGGTGCAAGGGGTGCAAGGGGTATTTTGTATAAGTACATGCATTAGGAGCATTTTTGCATCATTAGTTTTTTACTGGTTGCGACAAGTGTTTTTTAATTTTATCGAGAAGTGAAAAAAGCCGAATTTTAAGAAAATTAGTGCTGCAAATTAGTGGAAGAGTTGGCTTCAGCAAGTAGTCCATCAGAGAATTTTTGAAAAACTACGAAGGAATCGAGTCTCTCCAGCGGAAACCAGGCTCAGAAACGATTTGGAAGACCAATTCGAAGGAGAATCGCATTTTAAAACGCATTAGTCTACGAAACAGATTACAAACTGTTAAGGATATTAGGAGGAGTTTATTCAAGGTAATGGAACCGAAATTAGCATGAGAACTGTTCGCCGAAGACTTACCGAAGCCGGTTTATGCGCGCGTCTCCTTGTCAAGAAACCACTTTTAGCAGCGAAAATGCGTCAAAAGCGCTTACAATGGTCTAAGGAACATCAAAATTTAACGCAGGTGGATTGGAGATATGTGATCTTCTCTGACGAGTGTAAATTTAACCCCTGTGGGTCCGATAGAATTTCGTACGTGAGGCGAAAGACAGGTGAGCGTTACAGCAACGAGTGTGTTACACGTACCGTGAGGCAGGGAGCTAGCCGAATGGTGTGGGGATGTTTTTCCTATCATGGTGTTGGACAGCCCGCCCTAGTAGATCGTACAGTGAACGCCGTTACGTACCAGCGCTTACTTGAAGAAAACCTCATTCCTTCGATTAAACAGCTCTTTTCACAGGTAAGCAACGTCATATTCAAGGACGACCCTGCGCCCTGTCACCGTGCGAAACTAGTAAGTAATAATATTTTTTGCATGGCTGAATACCTGGCTAAAAATTTTTAAAAATTCTAACGGTCAAATCGGTTTATTTTTTTGCAGGTCGAAGATTACTTGGATAAAGTCGGGATTTCGGCAATGGAATGGCCTGGAAATAGCCCTGATCTCAATCCAATTTAGAACTTGTGGCACATCATAAAGGTGCAGGCAACGAATAAGAAGCCCAGAGCATTACCTGAGTTAGATCGTATCTTAGAGGAAGTCGGGTATAACGGGATCACAACGCACACACTACAGAACTTGGTTGACTCAATGTCTGAACAAATTAGAACCGTTATAAAAAAAAAAGGAGGCTCGACAAAATATTAGGTTTAGGTTTTTTAGATTATTTAGGTTTTAGTTGTTTTACAATGTGATTTCATTTTTTTACTGCCGATACAAAAAAAGTTATAAAAGTACATAATAAATGTTATTAAAAACCGAAAAAATACAAAATAAAAATTTTACTACTTCAAATGAGAAGCCTATAAATTACTTCCATATTATTATCTATTTTAGATAGCTAATGCACGTACTACATTATCATTTCCAAACGGTTTTTTAAAATATTTTTAGAGATTAAAAAAATAAAAAGAAATACATATATCAAATTTTTAAGTTGTCCGGATTTTTATGTCCGCTACGTATATTCTCGCTCAGAATCACCTCCTAGTTCGATTTAGCCATGTCCGTCTGTCTTTTTGTCTGTCCGTCCGTCTGTGGAAATCGTAATGAAATTTAGTACGAATATTCTTTGTTATCTTTGAAATAGTACTACGCCTACCTTTTATCGCGAATATGAATTATATTTTATTTGAGTGCTTATTATTTATTTGAGAAAATTTAACCATTGCCACGCTTAGTTTTTTTAATAATATTAATGAAATCAAATTTGGGAATTGAATTTCTCAGCTTTTAGTCTGGATCTAAAGCTCAAGTTTCATTGCCGTTTTTACCCTATTAGTCCCAATTATCTTACAAAAAATGCGCGTGACAAGCACACTGGTATACCATATACATATATGTACATATACCTCATATAATGAGGATACATATTTTCTGAAAGAGAGAATAGAATTTGTTCTATCCATTTGTTACTTACACGAGTGTTTACTCTTGTTCTTGGCCAAGGTTAAACATCCTTTGTTTCAAACATCATCATTATTAACAAAGATATAAAATTTAATTGACGTATGTATACTGTATTATTTAACCTTTTGTATTTAACCTTTGGTCGACCTGAAGTTTGAAAATCAGGAATTGTTCCATTTAGTAAGAGAACGTTTTCAGCCTTTAATTAAGTCGCTTCCTTTGAAAGTGGTGTAAGTAGGTACATTCTTCTTTGTTTCGAGATATTTACAGATTTGCATTTTGAATGCATTGCAATTCTTATGGAAAGGAATGTTTTGTTTTTACAAATTGTATAGATTTTGAAAAGACTGTTCTCTAAATTGAATGAAAACACGAGTATAAAGATCATACTATACAAGTTTTCTCATCATTAATTCAATTTTTTCATGAAATGAACTTACCCACTCTCATGAGAAACAAAAGAATAATTCTATTTTCGTACGCGCTCTTTGTTTTTATTTGTTTTGTTTTTAAAAAACCATAAAATTAAAAATAAAAAAACTGTTTTCAAAACTGAAACTTCAATACTTTATCATATTAAATATTTTAAATTCTTACAAATATTTTTCTTATTTTATCATTTTGACTTTTATTCTCTCAGTTATTGCAAGCCGGTTAACTTGTAACTTTTTATCCACATGTGTTACTCCCCCTCCTAACCCACTTTTACTACTTAAATACTAGGTAAATACTGGAGCTGTGCACAAGCCGTTTGAAAACCACTTTCAAAACACACAACGTTTTATCAGTAAAAATTGATAAAACATTTCAGATTTTCACTCATAGCCTTTATTGCTTCTGCTCTGCTGGAAACAAAAACAAAATTGTCAGACGAAAATGACACAACAGTTTTAATGCCACTTATTGCTAAATAGATATAAGAGAGGATACACACACGAAATGCACATACATATTAAATACATACATACGTTCAGCCGTCTCCTAGGCTTTTAGTTAGAAAAAAAGCATTGCGTGCCTCTCCCTTTTTTTCGTTTCTTTTTTTTTTCGTTTTTCTCGAAAATGTGGCAGAACATTTTTTCATTGTTTTCAATCGTTGTTCGGGGCCACAATTTGTGGACCATTTACAACAAAAACGAAGTAAGAAAAAGACGATAATTACATGGAAAAATAGATAAGAATGGTTTTTGAGTTTGGGCGGAGGGAAAGAGGGGATGTTTTTTCTTCGTAATTTCTTAATTAGTTTTCAGACGCTTCTGGTGATAACAAAGCACCATCGACGAAGTGGCGAGCGGCGCAAATGCTTGCCTTTCGTTCCTTTCGAGTTCGAGCGGATGGAAAGAGGGTGAGTTGTTTGCGTTTCTTTCGTTCCTTTGGAGATTAAGCGGAAGAAACGAGAGAGAAATGCATCAACATTAAAACAGCAACTGCAAATTTTCGAACAAGCTGTAAAAATGAATGTCGGTCGGGTAAAGGCACCACAGCAGTTGCTGTTTATTGCGATTTTTATACGGCAGTCACAAAACAGTAGTCGTGCCGATTTGTGCCTAGCTGCCTTCAAAACGGCTCGCGCACAGCTCTAGTAAATACTTAAATAATTTTAACGACATTTAAGTGTCTAGCCAAAATTCGTTTTGCTGAGAGAGATCAAAGCAAAGAACACGAAAAAGATCCAGTAGCGACCGCAAGTTAAATGAAAAATTCAACGCCTTTTTATCCAATGCTCAATGACAACATTGGCGGCATCTATTAAAAATTGGTAGAAGTAGTGGCCAAAGAATAGGAAGAAAAATAAAAGTAAAAAAATAAAACAGAAAATATGCTGGCAAATATTTTTTAGCAACGATTTTCAGAATATCTGGAACTGAGGTTAAGAAAATTATTGTTTGGCGATTTGTGTGCTATGCATTCGGTTCATTTGGTCAATGTGCCATTTGTAGTGTCGGCTGATTTCGAATTGAATTATTGTTTAAAACAGCAGATCAGCAGCAGCAAAAGGCAGAAGAGCAGCAAAAAAAACTGAATAAAAACGAACGGTGGAATTCAACGAAGATCCGTTGCTTATTCGGGTGAACGTAGAAATTTATTGCAGTACAAACTTTACACAGAACAGAGGAGGGAAAAGGTTGGCCAGAACAAAAGTAGAAGAAGAAGAAGAATACGAATAGACGCAGTCAAGCGAAAAAATTGAGGAGGTCAATAATCTCATAACACAGGTTATTGACAGTGAGAAAGAGGGAGAAGGATAAAGAGAAAGAGATTAAAATGGAACAGGGAGAGAGTGCGGAGCATAACAGAAAAACGGATGAAGTTATTTACAGCCAGAGCAAAAAGGAATACATACGTATACTATATGCATGTTTGTGTGTACATCGTGGTGAATCCTGAAATGGGGGGAAAGTCGTATTACCCCTTGTTTATTAGTTTAAATGCATCTAGAGTAGCGAATAGGAAAAATAAACACAATAATAACAAGCAGTAGTGGATCAACAACATTTTTATAAAGAAAGTTGTTCGCACATTTTTCTAAACTCTTTAAATTTTATTGATGTTAACATCAGGCATTACTTCTCAATTCCAATCACTTTCAGGCAGCTCCACAACTCAACAATGGGTCATTCTGACACTTGCTGTCTGAAAAGGTTTAAGTTCATTGAGGCGGTTTAATGCAGTTTCTTTTTGTTTTTAATTTCTCTCCTTGGCTCTCTTTCTTTTTTTATTTAATTTTATTTTTTAATGCTAATAATAAATAGTTTATAACTGAGCAAATTTAATGTTTACGCTTCATTAAATACGAATGAACGAAGTTGAAAACTGGCAACGTCATGATAAGAGTAATACCATTTCACCCATTCTGCACGTGTGTGTGCCACACGTATATGTATAGATAGAGATAAATGCCTAAAAAATATGTGCATCGAAATCCCTGATTTTAAAAATAATGGCTGATAATGGCGGATAGTCCTTTCTAATCATCGGTTTTCACTTCATCTATTAAATGCATACCTTTTCTATAGTACGTTTCTATTCTAATCGTTAGTATTTCTTCCCTTATAAACGCAAATATATATAATTCAGAAAAATAGTTAATCTTAAAGACAATTCTCCCTACGAACTATCGAAGATACACAAAAGCACCACGGTCTTATCAAGTTCTTGCGGCAATGAATAATGAAATATTGTTAGTATATCATGAGAATGAGTATGTTTGTAATGAGAAGAATGCGAATATGTAAATATAAAAGCTGAGAATTGTGTAAAAAGTAACTTAGTTAAAATTAGTTCGAACGCCCCACTAAAAACCTTCTCTCCCATAAGAATTAAGGCCTGACATTCACCATACAGACATTAAGCTCTGTACGGAGGTACATACACTCAGAAAAAAACAGCAACGTAAAATTAAATAATTTGTATTTGATTTCTAGTGGTTAGTTGTACTAATACTTTAAAATTAAGTAGAAATATTTAAAATAGAATATGAAATACTTCGTTTATTAAATCAAAAATGCTGCAACTTTAAAATAAAATATGTTCAATCTAATTTTAAGTCCCATATTTCAAGTGTAAGTGGCAACAATTTTATTTTAAGTTGAATGCCTTAGGTCCGGCATTTAATACGTTTTTCTTTAAAGTAAAATAGTCAATTTTTGAATTGAAGTGTAAAGTGTGTACATAAAACTCAGTTCGGTTCTTGTCGTGAATGTGAATAAATGTGTTACATCACATTTAATGAAATCCATCACATTCAAACTCACCTTAAAAAACATTTTCACAAATAGAGAATGACTTTTTCCCTTTCAACCTTGAAAATGTCAAAATATCCAAATCAGTAGAGTATAAAAGAATATTCTATAAAAATTATCATTGTTAAGCCTTATATAAACTCCGTCGTTGTTTAAGTTATATCCTTGCAGACAAGTCCACTAGTAGAGAAGTATCGATTTTACTAGTTCCTGCGGACCACTACTGGTTCCACGTCAATCTACTTCACGTGGACAGAACTGGTGAATTTTCAATGTAGATGTCATTCATTGAAAGGGGGCAAAAAACCCTTCCTTCATTACCTCTGCACTAGTTTCTGAACTAGAACCTTCCTTTTAGTGATCGAACTAGTGCCCAAAAATATAAAACCATTTACATTATATCTCATTAACATTTCATTTAGATTTAATTTAATAGCTGCTTTAAATTAATTCCTCTAATCAACAAGAGATAGAGATTATATAGCTAGTAATAAATTAATACACTTAAGATATATTCCAATCGGAAGTTTAAGTATGTATTTGTAATTAATATTATACAATTTCTGTGAATAAGTAAATATAGCCAAAACAATAAAAGAGTTTTCAAACGTCAAAAAAGAATTTTCAAATAGAACGAATCCAGAATAAAATTTCTAGAGGGTCCTCTGTCAGGGGACTACGGCTGCAGAAAAAGATTGAAACTTTCAGCTAATTCGATACTTTCGTCATTTTGACCGTCTCCTAATTTTTACTTGTATATTGCTAATAATTGGTTTGTATAATCTGTGTATAATGGCTAAACTTTTAAACAACGTCAGAGACCCTGTGAAACCAAGCTTCTAGCAAGTTTTATCAATCAAATTACTTTCGCTGTTTCTCCCTTTGCATATAAAAAAGTTAAGCTGACTGCAGCAGTCACCAAAACCCAAATCATCGCAAGAGGGTCGAAAAAACTGAATGAACTCCAAAAAAAAAAACATTTCATTAAGTATTCAATAACAGATAAACTTGCGTAAAATTTTCCGTTTTTTTCTGACTGTTTTTGTCTCTCTTTCCGTTATTGTTTGCGCTTTTGTATGTTATTTGTCCCCTTTTTGCAACAAATTTCAAATTCTCTATTGTCATCAATCATTAGATCACGAGTATTTTGTGCGCCAACGATGTTTCATGGTTCGTTGCAAGACTGCCGGCGGTGAAAAACGTTCTAATCCTTCTGAATTTTTGCAGAAAAAAATGGCGACAAGGTGATTAATTCTGCATGGAAAGAGCATTGAAAACAGTACCTTTAGTCGCTCGCCTCTCCCCGATCGCCTTTCATCTGCTAAAGGGTGAAAATTTGTTAAAAGAAATTCCTGTTTCAGTTGCATCATGTTGTGTCATTCGTTGGGGAAAAAATAGTGACATTTGAATGATCAAAGGTATTTTCGTAAAGAAAATGAGAGTAAAAGAGTAAATTGAAAGTAACTCTTTATGAATTTTACTTTTTTAAGTACTCCGTGAGTGAGTGTTCTTTGGTTAAATCATGCTATCAATACTATAATGACATCGTATCTTGCACAGAACTAAATTTATGGTTTTTTAGCAGCCATAACGGTTGCAGCTGATAACGGTTATGTAGCTCCAAATTTCTTCTTTGTATAGGAAAAAGAGTCCGTTTAGAAGAAGCGAACTTATGATCGTTAAAAGGAAGGTGATGCCTCCTGCATAATAATGCAGTTTGTTTGTACCTTAAGCTAAAATAATATGACGATATCTCCAAACCTTTTTTTCACTTTTTAATAAATTACGATGTTAACAGTGTTTGCCTTTCTCTGAAGGGCAGAACCAATAAGTGTAAATACACATTTTCCATAAGGTTTTTTAATAACAATATTATGTTATTTTTATAACATAAGGTATTGTTATAAAAACTAAAACAAGAACAGTAAAAAATATAATAAGAAGGAAATCAGAGATATTTCAGCGTTTGCCACATAAACAACTGCGATAATTTTGTTGTTAAATTTACAACCAGTCTTTCAAGGTTATCAGAAAAAATAACAAATTACAGTAATTAACAAATAACGCTTAATTATTACTGCTTAGGTATTTTGCTATTTTCCGGTAACAATCGCAAGTTGGTCGCGAGAATGTGCGCATAAAAAGATACACGTAGTAACAAACAAAACACGACAAACCCCGAAAACAAGCAAATGCAGTAAAAATTAATAATACCAACACACTGTCTTGTGTGGATATATATATGCAACACAAGCAGGTACACAAATAAGCTAAAATTTAAAAGGGATAAATAAAAAAATAGCATGATTTGTTTGTAAATAAATCAGAGTAAACGACAAATGCCGCAGCAGCGAATAAAAACATTTTCGAAAAGACTTGCCTGCTTTTAGGATGTTAATTCAAATAGTGGCAACAATAAACAAAAATAGACGATAAACGTTGGTCGTTAGTCGTGGGCTTGAGGAGAATGGTGTAGAAAACATACTGCAGTATGTTTAAATTTTTGTTGATATTGCTGTTGTTGTTGTTGTTTTTGTTGTCGTTGTTGTTTTTGTTGTCGTCCTCAGCCATATTTTTGCTTAGAATTGTGTTGTGTCAATTGAATCAGAAGGAATTCATAGCGAGAGTCGTGTGTAAATGTCCCTAGAAGAAATTAAGTGGACTCCGAACGTAAACTCCGAGATACTTATCGTCGATGACACAAAGACAGACCTCTGAGAAAATTGTCATCGAAGATTGTCATCCGCTGCCTCTTACGGAAATCGTTGTTGCAACTAAAGAATAAGAGAATAATGTTGAAATAAAGTGAAGGCAATGTTTCCCCTCCTAAAAGATATTTTATCCAAATACGTCACTGCCCCAACGGAATCAATGGTACTAAGTACAAGGTAAAAAATTCGAATTTCAATTATCTTTTTTCCTCTTCTATTTCAATTTCATTGCCACACGGCGCAGTGTAATCCATTGTTCTTGTTCACTCAACAAAGTTTTTCATTCGGCCGTGTCCATTTCTTTTTCAGTCCATTTCAATTGGTATTGGAATTGGTATGTGTTATACAACGTTTAGTGTGTTGAAAGGAAATTTCATCGGACACTCTATTACCATCATCCCTTCACTTCATTCCTCCCTCTCAACCCTTTCTTCATCACTTTACCATCATCTATTGTGCTGCTTCTTTTTACCCACGGATTGTAGGAATTTCATCGCAACCGATCTACCAAAAACCACATATTCAGTAAATTGAATTCAGCAAAAGGCCGTCAAAATCGAAAAAAATAAAACTCGCGCCTTCAACGCTTGACTGAATACGAAACGAATTTGAGTTGTTTCTACCTACCGTCGGGTGCATTTCTAGTACTACTTGCACTACCCTTTTTACAGTGGCCGTCTGTCAGTTGGGCCGCTATTTTTGACCAAAGGACAATGTGGGAAATGGTAAGGATGGGAAGGGCAGCAAAGGCTCGGGATTAAAACAGCAGCGCCAGCGAGAAAAATGCTTGCACAACATGATTAAGAATTTAAACGCACCGCGACCGTTACGATCATTTCAGTACGATAAGGGTTATGGGTGCACATTGTGATGCACATGATGATTTAATCGGGGCATTAATGCATATTTTCGTGAATATTTATTTCATTTTTAAGGTTTTATTTGTTATATTCGCCCTAGACAAAATTCATTACTAGTAACCGAAGATAGAATGATTGTAATGTAAGCAAGGCAACAGGTAGGGCTAAGAAATAAGGCCAGAAATAAAGAACAAATAAAACATATTTTTGGAGAGCTTAAAAATGTTAGAGCATCCATCCATCGTTAGGCCAAATTCATCGAACTAATAAAAGACAACTTAAAAAAAAAAATTCTGCGGAAAAATATCCCTTTTCTTTACCAAGTAATACTAGTTGTTATGATTTATGCATTTCTGTAAATGGTGTACTTTAATTATACAATTATCGACTGGGTTATCATCGTCAATATGACAATTATACCTTATATATCCTATATTATATATTATACCTATATATCTTTTGTCTCTACTGAATATGCGTTTATTAACTACGAAATTTTATTTGTTTCAAATTTTAAAATTATTTCGAATTTAATGAATATCAAATAATGCTTAATGTGTACGAACGTGTGTAGCAATACTCGTATGTGTGCGTAGGTGGGTATGGGTGTGTGGCAATATGTGCATTTTTACATGAACAAGCCACAGCTGTTCATGCTTTAATGATTTCAACCAACCATAACAATTACATTGGATTTTTTGCTCGAGGGTAAAGCTGAAATTACTGGAAACGAGTGTATCAGAAGTATAACAAAATCCAAATTTAATTACTAAATTATGCCTTCCCCTTTCTCCATTCCGCATCCATTTCCTTCCCTTCCTTTACCCTCGCAATAAAAGCTTGTGTTACGAAATAAGTTAATATTTTCATTACGTTTTTGTTGTAGCTCTGCGCCAATATTAAATTTCCCAGTGCTGCTACATTGACTCAGGCTCAATAATTACTGCATATTCACTAGCAATAATAAAAGCAACTAATAAAACAGCAAGAACAATAACAACAACAGGCCTATACGAATCATTAACGATAGCACCTTCAGAAAATAATATATAACGCAAAAAACTCGAAAAACAAATCTTAAAAGTATGAAATTTCTCTTTAGTCTCTTAAAAAGTAATTATAATATAGAAAATAGAAATTAATAAGTTTTTAGAAAAAAGAGAAAAAGTTTTAGACGAAGTACCCAGTGGTAAATATCATCATGACATCATCGCTAATGATGATGTTGTGTGCCATATCGACTCGATTCTTCATCAAGTTTTTACATTACTTTAACCCATACGTGTCATAGGACCCGGAGTACTGCGCGTGCTCCCTTACGGTGTAAGCGAGTAACGGATGAAACCTACACGCAATCATTTCGCTACCTGTCTACGAAATCTAAAGCCTTGCTTCGATTCCACCTTACGCCGTATGGGAGGTCCGTAAGTAGTAGTTCTTTTTCTCGCTTACAGGTCTCTTCGTGGCGAAGTACTTTGAAATTTATCGACAGTACGCAATCATCAATGATTTTCAAAGGCCTTCGCAACATTTACCACTGGGTAAGAATTTTTCTCTGTGGAAAACATTTAAACATTTTGTTAATAGAATTTATTGAAAAAAAATGTAATATTATTATATTTAGTTAATCGTGGCTTTCTGTAAGGTTCAAGAACTATTTCCTCCAAAACCACAAGAGGGAAAAATCAATCTTCTTCATGTAGTTGCTAACGGCAACACCGAAATACCGCCAAATACCGAAACATTGTGGTTGCCTGGGCGACACACGAAGTGCCACAAATAGCACGGCCACAGTAAAGGTACGACACATCACAAACCCGTTAAAATCTTGAAAAAAAAACAATTTTTTCGCTTCAAAACTCAGGGTCAAGCGTGACGCAGCAATAAATAACAAGTTGAATGCTCGCTGTTGTTGTTGTAATGAACAAATTAGGCTCAACGCTAACACAATGACAATCCTTCTTTTCGGAAGCATGACGGAAATGTCACGCAGGTGTTTGTACAATAGTTTCTACATAGGTGAGTGTTAGTAAGTTAGTGCGATGCACTTGACGTAACTCACTTCATACTCAAACGCAGACTAGGTTCGTTACCAAAACATTTCAGTTTTATTTAACGATTCACACTGAACAGATCAAACATAACGAAGGAGCGAAAAATATATAGAAAACTCATAAATGTCAATGCTTGAGCTTTGAAAGAAATAAAATTAAGGCCAAAATATAAGAGAAAACCACGATAACCAAAGAAAAATATATAGTGTCGTCTTAAACAAACGAAATGTACATGGATCGTACGTACACGCAAACCGAACTAGATAATTATAAACTGCAAGTGGAATTACTTCAAGAGAAATTACAGAGAAGGTAAAGCCTTGTACTTATAAGGAGTTTCGAAAATTTTATGTTTTTTTTTACAAAACAATTGCTCAAGTCATCAGAAAAGTTCTTATGTGGAAAGCCTGCATATTTTATAAAGAATATTTTTTATACGCAGTGGTAAAGAAGTTCAGTGTTTTAAAGGTTTTTCAGTCTTCAAAAAATCTATCTTTAATATGTTATGACGACAAAGCGTTCTCAAATACAATCATTATCATCTAACCCTCACGAAAACTGTAATGATTATTATGCAATAGAGTCATAACCGCTTTGGCTAGGGCTGGGTTCCTTTTTCCTTATCCTCCTTTTGTAAATCATCCAACATCAAACGCATCCAACAGTTATGGATTAACTAAGTCTTGAAATTAATCCCTAACTGTCTCTGCCTTCTCTGGCCTTTTCAACAACATCTTCTAAACCTAAATGGGATTGTTATAGTAAAACCAACAGATTTATTTTGAAGCAAATTTTTCAAATAAAAGAAAAGACGAGACCTGAAATAACAATATTTCTTAGCGATATACTACAGATGTGTTGAATGTTTCAATGACTGCTTTTGCATTCCTGTTTCTTTTTTGATGCGACATAATCCTTTGCCTTCACTTCATCCGTTATCTCCACGTTGCCGAATGTCATCTTCCTGCGAACTGAATTGCATTTCTCTTGGATAGTGAAGAGCATCGCAATCATTTGGAACATAAACTGGGACAAATTTTAAAGAAACGTAGCGAACAGTAAGTATTTCTGGTTAAAATTAAGTACAATATATACAAACCCAAGTTTGAAAATCCTTAGAACTATTCTTCCTCCCTCCTTATACCCTAAAACAAATGTCTATTCAATTTTCTGTTTCGTTTGTGACATGCACACATGCATGCCTCTTGATCTATGATGAAACACCAGCCGTAAGTAAAAGCGAATTTACCGGTTTTATTTACAATACTTCTTGTTCTTATTCTCACCTCTTTCGAATAGTGATAAAACGGTGCGAATGAAAGCGCGACAAAAGTATCAACAGCTTGTGGAAGAACAACAGAAACGCCATGAACGCAACAAATTGTTGACGCGGATGCTGGAACGCATTGACGAACAATCTGCAGCACTCTCAGCACGTAGCGAACGCCTGAAGATGATGAAGGTGAGAATCATTGAAGTCTTCACTGAGAGAAAACTAGAGTGAATTTATTTATCGGTTATTGTTTTAACAGCTACAGTATGAAATGTATTTTGCCAAATTAGTACAAGCCCAAACCATGCGTTGCATGCAGCAAAGTGCAGCACAGACAACAACCTCGACACCCATAACACTCTCAGATCTGTCCCAAACAACTCGCGAAGCAACAGAAGCACCACCACCACCACCACCAGCAGCATCATCATTATCGTCTGTCACTGTAACCATAACTCCAACCGCAAATCCATTAGCAACATATCAAAATCTCGAAAGTAATCACATTCCCACAACGGCCTTCTTTGATAGTCTTTTGAAAATCACCGGCAGCACTGGCAGCAGTGGCACCATCGGCGACATTGACATGACAACAGCATTACTTAAACCTCACTCGCCTTTGGCACTGGCTATGCCAACACCTGCGGGATTGGTGCTGACAAGTACACGAACACCTTTGTCAGCAGCACGAGCGTCAGCAGCAGTCGCAGCAGCCTCAACAGGAGCAACAAGAACACATGGGCGTTTAGAAGGCTACGGCGACTACGAATATCATCGTCAGTATGCGATCGTCGGCTACGGCCCAACACTCCAACCCACTCCATTGGTACGAGTCAATGAGAAGCAGCATGCAATACGAGCAGAAGAAGAAGAAGAAAGAACAAAGAAAATATTCGCATTACAACCGACTGCTGGCGATGTTGATGTTGATGCTGTCGATGTTTTGTCCACTATGAGTCGAGAGGTTCGGGAAAGCAATAACAGTAATAGAAACACCCATACAAACGATAACAGCAACGAGTGTAAAAATAGTAACACTAATGAGACCAAAAACAACACCGGCAACAACAACGTCACCGAAGAGCTCTTTTCTTCAATTACAGAAACGAGACATGAAGACATGAAGACACCAACTATCATCAGAAATAAACGAATAACAGCTACAGAGGATAATAAAATACCTAATGGAAAGGATAATAATAATAACAACAACGACAACAGCAGCAGCAATTTCAATGAACCCAGTAAAAGTGCTGTCCCTCAAGCAAGCACAGCTGCATCTCCGTCGTTCGGAATGTACGCAAACACGAATAGAAAAACTGAATTACCAACATTCGCCATATCGACAACAACGTCATCATCGATAACAACATCAGCCTCAACACCATCATCGACGTCATCATTCCTACCGACACCATCCTCTTTTTCATTTGATAAATTGACAGCGCATGCTGAGAAAGCGAAGATAGTTCAGCAGAATACTGTCAATAAATGCGAAAGCGGAGCCGATGCAACAGAGGCAGGAGCAGCAGCAACATCTGCAGAACAGACAACAGAAACTACATCAAAACCAACTGAAGTGCACGCTGCCAAAGCAATTGTGAAGCCAACGCAAACCGCAGATTCTGGCAGCTACACCAAAAGGATTAAAACTGCGTCGCCAAATTCACTCAGTTTTGCTGAAAGCAACAGCACTGGAAACAACAACAACCACAATAACATTGATAGTGTAAAAATGACTGCTGTCAGTGAGACTGATCATGCACTCCTGTTGGTTGCCGCAGTTCATGATGGAGACAATGATTACGATGGTGGTGATGTTGCAAACAATGCGAGCAACTTGAGGCAACAGAAAATCGGCGAGGACAAACTGGCTGTGACAGAGCCAATCACAACCACGACAAAAACTTCTAGTCCTCAATCACGAACCCGTTTTGAACGCAAAGAAAAAATTACTATTGAAAATATTGAGGACGTTTTCTATGGTGAATTACTCCAAACAAACTATGCAACTGCAGTATCGCCAAAGGAGTCCGGGAACCAAGCAGCACTTATGGCAACTGGCGACATAATGGACACGGAGGAGTTTGCAAGGAATTCGCAGGGCGATCCTCAGTCGACATCGGAAGAGACAGATGGAGGCAAAGGGTTTTCGACAAGGATGGCAAATCAGTCGCCGCCTGCCGCGGAACGAAGCGAACGAAAACAAGCCACAGAGAGTAAAAATGAAAAAGAAAGGGAACTGCCTCTGGACAAAGAAGCTAGTTACGAAGAAGACCCACAAAACCCTAATGTCGCTTTGGCAATGTACTCCGAGAACGGAGAGAATCACCGCGACGCTGCACTTCAAGCAGCGGAAGATACTTCGCAGTATCCATATTACCCGGATCCTGAAGAGGAAGCTACGCCGCAGAAAATCGGGGAATACGATCCGGATTACAATTATCACAATTACGAGGCTGCAACATACCAGGCTAGTTGCGATACTAATGAATATCCAGGTTATTCTTACGACGAGTCTAGCAGTCAGTATGTCGCCGATGATGTTAATCAGCGATTTACTGAAGCCGAAACGACGTACCTGCAACAGCATGGACAGTATGATGATGAACAGCAACAGCAACAACCACAACAACATCTGAGTGAGGACACTAACCATGGCTTTAAAGAACCATATCAGCCTCAAACACAGGAAGCCACTAACGACTACGACGAATCAACAACGCTTGGTGGTGACATTGCTGCCGTTACTGAAATATCAGAAGTGGAAAAGTTACAAGAAAATAATGCCGAAGTTGCCGTCGTTACCGAGATCAATGAAACTCAAATAGAATCAACCCCAAGCCCTACGCAACCGCTAAAAACTGCACCGGTACCGAAAAATTCAACAAATTCAACGCTAAAAACCGCAAATCCGCTTTCTTCTTCTCCTCCTCCTTCCCGTGTTTCCAATTCGTCGATTAAACCCACATCCATACTCAGCACGGAAAAGTTCACAGCAGCTAATGATGCGCAGCACAGCAAAAAGAAGAAGAAGCGAGTTAATTTCGTTGACAGCAGCGAAACGGATGACAGCTCAAGCGTGAAACAAGAAGGCGTTGCTGGCTTCACCGAGAGTGACTTTGACTTTTCATCAAGCGCTGCTGCTGGCGCATCAAGTAATTAGAAAATCGATTTGGTGTCGGCAGGTTGCTGATTACATGAAGTTCATATTGACAAGTTGACAAACCTGAATGATGAGGCAGTTGACAAGGCAAGAGATTCCACAGATATACTTTTAATTTTTAAGTTACTTTTTAAAAAACTAAATTCCTTTATTAAAAGTTTTAATTTATTTGAAAAGTTTTCATTCTTAGAACATCTAAAAAAATTCAATAAAACAATGAAAAGGAAACAGATTTTCCTCGGACTATTTGATTGTTGCCTTTGTTCTTTTTTTTGCTTTCCTCCTTGGGCAACTTTCTGTCATTCTACTCCTGTCTTTCAAGCTAATTTATATGATGTCGAAAAAACCCTCACGTGAGCAAATTCTCATGTAAAAGAACTCTTGAGGGGTGAAACAAGTGAAAGACCTTCCTATACGTAAAGAACTTCTGTGACTTCTTAGAAGCTTCAAAAGTTTAACTAAATATTGTATTAGTTAGTAACAAATAAAACTTATATTATATATAAGAATATATAGTGAAAACAAAAACAACTGCAACAACTTGTTATCACAAGCATATATCCGACAAGGAAGAGTAAGAAGCAAGGAGAGAGTTCCGCTTGAGGCAATTAATATAGGTACATACATATAACATATAACAACATGTGCATATAACAACACTGAAAATAGTCAACCGATAAAGAAAAGACCAACCAACCAAAAGACTGACACAACGGCCAATTCGATTTAGGGCCACTCTGTTTGCGCATAACGTTACTGCGGGCCGCACTTTAGGTGACCTTGTCCTTAGAAAATTTATATATGTAAATGGAAAATTAATACAATTTTTTTTTAAACTGCTTCAATATTTTTAAGCTCTCAATAATTCGAGAGATAATTAATGAGAAATTTTTTTATCGTTCCTTTCACTTAATTTTAAAAATTTCTATTTCTGCTCGATGCACGCACAATTTAACGTGGCGGGCCACGTGTTGGTCAGGCCTGATTTAAATGTTAGTGGAATAACAGGTTACTCATACGCCATAGAGTACTTTTCACATAATCTCTCTTGGAATTTCTATCACTCGATTAGCTGTACCTTTGGAAAATCTCTTCTTCCTTTTTGACCCAAAGAGGAATAGCCCATCGGCAGACCGACCCATCAGCAGTCGATAGCCTGAGACATCGGCAGACCGACTGCAACCTCAAATACCAACGGCTAACTTGCCGACCTACAAGCTCTACCTCTAGATAAATTCAAGCCATATAGCAACTAATTTGTGGTCTGTCTTCAGACTGACCCAAGAAAAAGTAGCCATTAGAAATTTCCAAACTATTCAGAACTAAAACGAAAAAGCCAAAAGTAATCAGCAAGTTTTTGGAAGAATACCTAGTTTCGGAATTGTTATTGGTTTAATGGCTCTTACTGATGTTGTTTTTGTATTGTTGCTGTAGTCTTTAATTCTTTCAGTTAGTCTTTTTTAGTCGTCGTCGCAGAAAGTTTTGTGGTCGAAAGTTTTCCTTCCTAGAGCTACAAGAATTCGATTTTAGAAGAAACGCACGAAAGAAAGAAGAGTCCAATCTATACTGACTCAACTGATGACGAAACCGGCAGCTCTTAAAGGACCGCACAAATATTTGAAGGGAAAACTCAAAAGAGTGGCAAGCGGAGAGGGGAGAGGGACCCCTTGGACCCCTCTTTGGTCCCTTGGCAAGCGGAGAGAGAAGAGGGACAAAAGGCGGCCGGGGCGTATGCATTCTTAAACATTTTCTTTCAAGATTTTAGTTATTCACCGTAGAGAGATGAGAAACAAAAAGAAAAAGAAGAAGAAGTAAAAGAAGAAGAAAACACAGATTAACATATGTCAAAGACTCTCGTTTCACGATCCCGTTATTTAAACTCGCCTTGACTGAGAAAGTCGGTATCAGATCTCAGATCTCGCCTAAAAAATCGAGACTACTGTAATGGAAACCAATGACTTCTGTCAGAAATTGAATAATATTTTCTTATTTAAGACCCATGCCATACTCAGGTAAAAGACATTTGAAAACAATTTGTCCTCTACATTCGTATGAATTCATTCATTTGTAGGAATGAATAAAAGACCCATTATATTACTCCACGGACTATTAATCACTTCTTAGTCTTTCTATGATGCCCTCCTACACTCAGTTTCTTTTTATACAAACTTACCAAAGGGCGTTCTTATTAAATACGAATGATGCAGAAGTTCTTGTGCTGAAGTGTTCGTGTCGAACAAAGTGACTTGTATCGTGACGCATTTTCTTTGTCCTTAACGATTTCAATTACGAATTCATGTCAAATGCTGCTAATAGCTTTCAACCACAAAATTGTTACCATAAACTTCTTAATCCAGCATCTCAGTCTCTGAATTTTTAAATGATACTATTCTACGTTGTTTTACGTTAAATGCTTTGTACTTCTGTCCTCTGTCTGTGCTCAAAATATAATTTTACAATACTTTAGGAATGATAAGACTAGTTTGCTTTTCTTCCTCCTCTCTCTCTCTCTCTCTCTCTATCTCTCACTCTATTAATCGAAACCTCTTTGACAATATCCATTTCCAATTTAATAATCCATTTCCAAACTCACAGTTTTTCGAACACTTAATTACGGTATCGCGGCATCCTCATCAAGAAAAGCGTGAGACAGCGGTCTGTGCCTGGATCTACGGCGGCGATGGCTTTAGTAGCGCAAAGGGCCCGTGCCGATTGTTGTCAACCTTAAATAACTTACAAAAAGGCAACTTTCCTTAGTTCCCTTCACTTCGGGTATCTTTTTAATAAAAGGCAGCCATTTTAACCAAATTTAAATTGATACGCGCCACTCTAGGAATTTCGCAGTCGCCCACGAAGCGATATGGATAAAAACGCGCATAACCAATTCAAATTGTGTCTGAAGTAAAGCGAATGGTTGGTAAGAATTTAAAATATTCAAATTGAATAAAAAATTTAACTCGTAGGTTTAAAAGGAAAAGCCAAACCAAAAACTGGGCCGCATGCGACCTCAAAGTAACTGCAGCAGCACAACCAGTAAATTCGCAGAAAAGCCTAAAAGATTTTATTGTATCAACTACGTTTAACATGGCCATGGATCTCTCTTTTGCTGGCGTCTCTCTCGTGTTCATCGCTTGGTGCAGGACATAACCAAAACAAGCGCTCGTATCAATTACCACATGCAAGAATGTAAGCATGTATGTATGTTACGGCAGACGGTTATACCATTCCATACATACGTATGTATGTATGTGTTTGTATTCGACTGCAACAACTGCATTCAAATACGCTCACCTCATCAGATTGACTGAAGTTTCTCCTTTGGTTCCATTCGATCCCTTAAACAGTCCAATTTATTCTGTGAACAACCGCCTGTGCCGAACGGCGCGCATGCAACATAAAAATCGTCCAATTCCAGGAAATTGTGAGGCCATGCAACAATAATGAGTTCCCTCAAGCCAAACCCAAGCCAAAAAACAGCAGAGCCAGGTCAAGCAGCCATGTTGGACAGCGGATCAGGCGGCATCCAGGTCGATCAGTCAGTCACTGAGCCGGTCACTCAGTTAGTCATTTGGTCAGTCAATCAACCATCCAGTTGTGTGACTTGTCGTATGAGACCACGTAACGCGAACGCTGTCGACGACCAATGTTCGCGGTATGTGGCCCCAAACCGATTCGATAGTCACAATTATTCTAGTACCAGACCACTACCGCCTCTCTCCTTAACCTTGCTTCTTAATTCAGAGTCACCACGTCGCGAAGCATCCCGCAGATTTCAGAATTCGTAATGTCGCCATCAGTCGTTGTCAATAAATTTCTTTTATTGGTACGAGCACCCAAAGCGCTTCGGTTGATAGAGAGACTTTTGCCGCCTCTTTTCTTGCTGCTTCTTTTATGATTGCTCACGGCGTGGTCGTCTACTCCGCTTTCGCTGCCGGTTTTAAAATGGAAATCGTTGTAATATTGTTGTCGATAATGCGTCTAAATGAGTTTCAGATGACTTTTGGTTCCGTTCGGAGCATTGATGTTCGTTGGAATGGGGTGGGAATGCGCCAGTGTGGGTTTGTGGGTGGGTTCGGGGTTGGTCGGTAGGTGGGCTGGGTTAAATGTAATTCCAAAAGTGACTGTGGCGGTGTTTTGTGGCGGAGAGTTTAAGGTTGCCAGATCACGATGCCGCCGCCATTTACCATCGGAAAATGGAAGTGTACAAGCCAAGGTACAAGTGTACAAGTGTACAAGCCATGGTTTCTCCATCATGCTGCTGACCTCATTGCAGTTAAGTTATGGTTATCATGTTGTCGTCGTCGTCGTCGTTATTTAAACAAATTCACCATGGGCTCACGAAGGAGTTACTATTAACGTTCTTAAAAACCGTTAGTTGTGAAGCAATTTTTTTTTTTTTTTGTAAATTAAAAAACTTGGAGACTGCTGGCCCAAATTCATTCATTCCTTTCACTTTATTTTATAAAATTGTATAATTATAATATGCTTATCATAGAACCTGCGAAGCCAAAGCTGTTCTGCAGGAGATTGTTTCAACATAATATAGGATCAATATAGGATCATGCGAGCATAATGGTAGTGATACGGTGAGGTCCCCGTATATGCATCAATTTGATTTTCGATGCTTAATTCAGCCTGCATTAATTTTATTGCGACTTCCAGATTTCGATGACGAACAATTATGGCAGTGTCATCAGCGTAGGCAAATGGTATGGCGTTTTTAAAGACAAGTAGAAGGTAATTTGTGTACATTTATTCGGGATTCTCGAAGGCTTAAGTTTATTATTTTAACTATCATAGGACAGTGGCGTAGCTAGACGGGGGCGGTGGGGGCGGTCCGCCCCGGGCGGCACGATTTCGGGGGCGGCAAATTTTAAAAATTAAATATGTACCTCTAAGAAAATTTTCATATTGAAACTTTATTTTTAAATAATAAATTTATTATTTTATTAATTTCGTAACATGAAACTTTGTATTTAGAGGGTTGGCAACGAAATTCCGAAAGACAAAATCCTGAACGACAAAATCCCGAAACGTCAAAATCCCGAAACGACAGAATCCCGAACAACAAAATCCGGAAAAATCTCGAAAAATCTCGAAATTCTTGCACTGAATGTGTGGCAGGGATAAGAACCCTCAGCCAACAAAACTATCTTCTTTGCTGAAAAGTCTTCCTCTACTCAGGGTCCTTCTGCGTGCCGGCCTTCGGCCGGGGCAGGGATTAAAACCCTCAACCATCTTCTTTGCTGAAAAGTCTTCCTCTATCCTGGGTCCTTCTGTGCAGGCAAAAAGAGTCATTCTGCATGGCGGCCTTCGGCCGGGGCTGGGATTAAAATTCTCAACCGACAGAACCATCTTAATGCTGGAAAGTTTTTTCTATCCAGGGTCCTTCTGCGTGCCGGGCTTCGGCCACGGCATGGGTAGTACCCTTGGTTAAGCAGAACGTCGGCTTCGCTGCTTATACGAGTATAATTTTTGCATACAGAGTTTTTGCATGTGGCAGGAGTTGTAACCCTTGGTAAACAAACCGTTGTGTTTGCTGCTAAGTTTACTCTCAGCCAATAGAACTCCCCGAAAAATTGCGGATATTGCGCTTATTATACGAAAATAATCCCATTTTTTCGGGATTTTGTCGTTCGGGATTGCTAAAAACGGCCGGCATTTTGTCGTTCGGGATTTTGTCCGTCTCCCGTATTTAGATACGAGAGCAGTCCGATAAGTACTTAGCCTCACCACCCGATGGTCGCCACGATCGCAAGAGAAATTTACTTTCATGTAGTACATTCTTGTAGACACCTACTGTCAAAGTTTCAGCCGAATCGGACTCGTAGTTTTGTTTTGACCGCGTGTGGAAGCGGGTGTGCGCGTATTTTAGAAAAATGGAAAAAAAAACATTATCGGTCAGCAATATCGGATCTATCTTCTATCTTTTTATACCCTACACCCGAAGGGATGAGGGTATATTCACTTTGTTCTTCCGTTTGTAACGCATTAAAGGAGGCGTGGCAGGTATAGAAAAGTATATATATTCTGGCTCAGAATCACCTCCTGATTCGATTTAGCCATGTCCGTCCGTCTGTCTGTCTGTCTGTCTGTCTGTCTGTCTGTCTGTCTGTCTGTCTGTCTGTCTGTCTGTAGAAATCACGATTACAGGAGAACGAATAGAGCTAACGCCATAAAATTTGGTACGAATATTCTTTGTCACCATAGGCTGTTTGGTATTGAAAATGGAGAAAATCGGTCCAGTGCCACGCCTACTTTTTATAGAAAGTATGAATTTTCCCGTGCTTTTAGCACAATTTCTCAGCTTGTAGAGCGAGTTTAAAGCTAAAATGTCATTCCTGAATCCATGGTCTCAAACTTAAAGACATTCCCAGAAATGGGCGTGGTCCGCCCACTGGCGACGAAAATCACGAATAGAGAAGAACGAATGGAGATATAGTCTTGAGATTTGGCACAAATATTCTCTTAAAAATATTCTAAAAAATAATAATAAAAGAAAAAGTTATCTCACAGAAAATGGGCGTGACACGCCCACTGGTATACCATACCATATAATGAGGTATTTGTTGAGAAAAGCGGTGCTGTAAATGAGTTAATATATCAAAAGTTACTATCTGTAAATTAAATGAAAGTGGGCGTCACCCGCCTACTTTTTATTGTAACTTCGACAGATACGGGTGTAGGGTATATAACCTTCGGCCAGGCCGAAGTTAACGCCTTTACTTGTTCTGTTAATATTCAATAAAAATTAATAAATAATAACGAAATAATAACACAAATAAGTTTACCTTAAAATTTTAGCACTTAATTGGGGCGGCAATTTGATTAATCGCCCCGGGTGGCATAAACCCTAGCTACGCCACTGTCATAGGAATGATAGTGAATGCATGGCGCTTAAGCTCCGTGGCACGCACTCCATCAAAACCTGGTAAAAATTACGAGGGCAAATTAAAATTAAAAATTACAAAACATACATACAAAACATACAAAACTGGAAGAATTATTAAAAAAAATTGTTTAAATAAAGAATTCAATAAAAATCTGTAAAATTCGCGAATTTATAAGTGATGTTTTATGACTTGAAAAGTTGTTTGTACAACATAAATGGAGTAGCCATGGTTGTATATCATGAAAGATATACCCTTATATCTTTATTTTAAGGCCACTGCCTTCTTCAATATTAATTCCTCTTAGCCGTATGTACTCGTATTGTAGCCGGCTGATACTCGTATAGTATACAATTTTTTCAATTTTCCTCTCTGACTTCAGATTCTCCCAACTTTCGCGATGTTGGGAGCAATATGGAGCAATATAAAGTTATATTTAATACTTTTAAAAGCAATATTTTAAACTTTTATTGCTAGGATAAACTACTCCACGCTGAATGCAAAGCATTATCTTTGAGAAGATCAAGCCTTAGAAATTTTTTTACCACGGAAAAAATATTGTAAAGATTTTTATTTAGCGAATAGCGAGTTTTTCTTGCGCTTATGAAATTGTTGGTAGGATTATTAATACATATAAATTTGTAGCTGCATACATATGTATACATACATTTGTACATAGTATATGCCATACAGTTCAGCCCACTCGCACATTGTTTTATACTCGTACACTACAGATCTTTCCGCTCTGTACTATCACCCACCAAACGGATTTCCTGAGGTCTGTTAATTTGTTGCTCCATTAATTTTATACTTTTTGATGTTGCTGAAAAAGATTAAGTTTCAATTTGGTTATTTCTATCGAATATCATGTATTCATGCATCAGGTTTATACGAGTATGTGATTCATATTTAAAACGCATAAGAAAAACGTTTATATGAATATTTTACTTTTTTAAAAATTAAAAATAGATACAAAATACGCGGCTCAATGAAACTTGCCGAAAAGAAGAGAACAGAACCGAACAACAACAAAAAATGACACCACGCCTATATAAATACAAAAACAAAAATTGCAGGAATTAAATTAATTTGCATGGAAAGTTTTTAAGCAAAACGTGTCCGACCGGAAGTACAAAAATAATACAACGAAACAAAAAATCCAGCGGATGTGAACATTGTGGGGTGTGCAAAACAACAGTTGCCACAATTCCACTGAATTTAATGGATACTTTACCAAAAAAAGCTATTTTAATATTTATATACAAGTATTTTAAAATAAAATCCATATTCATATTTATTGTATAACAAATTTTTTATACTCGTATATTTGTAGAAAATGTAAAGAAGATTGTATTGTCAAAACAGAACAATTTATATGACTTTAAGTTCTATAGTCTTTTGCCAAATTTCGCGTAAAGCCATGTCTATGTTTCTTCATCTTTGTCTTGCATCTTTTTCGAACAACTTTCTACATCTTCTGGGCTTCATTTTTAGAAACCTCCCAGTGGTAAATGTAGCCTTTGAACATCATTGATGATTGCGTACTGATTTTGTCGATGAACTTCAAAGTACTTCGCCACGAAGGTAGCTGTAAGCGAGAAATATAACTACTACTTACGGACCTCCCTTACGGCGTAATGTGAATCGGAGCAAGGGCTTAGATTTTATAAGCAGGTAGCGAAATGATTGCGTATACAAGCCTCATTCGTTACTCGCTTACACCGTAAGGGAGCACACGCAGTACTCCGGGTCCTATGACACGTATGGGTTAAAGTAATGTGAAAACCAGATGGAGCATCGAGTCGATACGGCACACAAAATCATGAGGACATCAGTGATGAGTTTGTGTGCCGTATCGACTCGATTCTCCATCCAGTTTTCACATTACTTTAACCCATACGTGTCATAGGACCCGGAGAACTGCGTACCTTCCCTTACGGTGTAAGCGAGTAACGAATGAGGCTTGTATACGCAATCATTTCGCAAGTACTTCGTGGCGAAGTACTTTAAAATTCATCGACAAAACCGGTACACAATCATCAATAATTTTCAAAGGCCTTTGCTATATTTACCACTGGGCATTTACCACTCATCAATTTCGTATAGCATCGTATTACATTTCTCATCAATTTAATCAATCAAAGACAGTATCTCTTAACTTTCTTAAAATCATTATCTTGCCTTTCTTGGGTTTCTTTTCGAGAAAGTTTTCTCTCATCAAATAGTTCCATTTCAGTTAAGTGAGTAATAAACAAAAAAAAAGTTAAAAAGAAAGACAAGTTCAATGATAAAAGCATTAGACGAGTTCGTAGTATTCCCCATTTGACATTTATTTGAAGAGTTTTTGGTGAAAACCCTAATGATTCGTTCGTGTTAAAATATTTTAAATTTTAAATAGAAGATTTTCATATAAATGAGGGCATATAATATATACGCCCTACAGAATTGATCCCTGTACAAATATATCGTGAACTGTCGCACGTGTCGTATCGTTTACGGTAATAACGTATGTTGTTATTTTACTAATGATATCCTTTTATGTCCTCGAATGAACTTCAACGTTGGAAAAGATAATTAAATGATGATGAATAGTCCAGGGATTAGAGACAGAGGCGAAGAGAAAGGCGAAAACTTGAAAAAAGAAGAACACAAATAAACGCGCGAAAGGCATCAAAGAAGACCAAGCAAAGAAGAAAACTTGCTTTATTGAAATAATGCTGGCTAAATAATTTGAAGAACGATCGCATACTGTCGTTGTAGTTGTTGTTGTCGCCGTCGTGTTGTCATCTCGTAGTCAGTGTATGAAAATGAAAAATGCCATTGGCGTTTAAACACGCAAGCGTACACCCACATCCGCAAAAACATAGAAAATTCTATAGCAATAAAGGGAATATACAGAAAAGAAAGAGGCCAAAATTATGCAAGACATCGGAAATTATGCAAATGAAGCGCAAACTGTTACAAAAACGAACGGAAACTGATGAAGCGAAAAAAGAAGACGTTGAAGAAGACAAAGTTGACGAAGGATGAGTGATGGCGGAGGCAAAATTTCGCTGGATTGCTTTGCAGTGTTTTTTGTTTGGTGATTTTTAAAGTAAAAGTTTGTGACATTTTCCAACGTGTTACGCACATACGAACACGAGTATATGCTTCATTTCAGAATATTTCTGAGACCTCTCAACCCTACACACCACCCTCTCTCACTCTCTCTCTCTCTCTCTCTCTCTCTCTCTCTCTCTCTCTCTCTCTGTCTTTTCTTTCACACTTTCGCACAGCTAGTATGGAATTCTCTTACGCTGGGAATTAGCTACACTGTTTAGGAACAGATTAATAGAGAAAATGGTGGATGGAGAAAAGCAAACGAAAATAAATGAACCCTTTTATGCCCGAAGAGAAGATCACGTTAAGCAAAACCAAACAAACAATGTAAGTTATGTTACTTCTTTCTTTTTCTATATCTCTTCTATTCATACATGTTTTTTGAATAAATCATACAATGAGAATGTCACAAGTTTTTTAAAGCAAAAGCTTTTAATTTGTAAACCAAGCGCCATTATTACGGCCTGATTCCGTAGCAAAAACCCATTTTATAATCATCTCAGTCGCGGATGATTGTTTTGAAAACACCGATTTCCAAACCCTTACAAATTCTTTTGACTAGATGCAGTGGCGTAGCGTGGGGAAAGGGTTGGGGAACAGGGGGGCAATGGCCCCGAGCGGCACAGATTTAAGGAGCGGTAGAAAGCGGCGAGCTGGCGAGCTGGCTAGTCCTGTCTGCAGCATCAGCCCATGATCATTAGATCAGATGACAAGATCGTTCATCAGGGCTAAAGACGTGCACAAGACGTTTTGAAGACAACTAGGCACAAATCGACAGGACTGCTGTTTTGTGACTGTCGTATAAAAATTGCAGTAAATAACAAAACTGTGGTGCATTTACCCGACCGACAGTAATTTTTACTGCTTGTTCAAAAATTTGCAGTGGCAGTTTTACTTTGCCTTTTTTTTATACCCTACACCCGAAGGGATGAGGGTATATTCACTTTGTTCTTCCGTTTGTAACGCATTAAAGGAGGCGTGGCAGGTATAGAAAAGTATATATATTCTGGCTCAGAATCACCTCCTGAGTCGATTTAGCCATGTCCGTCCGTCTGTCTGTCTGTCTGTCCGTCTGTGGAAATCACGATTACAGGAGAACGTAGGCACGTAGTAGGCGTCACCCGCCTACTTTTTATTGTCACTTCGACAGATACGGGTGTAGGGTATATGAGGTTCGGCCAGGCCGAAGTTAACGCTCTTACTTGTTTTCTTTTTATACCCTACACCCGAAGGGATGAGGGTATATTCACTTTGTTCTTCCGTTTGTAACGCATTAAAGGAGGCGTGGCAGGTATAGAAAAGTATATATATTCCGGCTCAGAATCACCTCCTAATTCGATTTAGCTATGTCCGTCCGTCTGTCTGTCTATCTGTCTGTCTGTCTGTCCGTCTGTGGAAATCACGATTACAGGAGAACGAATAGAGGTATCGTCATGAAATTTGGCATGAATATTCTTTGTTATACTACGCTGTTTGGTATTGAAAATGGGGAACCGGACCAGTGCCGCGCCTACTTTTTATAGAAAATATGCACTCGCCCGTGCTTTTAGTTCAATTTCTTGGCTTGTAGACCGAATTTTCAGGTAAAATTTTATTTCCGAGTTCACCATCTTAGACTAAAATATATTCTCAAAAATGGGCGTCACACGCCCACTTATATACTATACCAAAAATAAGGCGTTTGGTAGGAAAAACGGGGTTGTAGATGAGTTAATATATCAAAATTTTCTCCCTGTAAATTAAAAAAAGTAGGTGTCACCCGCCCACTTTTTACCAATCGATGCGGGTGTAGGGTATATGAGCTTCGGCCAGGCCGAAGATAACGCTCTTACTTGTTTCTCTTTTCTTTTATCTCTTTCATTCCGCTCAAATTCTCCAAGGCGTACTTATTCATTATTTCAATTAATTATCGTCTTCTTCTTACTTTGTTTTTGTTGAAAATTGTCCACATCGGGGCCACAACGATTGAAAACAATGAAAAAATGTTCCGCTACATTTTCGAGAAAAACGACAGAAAAAAAAAGGAAAAACTCTCCCTCTTCTGTTAACTGAAAGGAAACTACGCAATGCTCATTTTCTAACTAAAAGCTAAAAAACTAGGACACGGCTAAACGTACATATGTATGTATGTAATATACATGTGCACTTCGTATGTATATCCTTCTCTTATATCTTTTTTGCAATAATTGGCATTAAAACTGCTGAGTCTTTTTCGACTGTCAATTTTTTTTTTGAAACTGTTACTGCAAATCGAAAAAATTTTGGCAGTTTTTGACAGTTTTTAAAAACTTTTTTGTGCCCAGAATCTAATCGGGACTACATAGGTACTTTTGCAGATTTTCAAGGAAATTAAACAAGTGGAAGTGTTTCTAAATAGAGTTATAGGATTCGACGTAAAGCAATACATAAAGTAATACCAAAACGTAATTCCGAAACGATCAAATCCCGAAATTACAGAACAAGTACAGAATTAAATTTATCACACCACGGTCGCCAAAGCTCCTCTGCATCTAGCACCTTGCATTAGCAGGGTACGCAGAAAACCCAATAAAACCCTCAGTAAGTCCAACTCCGTTACCAAAGTTTTTCTGCATCTAGAGTACCTCTCCGAGGGAGACCAACGACTATAGTTCTGGCTTAGTATTCACGGCCGAAAATTTTGGTTTAATTTTCCAACTTAGCAGGTTGTCATATATATCCTAACCAAAAAGTTGATATCTTCAACCTTCTCTACTCATTTCCAACTTTTCAGAGGAAAAATTTTTATCCGAAGTTTAAGTTTCCCGCCTTTCTGTTCACGATTGGAACTTAATAACAAAATTAAGGAATATTCCAACCCAAAGAATATTGAACAAATTGAAAAATTAAACTGTAATTTTCGACCGTGTTGGCAAAGTTTTGTCGCGCCGAAGTTTTTTATTTCGGGATTTTCAAAATAAACTGAATTTTGTCCTTTCGCGATTTTGCATTTCGTGATTCGTACTGCCTAAAGTTCCTTAAAAATCCGCGCCACCAAAACCTTGCATAGAATGACCTGCCATGTTTCATACGAAATTCTTAATTTAACAGACACATGGCAACATGGTAACAGACTACGTAAACTTAAACTAATTTAATAACTTTTCTCAATAACTGTACGAAAGCAGATGTTACTCTGAAACTGGAGTGGGGAATCGTTATCCTATAATAGGAGGTTAGATAGTATGTCTAAGAAAGACTTTTTTTTTCGAATCCATTTGAAATACTGACAGTATCACAGATTTTTTGCTTATTTGCGAGAATAGGTGGCGGCAAACTTACCACTGGCCCCAGTTGGCGGAAATCCACGCTACGCCGCTGACTCGATGCCATAAGACCGTCTCGTGAGTCTCGCCCTTGTTGCGGTTTTATTTATTTATTTATTTATTTATTTATTTATTCATCGAGCAGATTATAAACTTAATCTTAATGACTACTTGAATTTAAATGTAAATAATTAAAAATTACACTTTTAAGGACGAGACGACTCGAGATGTTGAAGAAATCAATGGAAGTACATACTGAGTTAGCCAGTCTTATGCACCGAGTCATTGGTTCATTAAGGCAATAGTTAACTCTGTGGAAGGGTTCGAAAAAAACATCCATCGACCTAACGTTGCGAGTAGGAACTCGCAAGTGAATCAATTCTAATAATGGAGATGAGTCAATCCTATTATTTAGAATATCATAAACAAAGGAAATAGCAAAATATTTTCGTCTTTGCTCTAACGGTTGTAAGCCAAGAAGTAGACATCTAGGCCTATAGCATGGCATAGGAATATTCCAACGTAGTCGGCCAATAGCAAATCTAGAAAACCGCTTTTGTATTTTTTCTATTCTATTCGAATGAACTGAATAAAAAGGATCCCAGACTACAGAACAATATTCAAGGTGGGGCCTAACAAAGGCAAAATACAGGGACTTTAGGGTATGTGTTATACTCATACATAGCAAATTCTCGCTCGTGGGACTTGGCAATTTCACTCATCAGTTATTCTTCACAAGAATACGCATATCTGACGAATGATCTGACTTCGAACTGATTCTAACAACTTTTAAATGATCTGTAAGGAATACGAAAAATCCTTACAAACGACACTCAAAATCAAGTTTCACACGATTCGTCTGTATGAAATTGAGTCCTTTTCTTAACACAGCTCTGTTTGTAAAAATGTCAAATTCTACATATCTGAATTCAAATTAAATCAAAACATTATTTTTCCAATTCTCCAATTTCTCAAGAATTTGCAAAAGCAGAGCATTCTTGCTGATTAACACTTTCATTTGACCTTAAATTAATTTCTCGAAAAAGAAAGAACTTATTTTATAAACAGATTCGGAGAACTTTTAAGTAATTATGATGACGATGATGATGATGGCGCGCATCAAACCGCAACAGTTTGAAGTAAAGTAAATAAAATTTTAATTGAGTGGCTGGCTGGCTGACGGCACGCTGGGCGTGGTCAAGCTTGACAAATGCATCAAACCGCCGGACAGTAATTCGCAATTATCCACTGTTGACGTTGGGCGCCAACCTCAACACTGACGTTGATCGCTGCTGACCTGCTGTTGCCATTAATTTGTTTCTGTTTCTCCTTGTATGGTTGTCACTATCTGTGTGTTCATTTAACAATTCAGAATGACAGACATAAGTCACACATTTAATATGGCTGCAGCAAAATCACAACAACAACAGGAAAGACCACAACAGCCCAGCAACAGCCCTATAACGTATAACCGAGTGTTACAATCAAACCTTTACGTAATTTAAAATTTAACAAGGATTTTGCAAAGAAATCCAAAGAATTTTTTAATATCGGTGCAGTAAGTTGACGACAATTTTTAAAGTCATTAAAGTTAAATTTTAATAAATAATTTCTTAAAGCTATTGAGCTAAATAATTATTTTACCCATAGACTCAATAGATTCGTGTAAAAAAAAGCACCTTTTTCACCATTTTTGTCTTTTCTCTCCCTCTATCTTCCGTTTTATTGAATCAATTTTTACTTAAATTTATTTATTAAGAAAATCCTTTTTTTGTTTAAAATCGTTAGTGGACAGCAGTTTTTATTTATGTTTCGCATGCAATCACGGGAAAAATACGACAAATATAAATGTACTTACATACAAGAACACACATACATATGTACATGCACAGTAGTACTCCTGCCCGGTAGGCAATTATTACATCCTTTCTTAATCACTAAAAATAATAAATAAAATCCTTAACATTAGAAGTCAATATTTTGAAAAAATGCAACCACTTCAAAAAAAGTTAATTTTCATGCAAGACCCTTTCAGAGAACGATTTTATTTTTATTCCATTTTTAATTAAAACATACATATAAAAACATAATATCAGAAGAAATAGAAGTAATTTGACAACAGAAAAGAGTTATTCATTAGAAGGAATAACGATTTTTTAAGGTCATATGCTTCTCCAGTCGAAGTCTATCCAATAAAATGCCGGCCCTGGTTTCTCTGTTATTTTTATATCACGACTTAGGAATTTTTCTTTCGACGGAAATACCCGTCTTTAAGGACTTTTTAATTAGTTTTTTTTTTGAAATTTTTTCAATGAGCCTAAAAAGACTTCCCAATAGTTTTCCATACTTAAAACCATTTTTTTACAGACGATTCAGGCTATTATATATTTTCACGGCTTCGGGAAATAACGCCCGGCAAAATGTAAAAAATTTTTGGGCAAAATGCCCAAAAAATGAAATAAAGCCCAATTTTACGATAAATGCTGAAATGCGTTAGCTACGAAGCAGCTGTTGGACTTACTGGACGGGTTAATAGTACTCTTCAGTCAGGGGTGGTTTTTCTGGCTGAGGGTTATAATCCCTGCCCCGACCGAAGGCCGTCACGCAGAAGGACCCTGGATAGAGGAAGACTTTTCAGCAAAAAAGATGGTTTTGTTGGCTGAGGAAACCCTCACAGACGGGTTAATATACAAATACTCTTAAGTAAGGGAATGGTTTTTCTGCCTGAGGGTTTTAATCAACAAAACCATCTCCTTGCTGAAACGTCTTCCTTTATCCAGGGTCCTTCTGCGCAGGCAAAGTGTCCTTCTGCGTGCCGGCCTTCGGCCGTGACAGGTATTAAAACCCTCAGCCAACAAAACCATCTTCTTTGCTGAAAAGTCTTCCTCTATCCAAGGTCCTTCTGCATGCCGGCCTTCGGCCGGGGCAGGGATTATAACCCTCAGTCAACAAAACCATCTCCTTGCTGAAGAGTCTTCCTCTATAGAGGGATAAAAACCCTGAGGGATAAAAACCCTCAGCCAACAAAACCATCTTCTTTGCTGAAAAGTCTTCCTCTATCCAAGGTCCTTCTGCATGCCGGCCTTCGGCCGGGGCAGGGATTATAACCCTCAGTCAACAAAACCATCTCCTTGCTGAAGAGTCTTCCTCTATAGAGGGATAAAAACCCTGAGGGATAAAAACCCTCAGCCAACAAAACCATCTTCTTTGGTGAAAAGTCTTCCTCTATCCAAGGTCCTTCTACATGCCGGCCTTCGGCCGGGGCAGGGATTATAACCCTCAGTCAACAAAACCATCTCCTTGCTGAAGAGTCTTCCTCTATAGAGGGATAAAAACCCTGAGGGATAAAAACCCTCAGCCAGAAAAACCATCTTCTTGTTGAAAATTCTTCCTCTATTCTGGGTCTTTCTGCATGCATTAAAGTTCTGCATTTCCGCATTAAAGTTCAGTCGACGTCGTAATTTTGGGCGTTATTTCATTTTCAGAAATTTTATAATTTTTACAAAAAAAATGAAAAAAAGCCTAAAATAAAATGAAATAAAGCCCAAAGTGGGCATTATTTCATTTTCCGTTTTCATTGAAAATGAAATAAAACCAAAAAAAAAAAAAAATGAAATAACACCCAAATTTTACGATTTCAAATGTTCATATAAAAAAAAAGTGGGCTTTATATCATTTGGGCGTTATTTCCCGGAGCCTTTTCACACACGCATTCGGCTTTAATTAAATTTATTCAAGCTTTTAATGATTGTTCATTTGGCTTTAAAAATACATATGTACGTGAAAACGACAATACCCAGAAGCCATAGAATTTTTCTGGTTTTTCCCCGTCTTTTTTTGGTTTTTGCTAACCGTATTGATTTTATTAATAATCGGATTGTTGTAATTTTAATTTTATTATTTTTAGTTGGCCTGGAAAATATCTCACAGAGACAAAATTGCTTTTTATAATTTTTTTTGCTCTCTGCCATATTCTTTGGTAATTACTGATAAGTATTAAAAAAACAAAAAAAAATTTTTAAAGAATATATAAAAAATCGTACATAATAAAATAAGTATATTTAATATGTACATTTTTTCTCTGAATCTCTGAAAACATTGCAAATATTATCGTAAAAGTTGTAACGAGTTTTTCTTTAGAGCCGGGGTATCCTCAGCGGCCCCAGTGTCCATTATCGAGGGATCTCGTAACCCTCCGGGAAGTTCACCACCGTTACCGAATTCTACACGATTGACTAACGTGTCAATCAATTCACTGGCTAATTGATAGCTCAGCTCGGACGGGGCAGAAGGTTTTTCGCTTAACCCTCCGCCTTGTGACAATCCCGGTATCGATATAAAAGTGACAAGGTCCGCAGGGACCTATATAGAATTATTATCACTTAGCGGTGTTTTGATGGTTTTATATGTTAATATTTGATTTTATAATATGTCTACATGTATGTAGACTTATAAAATATAAATATAAAGGCAAGGAAAGCAGAGTTTTTTGATAATTCAGGCCGGCCTTTTTTCGCAGATTAAAAAATTTTTTATTTTGCTCCTTTTTCCTGCTATTTTAACGAAGGAGTGCAAGTCCCACACCGATAGTAATTCTGAATGCTCAGCACCTCATTCCGCTCTGCAATGAGGTTAACTGAAGGTGCAGCTCCTTTTATTGGTTATTGTTCATCAATTTCACGTCTTGCCCCCTCGCTTATAAGCAAAAAGGTCCTCAGGGACCTTGTCACTAGTCCCCGTACTAAATGATTTCAAACCGATATAAAATGCGAACGAGTGCTCCTATCGCTTTTAAACTAGCTTTAATCGCTTCAGCATGCTTTGTTATTAGATTACATAATGTGTCATGTTTCTAAAATATGTAAAAAAAAAAGTTGTGAAGAAACAAAAATCGAAAAGGTCCCCAGGGACCTTCTCACAAGGCGGAGGGTTAATCTACTTATTTTCTATGAGACGGGCAGAATTCCCGACGACTTATGGTCGCTTACAAAAGATGGGAATGCAGGAGTACAGTAGTTTTCTATAGACAGGCAGAGTGCCCGACGACTGATGGTCGCTTACAAAAGATGGAAATGCCGGAGTACAGGAGTTTTCTATAGACAGGCAGAGTGCCTGGCAACTGACGGTTGCTTACAATATCTAGCGAGTTACTAATACTCGCGAAAAAAAGAACTGGTCACAGGACCACAAAACTCCCCAGCGAACTGGTTCGTAAGTCAACAAGAGCTGGTCACAAGACCACAAAACTCCCCAGCGAACTGGTTCGTAAGTCAAAAAGAACTGGTCACAAGACCACAAAACTCCCCAGCGAACTGGTTCGTAAGTCAAAAAAAGAGCTGGTCACAAGACCACAAACTCCCCAGCGAACTGGTTCGTAAACGGAGACGGGTTTGAACCTGTATCAGGGAAACTTCTGTATTTACATGTGGAGGGCTATAAACCCATCTCACCTGTATATGACAGTTTTTGTCTTGAGCTCAGGTTGTTGGATGAGCGCAACAACGTGTCTTAAGAGTCTTAAGCTTGTTAAACTGGTAGGGAATTATATGCACTTCATGCAAAAATGAAAGCAAAAAGGGAAAGTGCGTCTGTTTGGAATTGTCTCTCTATTCGTTTGTTGATGTGTGTGTTCGTCTATATGTACCTGTTTGTGTGCTAATTTCTGGTTTATTTGCACTGTTAGAAATCGATGGTACGATTTCAACTCCTTTAGTATTTAAATTTTTACCAATTATATGGCGACGGAAAATATTTATTATTATATACAAAATTAATTGTAATGTGTTTTTAATGTTGTTCGTACCGAGGTTCGAACCTGGACTCTTCTGGTCGTGAGTAGACTACTCTAGCCACTAGGCTATGAAGCTCTATGAGTTTGAAGCGGTTAATAATTAAGAAATAATTTGTAACGATTTATGATCGTTACAAAGTTTAATTAATTAATTTATTTAATAGTTTTATAATTGTTTTTATTAAAATATTCTGAAACTAAAAATAAGTGCAGCCGGTTTGCGGAGTAATCAAAATTAACATCATTCTGATTTGATTTATTTTTGCCCTCAGTGAAATTCTATAAAAGAAATTCGGTAATTATCCTTTAAAGTAATTTCTCATATTTCGTCGTCCTTTCAATCTGTCTCACCTGTAATCTTGTTAGAGCATTTTAAGAGCTATCGCAATATGAAATCTAGAGAAATCTACCGCATTTACTCACAATAACTCAACATTGTTAATGTCTTTCATAAGTAATATCATATTTCCATTTACAAAATTAACTTTGTGTCATAATAAATATATTACCATCACTCTAAATGTACGTATACTCAGTTCAGTTCTCAAAGGAAATTTTTTGTAAAATGACAAAAGCATTACCAAGTGCTTACCCAGAAAACTACAAGTATGTTCATAGTGACGGGCACGGGCAAAATTTTTCAGGTTTTGTGTGATATTGTTATAGAGACCGGTCTTGTTTTGTCTGCAATCAAACGAGAAATATTAGCTTCAGAAACAATACAAAAACATAGCAATTTTTAATATTACAATGTTATTTGCAAAAAAACTTGTTTATAAAAAATCTGCGACGAAAATATTTTCGATATTTTTTTGTCTGAGAGAGGTCTGTTCTATCTCGGTTCTCATCTCGAATCTGACTAATTTTGGATCTCGTCTCAACTGAAACGACGAAAAGTCAGGCCTCTTCTTATTCTTTATATATGTATTCATGCTTATTATTTCTGATGTTGACAGAAAAGCATCTATATTTTCAATATCTTAGACGAAGAAGTTCAAATTTTGGGTAACAAGTACCTAGAACTTCCCTCAACTGAAAAAAAACACTTACCAAGTAATTTGAAGAGATTCTTATAAATTGTAAATGTATGTTCTAAGTCTGCTATTTTGCTTTTAGAAACCAAGAAATGCAAGCAAAATTTCCGTAAGGGTTTTTTGCGTTTTTTTTCGTTTGGGTCTTTTTAAGGGTTTTTCATTATTGGCAATGACAGAAGGTATTATGAAATTTCGTATATGGTCTAGTGATGAAATAATTTTCTTTAATAGTTTTACAATATTATTTTTATTGATTTTATAATCGAAATTATCCCTACGCTGATATTAATTCGTAATTATTAATATTTTATGCGTGGTTATGAATATTTATAACCACCCGTATTTTTCCTGCTAAGCGTGGTTATAATTACTCATAACCACGCATATAATATTAATAATTACAAATTAATATCAGCGTAGGGATAATTTCGATTATAAAATCAATAAAAATAATATAAATAGTTTCTAATGCAAAGAATTTATAAATTAAAAGTGGCCAGTTCTGGTATTCGATCCGCGATCGCGGCATACACAGTAGCATCGGCACATATAAATGAAAAAGACAACAACAAAGTTCGCTTGTAGAAGCCAGTGCGTTGGTGTTGTTGCAATTCTCGGCTTCTAAGTCGAAGACCTTCAAATTCTCCCGTTGATTTAAATCACATTTGAGATGCGAAAGTTGATGGAGCTTACATAGGCGAAGTTGTAAACATGCAAGCATCCAACTCTAAGATCGCTGATGAGGAACAGTGGCTGGTTCCGAAATGGCCATACGATCTGCCCAAAAATTGATGTTAACGATCTGCCAGAAATTAAATATAATTAATTTCAAAATCTTATCTCAACGATCCACTAAAAATTGACTTTATAACAATAAGTTGTTGCTTAATTACGCTGAGCAGGAAAAATATGGGTGGTTATAATTACTCGTAACCACGCATATAATACGAGTAATAATAATTACAAGTTTTATAATAGCTTTTGCTGAAGATGCACCCTTTAACTTCTGCTTCCAGCCAATCGATGGTATACACTGCAGCACGCCCACTTCATTGGGCCCTCACCTTCTTTGCCGGCAACCTCCAGCAACCTCCTCCACATAAAAATACATACACGATTTTATGGTTCCTCTTTGGCATCTACTTTCTATCTTTGCTCCTACTAAACGTATGGATTTCGCACAACAAGAACATTGCGCTGGATAACATTATCGACCTCCTCAAACTCGGCAGCCTCACTGATGTCCTCGCTAAATCTCCGTCAATGGCGGTTTTGATAGTGCAAGCCGCCAATCTCTTAATTATACTATTACGTTACCGTCAACTGCAGAGTATTTTTAAAGCAGTGGAACAGCTGGAGCACGACATACGCTGGTGTTCGCTGCGACATCGCCTGGCCACTGGGTCCAGCTTTGAGCACATGAACTTAGGTCAACAGCTGTTCACCAAATCCGGTTATTTACTGCTCTTCACCAGCTTCGTACATATGTACCTTTATAAATTACAAGCATACTTCGAAACTGTTATCGCCTTTGCAGCGTTTGCCTGCCTTCCTTGAAAGTATCATTCAGCTGAAGAGTGTCGAAATGTGCCTGATGGTTCTGCAGGTACAGCTTTTGTTGAATTTACTCTACGATGAAATAGATTTCGTGCGTCAGCAGCTTATTGTGACGCAACGACAAAGAGATCGAGGTTGTCTCTATGCTGCGCTGCGAACACATCGGCAGTGGTCGGCACGCGTCTGGAGTTTTGTCACTGCGTTTGACTCTTACCTAGCGAGTCCAATGATATTGCTCTTTCTCTATGATGGTCTGGCAATCACTAATACTGTTAACTGGGCTTATCTGACTAAGGCTTTGTCGGATGCTGTAGAGTATATTTCCTGTGAGTTATGTATTTATAATGACAAATTCATCTCTAATCCAAGCTTACTGTCTCCTAATCTCACTTTATTTATTTCATAGATCGCTTCATCCTCACGGCCAATTTGCTGATCAATATGATGGCGCCGTGCTGGCTCTGTCAATCTTGTGTTGAACTGGTAACTAACCTAACTTCAGACTATTTTCAACAATCTAGACAATTAACTTTATTAATATTGCTCTCATCCTTACCGTTATCATCACCACAGTATTAAGAATTTAGTCGTGTACTGCATAATATCAATTAAGATGGTAATGATGTGACATTGAGCATGTGCCTCGCGAATATTCACTTCAGTTGATGCACCAAAAGTTGATCTTCTCCTGCAATGGTTTTTTTCAATATTAACCTTAAAAAGTGTTGGTGCTGTAAGAATTTCTTCCTTTTTTCTCTCTCTCCCCCTCACTTGGTATTCTCTCTTTTATTTTATAGTGGATACTAAACATATGCACTTACGTCGTTATTTTAATATAATTTCGAATACAAGCAGAATCCGAACATATAGTAAGGATGCAAGCAGTTAAGAAAAATTATGGTGGATCCGCATAATGAATAAATTCGCTCGCTATCATATATAGAAACTAAGTTAAAAAAAAATTATTTTAGAGAATTATGATGTTTTGATGTTTGTATTGTTTAGGTAAGGATTTTACATGATTAAAAATTAATATAGTGAGAGACGATTTAACTCCTCGAGCCATCTTTCTTATGGAAACTGTGCTGTAAAGTATTTTGATAACATTTCACGATAACGTTTAGTGATGACATATATTGATAGCGAGGACTGTTGATGAAAATGCTTTATTATAACATTTTGAAAATACGGTTCAAAATGGTTTGGCAGTTTCAAAATGAAAGCATAACTAAAACTTAAAACTTCTTATAAAGATTACGCATCAAGAAAGGATATTCTGAAACTGGGTTTATATTCGTACTTAGTAAGAAACAAATATGAAGAATTATACCCTTTCTAAGCGCTTTATACTAAATAAAATTATAATAAATATATAATTAAACAAGTAAGAGCGTTATCTTCGGCCTGGCCGAAGGTCATGTACCCTACACCCGCATCTGTCGAAGCGATAAAAAGTGGGCGGGTGACACCTACTTTTTTTAAATTTGCAGGGAGCAAATTTTGATCTATTAACTCGTCTACGACACCGCTTTTCCTACCAAACACCTCATTATATGGTATAGTATATGGTATAGTATGGTATAGTATATAGTATATATAGTAAATAAGCGTCTCACGCCCATTTTTCAGAATATATTTTAGTCTAAGACGGTGGACTCGGGAATCAAATTTTAGCTTTAACTTCGCTTTACAAGCTGCGAAATTGAGCTATAAGCATGAAAAAATTCACATTTTCTATAAAAAGTAGGCGTGGCACTAATCCGATTTTCCTGATTTTCAATACCAAATAGCCTATGATGACAAGTATATTCGTGCCAATTTCATGGCGATAGCTTTATTCGTTCTCCCGTAATAGTGATTTCTACAGACAGACAGACAGACAGACGGACGGACATGGCTAAATCGAATCAGGAGGTGATTCTGAGTCAGAATATATATACTTTTCTATACCTGTCACGCCTCTTTTAATGCGTTACAAACGGAAGAACAAAGTGAATATACCCTCATCCCTTTGGGTGTAGGGTATAATAAATAAATATATAAATCGTTATAAATCACTGTGTTAATAAATTTTTAATATCATAATTTTTAAAGTGAGTTTCTTAAGCCTTTGAAAGCCTTAAATTTTCTCCTACTTCAGTTCGGTCATTCTGACAATCATGTGGTCCCACACATGGCCAAAGTCGAATATGGTTTGGTTCCAATACCAGAGTGCGGAATGGCTCACGAGCGAGCGGCTCATTTTGTCTCACGCTCGCTCGTGAGATAGTAGGTAAACCAAATAGAACATTTATGAAACAGAGTTATTTGGGAGATTAATTTTCAGAAGTATTTTTTACAGATATGCAGGTAGGTATTTAAAAGTTCAATAAAATAATAATTACTGTGGGTTGTCCCAACAATGGTGTTACAGGTAACTTCAATTGGTGCTTCAGGTAACTCTTCTGGTTTATTATTGCTCAAGCTCAATGATGTAGATTTCTACATCATGATATAGATTTCGTTAATATTTAATTAATGTTTAGACCAGAATAGAGATTTTTCTTCGATCTCATATAAATATTTATATTTAAATTTGTTTTTTGTTGAACTTGTACGTTATATTACAACAAAAAATTTTTATATCGCATTCTGTCCTCTTCTCTACGACTAGAAATATACATATATCCGAAAATCATATTCGGATTAATTTAGCGACATTTCCTATCGATTGACGCAATAAAAATTATTTAGTTAAAGTGACCCATATGACCCCGTTTGGAATACCCTGCCACCCTCGGACCATGTCCCAAATCCGTTTCACGACATATCCTATCGATTGGTGCAATAACAATTTTTTGGTCACCACCCACGTCACACCAAAACAACCTTTATCAAATTGCTTCTTGGCATATCAATACATAACAATGTATGTACATATATCTACGTATAAAACACTATAATATATATTCAGATGCATATGGATCCCTTCAGTTTGCTCACGAGCGCTCGTGAGCTGTTTGTTTAGCTCTCGGCTCGCGAGCGCTCGTGAGTTGTTTGTTTAGCTCCCGGCTCGCGAGCGCTCGTGAGCTGTTTGTTTATCTCTCGGCTCACGAGCGCTTGTGAGCTGTTTGTTTAGCTCTCGGCTCGCGAGCGCTCGTGAGCTGTTTGTTCAGCTCTCGGCTCACGAGCGCTCGTGGGCTGTTTGTTTAGCTCTCGGCTCGCGAGCGCTCGTGAGCTGTTTGTTTAGCTCTCGGCCCACGAGCATGAGCTGTCTGATGTCGCTCAGCTCACGAGCGCGAGCCGACTGAAATTTTTCTTCGGCTCGCGGCTCACGAGCGAGAGCTGCAAAAATTTTTTGTTAGCTCACGCTCGTGAGCTGTGAGCCGAAAAAAAATTTCAGTCGGCTCACGCTCGTGAGCTGAGCCGCTCATGAGCGAGCAATTCCGCACTCTGTCCAATACGGCTTCTGCGAGAACTACAATTTGGCAAATCTGCAATTAAAATCGATCATTGGGAAGGATGGATTTTATAAGGAATGAACCTTTAAAACGTGATTGCAATTTACAGATAACACCAGGTCCCACAACTCTATTCATGATCCCTACCAAACATCGTATTGTTGCTCATTTTGTCGCTGAGTCTTAGCGTTGGCTTCAAAAATAGACTCTCGTATTTCTGCCAAATTACGTTCGTGTTCTGCGAATAATTTCATCATATCTTTGATGACGTCGGGATTTCGCATAGTTCGCTGACTTACTCCAAAGATTGCAACGCTGGGCATTTCGCCAATACTCCGATTGACTGTGTTATTCATTGCAAATTCGCAATGTTCTCTCAGAACTTGATCCCATTCATAACGTTTGTCTGAGTATTTGGCTAACATCGGACGGAGACATCTGTTAAACTTTTCAACTGCTCCATTCGCTCTCGGTGTTGCAGTGGCGTTTAGAACCTTTGTCCATACTATGAAGGAATCCTTCTTTATATTGAGATTTCGATAAATGGACAATACATTGGAAACATGAGCCAATGTGTTGTTTGACACGTTCCGTTATTGACGGGAAATAATACGCACGCTTAAGCTCGTCAACAGTTTTCGATATTCCTCGATATGCCAAAGCTTGGCAATCCGTTACAAGTTGAAAGAGTGGTATTCCGTTTACATGGACGATATCATCGTCATCGCTCCCGACTTTGACTCGATGTGTTATAGACTTGACGTGTTGGCCTCACTCCTCCGAAAGGCAAGCCTAACGATTAACGTTGAAAAAAGCAAATTCGGCTTTAAAAGATTGCGTTACCTTGGCTATATAGTAGGAGAAGGGAAGCTAATGACTGACCCAGAAAAAGTATCTGCGATTTGCGATTATCCGGTTCCAAAGAACTGTAATGACGTGCGTAGATTTTTAGGGATGTCAGGGTGGTATAGGAGGTTTATATCCAACTACTCTAATCTGGCGGCGCCCTTGACAGATTTATTGAAAAGAAGTAAATCTTTCAATTGGACCTTCGAAGCCCAAAAAGCGTTCGATGCGTTGAGGACGGCCTTGACATCATCGCCTGTCCTTTGTCACGCAGATTATAAACGACCTTTTATTATACAGTGTGACGCCAGTAAATTAGGCGTGGGAAGTGTTCTGTACCAGATTGGAGACAAGGGTGAAGAAAGGGTTATTGCCTACATGTCTAAAAAGCTTAACGCAGCACAAAAGAATTATACGGTTACAAAACTTGAGTGTTTAGCTGTAATACAAAGCGTGAAAAAATTTCGCCCTTATCTAGAGCTTATTCCGTTTAAAATCATAACTGACCATGCGTTGCTCAAATGGCTTATGAACCAAAAGGACCTCAGCGGTAGATTGGCTCGATGGAGCCTTAGAGCCTTAAGCTCCAAAGATTTGATTTTGACATAGAGCATCGCAAGGGTTCAGAAAATGTGGTGGCAGATGCACTGTCTAGAGGTCATTTAGAACAAATTAACATTTTGCATGACACAGCTTTTCAAACTCCTGAGTACCTGACTTTAAAGAAGCCATTTCAAGACGATCTGTCCAAATATCCTGACGTACAAATCAAAGATGGTATTCTTTATAAGAAAGCTAAGTTTGACAGACCCGGAATCAGCTGTAATTCCTTGTGGAAAATGTGGGTTCCTCTTCAACTAAGAAACCAATTTATTTCAGAAGCACATGATTCTTTACTAAGTGGTCATGATGGCTTTTACAAAACTCTCCAAAGGTTACAGAATAAGTATTATTGGCCCAAAATGCCTGCAAGTTCGCCAATATGTGGACGGGTGCGAACTCTGTAAGCAAATTAAGGCTCCGAGCTACGTTTTGCGACCGCCTATGGGAGAAACCCTGCAGGCAGATAAGCCGTTTCAAGGTTTATTTATTGATTTCCTTGGACCTTACCCTCGCTCCTCGAAGGGGCATTGCTACATATTGATTGTGGTTGATCAGTTTTCGAAGTTCGTTTTGCTGAAAGCTATTAGAACTGCAACGACCAATAAAGTTGTTGAGATTTTGGAATGCGAAGTTTTCCACCTTTTCGGTGTTCCAGAGTTTGTATTTACGGACAATGGGAAGCAATTCGTGTCCAAGCTCTTCAAGGACTTTTTGACTGAATATGGAGTTAAACATCAGCTGACCGCAGTGTATTCTCCACAGGCTAACGCTTCGGAAAGAGTGAACAGAAGTGTTGTAGCTAAGATTCGTGCTCACATCAGTAAACACCAAAAGGACTGGGATCAGCATCTGAGTGCTATTGCTTGCTCTCTACGAACCGCTGTGCATGATTCGACAGGTATTGATCCACACTCTTTAATTTTTGGTCAAAACTTCATAAGATTAGACAGTCTAAATGACAAGGATGCAGTTGTATTGCCTAATGATATAGGGCGTGAACTGTTGCGCAATCAAACGAAGTCGCGCCTTAAGAAAGCGAATCAGAAACACAAACATAGATATAATTTGCGCTCGCGAGAAATATCTTTTGAACCAGGTGAAATTGTGTTCAAGCGCAATTTTTTTCAGAGCAGTTCCTCCAAACACTTCTGCGCTAAGTTAGCACATAAGTTCTCGAAGGCCAAGGTCATTCGACGGGTAGGAAACTGTCTATACGATATGACGGATCTAGAGGATAAATACCTCGGATCGTATCACGCGAAGGACTTGATGAAGCTAAAGAGCCCGGCTTTAATCTCAGGGCATGGTCGAGCCCCACGTTGAGAAGGTTTCTTAACCCTTTCGCTCCTGTAGGACAGCATCGAAATGGCTAAGTTTGTGTAACCAAGGTTTTCAACCTCAGCCGAAATCTGCCACCTCGTAATAAAACAAAATTTTGCATTTCCGGTAGTAGGCTTAGTTTTTTTTTATATAGCATCAAAAACGAAATAAATTTTTAACATAGATTCAATGCACAGGTGTTCATTGCTTTAAGCCTTGAGGATTTTTGGTAGCGAGAGTGAGCGAGCCTGCAATATCAGGGATTGCTGCGATTTTTTAATTTTTATACCCTACACCCGAAAGGTTAAGGGTATATTCACTTTGTTCTTCCGTTTGTAACGCATTAAAGGAGGCGTGGCAGGTATAGAAAAGTATATATATTCTGGCTCAGAATCACCTTCTGATTCGATTTAGCCATGTCCGTCCGTCCGTCTGTGGAAATCACGATTACAGGAGAACGAATAGAGGTATCGTCATGAAATTTGGCACGAATATTCTTTGTTATCCTACGCTGTATTGAAAATGGGGAAAATCTGACCAGAGCCACGCCTACTTTTTATAGAAAATATGCACTCATCCATGCTTTTAGTTCAAATTCTTGGCTTGTAGACCAAATTTTCAGCTAAAATTTTATTTCCGAGTACACCATCTTAGACTTAAATATATTGTCAAAAATGGGCATGACACGTTCACTTATATACTATACCATATAATGAGGTGTTTGGTAGGAAAAGCGGGGTTGTAGATGAGTTAATAGATTATAGATAGATTGCTCCCTATAAATTAAAAAAAGTAGGTGTCAACCGCCCACTTTCTATCACTTCGACAGATGCGGGTGTAGGGTATATGAGCTTCGGCCAGGCCGAAGATAACGCTTTTACTTGTTTGTAATTGATTTTTTTTAGAGACAACAAGCCGAGTGCACGGCCAACTTTTTTTTGTTATAAAAAAAAAAATTGACATGACATCTAATCGACAGGCGATTGACCGCGCCGGCCTCGCAGTAGGCCTTGACTTTTTCTTCCACCTTGTTGAAAGGCGACAATTGTCAAGGCTTACTTAGCTGATGGTTGTTGTTGTTGTATGGAAATTTTGAGAAAAGAAATAAATTTTGGGAAAAAAAAAGAAGTCAAGTTTTGAAAGCGGTCACGTGCGGTTGTCCCAATAAGATTTTACGGAAATTTTGGCCACCGGAAAGTTTGGTTTTGAAAAGGCGCTGGAGAGTATTGTACGGTACCAGGCCGTGAATTTGTTATAGTTGAAAAATCGTAACATTAAAGAAATAGTGCGATAAGAATAGCACTATTAAGAAATCGAAGAATAGTTGCGATTTTGTTGGTAAAATTTGTTGCAAATGTTACACACATGTGGTGCGATTTGAAGCGTTACAGATTGTTTCGCATGAATTGGATTTTATTGGAACCGCAGCATGCAAATTACAAGCTGCTCGCACAAGACTGTTTAAAGTTTCTGATTGCTGATTGAGATTGCAGATTAAGTGACAGTGTTATCTTAAATAAGAAAAAAAAAAAGAAAGGAGGGACTGTGGCACAATAAGGTGCCTTTTTCTTTCGTTGATTTTAACATCCATTTGACCAACCACGACCTACGATTGTGTTACATAAATTTTCGGCGGCTGAGTTAAAGAGATTGTTCCTCATTGGCCGTTGTGCAGATAGTGATCCAGTTCCATCTCACTCGACTGCCCCAGCTAAGTTGAAACCGGAGGAGCAGCGACGTACCTACCTTCCCGTTATAAGGATAATTGAAGGATCTGACCCCCAGAGGCCATCCTGGTGACCATCTTCCAAGGACGGATCATTGTGTCGTGTTTGTTTTTGTTTTGCTGTTAAACTTTTTAAAATTTGCTGATTCATTGTTCTACTTAACGTTAGTTACTGTAACTTGAACTCAGTCATCCTTTTTGACTTTAGTGAATTGTCTTGTTTGATGAGTATCGAATAATCTATAAGCCTATTAAAACCTGTCTTTCGAATTAAATTAGAATCAAAATCTCAGTTGATTCTCTTGTTTTGTGATTGCTTCCGTATTCGTAGATATTTCTTAAGTTTCATTCTAGAATGACTTTAAGTTCTTCACTTCGATTCTTCGCGGCATTGTGCACAATCGTCGCGCTGAAAGGTGAGTGATTTTTGGGTTTTTATGTACCATATGGATTGGATCGAAAGCAGAAGCAATTGATTTTTTATATAATAAACGTGTTTAAGAAGTTCAAGCTATAAGTTTTTTGTGAGAAATTTCCCTTTGGTTACTCTTGAAATTAATAATTATAATAGCTGTTACATAAATTCTGAGTCCTTTTCTTGCACGAAATCTTCGCAATATAGTTGAAGCATACAAATGTAAAATCTTAATTACTTATAAAATTTGATTTATGTTTAACGATAATTACATAGCCGAAACATTGACATAGTTTTTTTTTATTTTTCAATATACGCATACTTTTGATTAAGTGGTTACGTAGTACATAAACCTTAAAGATTCATCAACTAGTGTAAATTTGCTTCATTGTACTTTAAATTAATTAGATGAAGATACCAAATACATGTTTGTAAAATATTCAAATAATCGTTTTAAACTATTTTCAATTCTAAATGGAACCAGAATTTTCCTTGTCAATAAATTTCATTAAATAGTTTGGGTTTGTTAAAAATGGAGTAATTTCTTTTAAACAATGGGTGGGGAATGACGGGGTAAAGGATATGGCAACGTGAAGTGAGTATGGGGTCGCTCAAGATGAGGCCAAAGAAGCGACCATAGGTAGGGTAGGGTTAAGTCGGCCATCCAGCTAGCCGCTTGCCGCTGGTAAATTTTCCATTAAAGATAGGTTAAATTTAGTACTATTTTTTTTTGATTTTTCCTTTTGGTTTTCTTTTCCTGGTAATGTTGCTTCCTTCAGATCTTTCCTGTCTCGTTTCTTTCCTATCCCTCTTCCTTCTACTATCCTTCATTTACAGTCGCGGTTTTTTTTTATAAAAATTTATTTAATTTTTTTTTGTAACGTTGAGGGAGACAAAACCCCCCCATGCTGAGCCAAGCCGGTGCACCAACACCGCGCCGTCTCTATTCGAATACCATCTGATTCAGATCCATCGAATCTAACGAAACAACAAGAATCAAAAATGTTACACCATACAATTTTCTTTGTTATGTCCTGTACGACCGCACTTCTCGCAACGAGAACGTTTCTGAGGTTCTGTACAGTTGATGGGGATATGGCCTTCCTTGGAGCAGTTATAGCATCGTATCACCTTGAATTTACCCGCAGTTCGAACTCGACTTTGAAAAGACGCTGACGTGTTAACAACAGTATTCACATTCCTTTCATTATTTTTCGGACGAGATTCCAGATTTTGAATGAATGAGCATCTTTTGATTGCCAGATAAAGTTCTGCTGTCGTTGCATAGTCGATGCTGGCGATTGCATTTTGTAAAGTTGATGAGTGGATTCCGTGTCGGATATATTTTATAATAGTTGCTTCGCACATGTTGCACTTCCTTTCTAAGGATTTTGCACGATGAAAATAGTCGATAGCAGTCTCCATGTGCTTGTCAGCATCGCATTATGTTTCGGGGAATTCTTCCACCAATTGATCTGCTAATTCATCGAACGTAGTGAAAATTTGATTTAATCCGTCATTCCACATTTTTAAATGTCCACGTAGATTGCGTTGCGCAGCAATTAGCGTTTTTACTTACGTTTTTATACGAAATTGCCTGAACGTTGGCTGTAACGTTCGTTGTCGGTGGAAGTGGATTTATTTGGGGTGGAACGTTAACCGGTACTGGTTCCGCCATCTTGTTGACTGCAACAACCAACGTTTCGATTACGCTCCGTAGCGTGTCGATGTTTTTCGTGAGGATGTCCTCTTTCCTCAGCTGCTGCTATGGTTTAACGGTCGTAACGTGTGCTGCTCAGCATTTGATTACCCAGTAACCGTTCAATTAGCTGTTTCCTCTGATTTCCGCTGATTTCCTCTCGTATCCAAATCTTCAGAATCGCACATATCCATTAATAAGTTTTTTCGCAACCTGCACAGGTCTTTTCTTTCACGTTTCTTGTGCTCCATTTACATGGCTTTTATAGAGGACTAGGTTTCTTCTATCCCACTTCTGATAATTTTGTAGTAAAACAAAAGCTTTATTTAGTAATCTTAACAATGTAATGTATAGTTTAAAAGTATTATTGCGCAGCTATTTTGGTGTCTTCTTCGACGACGTTGAATGAAAGTTGAGGTCGTGAGAGTCTGTTTGGTGATGTTGAAACCTGAGAGTTCTTACGATGCACAGTGTTATATGCGCGGCCAAATCATAAAATCAAATCCGATAAAAGGAAAAGGGAAAGAAATTATAGGAGAATTTATCAAAATTTTTTATTTTTTATTTTATTTTACATACTTTTCGTTTTGAAAACGAAAAATACCTTACACTTTTGACGTTCTGGAGCAACCTTATTCCAAGTTGCTGAGTTCAATGATAGTGAACGAAACAAAGCTTAGAGTGAGAAATATACAAACATGTATAGGCAGAGACACCAAGGTCTGACCAATTTCTTTTCTGTATTCCTCGATTGCCGAACTTGGACTGATTGTGTTAAATTTTACTGTTTGACTTAACTTTGAGTGTTAAGTATAAGGCAATCATACGAAATTTCAAGGACAAAATCTGAAGAAAAAAATCTCAAAATAAAAATTTCGGCATAATTGCATTTCGGCTACGGCTGTATACATATGTACTAGAGGTCTGCATGGGATGTATTGAACACACGAATACCCTTGAATACACTACTGCAGTACAGTACATTTCGAATGAAAACATACTCCTTAACTCAAAAATCCAAACGCCTACTAGAGTCGAATGAAACCGAATCTCCATACGTTTTTGTAAGAATGAAATTAGGGTAGAACCTAAAGAAGAAAAGAGGATTCATTCAAATTTCGAATGAATCGTGTATGTATATATACATTATGTATGTAAACATTATATGTATATCCTCCTTCATTGCGGACGGCAACAGGCTTCGAAAACCATAAGAAAATACAATAACAAATAACATAACAGAAAGGAAACTACGTGATTTTTAGACAGTGTCTGCATGGAGGGAAAAGGCGTTGGACAACAGATAACGTCGGAGCAAGGCAGGCTGCAGATAAGGGCCTGGAAATGTGCAAATGAAAAAACGAAAAACTCCCCCCTTTCCCCGCAAATATTAAAAGCATGTTTCTCTGGATATTCGCCGTCAGAGCAAGGCTGGCAGCAGACCGCCATTTATGCACATAAGCGTCTGCCTTACCGTCGTAGCAGCACAGGCAGCAGACCGCCGTATAAGCGTCTGAAAATTATCAGCAAATAAAGAAATAAAAAAACAACTCTCCCTCATCTCACTGCTCGAACTCCAAAGACCGGCGACTACCTCTTTCGATTCCACTAACAAAAACTTCAGCAAATAGATAAGAACCAAAAACTTTCCTTTCTTCCTAGGCGTAAAGTAAAAATACGTATTTCCATGGATTCCACCAACAAAAATGAATCAACGGCGTATGAATATTTTTTTATTCGGTGCCCCTCCAATACATAAACAACGAATAATAGTTTTCTTCCGAGTTGTCTAGTGTACAATTTTCAGCGGAGTATTCGTTCAGTCTCATTCGATTCGAATAATTAAAAGATACTCTGCAGTCAATTCTCGAACTTTATTCTGTATCTCGAAAGTACTTTTGGATCGTCTCATGCAGACCTCTAATATGTACATATATATGTACATACATACTAAAGGCTTTGCTAAATCCACAACCGCGATTATCTGAAGAAAAAGGCAAATGTAGCTTAAAAACGATAAAGGAAGAAGGAACAGGTTAGAAAAATAGGATAGAAAAATTAAAAACAAAAAAATTATAAAACAATAAAACAAATTTTAAGCTGACTTAATTTTTTGTTAGCTAATATACAAGTAGATTATATATTTATCCCACGAGTTCTTTAAATATTTTATGAATTATTATTATATATTATGAATACAATGCAGATTTGTCGTGTAGTAAGAGAAATCTTCATTATTACGCGATGACTTCTTTTTTCAAGTACATTTTTACTGCGTGATGTATAGGAGTATGATGTAGGCGGCTCCACAATGCGTAGTTAGTATTACAAAAAAAGAAAAACACAAACACTATGACATTTTTTTAAATTACTACAAGTACATATATCTCTTTGTCAATGAACGTGTATGACTGAAAGAGAAAATTACCAATAAAACGGGCAAAAGCAAATAAAAAAAAACCAAAGTAAAACTGTTCAAGTACATGTTGTGCAATATAAGCAGAGAGTAGTTTCGAGTTTTATTGAATTTTGTAATGATCTAAAACATGATGGCGCGTATTCATAGTCGATTTTAGTGTAGTACTAAGCTAAATTTTGAGTAAGCTGTTACAGTTATTCATAATCGACTTAGTATCGCGTTATATGTCGCGGTTTTTTTTTATAAAAATTTATTTAATTTTTTTTTGTAACGTTGAGGGAGACAAAACCCCCCCATGCTGAGCCAAGCCGGTGCACCAACACCGCGCCGTCTCTATTCGAATACCATCTGATTCAGATCCATCGAATCTAACGAAACAACAAGAATCAAAAATGTTACACCATACAATTTTCTTTGTTATGTCCTGTACGACCGCACTTCTCGCAACGAGAACGTTTCTGAGGTTCTGTACAGTTGATGGGGATATGGCCTTCCTTGGAGCAGTTATAGCATCGTATCACCTTGAATTTACCCGCAGTTCGAACTCGACTTTGAAAAGACGCTGACGTGTTAACAACAGTATTCACATTCCTTTCATTATTTTTCGGACGAGATTCCAGATTTTGAATGAATGGGCATCTTTTGATTGCCAGATAAAGTTCTGCTGTCGTTGCATAGTCGATGCTGGCGATTGCATTTTGTAAAGTTGATGAGTGGATTCCGTTTCGGATATATTTTATAATAGTTGCTTCGCACATGTTGCACTTCCTTTCTAAGGATTTTGCACGATGAAAATAGTCGATAGCAGTCTCCATGTGCTTGTCAGCATCGCATTATGTTTCGGGGAATTCTTCCACCAATTGATCTGCTAATTCATCGAACGTAGTGAAAATTTGATTTAATCCGTCATTCCACATTTTTAAATGTCCACGTAGATTGCGTTGCGCAGCAATTAGCGTTTTTACTTACGTTTTTATACGAAATTGCCTGAACGTTGGCTGTAACGTTCGTTGTCGGTGGAAGTGGATTTATTTGGGGTGGAACGTTAACCGGTACTGGTTCCGCCATCTTGTTGACTGCAACAACCAACGTTTCGATTACGCTCCGTAGCGTGTCGATGTTTTTCGTGAGGATGTCCTCTTTCCTCAGCTGCTGCTATGGTTTAACGGTCGTAACGTGTGCTGCTCAGCATTTGATTACCCAGTAACCGTTCAATTAGCTGTTTCCTCTGATTTCCGCTGATTTCCTCTCGTATCCAAATCTTCAGAATCGCACATATCCATTAATAAGTTTTTTCGCAACCTGCACAGGTCTTTTCTTTCACGTTTCTTGTGCTCCATTTACATGGCTTTTATAGAGGACTAGGTTTCTTCTATCCCACTTCTGATAATTTTGTAGTAAAACAAAAGCTTTATTTAGTAATCTTAACAATGTAATGTATAGTTTAAAAGTATTATTGCGCAGCTATTTTGGTGTCTTCTTCGACGACGTTGAATGAAAGTTGAGGTCGTGAGAGTCTGTTTGGTGATGTTGAAACCTGAGAGTTCTTACGATGCACAGTGTTATATGCGCGGCCAAATCATAAAATCAAATCCGATAAAAGGAAAAGGGAAAGAAATTATAGGAGAATTTATCAAAATTTTTTATTTTTTATTTTATTTTACATACTTTTCGTTTTGAAAACGAAAAATACCTTACACTTTTGACGTTCTGGAGCAACCTTATTCCAAGTTGCTGAGTTCAATGATAGTGAACGAAACAAAGCTTAGAGTGAGAAATATACAAACATGTATAGGCAGAGACACCAAGGTCTGACCAATTTCTTTTCTGTATTCCTCGATTGCCGAACTTGGACTGATTGTGTTAAATTTTACTGTTTGACTTAACTTTGAGTGTTAAGTATAAGGCAATCATACGAAATTTCAAGGACAAAATCTGAAGAAAAAAATCTCAAAATAAAAATTTCGGCATAATTGCATTTCGGCTACGGCTGTATACATATGTACTAGAGGTCTGCATGGGATGTCTTGAACACACGAATACCCTTGAATACACTACTGCAGTACAGTACATTTCGAATGAAAACATACTCCTTAACTCAAAAATCCAAACGCCTACTAGAGTCGAATGAAACCGAATCTCCATACGTTTTTGTAAGAATGAAATTAGGGTAGAACCTAAAGAAGAAAAGAGGATTCATTCAAATTTCGAATGAATCGTGTATGTATATATACATTATGTATGTAAACATTATATGTATATCCTCCTTCATTGCGGACGGCAACAGGCTTCGAAAACCATAAGAAAATACAATAACAAATAACATAACAGAAAGGAAACTACGTGATTTTTAGACAGTGTCTGCATGGAGGGAAAAGGCGTTGGACAACAGATAACGTCGGAGCAAGGCAGGCTGCAGATAAGGGCCTGGAAATGTGCAAATGAAAAAACGAAAAACTCCCCCCTTTCCCCGCAAATATTAAAAGCATGTTTCTCTGGATATTCGCCGTCAGAGCAAGGCTGGCAGCAGACCGCCATTTATGCACATAAGCGTCTGCCTTACCGTCGTAGCAGCACAGGCAGCAGACCGCCGTATAAGCGTCTGAAAATTATCAGCAAATAAAGAAATAAAAAAACAACTCTCCCTCATCTCACTGCTCGAACTCCAAAGACCGGCGACTACCTCTTTCGATTCCACTAACAAAAACTTCAGCAAATAGATAAGAACCAAAAACTTTCCTTTCTTCCTAGGCGTAAAGTAAAAATACGTATTTCCATGGATTCCACCAACAAAAATGAATCAACGGGGTATGAATATTTTTTTATTCGGTGCCCCTCCAATACATAAACAACGAATAATAGTTTTCTTCCGAGTTGTCTAGTGTACAATTTTCAGCGGAGTATTCGTTCAGTCTCATTCGATTCGAATAATTAAAAGATACTCTGCAGTCAATTCTCGAACTTTATTCTGTATCTCGAAAGTACTTTTGGATCGTCTCATGCAGACCTCTAATATGTACATATATATGTACATACATACTAAAGGCTTTGCTAAATCCACAACCGCGATTATCTGAAGAAAAAGGCAAATGTAGCTTAAAAACGATAAAGGAAGAAGGAACAGGTTAGAAAAATAGGATAGAAAAATTAAAAACAAAAAAATTATAAAACAATAAAACAAATTTTAAGCTGACTTAATTTTTTGTTAGCTAATATACAAGTAGATTATATATTTATCCCACGAGTTCTTTAAATATTTTATGAATTATTATTATATATTATGAATACAATGCAGATTTGTCGTGTAGTAAGAGAAATCTTCATTATTACGCGATGACTTCTTTTTTCAAGTACATTTTTACTGCGTGATGTATAGGAGTATGATGTAGGCGGCTCCACAATGCGTAGTTAGTATTACAACAAGTAAAGGCGTTAACTTCGGCCTGGCCGAAGGTTATATACCCTACACCCGTATCTGTCGAAGTTACGATAAAAAGTAGGCGGGTGACGCCCACTTTCATTTAATTTACAGATAGTAAATTTTGATATATTAACTCATTTACAGCACCGCTTTTCTTAACAAATACCTCATTATATGGTATGGTATACCAGTGGGCGTGTCACGCCCATTTTCTGTGAGATAACTTTTTCTTTTATTATTATTTTTTAGACTATTTTTAAGAGCATATTTGTGCCAAATTTCAAGACTATATCTCCATTCGTTCTTCTCTAATCGTGATTTTCGTCGCCAGTGGGCGGACCACGCCCATTTTTGGGAATGTCTTTAAGTTTTAGACCATGGATTCAGGAATGACATTTTAGCTTTAAACTCGCTCTACAAGCTGAGAAATTGTGCTAAAAGCACGGGAAAATTCATACTTTCTATAAAAAGTAGGCGTGGCACTGGACCGATTTTCTCCGTTTTCAATACCAAACAGCCTATGGTGACAAAGAATATTCGTACCAAATTTTATGGCGTTAGCTCTATTCGTTCTCCTGTAATCGTGATTTCTACAGACAGACAGACAGACAGACAGACAGACAGACAGACAGACAGACAGACAGACAGACAGACGGACGGACATGGCTAAATCGAATCAGGAGGTGATTCTGAGCCAGAATATATATACTTTTCTATACCTGCCACGCCTCCTTTAATGCGTTACAAACGGAAGAACAAAGTGAATATACCCTCATCCCTTCGGGTGTAGGGTATAAAAAAAGAAAAACACAAACACTATGACATTTTTTTAAATTACTACAAGTACATATATCTCTTTGTCAATGAACGTGTATGACTGAAAGAGAAAATTACCAATAAAACGGGCAAAAGCAAATAAAAAAAAACCAAAGTAAAACTGTTCAAGTACATGTTGTGCAATATAAGCAGAGAGTAGTTTCGAGTTTTATTGAATTTTGTAATGATCTAAAACATGATGGCGCGTATTCATAGTCGATTTTAGTGTAGTACTAAGCTAAATTTTGAGTAAGCTGTTACAAAGTTATTCATAATCGACTTAGTATCGCGTTATATGTTAAGTAGCAGCTTAAAAATTAGTAACAACTCGACTCGTTATTAAGTCGATACTACACCAATTTAGAATCTAGATTTTGACAATAATTCCAATTGTAACAGTGTGGCAAACGTCTTTTATAAGCCAAATTGCAAATTATGGAGCAAATTCAACGCGATTTCCAGGTTTTAACCGATTTGGTGATTTTAGAAGACATGGCTTTAAGAAGACTGTAACGAGTTTTTCTTTCCAGCCAGGGTGTCCTCAGTGGCCCCAGTGTCCATTATCGGGGGATCTCGTAACCCTCCGGGAAGTTCACCACCGTTGCCGAATTTCGCACGATTGACTATGTCGTCAATCAATTCACTGGCTACTTGGTAGCTCAGCTCGGACGGGGTATAAGGTTTTCGCTTATTCTACTTATATTTTAAGAGACAGGCAGAGTGCCTGACGACCGAGTGTCGTTTACAAATTGAGGGAAAAATATAATACAGGTTACTGGTTTTTGAGACAGGCAGAATGCCCGACGACTGACGGTCGCTTACAAATACGGGAATACAGGAGTTTTTCTGGACAGGCAGAGTGCCTGGCAACTGAAGGTTGCTTACATATTTTTGTAAGTTCCTTAACTCACGGTTTTGCTTACATACAAAAAACAATGAGACTAGGTCGCAAGACCACAAAACTTTCCAGCAGTGCTGGTCCGTAGACAAAAAAAAAAATGAGAGTAGGTCGCAAGACCACAAAACTTCGCAGCAGTTCGCAGCGAACTTCGCAGGACTTCGCTGGTCCGTAAGGGGAGACGGGTTTTGAACCTGTGTCAAATAAAGTCTGCATTTACTTGTGGTAGGCTATAAACCCACGTCACCAGTAGACAACAGTTTTTGTCTTGAGCTCAGGTTGCTGGATGAGCGCAAAAACGTGTCTTAAGAGTATTAAGTCTGTTAAACCGGTCAGGAATTATATGCATTCATGCAAAAATGAAAGCAAAAAGGGAGAAGTGCGTCTGTTTGTAATTGTCTCTTTATTCGTTTGTTGATGTGTATGTTCGTCTATATGTACCTGTTTGTGTGCTAATTTCGGATTTATTTGGTGACGGAATATTTTTATAATTATAAAAAATTAATTGTAATGTTTTTTAATGTTGTTCGTACCGAGGTTCGAACCTGGGTTTTTCTGAGTCGGTTACTCTAGCCACTAAGCTATAAGACTATGAGTTTGAAGCGGTTAATAATTAAGAAATAATTTGTAACGATTTATGATCGATACAAGACTAAAGCTGCAAACCCAATGGCTGGATCCGTGACGCGACCCAAGTTACCCTCATTTACGCTCTTCATAAGAGCGACTGTTGCAAGAGCTCTGTTTCTTTGTTTTTACTCAAAACAGAGAACCACGGTTGTTATTTTAATTAAATTTTTGTGGCATATGGGTGAAAAAAGGGCGAAAAATTATTATAAGGACGTGAGTGAGGCAGAAGTTGAAAAGTAGAAATTTAAAATAAAAACTTCACAAATATCAATTCTTTCAAGTAAAAAGCATGCTTATACTAGTTTATGTCTAGTTATCCGTTATCCGTTAAATCATTAAACTGAAATTTATTAGTTTTTTATTAAATAATTATAAATCCTCTTTTATCTGCTTTTTGTGAACTAAAATTAAAAAGGATTTTGGAACAAGTTAGTAATAGGTGCCTTTTTTTTAAATGAATTTTTATTATAACCCTAAAACGTGCTTTTTTGTCATTTTGTCGCATCACATTTGCTCAAAAATACAAAAGATATCTAAACATATTATATACCGTTTGAGGTAATATTATGGGCTATAAAAATTGTGATTCTATTTCATACCTTAATTGTCATTTAAGGAAGAAAAAAGTTATTTTGTAAAACGAATTAAAAATTTTTTTAAAAGTTAAATTATCTTCATAATAGTAGCAGTAATCAAAAAAGTTCTTATTAGATAAAAGAACTGCCCTAAAATATCCTTTTAAACGGCGCCAATTTTACGTTGATATCTCAAATCGTTTTGAAGATAGAGCACTTTATTTTTTGGCTATCCAAGGCCTATAACTTCTAAACTACACGAGAGTGGTAAAAACTTTCATCACCTTTGGACTAGAGGCGATGAGGGTTATACCCGAAAAATTAAAAAAAAAAATCTGAGCTGAGAACCTATTATTTACTTATACCAAATTAATTTATTTTATAATTCTATATAACAGTAAAAGCAAAGAAGACATTCTTAGTTAAAAGCGCATATTAACCTTGCAATTTTTTACAACAATAATTATTTTACATTGATTGTGTAATTAAAAATAAGTTCAAGACAAAAAACGCAACACTGCTTTGTTCTTTCTTTATTTGACGCAAAAAGCAACATTGCTTAATTGGTTCAGAGAGAGAAGTCGGAATATTTTGTAGTATTCTGCCCGAAGCTCTGCCAAAGCCCTGCCGTTATTTTTGTGCCTCTCGATCAAGAAAGCAAAATAGCTCCTCTCAATTTTTCCATAAGAAATACACGTAATTTGCTCTTTTGGGTTTCTCTGAACCGCTTTGATGCCGCTATGGGTTTCGGCCATAAGAAAAAATTACAAGGAACAATCATTTTGCTTGCAGTCTAAAATCTTCACATGCTTCGCTATCAGTTCAGTGATAGCGTCTTTTTCAATTTCCGACCAATTGGCCATTCGGTCCCTCTGAAGATTAAAATTAAAAAAAAATAATATATTAAAACCATTACTTAAGTTTCATTCAATTGAAACTTCTCCTAATGCGAAGTTAGTAACGCATAATATGTAGGAGTATATTAAAAAAATAAAATAGCAGTTTTCTTAGCCTAATTTCTAAGATTGAATGCTGTTTCTTTATTTAAAATTTTAAATAATGTATTAATAAGCACCAATTTAATAAAAGCTTTCTAACAAAACACATCGTGATAAACAAATATCGACATAAACTACGTGGTGTACATCTCCGTAACAGCTGATGTTGCTATATTGAAAAAACAGCTGTTTACTAAGTTGTTACTCCGTAGCGGCTGACACGAAATCGACTATGAATAAAGAGGAATTTTAAGTTGGTACTTAAGTTTAAGTTGGTGATTTGTTAATACCAACTTAGTACCACGACTATGAATATGCGCCAATGATATTATAAAGCAACGTTACATTTTACGTTAACAAACAGTTATGACTTAGCTATTTCATTGTATTGCATGACTTTGCTGCTTTTGTTGTTATTGCTTTGTATTGTTATTGTGTGTTTTTAATTTTAACTATAAAATGGCACCAAGTAAACTGACATTTAAAAACATTAAAAAATCAAGGGTAAATATATAAGCAATGTTTTAAAAAAATTATTGTTAAAATTTTAATGAGAAAGTTGAATTCAAAGGACAGCTTACTAATAAATAATAATGTAATACGTATGTATAATATTGGGTGTTTGGGGAAGTCATGACGCACGATGATGATGCTCAATTTTGCGCAATTTTTTTTAATGATAATACTTGTATGTATTTTCTATAAATTATTTTGTTAGCTTTAATCTGTTGTGGCTAAATAATAATTCCACTATTAGCTGACTGCTTAAGGCCGCGGTTCCCAAAGTGTGTTCCGCGTAACCCTGGGGTTCCACGAACAAATTTAGGGGTTCCGCGTGACAAATTTAGTTTAATGTATTGACATTTACTAGGAAAGTTTCCTAGGAAAGTTTCCTAGGAAAGTTTACAATCGGCCATCAAATTAAATTAAAAATTTTTAAATAAGGTGGCTGAAAACACAAGCATCGTAATATAAGTCGTAATTTCGTAATTTAATTTAAATCGTAATATCGTAATTTAAGTAATATTTTGGTGCAATACGTCCTGTTTTACATTGGGCAATTATTGCTTTTAACTTTTTTGACGTTCCCCTTTGTGGTTGCCGTTTGCTTTAATATTGGGCAAGAATTGCTATCAAACATAACGTTATCAAACATAGCGCCCAATTTTAAAATAATCGTGGAATTGGATTGGAAGCAGGTGCATTTTTCACATTAAAACTTTTTTATTTATTTTAGTTTATGTTTTGTATTTTTGTTAATTATTTTTATGATGAACTGTTTTTTTAAGTTTTGTTTAATTCAATAAAAATCTGAAGTACCAAAATAATACTTGTTTCATTTAATATCTGCTTAAATTTTGAATAGTCGTTGGTTAAAAAAATATTCAGGGTTCCGCGATCGTTGGCAAAAAATTTGGGAGTTCCACGACCAAAATAGTTTGACAACCACTGGCTTAAGGTTTAATTTTTGAATTATGCAAAAGCATCTAACTGTTTTTATCGTTGTTTTCTTTTCTTCTGAATTTCATACACAATAAATTTTCTAATATTTATTGTCGTTGCTGTGGATTCGTTTTGTTTAAGCAATTAAATTATTGCTTCAAATGCAGATGATGCTGTTTTTGCTATTGCTGTTGTGGGGGATGTTTTTGTTATCGGTGTTTTTGTTGCTGTTGCGGATGTCGTTGCTAATATGGTTTCTGTTGCTGTCGCTGCAGCAACGTTATGCAGCGGTGAAAGAAAATCACGTAAATCACGAGCTCACTTCCTTTATTTTTACCATTTCTCTCTGACAAAAATGAATTCTGTCACGTATGACAGGTTTTTTGCCAAAAGCAAACACATCGACACAAACGTATGTCAATGCATGCAAACATGCAAGAAACTAAGAGGACTCTGTGAGACTGTGTATGTATTTGAAAACATCGGCGCATATTCATAGTCGTGGTACTGAGTTGGTACTAAGTTGGTATTAACAAATCACCAACTTAAACTTAAGTACCAACTTAAAATTCCTCTTTATTCATAGTCGATTTCGTGTCAGCCGCTACGGAGTAACAACTTAGTAAACAGCTGTTTATTCAATATAGCAACATCAGCTGTTACGGAGATGTACACCACGTAGATTATGTCGATATTTGTTTATCACGATATGTGTCGTTACCCTGCAAACATTTGAGCGATGCCTGGGCGAAAAATATATATGTCAAGCTCCGGCAACTCGCTTTCTTATTGTCGGGGCAATAGTTTGGCAAGAAATAATATGACGATAAATGGCTATCATACGGCGACTTGCTTTCTTACAGCCACGGCAATAGTTTGGCGATAAATTTATGACGATAATTGTCTACCATACGGCGACTCGCTTTCTTACAGCCACGACAATAGTTTGGCGATAAAATTATGACGATAATTGTCTACCATACGGCGACTCGCTTTTTTACTGCCACGGCAATAGTTTGGCGATAAATTTATGATGATAATTGTCTACTTAGATTAATGAAATAAATTGTTCATATCATATATTTTTCTGTAAATTTTTATTTAAAATAATTTTAGATTCTCTCTGCGAACATAGAATCATCCTTTGTCCGCAAAAAAAATAAATTATTTAATATAGAACCCGGCTGATTCATCGCAAGCAACCCATCGCGAGCAACCCATCGCAAGCAACTCATCGCCCAGCAACTCATCGTAGCAGCAACCTATCGCAACAGCAACCCATCGCAACAGCAACCAATTACTAGGAAGTTTTGAGAAACATTTCTCCACCAAAAATTATGAAATTATCAAGTTAACCACAAATTTTAAAAATATTAAAAACTCATTTTTGCAGTTTCTTCAACAATTTTCTCAAATTATTTGGGATATAATTGCAACAATTGGATATTGGATACGATGTTGCGATGAACTGTTACGTGATGAATTGCTGTGCGAAGAATTTGTCTTGCGACGAATTGCCGCCGCGATGAATTGCTGTGCGATGATTTTGTTCCGGGATGAACCGCCCGCGATGAATCAGCCTAGAATCATTTAATATGTATATGTATGACACAACAAAATGTTTATAATTTCAGGTGCGATGCTTGCCATCTTATCGCCATAAAATTTTTTAGCAATGAGACAGCGATTTGACATGTCTTACTGCCGGCAACTCGACATGTCTAACTGCCGGCGACCGGACATGTCTTATTGCCGGCGAGGTAACAGCTGCATACAACCGGCTATCAGAAAGCTATCAGACAGCAATAATTGCTGGCAACTAATTGATTGCCATGGCGAGTCGCTTTCTTATAGTCGGCGATTGAAAATGTTTGCTGGGTAGCAATCTTTTATTAAAATGGTGCTTATTGATACATTATTTAAAATTTTAATTAAACAAACAGCATTCAATCTTAGAAATTAGGCTAGGAAAATTGCTAATTTATTTTTTTAATATACTCTTTTTAATATACTACATATTATGCGTTACTAACTTCGCATTAGGAGAAGTTCCAATTGAATGAAACTTAATTAATGGTTTTAATAAATTATTTTTTTTTAATTTTAAACTTTATAGGGACCGAATGGCCAATTGGCCGGAAATTGAAAAAATTGCATGTGAAGATTTTAGACTGCAAGCAAAATGATTGTTCCTTGTAATTTTTTCTCAGTCTTATTAAAGCCATGTCTTCTAAAATCACCAACTCGGTTAAAACCTGGAAATCGCGTTGAATTTGCTCCATAATATGTAATTTGGCTTATAAAAGGCGTTTGCCACACTGTTACAATTGGAATTATTGTCAAAATCTAGATTCTAAATTGGTGTAGTATCGACTTAATAACGAGTCGAGTTGTTACTAAATGTTAAGCTGCTACTTAAAATATAACGCGATACTAAGTCGATTATGAATAACTTTAGTAACAGCTTACTCAAACTTAGTACTACACTAAAATCGACTATGAATACGCGCCATTAATTTTTTCATCACAATTTAAGAAAGGAATAAAGTTTAGATGAAATCTTCTATTTTAATAATAGATACAGTATTTAACGATACGAATAATGTTAACTAAATGTACAGAATTCCGCCATTAGTTTGTTTAGAAGTATTCTTTATTTTTAGTAATTATCAGTAACTTTCTTTTCATTTATCTTTGCTGCAATAGCTTAAATATCCTAACAAAAATAATTATTATTGATTGATTTATATTTTGTCACTCGGGATTAAAAAATATTGTTTGATTTTTACATTTTTGCTCGATCGAAAAAATCAACTTATGATTTTTATTTTATTTTTCAAAATAAAAATTATCGTCTGAGTTAAATTTTTTTGCTCAAGAATAAAAACTATTTTTTGAGTTTTATTTTTCTACTCAGGAATAAAAACTATTGCTTGAGTTTTATTTTTATTTTTCGAAATGAAAACGCAAAATGACTTTTAAATTGCCGATACCTTAATTAGTCAATATCTTATCGACATTCCGAATTCTTCATCTGATGAAGAGACCTTAATCGAGTTCAAAAGACACCCAAGTAGGGGAGTTAAAACCCAGTTTATTTTCGTAAAGGAAGTCGTAACAACATCAGATAACATTTATGCTGGAAGATCGGAGGCCTCCTGAATGAATAATAAGGTAGACGTAATGAATTATGGAAGCATTCCGTTTCCCACTGGGTTGTTGCTTTGATACACCTGGTGTTTTTACTACAGATAGACATTTTATTCACAGATTTTCAGTGATCAATACTCGTACTAGAAAATTAAGTAATTCGTCTGTCCCACTAAATGATTTTAACTTCACAAATAATGTGTGACTTCCAACTTTTGCGGTTGTTAATGCACAATGTTGTTGTAAACCAGAGATAAAGAATACGAAACTCGATGACTCATCTCAAAATATTCGGATTGACGCGTATTTTTATACCCTACACCCGAAGGGATGAGGGTATATTAATTTTGTTCTTCCGTTTGTGACGCAATAAAGGAGGTGTGGCAGGTATAGAAAAGTATATGTATATATTCTGGCTCAGAATCACCTCCTGATTCGATTTAGCCATGTCCGTCCGTCTGTCTGTCTGTCTGTCCGTCCGTCTGTGGAAATCACGATTACAGGAGAACGAATGGAGGCATCGTCATGAAATTTGGCGTGAATATTCTTTGTTACGCTACGCTGTTTGGTATTGAAAATGGGGAAAATCGGACCAGTGCCACGCCTACTTTTTATAGAAAATATGCACTCATCCGTGCTTTTAGCTCAATTTTTTGGCTTGTAGACCGAATTTTCAGGTAAAATTTTATTTCCGAGTTCACAATCTTAGACTAAAATATACTTTCAAAAATGGGCGTGACACGCCCACTTATATACTATTCCATATAATAAGGTGTTTTGTAGGAAAACTTGGTTGTAGATGAGTTAATATATCAAAATTTGCTTCCTGTAAATTTAAAAAAGTAGGTGTCACCCGCCCACTTTTTATCACTTCGACAGATGCGGGTGTAGGGTATATGAGCTTCGGCCAGGCCGAAGATAACGCTCTTACTTGTTTATGTTCTGTTGAATTCACGTACACAATCTGTGAAAGCTTGCCCTTTGTTGTTTTTGCTTTTTGTCAATTTCATAGCGAATCGTTGAAATGTGTATCGAGTATGTTAAAAAGCTTTTGTTCACCATCGTTTACAACAACATTGTGCAACAACAACCGCAAAAGTTGTACGTCACTAGAGCTGAGTGTCTGTACGTCAGTTCGCTTATCTGAAATAAGGCTGTAAATGAATTAAAGTTTTACGTTTTTTGTATGTTAAATTAAAAGAGAGCTTAGTTTTATTTTTAATGAAACATTTTTTTTAAATTATCTATGCATTTTTAAACATTCAAAATATATACACAATTTTTCAAGAAGCATTCTGACAATTTTACATGAACTAATCTTTAATAAAAACTTTTATGTAAAATCTTTACAAATAAATAATTGTAGTATATCCTAACCCTATTTTAAATTTTTACATTCTGCTCCAAGAATGAACAGAATCAAGCATTTCAAAAATGAACTGTGACTGAAATATCTGCTCCAAAAGCAACCTGTGACAACTCGTCATTCTTTAGTAGAAAATCCTCGTTAGAACAGAACTGTGACTGAAAATCTGCTCCAGAGGCAAACTGTGACAACTCGACATTTATTTAGTAAAAAATTTATTTATATATTTATTTAAATAAATCTACCGGGAATTACCCCTTACAGATAGAGCTTAAGCATACATACATACAGCAGCATAATCAAACTACGAGATTCGCAATATAAGTTATCACAACAATAAAGATAGGAAAAAACCAAAAAATAATCTAACGATCCAATAAAATCCGCTTCAGTAGCAATTTAAATCTATTTCTGCCTAAGCTGAAATCAGTTAACTCAGCAACGCTGTTACATTGAATTAACACTCACATGAACAGCAAATTTTCAGTCCTCCGGTGAACAGTAACTACCCGGGTAGAGAAAAGTGATATGTGAGCATTTTAAATAAAATCGAAGGAAATTCTCATTGTATACTTGTTTCTACATTGTATAATTGCATTCCTAGCAGCAGTCTGCTGAAATATTTTTCAGATCCTTATGTTCCTAACCTGTTTTTTGGTAATTAAAGTAATGGGGAATCCCAGAAATCCGCGTGTATACCTGTTTCACAAATTGAAAAAAATTGCATAGGACTGCAATTTTTACAGTTAGGATAATTAGGAATCCTGTGATAACTCGTTCCGATGGCGATTCTAACCGTTTATGGCTTGTCCGAGGTTCCATTTTTTGGGAAGAGTTCATGGCAATTTCATAGCTCATTTTTCTATCCAATTTCATAAAGTATACAGACAAAAAGAACAAACTAAAGCCATGGAGCATTTTCAAATTCTTTCTGAACAGTCTGTTGCAAGGTAAATAAAAATATATTTTTATTTAGGCAACAATTGTAACCCGTATTATATTTCTTTAGGCTTTTATATGTGAAGAGGCATTGATCGTAATGTAACAACTGACAACTTCTTTATATAGCTTTCACTGGCCAAGAAACTGCTGTATTAGGGATCTCTTTTCGGAGCACTAAAGAAAAGTAAGTCTTATTTATCGGATCTATCAGAACAAAAGACAACAAAAGGCAGAGCAGAATAGTCATTTGACTATTTGACTTTGGACAAAATGTTATATTCTGCTCCTATATCCCGAAAAAGGAAGGGGTTTTGTTTTGTTGTCATCATTTTACCGAACTACAGACATCACTGGACCAAAAAATAAGCCAGAAATGATCCATTCCTGTAAAGTCACAAAAGCAGGATAATATGGCCAAATGCTCAAGCAATATACAAGCAAACGGAAATCGATGGCCTTTGGCAGTTTTCAATAATATGCTTGACATATCAGCGGTTACTGCCCATATTATATTCCATGAAATTAACTCAGCAAGCTCTGTATTCATGAGACAGAGTGGGCGACACACTGTTCTCCAACGTCTCGGTGAAAAACTCTGCATATCCGCAATAAGAAAAAGAACACAGGACTATTGCGATTTTGGGAAAGTCGATCAGAAAAGAGTGAGAGAATGGGGAGTTTATAATTGATAGCCGCGAAGAATATGATGCAAGCGGGTGTTACACATATGTGCTACAGCGAAAATCGAAGGAAGCGATTCACTTACGTAACATTTTACGCAAATGTCAGAAATCAATTTGTGTAGAGCATAGCGCCTTACAGAAACTAAAGGCCAGAATTGCTGTATGTCGTAAAATTATTTATATAGTGACTTATAGTTAATAGTTTAAGAATAATTTAATAGTTTAAATTAATATACGTAATTCAATTTATAATAAAGTAAAAATAAATATAAACTGAGTGTTCTTTTCTCATGAAAAGTGCTTAGGATTTAATTGTCATTCACACCTTTTACACCTTTTTGGATGGATAAAATCTACTTTGTATTCTAAAACTATAATTTTAGTAATTTAATTTAAATAATTACATTGATTTTGCTATTATTTTATACATTCGAGATATTAGCAACATATGAGATGGCAAAATTGGATGAAAAATACATTTATTTACCCGGGTAGTTACTGTTCGCTTTAAGGAAAAAATTGAAAAATTGCCGAAAAAAAGCGGAAAAAATTATGTTTCCAAAATGATTTGAAGCTATTCTTGAAAATTTAGACTAAATACGAAAATTTAGTCACTGAGTCGGAGCAAAATTTTAATAAAAATTAAATGCCCGAGATATTTACGAGCAAAAACTGCAATATTTACCCGGGTAGTTACTGCTCATGTGAGTGTTAAGCATCTAGACACAGGCTCATTGAGGCCATAATTTGTTCTATGGAATTGCGTGTGAAATAAGCAGTAGCCTCTAAGTCGACGAGTCGGAACAAGAAACGAAATAAGTGATAACAAACCGCAGGAATTAATTTTGCCATCAATTATGTCCTTGATAAACAGAATATTAGCCAGCTTCCTCCTATGAGCAAGGCTACGAAGACCAAGCAAATTGCATCTTTCAACATAAGAAAGCATATTTTCCCAAAAATAGGCGTGTCGTGTGACGGCGTGTCACAGTTTAAGGGTAATCGTGGTCGCAACTGTGACTCGTGAATTTTATGTATCTGTGACAAAGTCACAGTTCGCGAAATATCGCTCAGCTCTATACGTAACACACGATTTGTGAAGTTAAAATCGTTTATTTGGACAGACGAATTAGTACTGGTGTGAAGTTAGCACTTTTTTTTGGAGAATCGTTTTTCAGCGACGTTTGTTGGAGACTTCGATTGAAGAAAAATAGGGTTGCCATATACCCTTCATAATTTCCAATATAAAGTAAGAAAATCATTGACACGAATCTTATTACCAGATATTTTTGCCTAAAATTATGCTCAATAATTTTTTTTTTTGGCTATATTTCCTCTTTGGAGAAAATATGCTCCAGCACTTTTTGATTTTGAAGAAAAATCTTGGATGATTTTTTACTAAAATAAATTTTATAGCGTAGAGAAGGCTTTCGGCTAATACCCTGTATACATCCTCTAGAGTGCCGTTTTACTTTAAGCTAGATATTCATTTTTTTCTTTTGGCTATATTTCCTCTTTGGAGAAATTATGCTCCAGCACTTTTGATTTTAAAAAAAAATCTTGCATGATTTTTTACTAAAATAAATTTAATAGCGTAGAGAAGGCCTCTTCCTAACACCCTGTATACATCCTCTAGAGTGCCGTTTTACTTTAAGCTAGATATTCAGTTTTTTTCTTTTGGCTATATTTCCTCTTTGGAGAAAATATGCTCTAGCACTTTTTGATTTTAAAGAAAAATCTTGGATGATTTTTTACTAAAATAAATTTTATAGCGTAGAGAAGGCTTTCGGCTAATACCCTGTATACATCCTCTAGAGTGCCGTTTTACTTTAAGCTAGATATTCATTTTTTTCTTTTGGCTATATTTCCTCTTTGGAGAAATTATGCTCCAGCACTTCTTGATTTTAAAAAAAAATCTTGCATGATTTTTTGCTAAAATAAATTTAATAGCGTAAAAAAGGCCTCTTCCTAACACCCTGTATACATCCTCTAGAGTGCCGTTTTACTTTAAGCTAGATATTCATTTTTTTCTTTTGGCTATATTTCCTCTTTGGAGAAAATATGCTCCAGTACTTTTTGATTTTAAAGAAAAATCTTGGATGATTTTTTACTAAAATAAATTTTATAGCGTAGAGAAGGCTTCCAGCTAATACCCTGTATGCTGTAGAGTGCTGGAGCTCTATTGCAACACTTGTAACGAGGTAAACGCCGCGTGACGTAGCGTTACTTTCAAACAGTTTGTGCGCTTAAAATTATTGCAATAGATTTACAACGGTTTCTTGTTGTTTTTCTTCCAGAAGGTATTGACGAACAACAAGCAACAGTTGTAAACCAATTGCAATAATCCTAAGCACACAACCATTAATCAGAAACTCCATTAATCAGAAAAATATCTAAACCAAAAGGTTCGTGTCAATGCTTTTCTTACCTCATATTGGAAATGATATTTGGCAATTATATGGTAACCCTATTTCTCTCCAATCGAAGTCTCCAACAAACGTCTCTGAAAAACGATTCTCCAAAAAAAAGTGCTAACTTCACACCAGTCATTTTAGTAGTGTTTTTCGTGATTTTTAAGCATTATCCAATAAGAAAATTAAGTAAATAACTCTAAGTTCGAACTTCTAAAAAATGTCGAGACGAGCTGCATATCGCTTAAATTCACCACACCTCATAGGTCAATTTGTCGAAAATTTTTTAAGGAAAGCAATTGCATTTTGGTAGTGTTTTTCGTGATTTTTAAGCATTATCTAATAAGAAAATTAAGTAAATAACTCTAAGTTCAAACTTCTAAAAAATTACGAGACGAGCTGCATATCGCTTGAATTCACCACACCTCATAGATGAATTTGTCGCAAAGTTTTAATGGAAAGCATTTGCATTTGGGTAGTGTTTTTCGTGATTTCTTAGCATTATCCATAAGGAAAATTAAGTAAATAACTCTAAGTACGAACTTCTAAAAAATGTCGAGACGAGTTGCATATCGCTTAAATTCACCACGCCTCATAGGTGAATTTGTCGAAATTTTTTATGGAAAGCAATTGCATGTTGGTAGTGTTTTTGTAATTTTTTAGCATTATCCAATAAGAAAATTAAGTAAATAACTCTAAGTTCAAACTTCTAAAAAATGTCGAGACGAGCTGCATATCGCTTGAATTCACCATACCTCATAGATGAATTTGTCGCAAAGTTTTCATGGAAAGCAATTGCATGTTGGTAGTGTTTTTGTAATTTTTTAGCATTATCCAATAAGAAAATTAAGTAAATAACTCTAAGTACGAACTTCTAAAAAATGTCGACACGAGTTGCAATCGCTTGAATTCACAACGCCACACAGGTGAATTTGTCGCAAATTTTTCATGGAAAGCAATTGCATTTTGGTAGTGTTTTTCGTGATTTTTAAGCATTATCCAATAAGAAAATTAAGTAAATAACTCTAAGTTCGAACTTCTAAAAAATGACGAGACGAGCTGCATATCGCTTGAATTCACCACACCTCATTTGTAAATTTTTCGCACATTTTTCATGGAAAGCAATTGCATTTTGGTAGTGTTTTTGTAATTTTTTAGCATTATCCAATAAGAAAATTAAGTAAATAACTCTAAGTTCGAACTTCTAAAAAATTTCGAGACGAGCTGCATATCGCTTAAATTCACCACGCCTCATTTGTAAATTTTTCGCACATTTTTCATGTAAAGCAATTGCATTTTGGTAGTGTTTTTCGTAATTTTTAAGCATTATCCAATTAGAAAATTAAGTAAATATCTCTAAGTTCGAACTTCTAAAAAATGACGAGACGAGCTGCATATCGCTTGAATTCACCACACCTCATAGATGAATTTGTCGCAAATTTTTCATGGAAAGCGATTTCCAAAATTGCATTTTGGTAGTGTTTTTCGTAATTTTTAAGCATTATCCAATTAGAAAATTAAGTAAATAACTCTAAGTTCGAACTTCTAAAAAATGACGAGACGAGTTGCATATCGCTTAAATTCACCACGCCTCATAGGTGAATTTGTCGAAATTTTTTATGGAAAGCAATTGCATTTTGGTAGTGTTTTTCGTAATTTTTAAGCATTATCCAATAAGAAAATTAAGTAAATAACTCTAAGTTCGAACTTCTAAAAAATGTCGAGACGAGCTGCATATCGCTTAAATTCACCACACCTCATAGGTCAATTTGTCGAACATTTTTCAAGGAAAGCAATTGCATGTTGGTAGTGTTTTTCGTGATTTTTAAGCATTATCCAATAAGAAAATTAAGTAAACATTTCTAAGTTAGAACTTCTAAAAAATGTCGAGACGAGCTGCATATCGCTTGAATTCACCACACCTCATAGATGAATTTGTCGCAAATTTTTCATGGAAAGCAATTGCATTTAGGTAGCGTTTTTCGTGATTTTTAAGCATTATCCAATAAGAAAATTAAGTAAATAACTCTAAGTTCGAACTTCTAAAAAATGTCGAGACGAGCTGCATATCGCTTAAATTCACCACACCTCATAGGTCAATTTGTCGAAAATTTTTCAAGGAAAGCAATTGCATTTTGGTAGTGTTTTTCGTGATTTTTGAGCATTATCTAATAAGAAAATTAAGTAAATAACTCTAAGTTCGAACTTCTAAGAAATGACGAGACGAGCTGCATATCGCTTGAATTCACCACACCTCATAGATGAATTTGTCGCAAAGTTTTAATGGAAAGCAATTGCATTTGGGTAGTGTTTTTCGTGATTTCTTAGCATTATCCATAAGGAAAATTAAGTAAATAACTCTAAGTACGAACTTCTAAAAAATGTCGAGACGAGTTGCATATCGCTTAAATTCACAACGCCTCATAGGTGAATTTGTCGCAAATTTTTTATGGAAAGCAATTGCATGTTGGTAGTGTTTTTGTAATTTTTTAGCATTATCCAATAAGAAAATTAAGTAAATAACTCTAAGTTCGAACTTCTCAAAAATGACGAGACGAGCTGCATATCGCTTGAATTCACCACACCTCATAGATGAATTTGTCGCAAATTTTTCATGGAAAGCAATTGCATTTTGGTAGCGTTTTTCGTGATTTTTAAGCATTATCCAATAAGAAAATTAAGAAAATAACTCTAAGTTCGAACTTCTAAAAAATGTCGAGACGAGCTGCATATCGCTTGAATTCACCACACCTCATAGATGAATTTGTCGCAAATTTTTTATGGAAAGCAATTGCATGTTGGTAGTGTTTTTGTAATTTTTTAGCATTATCCAGTAAGAAAATTAAGTAAATAACTCTAAGTACGAACTTCTAAAAAATGTCGAGACGAGTTGCATATCGCTTAAATTCACCACGCCTCATAGGTGAATTTGTCGAAAATGTTTCATGGAAAGCAATTGCATTTTAGTAGCGTTTTTCGTGATTTTTAAGCATTATCCAATAAGAAAATTAAGTAAATAACTCTAAGTTCGAACTTCTAAAAAATGTCGAGACGAGCTGCATATCGCTTGAATTCACCACGCCTCATAGGTGAATTTGTCGAAAATGTTTCATGGAAAGCAATTGCATTTTGGTAACGTTTTTCGTGATTTTTAAGCATTATCCAATAAGAAAATTAAGTAAATAACTCTAAATTCGAACTTCTAAAAAATGTCGAGACGAGCTGCATATCGCTTGAATTCACCACACCTCATAGATGAATTTGTCGCAAATTTTTCATGGAAAGCAATTGCATTTAGGTAGCGTTTTTCGTGATTTTTAAGCATTATCCATTAAGAAAATTAAGTAAATAACTCTAAGTTCAAACTTTTAAAAAATGTCAAGACGAGCTGCATATCGCTTAAATTCACCACACCTCATAGGTGAATTTGTCGCTAATTTTTAATGGAAAGCAATTGCATTTTAGTAGTGTTTTTCGTGACTTCTTAGCATTATCCAATAAGAAAATGAAGTAAATAACTCTAAGTACAAACTTCTAAAAAATTTCGAGACCAGCTGCATATCGCTTAAATTCACCGCGCCTCATAGGTGCTTTTGTTGAAAATTTTTCATGGAAAGCAATTGCATTTTGGTAGCGTTTTTCGTGATTTTTAAGCATTATCCAATAAGAAAATTAAGTAAATAACTCTAAGTTCGAACTTCTAACAAATGACGAGACGAGCTGCATATCGCTTAAATTCACCGCGCCTCATAGGTACTTTTGTTGAAAATTTTTCATGGAAAGCAATTGCATTTTGGTAGAGTTTTTCGTGTTTTTAAGCATTATCCAATAAGAAAATTAAGTAAATAACTCTAAGTTCGAACTTCTAAAAAATGTCGAGACGAGCTGCATATCGCTTAAATTCACCGCGCCTCATAGGTACTTTTGTTGAAAATTTTTCATGGAAAGCAATTGCATTTTGGTAGTGTTTTTCGTAATTTTTAAGCATTATCCAATAAGAAAATTAAGTAAATAACTCTAAGTTCGAACTTCTAAAAAATGTCGAGACGAGCTGCATATCGCTTAAATTCACCACACCTGATAGGTCAATTTGTCGAACATTTTTCAAGGAAAGCAATTGCAAATAGGTAGCGTTTTTCGTGATTTTTAAGCATTATCCAATAAGAAAATTAAGTAAATAACTCTAAGTTCAAACTTTTAAAAAATGTCAAGAAGAGCTGCATATCGCTTAAATTCACCACACCTCATAGGTGAATTTGTCGCAAATTTTTATTGGAAAGCAACTACATTTTAGTAGTGTTTTTCGTGATTTTTAAGCATTATCCAATAATAAAATTAAGTAAATAACTCTAAGTCCGAACTTCTAAAAAATGTCGAGACGAGCTGCATATCGCTTGAATTCACCACACCTCATAGATGAATTTGTCGCAAATTTTTCATGGAAAGTACAGTGCACGCGCAGTAGTGTGAACACCGTAAAATATGAACACCCCAAAATATGAACACTTTTTATTTTGCATTGACTACTCTAAAGAGTGAAAAATACTTGAAAGCTCTAAAAGATGAACAATATGAAACATATTTATATGAATGCTTACATATTAAAAATACATAAATACATGAAATTTTAGAATTTTTTAATTCGGGGAATTCCGTATTATTGCGAAATGTGCGTGTTTGGCTTAAAAATTACAAGTTCTCGCGTGTTCAGGTCATACGAATTAATTCTTAATTCTTGTGAAATGAATACTGAAACATTTTTTATTAAATATATTTCTGTAGTTGGTTCTTTTTTGAATAAAATTAAATTTGGTTTCATAAATGTAAATTTCCATTTTAAAATGCATAATTAGGATAAAATGGGGATATGTTTTGCCTTAAATTTTGACATTCGCAAAAGTAAACAAATTCGAAATTGTGAACCCGCTTGGTTTTAATTAGTTCACACTACTGCGCGTGCACTGTAATTGCATTTAGGTAGCGTTTTTCGTGATTTTTAAGCATTATCTAATAAGAAAATTAAGTAAATAACTCTAAGTTCGAACTTCTAAAAAATGACGAGACGAGCTGCATATCGCTTAAATTCACCACACCTCATAGGTCAATTTGTCGAAAATTTTCAATGGAAAGCAATTGCATTTTGGTAGTGTTTTTCGTAATTTCTTAGCATTATCCAATAAGAAAATTAAGTAAATAACTCTAAGTACAAACTTCTAAAAAATGTCGAGACGAGCTGCATATCGCTTAAATTCACCGCGCCTCATAGGTGCTTTTGTTGAAAATTTTTCATGGAAAGCAATTGCATTTTGGTAGCGTTTTTCGTGATTTTTAAGAATTATCCAATAAGAAAATTAAGTAAATAACTCTAAGTTCGAACTTCTAAAAAATGTCGAGACGAGCTGCATATCGCTTAAATTCACCACGCCTCATAGGTGAATTTGTCGCAAATTTTTCATGGAAAGCAATTGCATTTTGGTAGTGTTTTTCGTAATTTTTAAGCATTATCCAATAAGAAAATTAAGTAAATAACTCTAGGTTCGAACTTCTAAAAAATGTCGAGACGAGCTGCATATCGCTTAAATTCACCACACCTCACAGGTCAATTTGTCGAAAATTTTTCAAGGAAAGCAATTGCATTTTGGTAGTGTTTTTCGTGATTTTTAAGCATTATCTAATAAGAAAATTAAGTAAATAACTCTAAGTTCGAACTTCTAAAAAATGACGAGACGAGCTACATATCGCTTGAATTCACCATACCTCATAGATGCATTTGTCGCAAAGTTTTATGGAAAGCAATTGCATTTGGTTAGCGTTTTTCGTGATTTCTTAGCATTATCCATAAGGAAAATGAAGTAAATAACTCTAAGTACGAACTTCTAAAAAATGTCGAGACGAGTTGCAATCGCTTGAATTCACAACGCCTCACAGGTGAATTTGTCGCAAATTTTTCATGGAAAGCAATTGCATTTTGGTAGTGTTTTTCGTGATTTTTAAGCATTATCCAATAAGAAAATTAAGTAAATAACTCTAAGTTCGAACTTCTAAAAAATGTCGAGACGAGCTGCATATCGCTTAAATTCACCACGCCTCATTTGTAAATTTTTCGCAAATTTTTTATGGAATGCAATTGCATTTTGGTAGTGTTTTTCGTAATTTTTAGGCATTATCCAATAAGAAAATTAAGGAAATAACTCTAAGTTCGAACTTCTAAAAAATGTCGAGACGAGCTTCATATCGCTTAAATTCACCACACCTCATATTTCAATTTGTCGAAAATTTTCATGGAAAGCGATTGCATTATGGTAGTGTTTTTCGTAATTTTTAGGCATTATTCAATAAGAAAATTAAGTAAATAACTCTAAGATCTTACTTCTAAAAAATGTCGAGACGAGTTGCATATCGCTTGAATTCACCACACCTCATAGGTGAATTTATCGCAAATTTTTCATGGAAAGCAATTGCATTTTGGTAGTGGTTTTCGTGATTTCTTAGCATTATACAATAAGAAACTGAAGTAAAAAACTCTAATTTCGAACTTCTAAAAAATGTCGAGACGAGCTGCATATCCCTTAAATTCACCAAGCCTTAAAGGTAAATTTGTCGAAAATTTTTCATGGAAAGCATTTGCATTTTGGAAGTGTTTTTCGTGATTTCTTAGCATTATCCAATAAGAAACTGAAGTAAATATCTCTAAGTTCGGACTTCTAAAAAATGTCGAGACGAGCTGCATATCGCTTAAATTCACCACACCTCATAGGTAAATTTGTCGAAAACTTTTTATGGAAAGCAATTGCATTTTGGTAGTGTTTTTCGTGATTTTTAAGCATTATACAACAAGAAAATTAAGTAAACATTTGTAAGTTCGAACTTCTAAAAAATGTCGAGGCGAGCTGCATATCGCTTAAATTCACCACACCTCATAGGTAAATTTGTCGAAAATTTTTTATGGAAAGCAATTGCATTTTGGTAGTGTTTTTCGTGATTTCTTAGCATTATCCAATAAGAAACTGAAGTAAATACCTCTAAGTTCCAACTTCTAAAAAATATCGAGACGAGCTGCATATCGCTTAAATTCACCAAACCTCATAGGTAAATTTGTCGAAAATTTTTCATGGAAAGCATGGAAAGCTTGGTAGTGTTTTTCGTGATTTCTTAGCATTATCCAATAAGAAACTGAAGTAAATAACTCTTAGTTCGAACTTCTAAAGAATGTCCAGACGAGCTGCATATCGCTTAAATTCACCACGCCTCATAGGTGAATTTGTCGCAAATTTTTCATGGAAAGCAATTGCGTTTTGGTAGTGTTTTTCGTGATTTTTAAGTATTATCCAACAAGAAAATTAAGTAAACATTTCGAAGTTCGAACTTCTAAAAAATGTCGAGGCGAGCTGCATATCGCTTAAATTCACCACACCTCATAGGTAAATTTGTCGAAAATTTTTAATGGAAAGCAATTGCATTTTGGTAGTGTTTTTCGTGATTTCTTAGCATTATCCAATAAGAAAATTAAGTAAACATTTCTAAGTGCGAACTTCTAAAAAATGTCGAGGGGAGCTGCATATCGCTTAAATTCACCACGCCTCATAGGTTAATTTGTCGCAAATTTTTCATGCGAAGCAATTGCATTTTGGTAGCGTTTTTCGTGATTGTTAAGCATTATCCAATAAGAAAATTAGGTAAATAAATCTAAGTTCGAACTTGTAAAAAATGTCGAGGCGAGCTGCATATCGCTTAAATTCACCACACCTCATAGGTAAATTTGTCGAAAATTTTTCATGGAATTGCATTTTGGTAGTGTTTTTCGTAATTTTTAGGCATTATTCAATAAGAAAATTAAGTAAATAACTCTAAGATCGAACTTCTAAAAAATGCCGAGACGAGCTGCATATCGCTTAAATTCACCACACCTCATAGTTCAATTTGTCGAAAATTTTTCATGGAATGCAATTGCATTTTGGTAGTGTTTTTCGTAATTTTTAGGCATTATTCAATAAGAAAATTAAGTAAATAACTCTAAGATCGAACTTCTAAAAAATGTCGAGACGAGTTGCATATCGCTTGAATTCACCACACCTCATAGTTCAATTTGTCGAAAATTTTTCATGGAATGCAATTGCATTTTGGTAGTGTTTTTCGTAATTTTTAGGCATTATTCAATAAGAAAATTAAGTAAATAACTCTAAGATCGAACTTCTAAAAAATGTCGAGACGAGCTGCATATCGCTTAAATTCACCACACCTCATAGTTCAATTTGTCGAAAATTTTTCATGGAATGCAATTGCATTTTGGTAGTGTTTTTCGTAATTTTTAGGCATTATCCAATAAGAAAATTAAGGAAATATCTCTAAGTTCGAACTTCTAAAAAATGTCGAGACGAGCTGCATATCGCTTAAATTCACCACACCTCATATTTCAATTTGTCGAAAATTTTTCATGGAAAGCGATTGCATTATGGTAGTGTTTTTCGTAATTTTTAGGCATTATTCAATAAGAAAATTAAGTAAATAACTCTAAGTTCGAACTTCTAAAAAATGTCGAGACGAGCTGCATATCGCTTAAATTCACCACACCTCATAGGTAAATTTGTCGAACATTTTTCATGGAAAGCAATTGCATTTTGGTAGTGTTTTTCGTAATTTTTAGGCATTATTCAATAAGAAAATTAAGTAAATAACTCTAAGATCGAACTTCTAAAAAATGACGAGGCGAGCTGCATATCGTTTAAATTCATCAGACCTCATTGGTGAATTTGTCGCAAATTTTTCATTGAAAGCAATTGCATTTTGGTAGTGTTTTTCGTGATTTCTTAGCATTATCCAATAAGAAACTGAAGTAAATAACTCTAAGTTCGAACTTCTAAAAAATTTCGAGACGAGCTGCATATCGCTTAAATTCACCACGCCTCATAGATGAATTTGTCGCAAATTTTTCATTGAAAGCAATTGCATTTTGGTAGTGTTTTTCGTGATTTCTTAGCATTATCCAATAAGAAAATTAAGTAAACATTTCTAAGTGCGAACTTCTAAAAAATGTCGAGGCGAGCTGCATATCGCTTAAATTCACCACGCCTCATAGATTAATTTGTCGCAAATTTTTCATGCAAAGCAATTGCATTTTGGTAGCGTTTTTCGTGATTGTTAAGCATTATCCAATAAGAAACTGAAGTAAATAACTCTAAGTGCGAACTTCTAAAAAATGTCGAGGCGAGCTGCATATCGCTTAAATTCACCACACCTCATAGGTAAATTTGTCGCAAATTTTTCATGAAAAGCAATTGCATTTTGGTAGTGTTTTTCGTGATTTTTAAGCATTATCCAATAAAAAAATTAGGTAAATAAATCTTAGTTTGAACTTCTAAAAATGTCGAGGCGAGCTGCATATCACTTAAATTCACCACACCTCATAGGTGAATTTGTCGCAAATTTTTCATGGAAAGCAATTGCATTTTGGTAGTGTTTTTCGTGATTTTTTAGCATTATCCAATAAGAAACTGAAGTAAATAACTCTAAGTTCGAACTTCTAAAAAATTTCGAGACGAGCTGCATATCGCTTAAATTCACCACGCCTCATAGGTGAATTTGTCGCAAATTTTTCATTGAAAGCAATTGCATTTTGGTAGTGTTTTTCGTGATTTCTTAGCATTATCCAATAAGAAAATTAAGTAAACATTTCTAAGTGCGAACTTCTAAAAAATGTCGAGGCGAGCTGCATATCGCTTAAATTCACCACGCCTCATAGGTTAATTTGTCGCAAATTTTTCATGGAAAGTAATTGCATTTTGGTAGCGTTTTTCGTGATTGTTAAGCATTATCCAATAAGAAAATTAAGAAAATAACTCTAAGTGCGAACTTCTAAAAAATGTCGAGACGAGCTGCATATCGCTTAAATTCACCACACCTCATAGTTCAATTTGTCGAAAATTTTTCATGGAATGCAATTGCATTTTGGTAGTGTTTTTCGTAATTTTCAGGCATTATCCAATAAGAAAATTAAGGAAATAACTCTAAGTTCGAACTTCTAAAAAATGTCGAGACGAGCTGCATATCGCTTAAATTCACCACACCTCATAGTTCAATTTGTCGAAAATTTGTTATGGAATGCAATTGCATTTTGGTAGTGTTTTTCGTAATTTTTAGGCATTATCCAATAAGAAAATTAAGGAAATAACTCTTAGTTCGAACTTCTAAAAATGTCGAGACGAGCTGTATATCGCTTAAATTCACCACACCTCATAGTTCAATTTGTCGAAAATTTTTCATGGAATGCAATTGCATTTTAGTAGTGTTTTTCGTAATTTTTAGGCATTATCCAATAAGAAAATTAAGGAAATAACTCTAAGTTCGAACTTCTAAAAAATGTCGAGACGAGCTGCATATCGCTTAAATTCACCACACCTCATATTTCAATTTGTCGAAAATTTTTCATGGAAAGCGATTGCATTTTGGTAGTGGTTTTTGTGATTTCTTAGCATTATCCAATAAGAAACTGAAGTAAATAACTCTTAGTTCGAACTTCTAAAAAATGTCCAGACGAGCTGCATATCGCTTAAATTCACCACGCCTCATAGGTGAATTTGTCGCAAATTTTTCATGGAAAGCAATTGCGTTTTGGTAGTGTTTTTCGTGATTTTTAAGCATTATCCAACAAGAAAATTAAGTAAACATTTCTAAGTTCGAACTTCTAAAAAATGTCGAGGCGAGCTGCATATCGCTTAAATTCACCACACCTCATAGGTAAATTTGTCGAAAATTTTTAATGGAAAGCAATTGCATTTTGGTAGTGTTTTTCGTGATTTCTTAGCATTATCCAATAAGAAAATTAAGTAAACATTTCTAAGTGCGAACTTCTAAAAAATGTCGAGGCGAGCTGCATATCGCTTAAATTCACCACGCCTCATAGGTGAATTTGTCGCAAATTTTTCATGGAAAGCAATTGCATTTTGGTAGTGTTTTTCGTGATTTTTAAGCATTATACAACAAGAAAATTAAGTAAACATTTGTAAGTTCGAACTTCTAAAAAATGTCGAGGCGAGCTGCATATCGCTTAAATTCACCAGACCTCATAGGTAAATTTGTCGAAAATTTTTCATGGAAAGCAATTGCATTTTGGTAGTGTTTTTCGTGATTTCTTAGCATTATCCAATAAGAAACTGAAGTAAATAACTCTAAGTTCCAACTTCTAAAAAATATCGAGACGAGCTGCATATCGCTTAAATTCACCAAACCTCATAGGTAAATTTGTCGAAAATTTTTCATGGAAAGCAATTGCAGCTTGGTAGTGTTTTTCGTGATTTCTTAGCATTATCCAATAAGAAACTGAAGTAAATAACTCTTAGTTCGAACTTCTAAAAAATGTCCAGACGAGCTGCATATCGCTTAAATTCACCACGCCTCATAGGTGAATTTGTCGCAAATTTTTCATGGAAAGCAATTGCGTTTTGGTAGTGTTTTTCGTGATTTTTAAGCATTATCCAACAAGAAAATTAAGTAAACATTTCTAAGTTCGAACTTCTAAAAAATGTCGAGGCGAGCTGCATATCGCTTAAATTCACCACACCTCATAGGTAAATTTGTCGAAAATTTTTAATGGAAAGCAATTGCATTTTGGTAGTGTTTTTCGTGATTTCTTAGCATTATCCAATAAGAAAATTAGGTAAATAAATCTAAGTTCCAACTTGTAAAAAATGTCGAGGCGAGCTGCATATAGCTTAAATTCACCACACCTCATAGGTAAATTTGTCGCAAATTTTTCATGAAAAGCAATTGCATTTTGGTAGTGTTTTTCGTGATTTTTAAGCAGTATCCAATAAGAAAATTAGGTAAATAAATCTTAGTTCGAACTTCTAAAAATGTCGAGGCGAGCTGCATATCGCTTGAATTCACCACACCTCATAGTTCAATTTGTCGAAAATTTTTCATGGAATGCAATTGCATTTTGGTAGTGTTTTTCGTAATTTTTAGGCATTATTCAATAAGAAAATTAAGTAAATAACTCTAAGATCGAACTTCTAAAAAATGTCGAGACGAGCTGCATATCGCTTAAATTCACCACACCTCATAGTTCAATTTGTCGAAAATTTTTCATGGAATGCAATTGCATTTTGGTAGTGTTTTTCGTAATTTTTAGGCATTATCCAATAAGAAAATTAAGAAAATAACTCTAAGTTCGAACTTCTAAAAAATGTCGAGACGAGCTGCATACCGCTTAAATTCACCACACCTCATATTTCAATTTGTCGAAAATTTTTCATGGAAAGCGATTGCATTATGGTAGTGTTTTTCGTAATTTTTAGGCATTATTCAATAAGAAAATTAAGTAAATAACTCTAAGATCGAACTTCTAAAAAATGTCGAGACGAGTTGCATATCGCTTGAATTCACCACACCTCATAGTTCAATTTGTCGAAAATTTTTCATGGAATGCAATTGCATTTTGGTAGTGTTTTTCGTAATTTTTAGGCATTATTCAATAAGAAAATTAAGTAAATAACTCTAAGATCGAACTTCTAAAAAATGTCGAGACGAGCTGCATATCGCTTAAATTCACCACACCTCATAGTTCAATTTGTCGAAAATTTTTCATGGAATGCAATTGCATTTTGGTAGTGTTTTTCGTAATTTTTAGGCATTATCCAATAAGAAAATTAAGAAAATAACTCTAAGTTCGAACTTCTAAAAAATGTCGAGACGAGCTGCATATCGCTTAAATTCACCACACCTCATATTTCAATTTGTCGAAAATTTTTCATGGAAAGCGATTGCATTATGGTAGTGTTTTTCGTAATTTTTAGGCATTATTCAATAAGAAAATTAAGTAAATAACTCTAAGTTCGAACTTCTAAAAAATGTCGAGACGAGCTGCATATCGCTTAAATTCACCACACCTAATAGGTAAATTTGTCGAAAATTTTTCATGGAAAGCAATTGCATTTTGGTAGTGTTTTTCGTGATTTCTTAGCATTATCCAATAAGAAACTGAAGTAAATAACTCTAGGTTCGAACTTCTAAAAAATGTCAAGACGAGCTGCATATCGCTTAAATTCACCACACCTCATAGGTAAATTTGTCGAAAATTTTTCATGGAAAGCAATTGCATTTTGGTAGTGTTTTTCGTAATTTTTAGGCATTATTCAATAAGAAAATTAAGTAAATAACTCTAAGATCGAACTTCTAAAAAATGTCGCAAATTTTTCATGGAAAGCAATTGCATTTTGGTAGTGTTTTTCGTGATTTCTTAGCATTATCCAATAAGAAACTGAAGTAAATAACTCTAAGTTCGAACTTCTAAAAAATTTCGAGACGAGCTGCATATCGCTTAAATTCACCACGCCTCATAGATGAATTTGTCGCAAATTTTTCATTGAAAGCAATTGCATTTTGGTAGTGTTTTTCGTGATTTCTTAGCATTATCCAATAAGAAAATTAAGTAAACATTTCTAAGTGCGAACTTCTAAAAAATGTCGAGGCGAGCTGCATATCGCTTAAATTCACCACGCCTCATAGATTAATTTGTCGCAAATTTTTCATGCAAAGCAATTGCATTTTGGTAGCGTTTTTCGTGATTGTTAAGCATTATCCAATAAGAAACTGAAGTAAATAACTCTAAGTGCGAACTTCTAAAAAATGTCGAGGCGAGCTGCATATCGCTTAAATTCACCACACCTCATAGGTAAATTTGTCGCAAATTTTTCATGGAAAGCAATTGCATTTTGGTAGTGTTTTTCGTGATTTTTTAGCATTATCCAATAAGAAACTGAAGTAAATAACTCTAAGTTCGAACTTCTAAAAAATTTCGAGACGAGCTGCATATCGCTTAAATTCACCACGCCTCATAGGTGAATTTGTCGCAAATTTTTCATTGAAAGCAATTGCATTTTGGTAGTGTTTTTCGTGATTTCTTAGCATTATCCAATAAAAAAATTAGGTAAATAAATCTTAGTTTGAACTTCTAAAAATGTCGAGGCGAGCTGCATATCACTTAAATTCACCACACCTCATAGGTGAATTTGTCGCAAATTTTTCATGGAAAGCAATTGCATTTTGGTAGTGTTTTTCGTGATTTTTAAGCATTATCCAATAAAAAAATTAGGTAAATAAATCTTAGTTTGAACTTCTAAAAATGTCGAGGCGAGCTGCATATCACTTAAATTCACCACACCTCATAGTTCAATTTGTCGAAAATTTTTCATGGAAAGCAATTGCATTTTGGTAGTGTTTTTCGTGATTTTTTAGCATTATCCAATAAGAAACTGAAGTAAATAACTCTAAGTTCGAACTTCTAAAAAATTTCGAGACGAGCTGCATATCGCTTAAATTCACCACGCCTCATAGGTGAATTTGTCGCAAATTTTTCATTGAAAGCAATTGCATTTTGGTAGTGTTTTTCGTGATTTTTAAGCATTATCCAATAAAAAAATTAGGTAAATAAATCTTAGTTTGAACTTCTAAAAATGTCGAGGCGAGCTGCATATCACTTAAATTCACCACACCTCATAGGTGAATTTGTCGCAAATTTTTCATGGAAAGCAATTGCATTTTGGTAGTGTTTTTCGTGATTTTTAAGCATTATCCAATAAAAAAATTAGGTAAATAAATCTTAGTTTGAACTTCTAAAAATGTCGAGGCGAGCTGCATATCACTTAAATTCACCACACCTCATAGGTGAATTTGTCGCAAATTTTTCATGGAAAGCAATTGCATTTTGGTAGTGTTTTTCGTGATTTCTTAGCATTATCCAATAAGAAAATTAAGTAAACATTTCTAAGTGCGAACTTCTAAAAAATGTCGAGGCGAGCTGCATATCGCTTAAATTCACCACGCCTCATAGGTTAATTTGTCGCAAATTTTTCATGGAAAGTAATTGCATTTTGGTAGCGTTTTTCGTGATTGTTAAGCATTATCCAATAAGAAAATTAAGAAAATAACTCTAAGTGCGAACTTCTAAAAAATGTCGAGACGAGCTGCATATCGCTTAAATTCACCACACCTCATAGTTCAATTTGTCGAAAATTTTTCATGGAATGCAATTGCATTTTGGTAGTGTTTTTCGTAATTTTCAGGCATTATCCAATAAGAAAATTAAGGAAATAACTCTAAGTTCGAACTTCTAAAAAATGTCGAGACGAGCTGCATATCGCTTAAATTCACCACACCTCATAGTTCAATTTGTCGAAAATTTGTTATGGAATGCAATTGCATTTTGGTAGTGTTTTTCGTAATTTTTAGGCATTATCCAATAAGAAAATTAAGGAAATAACTCTTAGTTCGAACTTCTAAAAATGTCGAGACGAGCTGCATATCGCTTAAATTCACCACACCTCATAGTTCAATTTGTCGAACATTTTTCATGGAATGCAATTGCATTTTGGTAGTGTTTTTCGTAATTTTTAGGCATTATCCAATAAGAAAATTAAGGAAATAACTCTAAGTTCGAACTTCTAAAAAATGTCGAGACGAGCTGCATATCGCTTAAATTCACCACACCTCATATTTCAATTTGTCGAAAATTTTTCATGGAAAGCGATTGCATTTTGGTAGTGGTTTTTGTGATTTCTTAGCATTATCCAATAAGAAACTGAAGTAAATAACTCTTAGTTCGAACTTCTAAAAATGTCCAGACGAGCTGCATATCGCTTAAATTCACCACGCCTCATAGGTGAATTTGTCGCAAATTTTTCATGGAAAATTGCGTTTTGGTAGTGTTTTTCGTGATTTTTAAGCATTATCCAACAAGAAAATTAAGTAAACATTTCTAAGTTCGAACTTCTAAAAAATGTCGAGGCGAGCTGCATATCGCTTAAATTCACCACACCTCATAGGTAAATTTGTCGAAAATTTTTAATGGAAAGCAATTGCATTTTGGTAGTGTTTTTCGTGATTTCTTAGCATTATCCAATAAGAAAATTAAGTAAACATTTCTAAGTGCGAACTTCTAAAAAATGTCGAGGCGAGCTGCATATCGCTTAAATTCACCACGCCTCATAGGTGAATTTGTCGCAAATTTTTCATGGAAAGCAATTGCATTTTGGTAGTGTTTTTCGTGATTTTTAAGCATTATACAACAAGAAAATTAAGTAAACATTTGTAAGTTCGAACTTCTAAAAAATGTCGAGGCGAGCTGCATATCGCTTAAATTCACCACACCTCATAGGTAAATTTGTCGAAAATTTTTCATGGAAAGCAATTGCATTTTGGTAGTGTTTTTCGTGATTTCTTAGCATTATCCAATAAGAAACTGAAGTAAATAACTCTAAGTTCCAACTTCTAAAAAATATCGAGACGAGCTGCATATCGCTTAAATTCACCAAACCTCATAGGTAAATTTGTCGAAAATTTTTCATGGAAAGCAATTGCAGCTTGGTAGTGTTTTTCGTGATTTCTTAGCATTATCCAATAAGAAACTGAAGTAAATAACTCTTAGTTCGAACTTCTAAAAAATGTCCAGACGAGCTGCATATCGCTTAAATTCACCACGCCTCATAGGTGAATTTGTCGCAAATTTTTCATGGAAAGCAATTGCGTTTTGGTAGTGTTTTTCGTGATTTTTAAGCATTATCCAACAAGAAAATTAAGTAAACATTTCTAAGTTCGAACTTCTAAAAAATGTCGAGGCGAGCTGCATATCGCTTAAATTCACCACACCTCATAGGTAAATTTGTCGAAAATTTTTAATGGAAAGCAATTGCATTTTGGTAGTGTTTTTCGTGATTTCTTAGCATTATCCAATAAGAAAATTAGGTAAATAAATCTAAGTTCCAACTTGTAAAAAATGTCGAGGCGAGCTGCATATAGCTTAAATTCACCACACCTCATAGGTAAATTTGTCGCAAATTTTTCATGAAAAGCAATTGCATTTTGGTAGTGTTTTTCGTGATTTTTAAGCAGTATCCAATAAGAAAATTAGGTAAATAAATCTTAGTTCGAACTTCTAAAAATGTCGAGGCGAGCTGCATATCACTTAAATTCACCACACCTCATAGGTGAATTTGTCGCAAATTTTTCATTGAAAGCAATTGCATTTTGGTAGTGTTTTTCGTGATTTCTTAGCATTATCCAACAAGAAAATTAAGTAAACATTTCTAAGTGCGAACTTCTAAAAAATGTCGAGGCGAGCTGCATATCGCTTAAATTCACCACGCCTCATAGGTGAATTTGTCGAAAATTTTTCATGGAAAGCAATTGCAGCTTGGTAGTGTTTTTCGTGATTTCTTAGCATTATCCAATAAGAAACTGAAGTAAATAACTCTTAGTTCGAACTTCTAAAAAATATAGAGACGAGCTGCATATCGCTTAAATTCACCACGCCTCATAGGTGAATTTGTCGCAAATTTTTCATGGAATGCAATTGCATTTTGGTAGTGTTTTTCGTGATTTCTTAGCATTATCCAATAAGAAACTGAAGAAAATAACTCTAAGTTCGAACTTCTAAAAAATTTCGAGACGAGCTGCACATCGCTTAAATTCACCACGCCTCATAGGTGAATTTGTCGCAAATTTTTCATGGAAAGCAATTGCATTTTGGTAGTGTTTTTCGTGATTTCTTAGCATTATCCAATAAGAAACTGAAGTAAATAACTCTTAGTTCGAACTTCTAAAAAATGTCGAGGCGAGCTGCATATCGCTTAAATTCACCACACCTCATAGGTAAATTTGTCGAAAATTTTTCATGGAAAGCAATTGCATTTTGGTAGTGTTTTTAGTGATTTCTTAGCATTATCCAATAAGAAACTGAAGTAAATAACTCTAAGTTAGAACTTCTAAAAAATGTCGAGACGAGCTGCATATCGCTTAAATTCACCACACCTCATAGGTAAATTTGTCGAAAATTTTTAATGGAAAGCAATTGCATTTTGGTAGTGTTTTTCGTAATTTTAAGGCATTATTCAATAAGAAAATTAAGTAAATAACTCTAAGATCGAACTTCTAAAAAATGTCGAGACGAGCTGCATATCGCTTAAATTCACCACACCTCATAGTTCAATTTGTCGAAAATTTTTCATGGAATGCAATTGCATTTTGGTAGTGTTTTTCGTAATTTTTAGGCATTATTCAATAAGAAAATTAAGTAAATATCTCTAAGATCGAACTTCTAAAAAATGTCGAGACGAGCTGCATATCGCTTAAATTCACCAAACCTCATAGGTAAATTTGTCGAAAATTTTTCATGGAAAGCAATTGCAGCTTGGTAGTGTTTTTCGTGATTTCTTAGCATTATCCAATAAGAAACTGAAGTAAATAACTCTAAGTTAGAACTTCTAAAAAATGTCGAGACGAGCTGCATATCGCTTAAATTCACCACACCTCATAGGTAAATTTGTCGAAAATTTTTAATGGAAAGCAATTGCATTTTGGTAGTGTTTTTCGTAATTTTTAGGCATTATTCAATAAGAAAATTAAGTAAATAACTCTAAGTTCGAACTTCTAAAAAATGTCGAGACGAGCTGCATATCGCTTAAATTCACCACACCTCATAGGTAAATTTGTCGAAAATTTTTCATGGAATGCAATTGCATTTTGGTAGTGTTTTTCGTAATTTTTAGGCATTATCCAATAAGAAAATTAAGGAAATAACTCTAAGTTCGAACTTCTAAAAAATGTCGCGGCGAGCTGCATATCGCTTAAATTCACCACACCTCATATTTCAATTTGTCGAAAATTTTTCATGCAAAGCGATTGCATTATGGTAGTGTTTTTCGTAATTTTTAGGCATTATTCAATAAGAAAATTAAGTAAATAACTCTAAGTTCGAACTTCTAAAAAATGTCGAGACGAGCTGCATATCGCTTAAATTCACCACACCTCATAGGTAAATTTGTCGAAAATTTTTCATGGAAAGCAATTGCATTTTGGTAGTGTTTTTCGTGATTTCTTAGCATTATCCAATAAGAAACTGAAGTAAATAACTCTAAGTTCGAACTTCTAAAAAATGTCGAGACGAGCTGCATATCGCTTAAATTCACCACACCTCATAGGTAAATTTGTCGAAAATTTTTCATGGAAAGCAGTTGCATTTTGGTAGTGTTTTTCGTGATTTCTTAGCATTATCCAATAAGAAACTGAAGTAAATAACTCTAAGTTCGAACTTCTAAAAAATTTCGAGACGAGCTGCATATCGCTTAAATTCACCACGCCTCATAGATGAATTTGTCGCAAATTTTTCATTGAAAGCAATTGCATTTTGGTAGTGTTTTTCGTGATTTTTTAGCATTATCCAATAAGAAAATTAAGTAAACATTTCTAAGTGCGAACTTCTAAAAAATGTCGAGGCGAGCTGCATATCGCTTAAATTCACCACGCCTCATAGGTTAATTTGTCGCAAATTTTTCATGCAAAGCAATTGCATTTTGGTAGCGTTTTTCGTGATTGTTAAGCATTATCCAATAAGAAAATCAGGTAAATAAATCTAAGTTCGAACTTCTAAAAATGTCGAGGCGAGCTGCATATCGCTTAAATTTACCACACCTCATAGGTAAATTTGTCGCAAATTTTTCATGAAAAGCAATTGCATTTTGGTAGCGTTTTTCGTGATTTTTAAGCATTATCCAATAAGAAAATTAGGTAAATAAATCTTAGTTCGAACTTCTAAAAATGTCGAGACGAGCTGCATATCGCTTAAATTCACCACACCTCATAGGTAAATTTGTCGAAAATTTTTCATGGAAAGCAATTGCATTTTGGTAGTGTTTTTCGTGATTTCTTAGCATTATCCAATAAGAAACTGAAGTAAATAACTCTAAGTTCGAACTTCTAAAAAATTTCGAGACGAGCTGCATATCGCTTAAATTCACCACGCCTCATAGGTGAATTTGTCGCAAATTTTTCATTGAAAGCAATTGCATTTTGGTAGTGTTTTTCGTGATTTCTTAGCATTATCCAATAAGAAAATTAAGTAAACATTTCTAAGTGCGAACTTCTAAAAAATGTCGAGGCGAGCTGCATATCGCTTAAATTCACCACGCCTCATAGGTTAATTTGTCGCAAATTTTTCATGGAAAGCAATTGCATTTTGGTAGTGTTTTTCGTGATTTCTTAGCATTATCCAATAAGAAACTGAAGTAAATAACTCTAAGCTCGAACTTTTAAAAAATTTCGAGACGAGCTGCATATCGCTTAAATTCACCACGCCTCATAGGTGAATTTGTCGCAAATTTTTCATTGAAAGCAATTGCATTTTGGTAGTGTTTTTCGTGATTTCTTAGCATTATCCAATAAGAAAATTAAGTAAACATTTCTAAGTGCGAACTTCTAAAAAATGTCGAGGCGAGCTGCATATCGCTTAAATTCACCACGCCTCATAGGTTAATTTGTCGCAAATTTTTCATGCAAAGCAATTGCATTTTGGTAGCGTTTTTCGTGATTGTTAAGCATTATCCAATAAGAAAATTAGGTAAATAAATCTAAGTTCGAACTTGTAAAAAATGTCGAGGCGAGCTGCATATCGCTTAAATTTACCACACCTCATAGGTAAATTTGTCGCAAATTTTTCATGAAAAGCAATTGCATTTTGGTAGTGTTTTTCGTGATTTTTAAGCATTATCCAATAAGAAAATTAGGTAAATAAATCTTAGTTCGAACTTCTAAAAATGTCGAGGCGAGCTGCATATCACTTAAATTCACCACACCTCATAGGTAAATTTGTCGAAAATTTTTCATGGAAAGCAATTGCATTTTGGTAGTGTTTTTCGTGATTTCTTAGCATTATCTAATAAGAAACTGAAGTAAATAACTCTAAGTTCGAACTTCTAAAAAATGTCGAGACGAGCTGCATATCGCTTAAATTCACCACACCTCATAGTTCAATTTGTCGAAAATTTTTCATGGAATGCAATTGCATTTTGGTAGTGTTTTTCGTAATTTTTAGGCATTATCCAATAAGAAAATTAAGGAAATAACTCTAAGCTCGAACTTCTAAAAAATGTCGAGACGAGCTGCATATCGCTTAAATTCACCACACCTCATATTTCAATTTGTTGAAAATTTTTCATGGAAAGCGATTGCATTATGGTAGTGTTTTTCGTAATTTTTAGGCATTATTCAATAAGAAAATTAAGTAAATAACTCTAAGTTCGAACTTCTAAAAAATGTCGTGACGAGCTGCATATCGCTTAAATTCACCACACCTCATAGGTAAATTTGTCGAAAATTTTTCATGGAAAGCAATTGCATTTTGGTAGTGTTTTTCGTGATTTCTTAGCATTATCCAATAAGAAACTGAAGTAAATAACTCTAAGTTCGAACTTCTAAAAAATGTCGAGACGAGCTGCATATCGCCTAAATTCACCACACCTCATAGGTAAATTTGTCGAAAATTTTTCATGGAAAGCAATTGCATTTTGGTAGTGTTTTTCGTGATTTCTTAGCATTATCCAATAAGAAACTGAAGTAAATAACTCTAAGTTCGAACTTCTAAAAAATGTCGAGACGAGCTGCATATCGCTTAAATTCACCACACCTCATAGGTAAATTTGTCGAAAATTTTTCATGGAAAGCAATTGCATTTTGGTAGTGTTTTTCGTGATTTTTAAGCATTATACAACAAGAAACATTTGTAAGTTCGAACTTCTAAAAAATGTCGAGGCGAGCTGCATATCGCTTAAATTCACCACACCTCATAGGTAAATTTGTCGCAAATATTTCATGAAAAGCAATTGCATTTTGGTAGTGTTTTTCGTGATTTTTAAGCATTATCCAATAAAAAAATTAGGTAAATAAATCTTAGTTTGAACTTCTAAAAATGTCGAGGCGAGCTGCATATCACTTAAATTCACCACACCTCATAGGTGAATTTGTCGCCAATTTTTCATGGAAAGCAATTGCATTTTGGTAGTGTTTTTCGTGATTTTTTAGCATTATCCAATAAGAAACTGAAGTAAATAACTCTAAGTTCGAACTTCTAAAAAATTTCGAGACGAGCTGCATATCGCTTAAATTCACCACGCCTCATAGGTGAATTTGTCGCAAATTTTTCATTGAAAGCAATTGCATTTTGGTAGTGTTTTTCGTGATTTCTTAGCATTATCCAATAAGAAAATTAAGTAAACATTTCTAAGTGCGAACTTCTAAAAAATGTCGAGGCGAGCTGCATATCGCTTAAATTCACCACGCCTCATAGGTTAATTTGTCGCAAATTTTTCATGGAAAGTAATTGCATTTTGGTAGCGTTTTTCGTGATTGTTAAGCATTATCCAATAAGAAAATTAAGAAAATAACTCTAAGTGCGAACTTCTAAAAAATGTCGAGACGAGCTGCATATCGCTTAAATTCACCACACCTCATAGTTCAATTTGTCGAAAATTTTTCATGGAATGCAATTGCATTTTGGTAGTGTTTTTCGTAATTTTCAGGCATTATCCAATAAGAAAATTAAGGAAATAACTCTAAGTTCGAACTTCTAAAAAATGTCGAGACGAGCTGCATATCGCTTAAATTCACCACACCTCATAGTTCAATTTGTCGAAAATTTTTTATGGAATGCAATTGCATTTTGGTAGTGTTTATCGTAATTTTTAGGCATTATCCAATAAGAAAATTAAGGAAATAACTCTTAGTTCGAACTTCTAAAAATGTCGAGACGAGCTGCATATCGCTTAAATTCACCACACCTCATAGTTCAATTTGTCGAAAATTTTTCATGGAATGCAATTGCATTTTGGTAGTGTTTTTCGTAATTTTTAGGCATTATCCAATAAGAAAATTAAGGAAATAACTCTAAGTTCGAACTTCTAAAAAATGTCGAGACGAGCTGCATATCGCTTAAATTCACCACACCTCATATTTCAATTTGTCGAAAATTTTTCATGGAAAGCGATTGCATTTTGGTAGTGGTTTTTGTGATTTCTTAGCATTATCCAATAAGAAACTGAAGTAAATAACTCTTAGTTCGAACTTCTAAAAAATGTCCAGACGAGCTGCATATCGCTTAAATTCACCACGCCTCATAGGTGAATTTGTCGCAAATTTTTCATGGAAAGCAATTGCGTTTTGGTAGTGTTTTTCGTGATTTTTAAGCATTATCCAACAACAAAATTAAGTAAACATTTCTAAGTTCGAACTTCTAAAAAAAGTCGAGGCGAGCTGCATATCGCTTAAATTCACCACACCTCATAGGTAAATTTGTCGAAAATTTTTCATGGAAAGCGATTGCATTATGGTAGTGTTTTTCGTAATTTTTAGGCATTATTCAATAAGAAAATTAAGTAAATAACTCTAAGTTCGAACTTCTAAAAAATGTCGTGACGAGCTGCATATCGCTTAAATTCACCACACCTCATAGGTAAATTTGTCGAAAATTTTTCATGGAAAGCAATTGCATTTTGGTAGTGTTTTTCGTGATTTCTTAGCATTATCCAATAAGAAACTGAAGTAAATAACTCTAAGTTCGAACTTCTAAAAAATGTCGAGACGAGCTGCATATCGCCTAAATTCACCACACCTCATAGGTAAAATTGTCGAAAATTTTTCATGGAAAGCAATTGCATTTTGGTAGTGTTTTTCGTGATTTCTTAGCATTATCCAATAAGAAACTGAAGTAAATAACTCTAAGTTCGAACTTCTAAAAAATGTCGAGACGAGCTGCATATCGCTTAAATTCACCACACCTCATAGGTAAATTTGTCGAAAATTTTTCATGGAAAGCAATTGCATTTTGGTAGTGTTTTTCGTGATTTTTAAGCATTATACAACAAGAAACATTTGTAAGTTCGAACTTCTAAAAAATGTCGAGGCGAGCTGCATATCGCTTAAATTCACCACACCTCATAGGTAAATTTGTCGCAAATTTTTCATGAAAAGCAATTGCATTTTGGTAGTGTTTTTCGTGATTTTTAAGCATTATCCAATAAAAAAATTAGGTAAATAAATCTTAGTTTGAACTTCTAAAAATGTCGAGGCGAGCTGCATATCACTTAAATTCACCACACCTCATAGGTGAATTTGTCGCAAATTTTTCATGGAAAGCAATTGCATTTTGGTAGTGTTTTTCGTGATTTTTTAGCATTATCCAATAAGAAACTGAAGTAAATAACTCTAAGTTCGAACTTCTAAAAAATTTCGAGACGAGCTGCATATCGCTTAAATTCACCACGCCTCATAGGTGAATTTGTCGCAAATTTTTCATTGAAAGCAATTGCATTTTGGTAGTGTTTTTCGTGATTTCTTAGCATTATCCAATAAGAAAATTAAGTAAACATTTCTAAGTGCGAACTTCTAAAAAATGTCGAGGCGAGCTGCATATCGCTTAAATTCACCACGCCTCATAGGTTAATTTGTCGCAAATTTTTCATGGAAAGTAATTGCATTTTGGTAGCGTTTTTCGTGATTGTTAAGCATTATCCAATAAGAAAATTAAGAAAATAACTCTAAGTGCGAACTTCTAAAAAATGTCGAGACGAGCTGCATATCGCTTAAATTCACCACACCTCATAGTTCAATTTGTCGAAAATTTTTCATGGAATGCAATTGCATTTTGGTAGTGTTTTTCGTAATTTTCAGGCATTATCCAATAAGAAAATTAAGGAAATAACTCTAAGTTCGAACTTCTAAAAAATGTCGAGACGAGCTGCATATCGCTTAAATTCACCACACCTCATAGTTCAATTTGTCGAAAATTTGTTATGGAATGCAATTGCATTTTGGTAGTGTTTATCGTAATTTTTAGGCATTATCCAATAAGAAAATTAAGGAAATAACTCTTAGTTCGAACTTCTAAAAATGTCGAGACGAGCTGCATATCGCTTAAATTCACCACACCTCATAGTTCAATTTGTCGAAAATTTTTCATGGAATGCAATTGCATTTTGGTAGTGTTTTTCGTAATTTTTAGGCATTATCCAATAAGAAAATTAAGGAAATAACTCTAAGTTCGAACTTCTAAAAAACGTCGAGACGAGCTGCATATCGCTTAAATTCACCACACCTCATATTTCAATTTGTCGAAAATTTTTCATGGAAAGCGATTGCATTTTGGTAGTGGTTTTTGTGATTTCTTAGCATTATCCAATAAGAAACTGAAGTAAATAACTCTTAGTTCGAACTTCAAAAAATGTCCAGACGAGCTGCATATCGCTTAAATTCACCACGCGTCATAGGTGAATTTGTCGCAAATTTTTCATGGAAAGCAATTGCGTTTTGGTAATGTTTTTCGTGATTTTTAAGCATTATCCAACAACAAAATTAAGTAAACATTTCTAAGTTCGAACTTCTAAAAAATGTCGAGGCGAGCTGCATATCGCTTAAATTCACCACACCTCATAGGTAAATTTGTCGAAAATTTTTAATAGAAAGCAATTGCATTTTGGTAGTGTTTTTCGTGATTTCTTAGCATTATCCAATAAGAAAATTAGGTAAACATTTCTAATTGCGAACTTCTAAAAAATGTCGAGGCGAGCTGCATATCGCTTAAATTCACCACGCCTCATAGGTGAATTTGTCGCAAATTTTTCATGGAAAGCAATTGCATTTTGGTAGTGTTTTTCGTGATTTCTAAGCATTATACAACAAGAAAATTAAGTAAACATTTGTAAGTTCGAACTTCTAAAAAATGTCGAGGCGAGCTGCATATCGCTTAAATTCTCCACACCTCATAGGTAAATTTGTCAAAAATTTTTCATGGAAAGCAATTGCATTTTGGTAGTGTTTTTCGTGATTTCTTAGCATTATCCAATAAGAAACTGAAGTAAATAACTCTAAGTTCCAACTTCTAAAAAATATCGAGACGAGCTGCATATCGCTTAAATTCACCAAACCTCATAGGTAAATTTGTCGAAAATTTTTCATGGAAGGCAATTGCAGCTTGGTAGTGTTTTTCGTGATTTCTTAGCATTATCCAATAAGAAACTGAAGTAAATAACTCTTAGTTCGAACTTCTAAAAAATGTCCAGACGAGCTGCATATCGCTTAAATTCACCACGCCTCATAGGTGAATTTGTCGCAAATTTTTCATGGAAAGCAATTGCGTTTTGGTAGTGTTTTTCGTGATTTTTAAGCATTATCCAACAAGAAAATTAAGTAAACATTTCTAAGTTCGAACTTCTAAAAAATGTCGAGGCGAGCTGCATATCGCTTAAATTCACCACACCTCATAGGTAAATTTGTCGAAAATTTTTAATGGAAAGCAATTGCATTTTGGTAGTGTTTTTCGTGATTTCTTAGCATTATCCAATAAGAAAATTAGGTAAATAAATCTAAGTTCCAACTTGTAAAAAATGTCGAGGCGAGCTGCATATAGCTTAAATTCACCACACCTCATAGGTAAATTTGTCGCAAATTTTTCATGAAAAGCAATTGCATTTTGGTAGTGTTTTTCGTGATTTTTAAGCAGTATCCAATAAGAAAATTAGGTAAATAAATCTTAGTTCGAACTTCTAAAAATGTCGATGCGAGCTGCATATCACTTAAATTCACCACACCTCATAGGTGAATTTGTCGCAAATTTTTCATTGAAAGCAATTGCATTTTGGTAGTGTTTTTCGTGATTTCTTAGCATTATCCAATAAGAAAATTAAGTAAACATTTCTAAGTGCGAACTTCTAAAAAATGTCGAGGCGAGCTGCATATCGCTTAAATTCACCACGCCTCATAGGTGAATTTGTCGAAAATTTTTCATGGAAAGCAATTGCAGCTTGGTAGTGTTTTTCGTGATTTCTTAGCATTATCCAATAAGAAACTGAAGTAAATAACTCTTAGTTCGAACTTCTAAAAAATATAGAGACGAGCTGCATATCGCTTAAATTCACCACGCCTCATAGGTGAATTTGTCGCAAATTTTTCATGGAATGCAATTGCATTTTGGTAGTGTTTTTCGTGATTTCTTAGCATTATCCAATAAGAAACTGAAGTAAATAACTCTAAATTCGAACTTCTAAAAAATTTCGAGACGAGCTGCACATCGCTTAAATTCACCACGCCTCATAGGTGAATTTGTCGCAAATTTTTCATTGAAAGCAATTGCATTTTGGTAGTGTTTTTCGTGATTTCTTAGCATTATCCAATAAGAAAATTAAGTAAACATTTCTAAGTGCGAACTTCTAAAAATGTCGAGGCGAGCTGCATATCGCTTAAATTCACCACGCCTCATAGGTTAATTTATCGCAAATTTTTCATGGAATGCAATTGCATTTTGGTAGTGTTTTTCGTAATTTTTAGGCATTATCAAATAAGAAAATTAAGGAAATAACTCTAAGTTCGAACTTCTAAAAAATGTCGAGGCGAGCTGCATATCGCTTAAATTCACCACACCTCATATTTCAATTTGTCGAAAATTTTTCATGCAAAGCGATTGCATTATGGTAGTGTTTTTCGTAATTTTTAGGCATTATTCAATAAGAAAATGAAGTAAATAACTCTAAGTTCGATCTTCTAAAAAATGTCGAGACGAGCTGCATATCGCTTAAATTCACCACACCTCATAGGTAAATTTGTCGAAAATTTTTCATGGAAAGCAATTGCATTTTGGTAGTGTTTTTCGTGATTTCTTAGCATTATCCAATAAGAAACTGAAGTAAATAACTCTAAGTTCGAACTTCTAAAAAATGTCGAGACGAGCTGCATATCGCTTAAATTCACCACACCTCATAGGTAAATTTGTCGAAAATTTTTCATGGAAAGCAATTGCATTTTGGTAGTGTTTTTCGTGATTTCTTAGCATTATCCAATAAGAAACTGAAGTAAATAACTCTAAGTTCGAACTTCTAAAAAATTTCGAGACGAGCTGCATATCGCTTAAATTCACCACGCCTCATAGATGAATTTGTCGCAAATTTTTCATTGAAAGCTATTGCATTTTGGTAGTGTTTTTCGTGATTTTTTAGCATTATCCAATAAGAAAATTAAGTAAACATTTCTAAGTGCGAACTTCTAAAAAATGTCGAGGCGAGCTGCATATCGCTTAAATTCACCACGCCTCATAGGTTAATTTGTCGCAAATTTTTCATGCAAAGCAATTGCATTTTGGTAGCGTTTTTCGTGATTGTTAAGCATTATCCAATAAGAAAATCAGGTAAATAAATCTAAGTTCGAACTTCTAAAAATGTCGAGGCGAGCTGCATATCGCTTAAATTTACCACACCTCATAGGTAAATTTGTCGCAAATTTTTCATGAAAAGGAATTGCATTTTGGTAGCGTTTTTCGTGATTTTTAAGCATTATCCAATAAGAAAATTAGGTAAATAAATCTTAGTTCGAACTTCTAAAAATGTCGAGGCGAGCTGCATATCACTTAAATTCACCACACCTCATAGGTAAATTTGTCGAAAATTTTTCATGGAAAGCAATTGCATTTTGGTAGTGTTTTTCGTGATTTCTTAGCATTATCCAATAAGAAACTGAAGTAAATAACTCTAAGTTCGAACTTCTAAAAAATGTCGAGGCGAGCTGCATATCGCTTAAATTCACCACAACTCATAGGTTAATTTGTCGCAAATTTTTCATGGAAAGCAATTGCATTTTGGTAGTGTTTTTCGTGATTTCTTAGCATTATCCATTAAGAAAATTAAGTAAAAATTTCTAAGTGCGAACTTCTAAAAAATGTCGAGGCGAGCTGCATATTGCTTAAATTCACCACGCCTCATAGGTTAATTTGTCGCAAATTTTTCCTGCAAAGCAATTGCATTTTGGTAGCGTTTTTCGTGATTGTTAAGCATTATCCAATAAGAAAATTAGGTAAATAAATCTAAGTTCGAACTTGTAAAAAATGACGAGGCGAGCTGCATATCGCTTAAATTCACCACGCCTCATAGGTTAATTTGTCGCAAATTTTTCATGCAAAGCAATTGCATTTTGGTAGCGTTTTTCGTGATTGTTAAGCATTATCCAATAAGAAAATTAGGTAAATAAATCTTAGTTCGAACTTCTAAAAATGTCGAGGCGAGCTGCATATCACTTAAATTCACCACGCCTCATAGGTTAATTTGTCGCAAATTTTTCATGCAAAGCAATTGCATTTTGGTAGCGTTTTTCGTGATTGTTAAGCATTATTCAATAAGAAAATGAAGTAAATAACTCTAAGTTCGATCTTCTAAAAAATGTCGAGACGAGCTGCATATCGCTTAAATTCACCACACCTCATAGGTAAATTTGTCGAAAATTTTTCATGGAAAGCGATTGCATTATGGTAGTGTTTTTCGTAATTTTTAGGCATTATTCAATAAGAAAATTAAGTAAATAACTCTAAGTTCGAACTTCTAAAAAATGTCGTGACGAGCTGCATATCGCTTAAATTCACCACACCTCATAGGTAAATTTGTCGAAAATTTTTCATGGAAAGCAATTGCATTTTGGTAGTGTTTTTCGTGATTTCTTAGCATTATCCAATAAGAAACTGAAGTAAATAACTCTAAGTTCGAACTTCTAAAAAATGTCGAGACGAGCTGCATATCGCCTAAATTCACCACACCTCATAGGTAAATTTGTCGAAAATTTTTCATGGAAAGCAATTGCATTTTGGTAGTGTTTTTCGTGATTTCTTAGCATTATCCAATAAGAAACTGAAGTAAATAACTCTAAGTTCGAACTTCTAAAAAATGTCGAGACGAGCTGCATATCGCTTAAATTCACCACACCTCATAGGTAAATTTGTCGAAAATTTTTCATGGAAAGCAATTGCATTTTGGTAGTGTTTTTCGTGATTTCTTAGCATTATCCAATAAGAAACTGAAGTAAATAACTCTAAGTTCGAACTTCTAAAAAATTTCGAGACGAGCTGCATATCGCTTAAATTCACCACGCCTCATAGATGAATTTGTCGCAAATTTTTCATTGAAAGCTATTGCATTTTGGTAGTGTTTTTCGTGATTTTTTAGCATTATCCAATAAGAAAATTAAGTAAACATTTCTAAGTGCGAACTTCTAAAAAATGTCGAGGCGAGCTGCATATCGCTTAAATTCACCACGCCTCATAGGTTAATTTGTCGCAAATTTTTCATGCAAAGCAATTGCATTTTGGTAGCGTTTTTCGTGATTGTTAAGCATTATCCAATAAGAAAATCAGGTAAATAAATCTAAGTTCGAACTTCTAAAAATGTCGAGGCGAGCTGCATATCGCTTAAATTTACCACACCTCATAGGTAAATTTGTCGCAAATTTTTCATGAAAAGGAATTGCATTTTGGTAGCGTTTTTCGTGATTTTTAAGCATTATCCAATAAGAAAATTAGGTAAATAAATCTTAGTTCGAACTTCTAAAAATGTCGAGGCGAGCTGCATATCACTTAAATTCACCACACCTCATAGGTAAATTTGTCGAAAATTTTTCATGGAAAGCAATTGCATTTTGGTAGTGTTTTTCGTGATTTCTTAGCATTATCCAATAAGAAACTGAAGTAAATAACTCTAAGTTCGAACTTCTAAAAAATGTCGAGGCGAGCTGCATATCGCTTAAATTCACCACAACTCATAGGTTAATTTGTCGCAAATTTTTCATGGAAAGCAATTGCATTTTGGTAGTGTTTTTCGTGATTTCTTAGCATTATCCATTAAGAAAATTAAGTAAACATTTCTAAGTGCGAACTTCTAAAAAATGTCGAGGCGAGCTGCATATTGCTTAAATTCACCACGCCTCATAGGTTAATTTGTCGCAAATTTTTCCTGCAAAGCAATTGCATTTTGGTAGCGTTTTTCGTGATTGTTAAGCATTATCCAATAAGAAAATTAGGTAAATAAATCTAAGTTCGAACTTGTAAAAAATGACGAGGCGAGCTGCATATCGCTTAAATTCACCACGCCTCATAGGTTAATTTGTCGCAAATTTTTCATGCAAAGCAATTGCATTTTGGTAGCGTTTTTCGTGATTGTTAAGCATTATCCAATAAGAAAATTAGGTAAATAAATCTTAGTTCGAACTTCTAAAAATGTCGAGGCGAGCTGCATATCACTTAAATTCACCACGCCTCATAGGTTAATTTGTCGCAAATTTTTCATGGAAAGCAATTGCGTTTTGGTAATGTTTTTCGTGATTTTTAAGCATTATCCAACAACAAAATTAAGTAAACATTTCTAAGTTCGAACTTCTAAAAAATGTCGAGGCGAGCTGCATATCGCTTAAATTCACCACACCTCATAGGTAAATTTGTCGAAAATTTTTAATGGAAAGCAATTGCATTTTGGTAGTGTTTTTCGTGATTTCTTAGCATTATCCAATAAGAAAATTAGGTAAACATTTCTAATTGCGAACTTCTAAAAAATGTCGAGGCGAGCTGCATATCGCTTAAATTCACCACGCCTCATAGGTGAATTTGTCGCAAATTTTTCATGGAAAGCAATTGCATTTTGGTAGTGTTTTTCGTGATTTCTAAGCATTATACAACAAGAAAATTAAGTAAACATTTGTAAGTTCGAACTTCTAAAAAATGTCGAGGCGAGCTGCATATCGCTTAAATTCTCCACACCTCATAGGTAAATTTGTCAAAAATTTTTCATGGAAAGCAATTGCATTTTGGTAGTGTTTTTCGTGATTTCTTAGCATTATCCAATAAGAAACTGAAGTAAATAACTCTAAGTTCCAACTTCTAAAAAATATCGAGACGAGCTGCATATCGCTTAAATTCACCAAACCTCATAGGTAAATTTGTCGAAAATTTTTCATGGAAGGCAATTGCAGCTTGGTAGTGTTTTTCGTGATTTCTTAGCATTATCCAATAAGAAACTGAAGTAAATAACTCTTAGTTCGAACTTCTAAAAAATGTCCAGACGAGCTGCATATCGCTTAAATTCACCACGCCTCATAGGTGAATTTGTCGCAAATTTTTCATGGAAAGCAATTGCGTTTTGGTAGTGTTTTTCGTGATTTTTAAGCATTATCCAACAAGAAAATTAAGTAAACATTTCTAAGTTCGAACTTCTAAAAAATGTCGAGGCGAGCTGCATATCGCTTAAATTCACCACACCTCATAGGTAAATTTGTCGAAAATTTTTAATGGAAAGCAATTGCATTTTGGTAGTGTTTTTCGTGATTTCTTAGCATTATCCAATAAGAAAATTAGGTAAATAAATCTAAGTTCCAACTTGTAAAAAATGTCGAGGCGAGCTGCATATAGCTTAAATTCACCACACCTCATAGGTAAATTTGTCGCAAATTTTTCATGAAAAGCAATTGCATTTTGGTAGTGTTTTTCGTGATTTTTAAGCAGTATCCAATAAGAAAATTAGGTAAATAAATCTTAGTTCGAACTTCTAAAAATGTCGAGGCGAGCTGCATATCACTTAAATTCACCACACCTCATAGGTGAATTTGTCGCAAATTTTTCATTGAAAGCAATTGCATTTTGGTAGTGTTTTTCGTGATTTCTTAGCATTATCCAATAAGAAAATTAAGTAAACATTTCTAAGTGCGAACTTCTAAAAAATGTCGAGGCGAGCTGCATATCGCTTAAATTCACCACGCCTCATAGGTGAATTTGTCGAAAATTTTTCATGGAAAGCAATTGCAGCTTGGTAGTGTTTTTCGTGATTTCTTAGCATTATCCAATAAGAAACTGAAGTAAATAACTCTTAGTTCGAACTTCTAAAAAATATAGAGACGAGCTGCATATCGCTTAAATTCACCACGCCTCATAGGTGAATTTGTCGCAAATTTTTCATGGAATGCAATTGCATTTTGGTAGTGTTTTTCGTGATTTCTTAGCATTATCCAATAAGAAACTGAAGTAAATAACTCTAAATTCGAACTTCTAAAAAATTTCGAGACGAGCTGCACATCGCTTAAATTCACCACGCCTCATAGGTGAATTTGTCGCAAATTTTTCATTGAAAGCAATTGCATTTTGGTAGTGTTTTTCGTGATTTCTTAGCATTATCCAATAAGAAAATTAAGTAAACATTTCTAAGTGCGAACTTCTAAAAATGTCGAGGCGAGCTGCATATCGCTTAAATTCACCACGCCTCATAGGTTAATTTATCGCAAATTTTTCATGGAATGCAATTGCATTTTGGTAGTGTTTTTCGTAATTTTTAGGCATTATCAAATAAGAAAATTAAGGAAATAACTCTAAGTTCGAACTTCTAAAAAATGTCGAGGCGAGCTGCATATCGCTTAAATTCACCACACCTCATATTTCAATTTGTCGAAAATTTTTCATGCAAAGCGATTGCATTATGGTAGTGTTTTTCGTAATTTTTAGGCATTATTCAATAAGAAAATGAAGTAAATAACTCTAAGTTCGATCTTCTAAAAAATGTCGAGACGAGCTGCATATCGCTTAAATTCACCACACCTCATAGGTAAATTTGTCGAAAATTTTTCATGGAAAGCAATTGCATTTTGGTAGTGTTTTTCGTGATTTCTTAGCATTATCCAATAAGAAACTGAAGTAAATAACTCTAAGTTCGAACTTCTAAAAAATGTCGAGACGAGCTGCATATCGCTTAAATTCACCACACCTCATAGGTAAATTTGTCGAAAATTTTTCATGGAAAGCAATTGCATTTTGGTAGTGTTTTTCGTGATTTCTTAGCATTATCCAATAAGAAACTGAAGTAAATAACTCTAAGTTCGAACTTCTAAAAAATTTCGAGACGAGCTGCATATCGCTTAAATTCACCACGCCTCATAGATGAATTTGTCGCAAATTTTTCATTGAAAGCTATTGCATTTTGGTAGTGTTTTTCGTGATTTTTTAGCATTATCCAATAAGAAAATTAAGTAAACATTTCTAAGTGCGAACTTCTAAAAAATGTCGAGGCGAGCTGCATATCGCTTAAATTCACCACGCCTCATAGGTTAATTTGTCGCAAATTTTTCATGCAAAGCAATTGCATTTTGGTAGCGTTTTTCGTGATTGTTAAGCATTATCCAATAAGAAAATCAGGTAAATAAATCTAAGTTCGAACTTCTAAAAATGTCGAGGCGAGCTGCATATCGCTTAAATTTACCACACCTCATAGGTAAATTTGTCGCAAATTTTTCATGAAAAGGAATTGCATTTTGGTAGCGTTTTTCGTGATTTTTAAGCATTATCCAATAAGAAAATTAGGTAAATAAATCTTAGTTCGAACTTCTAAAAATGTCGAGGCGAGCTGCATATCACTTAAATTCACCACACCTCATAGGTAAATTTGTCGAAAATTTTTCATGGAAAGCAATTGCATTTTGGTAGTGTTTTTCGTGATTTCTTAGCATTATCCAATAAGAAACTGAAGTAAATAACTCTAAGTTCGAACTTCTAAAAAATGTCGAGGCGAGCTGCATATCGCTTAAATTCACCACAACTCATAGGTTAATTTGTCGCAAATTTTTCATGGAAAGCAATTGCATTTTGGTAGTGTTTTTCGTGATTTCTTAGCATTATCCATTAAGAAAATTAAGTAAACATTTCTAAGTGCGAACTTCTAAAAAATGTCGAGGCGAGCTGCATATTGCTTAAATTCACCACGCCTCATAGGTTAATTTGTCGCAAATTTTTCCTGCAAAGCAATTGCATTTTGGTAGCGTTTTTCGTGATTGTTAAGCATTATCCAATAAGAAAATTAGGTAAATAAATCTAAGTTCGAACTTGTAAAAAATGACGAGGCGAGCTGCATATCGCTTAAATTCACCACGCCTCATAGGTTAATTTGTCGCAAATTTTTCATGCAAAGCAATTGCATTTTGGTAGCGTTTTTCGTGATTGTTAAGCATTATCCAATAAGAAAATTAGGTAAATAAATCTTAGTTCGAACTTCTAAAAATGTCGAGGCGAGCTGCATATCACTTAAATTCACCACGCCTCATAGGTTAATTTGTCGCAAATTTTTCATGCAAAGCAATTGCATTTTGGTAGCGTTTTTCGTGATTGTTAAGCATTATTCAATAAGAAAATGAAGTAAATAACTCTAAGTTCGATCTTCTAAAAAATGTCGAGACGAGCTGCATATCGCTTAAATTCACCACACCTCATAGGTAAATTTGTCGAAAATTTTTCATGGAAAGCGATTGCATTATGGTAGTGTTTTTCGTAATTTTTAGGCATTATTCAATAAGAAAATTAAGTAAATAACTCTAAGTTCGAACTTCTAAAAAATGTCGTGACGAGCTGCATATCGCTTAAATTCACCACACCTCATAGGTAAATTTGTCGAAAATTTTTCATGGAAAGCAATTGCATTTTGGTAGTGTTTTTCGTGATTTCTTAGCATTATCCAATAAGAAACTGAAGTAAATAACTCTAAGTTCGAACTTCTAAAAAATGTCGAGACGAGCTGCATATCGCCTAAATTCACCACACCTCATAGGTAAATTTGTCGAAAATTTTTCATGGAAAGCAATTGCATTTTGGTAGTGTTTTTCGTGATTTCTTAGCATTATCCAATAAGAAACTGAAGTAAATAACTCTAAGTTCGAACTTCTAAAAAATGTCGAGACGAGCTGCATATCGCTTAAATTCACCACACCTCATAGGTAAATTTGTCGAAAATTTTTCATGGAAAGCAATTGCATTTTGGTAGTGTTTTTCGTGATTTCTTAGCATTATCCAATAAGAAACTGAAGTAAATAACTCTAAGTTCGAACTTCTAAAAAATTTCGAGACGAGCTGCATATCGCTTAAATTCACCACGCCTCATAGATGAATTTGTCGCAAATTTTTCATTGAAAGCTATTGCATTTTGGTAGTGTTTTTCGTGATTTTTTAGCATTATCCAATAAGAAAATTAAGTAAACATTTCTAAGTGCGAACTTCTAAAAAATGTCGAGGCGAGCTGCATATCGCTTAAATTCACCACGCCTCATAGGTTAATTTGTCGCAAATTTTTCATGCAAAGCAATTGCATTTTGGTAGCGTTTTTCGTGATTGTTAAGCATTATCCAATAAGAAAATCAGGTAAATAAATCTAAGTTCGAACTTCTAAAAATGTCGAGGCGAGCTGCATATCGCTTAAATTTACCACACCTCATAGGTAAATTTGTCGCAAATTTTTCATGAAAAGGAATTGCATTTTGGTAGCGTTTTTCGTGATTTTTAAGCATTATCCAATAAGAAAATTAGGTAAATAAATCTTAGTTCGAACTTCTAAAAATGTCGAGGCGAGCTGCATATCACTTAAATTCACCACACCTCATAGGTAAATTTGTCGAAAATTTTTCATGGAAAGCAATTGCATTTTGGTAGTGTTTTTCGTGATTTCTTAGCATTATCCAATAAGAAACTGAAGTAAATAACTCTAAGTTCGAACTTCTAAAAAATGTCGAGGCGAGCTGCATATCGCTTAAATTCACCACAACTCATAGGTTAATTTGTCGCAAATTTTTCATGGAAAGCAATTGCATTTTGGTAGTGTTTTTCGTGATTTCTTAGCATTATCCATTAAGAAAATTAAGTAAACATTTCTAAGTGCGAACTTCTAAAAAATGTCGAGGCGAGCTGCATATTGCTTAAATTCACCACGCCTCATAGGTTAATTTGTCGCAAATTTTTCCTGCAAAGCAATTGCATTTTGGTAGCGTTTTTCGTGATTGTTAAGCATTATCCAATAAGAAAATTAGGTAAATAAATCTAAGTTCGAACTTGTAAAAAATGACGAGGCGAGCTGCATATCGCTTAAATTCACCACGCCTCATAGGTTAATTTGTCGCAAATTTTTCATGCAAAGCAATTGCATTTTGGTAGCGTTTTTCGTGATTGTTAAGCATTATCCAATAAGAAAATTAGGTAAATAAATCTTAGTTCGAACTTCTAAAAATGTCGAGGCGAGCTGCATATCACTTAAATTCACCACGCCTCATAGGTTAATTTGTCGCAAATTTTTCATGCAAAGCAATTGCATTTTGGTAGCGTTTTTCGTGATTGTTAAGCATTATTCAATAAGAAAATGAAGTAAATAACTCTAAGTTCGATCTTCTAAAAAATGTCGAGACGAGCTGCATATCGCTTAAATTCACCACACCTCATAGGTAAATTTGTCGAAAATTTTTCATGGAAAGCGATTGCATTATGGTAGTGTTTTTCGTAATTTTTAGGCATTATTCAATAAGAAAATTAAGTAAATAACTCTAAGTTCGAACTTCTAAAAAATGTCGTGACGAGCTGCATATCGCTTAAATTCACCACACCTCATAGGTAAATTTGTCGAAAATTTTTCATGGAAAGCAATTGCATTTTGGTAGTGTTTTTCGTGATTTCTTAGCATTATCCAATAAGAAACTGAAGTAAATAACTCTAAGTTCGAACTTCTAAAAAATGTCGAGACGAGCTGCATATCGCCTAAATTCACCACACCTCATAGGTAAATTTGTCGAAAATTTTTCATGGAAAGCAATTGCATTTTGGTAGTGTTTTTCGTGATTTCTTAGCATTATCCAATAAGAAACTGAAGTAAATAACTCTAAGTTCGAACTTCTAAAAAATGTCGAGACGAGCTGCATATCTCTTAAATTCACCACACCTCATAGGTGAATTTGTCGCAAATTTTTCATGGAAAGCAATTGCATTTTGGTAGTGTTTTTCGTGATTTTTAAGCATTATACAACAAGAAACATTTGTAAGTTCGAACTTCTAAAAAATGTCGAGGCGAGCTGCATATCGCTTAAATTCACCACACCTCATAGGTAAATTTGTCGCAAATTTTTCATGAAAAGCAATTGCATTTTGGTAGTGTTTTTCGTGATTTTTAAGCATTATCCAATAAAAAAATTAGGTAAATAAATCTTAGTTTGAACTTCTAAAAATGTCGAGGCGAGCTGCATATCACTTAAATTCACCACACCTCATAGGTGAATTTGTCGCAAATTTTTCATGGAAAGCAATTGCATTTTGGTAGTGTTTTTCGTGATTTTTTAGCATTATCCAATAAGAAACTGAAGTAAATAACTCTAAGTTCGAACTTCTAAAAAATTTCGAGACGAGCTGCATATCGCTTAAATTCACCACGCCTCATAGGTGAATTTGTCGCAAATTTTTCATTGAAAGCAATTGCATTTTGGTAGTGTTTTTCGTGATTTCTTAGCATTATCCAATAAGAAAATTAAGTAAACATTTCTAAGTGCGAACTTCTAAAAAATGTCGAGGCGAGCTGCATATCGCTTAAATTCACCACGCCTCATAGGTTAATTTGTCGCAAATTTTTCATGGAAAGTAATTGCATTTTGGTAGCGTTTTTCGTGATTGTTAAGCATTATCCAATAAGAAAATTAAGAAAATAACTCTAAGTGCGAACTTCTAAAAAATGTCGAGACGAGCTGCATATCGCTTAAATTCACCACACCTCATAGTTCAATTTGTCGAAAATTTTTCATGGAATGCAATTGCATTTTGGTAGTGTTTTTCGTAATTTTCAGGCATTATCCAATAAGAAAATTAAGGAAATAACTCTAAGTTCGAACTTCTAAAAAATGTCGAGACGAGCTGCATATCGCTTAAATTCACCACACCTCATAGTTCAATTTGTCGAAAATTTGTTATGGAATGCAATTGCATTTTGGTAGTGTTTATCGTAATTTTTAGGCATTATCCAATAAGAAAATTAAGGAAATAACTCTTAGTTCGAACTTCTAAAAATGTCGAGACGAGCTGCATATCGCTTAAATTCACCACACCTCATAGTTCAATTTGTCGAAAATTTTTCATGGAATGCAATTGCATTTTGGTAGTGTTTTTCGTAATTTTTAGGCATTATCCAATAAGAAAATTAAGGAAATAACTCTAAGTTCGAACTTCTAAAAAATGTCGAGACGAGCTGCATATCGCTTAAATTCACCACACCTCATAGGTGAATTTGTCGAAAATTTTTCATGGAAAGCAATTGCAGCTTGGTAGTGTTTTTCGTGATTTCTTAGCATTATCCAATAAGAAACTGAAGTAAATAACTCTTAGTTCGAACTTCTAAAAAATATAGAGACGAGCTGCATATCGCTTAAATTCACCACGCCTCATAGGTGAATTTGTCGCAAATTTTTCATGGAATGCAATTGCATTTTGGTAGTGTTTTTCGTGATTTCTTAGCATTATCCAATAAGAAAATTAAGTAAACATTTCTAAGTGCGAACTTCTAAAAAATGTCGAGGCGAGCTGCATATCGCTTAAATTCACCACGCCTCATAGGTGAATTTGTCGAAAATTTTTCATGGAAAGCAATTGCAGCTTGGTAGTGTTTTTCGTGATTTCTTAGCATTATCCAATAAGAAACTGAAGTAAATAACTCTTAGTTCGAACTTCTAAAAAATATAGAGACGAGCTGCATATCGCTTAAATTCACCACGCCTCATAGGTGAATTTGTCGCAAATTTTTCATGGAATGCAATTGCATTTTGGTAGTGTTTTTCGTGATTTCTTAGCATTATCCAATAAGAAACTGAAGTAAATAACTCTAAATTCGAACTTCTAAAAAATTTCGAGACGAGCTGCACATCGCTTAAATTCACCACGCCTCATAGGTGAATTTGTCGCAAATTTTTCATTGAAAGCAATTGCATTTTGGTAGTGTTTTTCGTGATTTCTTAGCATTATCCAATAAGAAAATTAAGTAAACATTTCTAAGTGCGAACTTCTAAAAATGTCGAGGCGAGCTGCATATCGCTTAAATTCACCACGCCTCATAGGTTAATTTATCGCAAATTTTTCATGGAAAGCAATTGCATTTTGGTAGTGTTTTTCGTGATTGTCGTGAATCGTGACGATCGTGAATGTCGAGACGAGCTGCATATCGCTTAAATTCACCACACCTCATAGTTCAATTTGTCGAAAATTTTTCATGGAATGCAATTGCATTTTGGTAGTGTTTTTCGTAATTTTTAGGCATTATTCAATAAGAAAATTAAGTAAATATCTCTAAGATCGAACTTCTAAAAAATGTCGAGACGAGCTGCATATCGCTTAAATTCACCAAACCTCATAGGTAAATTTGTCGAAAATTTTTCATGGAAAGCAATTGCAGCTTGGTAGTGTTTTTCGTGATTTCTTAGCATTATCCAATAAGAAACTGAAGTAAATAACTCTAAGTTCGAACTGCTAAAAAATGTCGAGACGAGCTGCATATCGCTTAAATTCACCACACCTCATAGGTAAATTTGTCGAAAATTTTTCATGGAATGCAATTGCATTTTGGTAGTGTTTTTCGTAATTTTTAGGCATTATCCAATAAGAAAATTAAGGAAATAACTCTAAGTTCGAACTTCTAAAAAATGTCGAGGCGAGCTGCATATCGCTTAAATTCACCACACCTCATATTTCAATTTGTCGAAAATTTTTCATGCAAAGCGATTGCATTATGGTAGTGTTTTTCGTAATTTTTAGGCATTATTCAATAAGAAAATGAAGTAAATAACTCTAAGTTCGATCTTCTAAAAAATGTCGAGACGAGCTGCATATCGCTTAAATTCACCACACCTCATAGGTAAATTTGTCGAAAATTTTTCATGGAAAGCAATTGCATTTTGGTAGTGTTTTTCGTGATTTCTTAGCATTATCCAATAAGAAACTGAAGTAAATAACTCTAAGTTCGAACTTCTAAAAAATGTCGAGACGAGCTGCATATCGCTTAAATTCACCACACCTCATAGGTAAATTTGTCGAAAATTTTTCATGGAAAGCAATTGCATTTTGGTAGTGTTTTTCGTGATTTCTTAGCATTATCCAATAAGAAACTGAAGTAAATAACTCTAAGTTCGAACTTCTAAAAAATTTCGAGACGAGCTGCATATCGCTTAAATTCACCACGCCTCATAGATGAATTTGTCGCAAATTTTTCATTGAAAGCTATTGCATTTTGGTAGTGTTTTTCGTGATTTTTTAGCATTATCCAATAAGAAAATTAAGTAAACATTTCTAAGTGCGAACTTCTAAAAAATGTCGAGGCGAGCTGCATATCGCTTAAATTCACCACGCCTCATAGGTTAATTTGTCGCAAATTTTTCATGCAAAGCAATTGCATTTTGGTAGCGTTTTTCGTGATTGTTAAGCATTATCCAATAAGAAAATCAGGTAAATAAATCTAAGTTCGAACTTCTAAAAATGTCGAGGCGAGCTGCATATCGCTTAAATTTACCACACCTCATAGGTAAATTTGTCGCAAATTTTTCATGAAAAGGAATTGCATTTTGGTAGCGTTTTTCGTGATTTTTAAGCATTATCCAATAAGAAAATTAGGTAAATAAATCTTAGTTCGAACTTCTAAAAATGTCGAGGCGAGCTGCATATCACTTAAATTCACCACACCTCATAGGTAAATTTGTCGAAAATTTTTCATGGAAAGCAATTGCATTTTGGTAGTGTTTTTCGTGATTTCTTAGCATTATCCAATAAGAAACTGAAGTAAATAACTCTAAGTTCGAACTTCTAAAAAATGTCGAGGCGAGCTGCATATCGCTTAAATTCACCACAACTCATGGGTTAATTTGTCGCAAATTTTTCATGGAAAGCAATTGCATTTTGGTAGTGTTTTTCGTGATTTCTTAGCATTATCCAATAAGAAAATTAAGTAAACATTTCTAAGTGCGAACTTCTAAAAAATGTCGAGGCGAGCTGCATATTGCTTAAATTCACCACGCCTCATAGGTTAATTTGTCGCAAATTTTTCATGCAAAGCAATTGCATTTTGGTAGCGTTTTTCGTGATTGTTAAGCATTATCCAATAAGAAAATTAGGTAAATAAATCTAAGTTCGAACTTGTAAAAAATGTCGAGGCGAGCTGCATATCGCTTAAATTCACCACGCCTCATAGGTTAATTTGTCGCAAATTTTTCATGCAAAGCAATTGCATTTTGGTAGCGTTTTTCGTGATTGTTAAGCATTATCCAATAAGAAAATTAGGTAAATAAATCTTAGTTCGAACTTCTAAAAATGTCGAGGCGAGCTGCATATCACTTAAATTCACCACACCTCATAGGTAAATTTGTCGAAAATTTTTCATGGAAAGCAATTGCATTTTGGTAGTGTTTTTCGTGATTTCTTAGCATTATCTAATAAGAAACTGAGGTAAATAACTCTAAGTTCGAACTTCTAAAAAATGTCGAGACGAGCTGCATATCGCTTAAATTCACCACACCTCATATTTCAATTTGTCGAAAATTTTTCATGGAAAGCGATTGCATTTTGGTAGTGTTTTTCGTAATTTTTAGGCATTATTCAATAAGAAAATTAAGTAAATAACTCTAAGTTCGAACTTCTAAAAAATGTCGTGACGAGCTGCATATCGCTTAAATTCACCACACCTCATAGGTAAATTTGTCGAAAATTTTTCATGGAAAGCAATTGCATTTTGGTAGTGTTTTTCGTAATTTTTAGGCATTATTCAATAAGAAAATTAAGTAAATAACTCTAAGTTCGAACTTCTAAAAAATGTCGTGACGAGCTGCATATCGCTTAAATTCACCACACCTCATAGGTAAATTTGTCGAAAATTTTTCATGGAAAGCAATTGCATTTTGGTAGTGTTTTTCGTGATTTCTTAGCATTATCCAATAAGAAACTGAAGTAAATAACTCTAAGTTCGAACTTCTAAAAAATGTCGAGACGAGCTGCATATCGCCTAAATTCACCACACCTCATAGGTAAATTTGTCGAAAATTTTTCATGGAAAGCAATTGCATTTTGGTAGTGTTTTTCGTGATTTCTTAGCATTATCCAATAAGAAACTGAAGTAAATAACTCTAAGTTCGAACTTCAAAAAAATGTCGAGACGAGCTGCATATCGCTTAAATTCACCACACCTCATAGGTAAATTTGTCGAAAATTTTTCATGGAAAGCAATTGCATTTTGGTAGTGTTTTTCGTGATTTTTAAGCATTATACAACAAGAAACATTTGTAAGTTCGAACTTCTAAAAAATGTCGAGGCGAGCTGCATATCGCTTAAATTCACCACACCTCATAGGTAAATTTGTCGAAAATTTTTCATGGAAAGCAATTGCATTTTGGTAGTGTTTTTCGTGATTTCTTAGCATTATCCAATAAGAAACTGAAGTAAATAACTCTAAGTTCCAACTTCTAAAAAATATCGAGACGAGCTGCATATCGCTTAAATTCACCACACCTCATAGGTAAATTTGTCGAAAATTTTTCATGGAAAGCAATTGCAGCTTGGTAGTGTTTTTCGTGATTTCTTAGCATTATCCAATAAGAAACTGAAGTAAATAACTCTAAGTTCCAACTTCTAAAAAATGTCGAGACGAGCTGCATATCGCTTAAATTCACCACGCCTCATAGGTGAATTTGTCGCAAATTTTTCATGGAATGCAATTGCATTTTGGTAGTGTTTTTCGTGATTTTTAAGCATTATCCAACAAGAAAATTAAGTAAACATTTCTAAGTTCGAACTTCTAAAATATGTCGAGGCGAGCTGCATATCGCTTAAATTCACCACACCTCATAGGTAAATTTGTCGAAAATTTTTCATGGAAAGCAATTGCATTTGGTAGTGTTTTTCGTGATTTCTTAGCATTATCCAATAAGAAACTGAAGTAAATAACTCTAAGTTCGAACTTCTAAAAAATGTCGAGACGAGCTGCATATCGCTTAAATTCACCACACCTCATAGGTAAATTTGTCGAAAATTTTTAATGGAAAGCAATTGCATTTTGGTAGTGTTTTTCGTAATTTTTAGGCATTATTCAATAAGAAAATGAAGTAAATAACTCTAAGATCGAAGTTCTAAAAAATGTCGAGACGAGCTGCATATCGCTTAAATTCACCACACCTCATAGTTCAATTTGTCGAAAATTTTTAATGGAAAGCAATTGCATTTTGGTAGTGTTTTTCGTAATTTTTAGGCATTATTCAATAAGAAAATTAAGTAAATAACTCTAAGATCGAACTTCTAAAAAATGTCGAGACGAGTTGCATATCGCTTGAATTCACCACACCTCATAGTTCAATTTGTCGAAAATTTTTCATGGAATGCAATTGCATTTTGGTAGTGTTTTTCGTAATTTTTAGGCATTATTCAATAAGAAAATTAAGTAAATATCTCTAAGATCGAACTTCTAAAAAATGTCGAGACGAGCTGCATATCGCTTAAATTCACCACACCTCATAGTTCAATTTGTCGAAAATTTTTCATGGAAAGCAATTGCAGCTTGGTAGTGTTTTTCGTGATTTCTTAGCATTATCCAATAAGAAACTGAAGTAAATAACTCTTAGTTCGAACTTCTAAAAAATGTCCAGACGAGCTGCATATCGCTTAAATTCACCACGCCTCATAGGTGAATTTGTCGCAAATTTTTCATGGAAAGCAATTGCATTTTGGTAGTGTTTTTCGTGATTTTTAAGCATTATCCAACAAGAAAATTAAGTAAACAATTCTAAGTTCGAACTTCTAAAAAATGTCGAGGCGAGCTGCATATCGCTTAAATTCACCACACCTCATAGGTAAATTTGTCAAAAATTTTTCATGGAAAGCAATTGCATTTTGGTAGTGTTTTTCGTGATTTCTTAGCATTATCCAATAAGAAACTGAAGTAAATAACTCTAAGTTCCAACTTCTAAAAAATATCGAGACGAGCTGCATATCGCTCAAATTCACCAAACCTCATAGGTAAATTTGTCGAAAATTTTTCATGGAAAGCAATTGCAGCTTGGTAGTGTTTTTCGTGATTTCTTAGCATTATCCAATAAGAAACTGAAGTAAATAACTCTTAGTTCGAACTTCTAAAAAATGTCCAGACGAGCTGCATATCGCTTAAATTCACCACGCCTCATAGGTGAATTTTTCGCAAATTTTTCATGGAAAGCAATTGCGTTTTGGTAGTGTTTTTCGTGATTTTTAAGCATTATCCAACAAGAAAATTAAGTAAACATTTCTAAGTTCGAACTTCTAAAAAATGTCGAGGCGAGTTGCATATCGCTTAAATTCACCACACCTCATAGGTAAATTTGACGAAAATTTTTAATGGAAAGCAATTGCATTTTGGTAGTGTTTTTCGTGATTTCTTAGCATTATCCAATAAAAAAATTAAGTAAACATTTCTAAGTGCGAACTTCTAAAAAATGTCGAGGCGAGCTGCATATCGCTTAAATTCACCACGCCTCATAGGTTAATTTGTCGCAAATTTTTCATGCAAAGCAATTGCATTTTGGTAGCGTTTTTCGTGATTGTTAAGCATTATCCAATAAGAAAATTAGGTAAATAAATCTAAGTTCGAACTTGTAAAAAATGTCGAGGCGAGCTGCATATCGCTTAAATTCACCACACCTCATAGGTAAATTTGTCGCAAATTTTTCATGAAAAGCAATTGCATTTTGGTAGTGTTTTTCGTGATTTTCAAGCATTATCCAATAAGAAAATTAAGTAAATAACTCTAAGATCGAACTTCTAAAAAATGTCGAGACGAGTTGCATATCGCTTGAATTCACCACACCTCATAGTTCAATTTGTCGAAAATTTTTCATGGAATGCAATTGCATTTTGGTAGTGTTTTTCGTAATTTTTAGGCATTATTCAATAAGAAAATTAAGTAAATATCTCTAAGATCGAACTTCTAAAAAATGTCGAGACGAGCTGCATATCGCTTAAATTCACCACACCTCATAGTTCAATTTGTCGAAAATTTTTCATGGAAAGCAATTGCATTTTGGTAGTGTTTTTCGTGATTTCTTAGCATTATCCAATAAGAAACTGAAGTAAATAACTCTAAGTTCGAACTTCTAAAAAATTTCGAGACGAGCTGCACATCGCTTAAATTCACCACGCCTCATAGGTGAATTTGTCGCAAATTTTTCATTGAAAGCAATTGCATTTTGGTAGTGTTTTTCGTGATTTCTTAGCATTATCCAATAAGAAAATTAAGTAAACATTTCTAAGTGCGAACTTCTAAAAAATGTCGAGGCGAGCTGCATATCGCTTAAATTCACCACGCCTCATAGGTTAATTTGTCGCAAATTTTTCATGGAAAGCAATTGCATTTTGGTAGTGTTTTTCGTGATTTCTTAGCATTATCCAATAAGAAACTGAAGTAAATAACTCTAAGTTCGAACTTCTAAAAAATATAGAGACGAGCTGCATATCGCTTAAATTCACCAAACCTCATAGGTAAATTTGTCGAAAATTTTTCATGGAAAGCAATTGCAGCTTGGTAGTGTTTTTCGTGATTTCTTAGCATTATCCAATAAGAAACTGAAGTAAATAACTCTTAGTTCGAACTTCAAAAAAATGTCCAGACGAGCTGCATATCGCTTAAATTCACCACGCCTCATAGGTGAATTTGTCGCAAATTTTTCATGGAAAGCAATTGCATTTTGGTAGTGTTTTTCGTGATTTTTAAGCATTATCCAACAAGAAAATTAAGTAAACATTTCTAAGTTCGAACTTCTAAAAAATGTCGAGGCGAGCTGCATATCGCTTAAATTCACCACACCTCATAGGTAAATTTGTCGAAAATTTTTCATGGAAAGCAATTGCATTTTGGTAGTGTTTTTCGTGATTTCTTAGCATAATCCAATAAGAAACTGAAGTAAATAACTCTAAGTTCGAACTTCTAAAAAATGTCGAGACGAGCTGCATATCGCTTAAATTCACCACACCTCATAGGTAAATTTGTCGAAAATTTTTAATGGAAAGTAATTGCATTTTGGTAGTGTTTTTCGTAATTTTTAGGCATTATTCAATAAGAAAATTAAGTAAATAACTCTAAGATCGTACTTCTAAAAAATGTCCAGACGAGCTGCATATCGCTTAAATTCACCACACCTCATAGTTCAATTTGTCGAAAATTTTTCATGGAATGCAATTGCATTTTGGTAGTGTTTTTCGTAATTTTTAGGCATTATTCAATAAGAAAATTAAGTAAATAACTCTAAGATCGAACTTCTAAAAAATGTCGAGACGAGTTGCATATCGCTTGAATTCACCACACCTGATAGTTCACTTTGTCGAAAATTTTTCATGGAATGCAATTGCATTTTGGTAGTGTTTTTCGTAATTTTTAGGCATTATTCAATAAGAAAATTAAGTAAATAACTCTAAGATCGAACTCCTAAAAAATGTCGAGACGAGTTGCATATCGCTTGAATTCACCACACCTCATAGGTAAATTTGAGACGAGCTGCATATCGCTTAAATTCACCACACCTCATAGTTCAATTTGTCGAAAATTTTTCATGGAATGCAATTGCATTTTGGTAGTGTTTTTCGTAATTTTTAGGCATTATCAAATAAGAAAATTAAGGAAATAACTCTAAGTTCGAACTTCTAAAAAATGTCGAGACGAGCTGCATATCGCTTAAATTCACCACACCTCATATTTCAATTTGTCGAAAATTTTTCATGGAAAGCGATTGCATTATGGTAGTGTTTTTCGTAATTTTTAGGCATTATTCAATAAGAAAATTAAGTAAATAACTCTAAGTTCGAACTTCTAAAAAATGTCGAGACGAGCTGCATATCGCTTAAATTCACCACACCTCATAGGTAAATTTGTCGAAAATTTTTCATGGAAAGCAATTGCATTTTGGTAGTGTTTTTCGTGATTTCTTAGCATTATCCAATAAGAAACTGAAGTAAATAACTCTTAGTTCGAACTTCTAAAAAATGTCCAGACGAGCTGCATATCGCTTAAATTCACCACACCTCATAGGTAAATTTGTCGAAAATTTTTAATGGAAAGTAATTGCATTTTGGTAGTGTTTTTCGTAATTTTTAGGCATTATTCAATAAGAAAATTAAGTAAATAACTCTAAGATCGAACTTCTAAAAAAAGTCGAGACGAGCTGCATATCGCTTAAATTCACCACACCTCATAGGTAAATTTGTCGAAAATTTTTCATGGAAAGCAATTGCATTTTGGTAGTGTTTTTCGTGATTTCTTAGCATTATCCAATCAGAAACTGAAGTAAATAACTCTAAGTTCGAACTTCTAAAAAATTTCGAGACGAGCTGCATATCGCTTAAATTCACCACGCCTCATAGGTGAATTTTTCGCAAATTTTTCATTGAAAGCAATTGCATTTTGGTAGTGTTTTTCGTGATTTTTAAGCATTATCCAATAAGAAACTAAAGTAAATAACTCTAAGTTCGAACTTCTAAAAAATATAGAGACGAGCTGCATATCGCTTAAATTCACCAAACCTCATTGGTAAATTTGTCGAAAATTTTTCATGGAAAGCAATTGCAGCTTGGTAGTGTTTTTCGTGATTTCTTAGCATTATCCAATAAGAAACTGAAGTAAATAACTCTTAGTTCGAACTTCTAAAAAATGTCCAGACGAGCTGCATATCGCTTAAATTCACCACACCTCATAGGTAAATTTGTCGAAAATTTTTAATGGAAAGTAATTGCATTTTGGTAGTGTTTTTCGTAATTTTTAGGCATTATTCAATAAGAAAATTAAGTAAATAACTCTAAGGTCGAACTTCTAAAAAATGTCGAGACGAGCTGCATATCGCTTAAATTCACCACACCTCATAGTTCAATTTGTCGAAAATTTTTCATGGAATGCAATTGCATTTTGGTAGTGTTTTTCGTAATTTTTAGGCATTATTCAATAAGAAAATTAAGTAAATAACTCTAAGATCGAACTTCTAAAAAATGTCGAGACGAGTTGCATATCGCTTGAATTCACCACACCTCATAGTTAAATTTGTCGCAAATTTTTCATAGAAAGCAATTGCATTTTGGTAGCGTTTTTCGTGATTGTTAAGCATTATCCAATAAGAAAATTAAGGAAATAACTCTAAGTGCGAACTTCTAAAAAATGTCGAGACGAGCTGCATATCGCTTAAATTCACCACACCTCATAGTTCAATTTGTCGAAAATTTTTCATGGAATGCAATTGCATTTTGGTAGTGTTTTTCGTAATTTTCAGGCATTATCCAATAAGAAAATTAAGGAAATAACTCCAAGTTCGAACTTCTAAAAAATTTCGAGACGAGCTGCATATCGCTTAAATTCACCACACCTCATATTTCAATTTGTCGAAAATTTTTCATGGAAAGCGATTGCATTTTGGTAGTGTTTTTCGTAATTTTTAGGCATTATTCAATAAGAAAATTAGGTAAATAACTCTAAGATCGAACTTCTAAAAAATGTCGAGGCGAGTTGCATATCGCTTGAATTCACCACACCTCATAGGTGAATTTATCGCAAATTTTTCATGGAATGCAATTGCATTTTGGTAGTGTTTTTCATGATTTCTTAGCATTATTCAATAAGAAAATTAAGTAAATAACTCTAAGTTCGAACTTCTAAAAAATTTCGAGACGAGCTGCATATCCCTTAAATTCACCAAACCTTAAAGGTAAATTTGTCGAAAATTTTTCATGGAAAGCAATTGCATTTTGGTAGTGTTTTTCGTGATGTCTTAGCATTATCCAATAAGAAACTGAAGTAAATATCTCTAAGTTCGGACTTCTAAAAAATGTCGAGACGAGCTGCATATCGCTTAAATTCACCACGCCTCATAGGTTAATTTGTCGCAAATTTTTCATGGAAAGCAATTGCATTTTGGTAGTGTTTTTCGTGATTTCTTAGCATTATCCAATAAGAAACTAAAGTAAATAACTCTAAGTTCGAACTTCTAAAAAATATAGAGACGAGCTGCATATCGCTTAAATTCACCAAACCTCATTGGTAAATTTGTCGAAAATTTTTCATGGAAAGCAATTGCAGCTTGGTAGTGTTTTTCGTGATTTCTTAGCATTATCCAATAAGAAACTGAAGTAAATAACTCTTAGTTCGAACTTCTAAAAAATGTCCAGACGAGCTGCATATCGCTTAAATTCACCACACCTCATAGGTAAATTTGTCGAAAATTTTTCATGGAAAGCAATTGCATTTTGGTAGTGTTTTTCGTGATTTCTTAGCATTATCCAATAGGAAACTGAAGTAAATAACTATAAGTTCGAACTTCTAAAAAATGTCGAGACGAGCTGCATATCGCTTAAATTCACCACACCTCATAGGTAAATTTGTCGAAAATTTTTCATGGAAAGCAATTGCATTTTGGTAGTGTTTTTCGTGATTTCTTAGCATTATCCAATAAGAAACTGAAGTAAATAACTCTAAGTTCCAACTTCTAAAAAATATAAAGACGAGCTGCATATCGCTTAAATTCACCAAACCTCATAGGTAAATTTGTCGCAAATTTTTCATGGAAAGCAATTGCGTTTTGGTAGTGTTTTTCGTGATTTTTAAGCATTATCCAACAAGAAAATTAAGTAAACATTTCTAAGTTCGAACTTCTAAAAAATGTCCAGACGATCTGCATATCGCTTAAATTCACCACGCCTCATAGGTGAATTTGTCGCAAATTTTTCATGGAAAGCAATTGCGTTTTGGTAGTGTTTTTCGTGATTTTTAAGCATTATCCAACAAAAAAATTAAGTAAACATTTCTAAGTTCGAACTTCTAAAAAATGTCGAGGCGAGCAGCATATCGCTTAAATTCACCACACCTCATAGGTAAATTTGTCGAAAATTTTTCATGGAAAGCAATTGCATTTTGATAGTGTTTTTCGTGATTTCTTAGCATTATCCAATAGGAAACTGAAGTAAATAACTATAAGTTCGAACTTCTAAAAAATGTCGAGACGAGCTGCATATCGCTTAAATTCACCACACCTCATAGGTAAATTTGTCGAAAATTTTTCATGGAAAGCAATTGCATTTTGGTAGTGTTTTTCGTGATTTCTTAGCATTATCCAATAGGAAACTGAAGTAAATAACTATAAGTTCGAACTTCTAAAAAATGTCGAGACGAGCTGCATATCGCTTAAATTCACCACACCTCATAGGTAAATTTGTCGAAAATTTTTCATGGAAAGCAATTGCATTTTGGTAGTGTTTTTCGTGATTTCTTAGCATTATCCAATAAGAAAATTAAGTAAACATTTCTAAGTTCGAACTTCTAAAAAATGTCGAGGCGAGCTGCACATCGCTTAAAATCACCACGCCTCATGGATGAATTTGTCGCAAATTTTTCATGGAAAGCAATTGCATTTTGGTAGTGTTTTTCGTAATTTTTAGGCATTATTCAATAAGAAAATTAAGTAAATAACTCTAAGATCGAACTTCTAAAAAATGTCGAGACGAGCTGCATATCGCTTGAATTCACCACACCTCATAGGTGAATTTATCGCAAATTTTTCATGGAAAGCAATTGAATTAAATTCACCACACCTCATAGGTGAATTTGTCGCAAATTTTTCATGGAAAGCAATTGCATTTTGGTAATGTTTTTCGTGATTTCTTAGTATTATAGAATAAGAAAATAAAGTAAATAACTCTAAGTTCGAACTTCTAAAAAATATCGAGACGAGCTGCATATCGCTTCAATTCACCACACCTCATAGTTCAATTTGTCGAAAATTTTTCATGGAATGCAATTGCATTTTGGTAGTGTTTTTCGTAATTTTTAGGCATTATCCAATAAGAAAATTAAGTAAATAACTCTAAGATCGAACTTCTAAAAAATGTCGAGCCGAGTTGCATATCGCTGGAATTCACCACAACTCATAGGTGAATTTATCGCAAATTTTTCATGGAAAGCAATTGCATTTTGGTAGTGTTTTCCTTGATTTCTTAGCATTATCCAATAAGAAAATTGAATAAATAACTCTATGTTCGAACTTCTAAAAAATGTCGAGGCGAGCGGCATATCGCTTAAATTCACCACACCTCATAGGTGAATTTGTCGTAAATTTTTCATGGAATGCAATTGCATTTTGGTAGTGTTTTTCATGATTTCTTAGCATTATCCAATAAGAAAATTAGGTAAATAAATCTAAGTTCGAACTTGTAAAAAATGTGGAGGCGAGCTGCATATCGCTTAAATTCACCACACCTTATAGGTGAATTTGGCGCAAATTTTTCATGGAAAGCAATTGCGTTTTGGTTGTGTTTTTTGTGATTTCTTAGCATTATCCAATAAGAAAATTAAGTAAACATTTCTAAGTGCGAACTTCTAAAAAATGTCGAGGCGAGCTGCATATCGCTTAAATTCACCACACCTCATAGGTGAATTTTTTGCAAATTTTTCATTGAAAGCAATTGCATTTTGGTAGTGTTTTTCGTGATTTCTTAGCATTATCCAATAAGAAAATTAAGTAAACATTTCTAAGTGCGAACTTCTAAAAAATGTCGAGGCGAGCTGCATATCGCTTAAATTCACCACGCCTCATAGGTTAATTTGTCGCAAATTTTTCATGGAAAGCAATTGCATTTTGGTAGTGTTTTCGTGATTTCTTAGCATTATCCAATAAAAAACTGAAGTAAATAACTCTTAGTTCGAACTTCTAAAAAATGTCCAGACGAGCTATATATCGCTTAAATTCACCACGCCTCAAAGGTAAATTTGTCGAAAATTTTTCATGGAAAGCAATTGCATTTTGGTAGTGTTTTTCGTGATTTCTTAGCATTATCCAATAAGAAACTGAAGTAAATAACTCTAAGTTCCAACTTCTAAAAAATGTCGAGACGAGCTGCATATCGCTTAAATTCACCAAACCTCATAGGTAAATTTGTCGAAAATTTTTCATGGAAAGCAATTGCAGCTTGGTAGTGTTTTTCGTGATTTCTTAGCATTATCCAATAAGAAACTGAAGTAAATAACTTTTAGTTCGAACTTCTAAAAAATGTCCAGACGAGCTGCATATCGCTTAAATTCACCACGCCTCATAGGTGAATTTGTCGCAAATTTTTCATGGAAAGCAATTGCATTTTGGTAGTGTTTTTCGTCATTTTTAAGCATTATCCAACAAGAAAATTAAGTAAACATTTCTAAGTTCGAACTTCTAAAAAATGTCGAGGCGAGCTGCATATCGCTTAAATTCACCACACCTCATAGGTAAATTTGTCGAAAATTTTTCATGGAAAGCAATTGCATTTTGGTAGTGTTTTTCGTGATTTCTTAGCATTATCCAATAAGAAACTGAAGTAAATAACTCTAAGTTCGAACTTCTAAAAAATTTCGAGACGAGCTGCATATCGCTTAAATTCACCACGCCTCATAGGTGAATTTGTCGCAAATTTTTCATGGAAAGCAGTTGCATTTTGGTAGTGTTTTTCGTGATTTCTTAGCATTATCCAATAAGAAAATTAAGTAAACATTTCTAAGTTCGAACTTCTAAAAAATGTCGAGGCGAGCTGCATATCGCTTAAATTCACCACGCCTCATAGGTGAATTTTTCGCAAATTTTTCATTGAAAGCAATTGCATTTTGGTAGTGTTTTTCGTGATTTCTTAGCATTATCCAATAAGAAAATTAAGTAAACATTTCTAAGTTCGAACTTCTAAAAAATGTCCAGACGATCTGCATATCGCTTAAATTCACCACGCCTCATAGGTGAATTTGTCGCAAATTTTTCATGGAAAGCAATTGCGTTTTGGTAGTGTTTTTCGTGATTTTTAAGCATTATCCAACAAAAAAATTAAGTAAACATTTCTAAGTTCGAACTTCTAAAAAATGTCGAGGCGAGCAGCATATCGCTTAAATTCACCACACCTCATAGGTAAATTTGTCGAAAATTTTTCATGGAAAGCAATTGCATTTTGATAGTGTTTTTCGTGATTTCTTAGCATTATCCAATAGGAAACTGAAGTAAATAACTATAAGTTCGAACTTCTAAAAAATGTCGAGACGAGCTGCATATCGCTTAAATTCACCACACCTCATAGGTAAATTTGTCGAAAATTTTTCATGGAAAGCAATTGCATTTTGGTAGTGTTTTTCGTGATTTCTTAGCATTATCCAATAGGAAACTGAAGTAAATAACTATAAGTTCGAACTTCTAAAAAATGTCGAGACGAGCTGCATATCGCTTAAATTCACCACACCTCATAGGTAAATTTGTCGAAAATTTTTCATGGAAAGCAATTGCATTTTGGTAGTGTTTTTCGTGATTTCTTAGCATTATCCAATAAGAAAATTAAGTAAACATTTCTAAGTTCGAACTTCTAAAAAATGTCGAGGCGAGCTGCACATCGCTTAAAATCACCACGCCTCATGGATGAATTTGTCGCAAATTTTTCATGGAAAGCAATTGCATTTTGGTAGTGTTTTTCGTAATTTTTAGGCATTATTCAATAAGAAAATTAAGTAAATAACTCTAAGATCGAACTTCTAAAAAATGTCGAGACGAGCTGCATATCGCTTGAATTCACCACACCTCATAGGTGAATTTATCGCAAATTTTTCATGGAAAGCAATTGAATTAAATTCACCACACCTCATAGGTGAATTTGTCGCAAATTTTTCATGGAAAGCAATTGCATTTTGGTAATGTTTTTCGTGATTTCTTAGTATTATAGAATAAGAAAATAAAGTAAATAACTCTAAGTTCGAACTTCTAAAAAATATCGAGACGAGCTGCATATCGCTTCAATTCACCACACCTCATAGTTCAATTTGTCGAAAATTTTTCATGGAATGCAATTGCATTTTGGTAGTGTTTTTCGTAATTTTTAGGCATTATCCAATAAGAAAATTAAGTAAATAACTCTAAGATCGAACTTCTAAAAAATGTCGAGCCGAGTTGCATATCGCTGGAATTCACCACAACTCATAGGTGAATTTATCGCAAATTTTTCATGGAAAGCAATTGCATTTTGGTAGTGTTTTCCTTGATTTCTTAGCATTATCCAATAAGAAAATTGAATAAATAACTCTATGTTCGAACTTCTAAAAAATGTCGAGGCGAGCGGCATATCGCTTAAATTCACCACACCTCATAGGTGAATTTGTCGTAAATTTTTCATGGAATGCAATTGCATTTTGGTAGTGTTTTTCATGATTTCTTAGCATTATCCAATAAGAAAATTAGGTAAATAAATCTAAGTTCGAACTTGTAAAAAATGTGGAGGCGAGCTGCATATCGCTTAAATTCACCACACCTTATAGGTGAATTTGGCGCAAATTTTTCATGGAAAGCAATTGCGTTTTGGTTGTGTTTTTTGTGATTTCTTAGCATTATCCAATAAGAAAATTAAGTAAACATTTCTAAGTGCGAACTTCTAAAAAATGTCGAGGCGAGCTGCATATCGCTTAAATTCACCACACCTCATAGGTAAATTTGTCGCAAATTTTTCATGGAAAGCAATTGCATTTTGGTAGTGTTTTTCGTGATTTTTAAGCATTATCCAACAAGAAAATTAAGTAAACATTTCTAAGTTCGAACTTCTAAAAAATGTCGAGGCGAGCTGCATATCGCTTAAATTCACCACGCCTCATAGGTGAATTTTTCGCAAATTTTTCATTGAAAGCAATTGCATTTTAGTAGTGTTTTTCGTGATTTCTTAGCATTATCCAATAAGAAAATTAAGTAAACATTTCTAAGTGCGAACTTCTAAAAAATGTCGAGGCGAGCTGCATATCGCTTAAATTCACCACGCCTCATAGGTTAATTTGTCGCAAATTTTTCATGGAAAGCAATTGCATTTTGGTAGTGTTTTCGTGATTTCTTAGCATTATCCAATAAGAAACTGAAGTAAATAACTCTTAGTTCGAACTTCTAAAAAATGTCCAGACGAGCTATATATCGCTTAAATTCACCACGCCTCAAAGGTAAATTTGTCGAAAATTTTTCATGGAAAGCAATTGCATTTTGGTAGTGTTTTTCGTGATTTCTTAGCATTATCCAATAAGAAACTGAAGTAAATAACTCTAAGTTCCAACTTCTAAAAAATGTCGAGACGAGCTGCATATCGCTTAAATTCACCAAACCTCATAGGTAAATTTGTCGAAAATTTTTCATGGAAAGCAATTGCAGCTTGGTAGTGTTTTTCGTGATTTCTTAGCATTATCCAATAAGAAACTGAAGTAAATAACTTTTAGTTCGAACTTCTAAAAAATGTCCAGACGAGCTGCATATCGCTTAAATTCACCACGCCTCATAGGTGAATTTGTCGCAAATTTTTCATGGAAAGCAATTGCATTTTGGTAGTGTTTTTCGTCATTTTTAAGCATTATCCAACAAGAAAATTAAGTAAACATTTCTAAGTTCGAACTTCTAAAAAATGTCGAGGCGAGCTGCATATCGCTTAAATTCACCACACCTCATAGGTAAATTTGTCGAAAATTTTTCATGGAAAGCAATTGCATTTTGGTAGTGTTTTTCGTGATTTCTTAGCATTATCCAATAAGAAACTGAAGTAAATAACTCTAAGTTCGAACTTCTAAAAAATTTCGAGACGAGCTGCATATCGCTTAAATTCACCACGCCTCATAGGTGAATTTGTCGCAAATTTTTCATGGAAAGCAGTTGCATTTTGGTAGTGTTTTTCGTGATTTCTTAGCATTATCCAATAAGAAAATTAAGTAAACATTTCTAAGTTCGAACTTCTAAAAAATGTCGAGGCGAGCTGCATATCGCTTAAATTCACCACGCCTCATAGGTGAATTTTTCGCAAATTTTTCATTGAAAGCAATTGCATTTTGGTAGTGTTTTTCGTGATTTCTTAGCATTATCCAATAAGAAAATTAAGTAAACATTTCTAAGTGCGAACTTCTAAAAAATGTCGAGGCGAGCTGCATATCGCTTAAATTCACCACGCCTCATAGGTTAATTTGTCGCAAATTTTTCATGGAAAGCAATTGCATTTTGGTAGTGTTTTTCGTGATTTCTTAGCATTATCCAATAAGAAACTGAAGTAAATAACTCTAAGTTAGAACTTCTAAAAAATTTCGAGACGAGCTGCATATCGCTTAAATTCACCACGCCTCATAGGTGAATTTTTCGCAAATTTTTCATTGATAGCAATTGCATTTTGGTAGTGTTTTTCGTGATTTCTTAGCATTATCCAATAAGAAAATTAAGTAAACATTTCTAAGTGCGAACTTCTAAAAAATGTCGAGGCGAGCTGCATATCGCTTAAATTCACCACGCCTCATAGGTTAATTTGTCGCAAATTTTTCATGGAAAGCAATTGCATTTTGGTAGTGTTTTTCGTGATTTCTTAGCATTATCCAATAAGAAACTGAAGTAAATAACTCTAAGTTCGAACTTCTAAAAAATATAGAGACGAGCTGCATATCGCTTAAATTCACCAAACCTCATTGGTAAATTTGTCGAAAATTTTTCATGGAAAGCAATTGCAGCTTGGTAGTGTTTTTCGTGATTTCTTAGCATTATCCAATAAGAAACTAAAGTAAATAACTCTTAGTTCGAACTTCTAAAAAATGTCCAGACGAGCTGCATATCGCTTAAATTCACCACACCTCATAGGTAAATTTGTCGAAAATTTTTAATGGAAAGTAATTGCATTTTGGTAGTGTTTTTCGTAATTTTTAGGCATTATTCAATAAGAAAATTAAGGAAATAACTCTAAGTTCGAACTTCTAAAAAATGTCGAGACGAGCTGCATATCGCTTAAATTCACCACACCTCATAGGTAAATTTGTCGAAAATTTTTAATGGAAAGCAATTGCATTTTGGTAGTGTTTTTCGTAATTTTTAGGCATTATTCAATAAGAAAATTAAGTAAATAACTCTAAGATCGAACTTCTAAAAAATGTCGAGACGAGTTGCATATCGCTTGAATTCACCACACCTCATAGGTAAATTTGTCGAAAATTTTTCATGGAAAGCAATTGCATTTTGGTAGTGTTTTTCGTGATTTCTTAGCATTATACAATCAGAAACTGAAGTAAATAACTCTAAGTTCGAACTTCTAAAAAATGTCGAGACGAGCTGCATATCGCCTAAATTCACCACACCTCATAGGTAAATTTGTCGAAAATTTTTCATGGAAAGCAATTGCATTTTGGTAGTGTTTTTCGTGATTTCTTAGCATTATCCAATAAGAAACTAAAGTAAATAACTCTAAGTTCGAACTTCTAAAAAATTTCGAGACGAGCTGCATATAGCTTAAATTCACCACGCCTCATAGATGAATTTGTCGCAAATTTTTCATTGAAAGCAATTGCATTTTGGTAGTGTTTTTTGTGATTTCTTAGCATTATCCAATAAGAAAATTAAGTAAACATTTCTAAGTGCGAACTTCTAAAAAATGTCGAGGCGAGCTGCATATCGCTTAAATTCACCACGCCTCATAGGTTAATTTGTCGCAAATTTTTCATGCAAAGCAATTGCATTTTGGTAGCGTTTTTCGTGATTGTTAAGCATTATCCAATAAGAAAATTAGTTAAATAAATCTAAGTTCGAACTTGTAAAAAATGTCGAGGCGAGCTGCATATCGCTTAAATTTACCACACCTCATAGGTAAATTTGTCGCAAATTTTTCATGAAAAGCAATTGCATTTTGGTAGTGTTTTTCGTGATTTTTAAGCATTATCCAATAAGAAAATTAGGTAAATAAATCTTAGTTCAAACTTCTAAAAATGTCGAGGCGAGCTGCATATCACTTAAATTCACCACACCTCATAGGTGAATTTGTCGCAAATTTTTCATGGAAAGCAAATGCATTTTGGTAGTGTTTTTCGTGATTTCTTAGCATTATCCAATAAGAAACTGAAGTAAATAACTCTAAGTTCCAACTTCTAAAAAATTTCGAGACGAGCTGCATATCGCTTAAATTCACCACGCTCATAGGTGAATTTGTCGCAAATTTTTCATTGAAAGCAATTGCATTTTGGTAGTGTTTTTCGTGATTTCTTAGCATTATCCAATAAGAAAATTAAGTAAACATTTCTAAGTGCGAACTTCTAAAAAATGTTGAGGCGAGCTGCATATCGCTTAAATTCACCACGCCTTATAGGTTAATTTGTCGCAAATTTTTCATAGAAAGCAATTGCATTTTGGCAGCGTTTTTCGTGATTGTTAAGCATTATCCAATAAGAAAATTAAGGAAATAACTCTAAGTGCGAACTTCTAAAAAATGTCGAGACGAGCTGCATATCGCTTAAATTCACCACACCTCATAGTTCAATTTGTCGAAAATTTTTCATGGAATGCAATTGCATTTTGGTAGTGTTTTTCGTAATTTTCAGGCATTATCCAATAAGAAAATTGAGTAAATAACTCTATGTCCGAACTTCTAAAAAATGTCGAGGCGAGCTGCATATCGCTTAAATTCACCACACCTCATAGGTGAATTTGTCGCAAATTTTTCATGGAAAGCAATTGCATTTTGGTAATGTTTTTCGTGATTTCTTAGCATTATAGAATAAGAAAATGAAGTAAATAACTCTAAGTTCGAACTTCTAAAAAATATCGAGACGAGCTGCATATAGCTTAAATTCACCACACCTCATAGTTCAATTTGTCGAAAATTTTTCATGGAATGCAATTGCATTTTGGTAGTGTTTTTCGTAATTTTTAGGCATTATCCAATAAGAAAATTAAGGAAATAACTCTAAATTCGAACTTCTAAAAAATGTCGAGACGAGCTGCATATCGCTTAAATTCACCACACCTCATATTTCAATTTGTCGAAAATATTTCATGGAAAGCGATTGCATTATGGTAGTGTTTTTCGTAATTTTTAGGCATTATCCAATAAGAAAATTAAGGAAATAACTCTATGTTCGAACTTCTAAAAAATGTCGAGGCGAGCGGCATATCGCTTAAATTCACCACACCTCATAGGTGAATTTGTCGTAAATTTTTCATGGAATGCAATTGCATTTTGGTAGTGTTTTTCATGATTTCTTAGCATTATCCAATAAGAAAATTAGGTAAATAAATCTAAGTTCGAACTTGTAAAAAATGTCGAGGCGAGCTGCATATCGCTTAAATTCACCACACCTCATAGGTGAATTTGTCGCAAATTTTTCATGGAAAGCAATTGCATTTTGGTAGTGTTTTTCTTGATTTCTTAGCATTATCCAATAAGAAACTGAAGTAAATAACTCTAAGTTCGAACTTCTAAAAAATTTCGAGACGAGCCGCATATCGCTTAAATTCACCACGCCTCATAGGTGAATTTGTCGCAAATTTTTCATGGAAAGCAATTGCATTTTGGTAGTGTTTTTCGTGATTTTTAAGCATTATCCAACAAGAAAATTAAGTAAACATTTCTAAGTTCGAACTTCTAAAAAATGTCGAGGCGAGCTGCATATCGCTTAAATTCACCACACCTCATAGCTAAATTTGTCGAAAATTTTTCATGGAAAGCAATTGCGTTTTGGTAGTGTTTTTCGTGATTTCTTAGCATTATCTAATAAGAAACTGAAGTAAATAACTCTTAGTTCGAACTTCTAAAAAATGTCCAGACGAGCTGCATATCGTTTAAATTCACCACGCCTCATAGGTAAATTTGTCGCAAATTTTTCATGGAAAGCAATTGCATTTTGGTAGTGTTTTTCGTGATTTTTAAGCATTATTCAACAAGAAAATTAAGTAAACATTTCTAAGTTCGAACTTCTAAAAAATGTCGAGGCGAGCTGCATATCGCTTAAATTCACCACACCTCATAGGTAAATTTGTCGAAAATTTTTCATGGAAAGCAATTGCATTTTGGTAGTGTTTTTCGTGATTTCTTAGCATTATCCAATAAGAAACTGAAGTAAATAACTCTAAGTTCGAACTTCTAAAAAATTTCGAGACGAGCTGCATATCGCTTAAATTCACCACGCCTCATATGTGAATTTGTCGCAAATTTTTCATGGAAAGCAGTTGCATTTTGGTAGTGTTTTTCGTGATTTCTTAGCATTATCCAATAAGAAAATTAAGTAAACATTTCTAAGTTCGAACTTCTAAAAAATGTCGAGGCGAGCTGCATATCGCTTAAATTCACCACGCCTCATAGGTGAATTTTTCGCAAATTTTTCATTGAAAGCAATTGCATTTTGGTAGTGTTTTTCGTGATTTCTTAGCATTATCCAATAAGAAAATTAAGTAAACATTTCTAAGTGCGAACTTCTAAAAAATGTCGAGGCGAGCTGCATATCGCTTAAATTCACCACGCCTCATAGGTTAATTTGTCGCAAATTTTTCATGGAAAGCAATTGCATTTTGGTAGTGTTTTTCGTGATTTCTTAGCATTATCCAATAAGAAACTGAAGTAAATAACTCTAAGTTAGAACTTCTAAAAAATTTCGAGACGAGCTGCATATCGCTTAAATTCACCACGCCTCATAGGTGAATTTTTCGCAAATTTTTCATTGATAGCAATTGCATTTTGGTAGTGTTTTTCGTGATTTCTTAGCATTATCCAATAAGAAAATTAAGTAAACATTTCTAAGTGCGAACTTCTAAAAAATGTCGAGGCGAGCTGCATATCGCTTAAATTCACCACGCCTCATAGGTTAATTTGTCGCAAATTTTTCATGGAAAGCAATTGCATTTTGGTAGTGTTTTTCGTGATTTCTTAGCATTATCCAATAAGAAACTGAAGTAAATAACTCTAAGTTCGAACTTCTAAAAAATATAGAGACGAGCTGCATATCGCTTAAATTCACCAAACCTCATTGGTAAATTTGTCGAAAATTTTTCATGGAAAGCAATTGCAGCTTGGTAGTGTTTTTCGTGATTTCTTAGCATTATCCAATAAGAAACTAAAGTAAATAACTCTTAGTTCGAACTTCTAAAAAATGTCCAGACGAGCTGCATATCGCTTAAATTCACCACACCTCATAGGTAAATTTGTCGAAAATTTTTAATGGAAAGTAATTGCATTTTGGTAGTGTTTTTCGTAATTTTTAGGCATTATTCAATAAGAAAATTAAGGAAATAACTCTAAGTTCGAACTTCTAAAAAATGTCGAGACGAGCTGCATATCGCTTAAATTCACCACACCTCATAGGTAAATTTGTCGAAAATTTTTAATGGAAAGCAATTGCATTTTGGTAGTGTTTTTCGTAATTTTTAGGCATTATTCAATAAGAAAATTAAGTAAATAACTCTAAGATCGAACTTCTAAAAAATGTCGAGACGAGTTGCATATCGCTTGAATTCACCACACCTCATAGGTAAATTTGTCGAAAATTTTTCATGGAAAGCAATTGCATTTTGGTAGTGTTTTTCGTGATTTCTTAGCATTATACAATCAGAAACTGAAGTAAATAACTCTAAGTTCGAACTTCTAAAAAATGTCGAGACGAGCTGCATATCGCCTAAATTCACCACACCTCATAGGTAAATTTGTCGAAAATTTTTCATGGAAAGCAATTGCATTTTGGTAGTGTTTTTCGTGATTTCTTAGCATTATCCAATAAGAAACTAAAGTAAATAACTCTAAGTTCGAACTTCTAAAAAATTTCGAGACGAGCTGCATATAGCTTAAATTCACCACGCCTCATAGATGAATTTGTCGCAAATTTTTCATTGAAAGCAATTGCATTTTGGTAGTGTTTTTTGTGATTTCTTAGCATTATCCAATAAGAAAATTAAGTAAACATTTCTAAGTGCGAACTTCTAAAAAATGTCGAGGCGAGCTGCATATCGCTTAAATTCACCACGCCTCATAGGTTAATTTGTCGCAAATTTTTCATGCAAAGCAATTGCATTTTGGTAGCGTTTTTCGTGATTGTTAAGCATTATCCAATAAGAAAATTAGTTAAATAAATCTAAGTTCGAACTTGTAAAAAATGTCGAGGCGAGCTGCATATCGCTTAAATTTACCACACCTCATAGGTAAATTTGTCGCAAATTTTTCATGAAAAGCAATTGCATTTTGGTAGTGTTTTTCGTGATTTTTAAGCATTATCCAATAAGAAAATTAGGTAAATAAATCTTAGTTCAAACTTCTAAAAATGTCGAGGCGAGCTGCATATCACTTAAATTCACCACACCTCATAGGTGAATTTGTCGCAAATTTTTCATGGAAAGCAAATGCATTTTGGTAGTGTTTTTCGTGATTTCTTAGCATTATCCAATAAGAAACTGAAGTAAATAACTCTAAGTTCCAACTTCTAAAAAATTTCGAGACGAGCTGCATATCGCTTAAATTCACCACGCTCATAGGTGAATTTGTCGCAAATTTTTCATTGAAAGCAATTGCATTTTGGTAGTGTTTTTCGTGATTTCTTAGCATTATCCAATAAGAAAATTAAGTAAACATTTCTAAGTGCGAACTTCTAAAAAATGTTGAGGCGAGCTGCATATCGCTTAAATTCACCACGCCTTATAGGTTAATTTGTCGCAAATTTTTCATAGAAAGCAATTGCATTTTGGCAGCGTTTTTCGTGATTGTTAAGCATTATCCAATAAGAAAATTAAGGAAATAACTCTAAGTGCGAACTTCTAAAAAATGTCGAGACGAGCTGCATATCGCTTAAATTCACCACACCTCATAGTTCAATTTGTCGAAAATTTTTCATGGAATGCAATTGCATTTTGGTAGTGTTTTTCGTAATTTTCAGGCATTATCCAATAAGAAAATTGAGTAAATAACTCTATGTCCGAACTTCTAAAAAATGTCGAGGCGAGCTGCATATCGCTTAAATTCACCACACCTCATAGGTGAATTTGTCGCAAATTTTTCATGGAAAGCAATTGCATTTTGGTAATGTTTTTCGTGATTTCTTAGCATTATAGAATAAGAAAATGAAGTAAATAACTCTAAGTTCGAACTTCTAAAAAATATCGAGACGAGCTGCATATAGCTTAAATTCACCACACCTCATAGTTCAATTTGTCGAAAATTTTTCATGGAATGCAATTGCATTTTGGTAGTGTTTTTCGTAATTTTTAGGCATTATCCAATAAGAAAATTAAGGAAATAACTCTAAATTCGAACTTCTAAAAAATGTCGAGACGAGCTGCATATCGCTTAAATTCACCACACCTCATATTTCAATTTGTCGAAAATATTTCATGGAAAGCGATTGCATTATGGTAGTGTTTTTCGTAATTTTTAGGCATTATCCAATAAGAAAATTAAGGAAATAACTCTATGTTCGAACTTCTAAAAAATGTCGAGGCGAGCGGCATATCGCTTAAATTCACCACACCTCATAGGTGAATTTGTCGTAAATTTTTCATGGAATGCAATTGCATTTTGGTAGTGTTTTTCATGATTTCTTAGCATTATCCAATAAGAAAATTAGGTAAATAAATCTAAGTTCGAACTTGTAAAAAATGTCGAGGCGAGCTGCATATCGCTTAAATTCACCACACCTCATAGGTGAATTTGTCGCAAATTTTTCATGGAAAGCAATTGCATTTTGGTAGTGTTTTTCTTGATTTCTTAGCATTATCCAATAAGAAACTGAAGTAAATAACTCTAAGTTCGAACTTCTAAAAAATTTCGAGACGAGCCGCATATCGCTTAAATTCACCACGCCTCATAGGTGAATTTGTCGCAAATTTTTCATGGAAAGCAATTGCATTTTGGTAGTGTTTTTCGTGATTTTTAAGCATTATCCAACAAGAAAATTAAGTAAACATTTCTAAGTTCGAACTTCTAAAAAATGTCGAGGCGAGCTGCATATCGCTTAAATTCACCACACCTCATAGCTAAATTTGTCGAAAATTTTTCATGGAAAGCAATTGCATTTTGGTAGTGTTTTTCGTGATTTCTTAGCATTATCTAATAAGAAACTGAAGTAAATAACTCTTAGTTCGAACTTCTAAAAAATGTCCAGACGAGCTGCATATCGTTTAAATTCACCACGCCTCATAGGTAAATTTGTCGCAAATTTTTCATGGAAAGCAATTGCATTTTGGTAGTGTTTTTCGTGATTTTTAAGCATTATTCAACAAGAAAATTAAGTAAACATTTCTAAGTTCGAACTTCTAAAAAATGTCGAGGCGAGCTGCATATCGCTTAAATTCACCACACCTCATAGGTAAATTTGTCGAAAATTTTTCATGGAAAGCAATTGCATTTTGGTAGTGTTTTTCGTGATTTCTTAGCATTATCCAATAAGAAACTGAAGTAAATAACTCTAAGTTCCAACTTCTAAAAAATGTCGAGACGAGCTGCATATCGCTTAAATTCACCAAACCTCATAGGTAAATTTGTCGAAAATTTTTCATGGAAAGCAATTGCAGCTTGGTAGTGTTTTTCGTGATTTCTTAGCATTATCCAATAAGAAACTGAAGTAAATAACTTTTAGTTCGAACTTCTAAAAAATGTCCAGACGAGCTGCATATCGCTTAAATTCACCACGCCTCATAGGTGAATTTGTCGCAAATTTTTCATGGAAAGCAATTGCATTTTGGTAGTGTTTTTCGTCATTTTTAAGCATTATCCAACAAGAAAATTAAGTAAACATTTCTAAGTTCGAACTTCTAAAAAATGTCGAGGCGAGCTGCATATCGCTTAAATTCACCACACCTCATAGGTAAATTTGTCGAAAATTTTTCATGGAAAGCAATTGCATTTTGGTAGTGTTTTTCGTGATTTCTTAGCATTATCCAATAAGAAACTGAAGTAAATAACTCTAAGTTCGAACTTCTAAAAAATTTCGAGACGAGCTGCATATCGCTTAAATTCACCACGCCTCATAGGTGAATTTGTCGCAAATTTTTCATGGAAAGCAGTTGCATTTTGGTAGTGTTTTTCGTGATTTCTTAGCATTATCCAATAAGAAAATTAAGTAAACATTTCTAAGTTCGAACTTCTAAAAAATGTCGAGGCGAGCTGCATATCGCTTAAATTCACCACGCCTCATAGGTGAATTTTTCGCAAATTTTTCATTGAAAGCAATTGCATTTTGGTAGTGTTTTTCGTGATTTCTTAGCATTATCCAATAAGAAAATTAAGTAAACATTTCTAAGTGCGAACTTCTAAAAAATGTCGAGGCGAGCTGCATATCGCTTAAATTCACCACGCCTCATAGGTTAATTTGTCGCAAATTTTTCATGGAAAGCAATTGCATTTTGGTAGTGTTTTTCGTGATTTCTTAGCATTATCCAATAAGAAACTGAAGTAAATAACTCTAAGTTAGAACTTCTAAAAAATTTCGAGACGAGCTGCATATCGCTTAAATTCACCACGCCTCATAGGTGAATTTTTCGCAAATTTTTCATTGATAGCAATTGCATTTTGGTAGTGTTTTTCGTGATTTCTTAGCATTATCCAATAAGAAAATTAAGTAAACATTTCTAAGTGCGAACTTCTAAAAAATGTCGAGGCGAGCTGCATATCGCTTAAATTCACCACGCCTCATAGGTTAATTTGTCGCAAATTTTTCATGGAAAGCAATTGCATTTTGGTAGTGTTTTTCGTGATTTCTTAGCATTATCCAATAAGAAACTGAAGTAAATAACTCTAAGTTCGAACTTCTAAAAAATATAGAGACGAGCTGCATATCGCTTAAATTCACCAAACCTCATTGGTAAATTTGTCGAAAATTTTTCATGGAAAGCAATTGCAGCTTGGTAGTGTTTTTCGTGATTTCTTAGCATTATCCAATAAGAAACTAAAGTAAATAACTCTTAGTTCGAACTTCTAAAAAATGTCCAGACGAGCTGCATATCGCTTAAATTCACCACACCTCATAGGTAAATTTGTCGAAAATTTTTAATGGAAAGTAATTGCATTTTGGTAGTGTTTTTCGTAATTTTTAGGCATTATTCAATAAGAAAATTAAGGAAATAACTCTAAGTTCGAACTTCTAAAAAATGTCGAGACGAGCTGCATATCGCTTAAATTCACCACACCTCATAGGTAAATTTGTCGAAAATTTTTAATGGAAAGCAATTGCATTTTGGTAGTGTTTTTCGTAATTTTTAGGCATTATTCAATAAGAAAATTAAGTAAATAACTCTAAGATCGAACTTCTAAAAAATGTCGAGACGAGTTGCATATCGCTTGAATTCACCACACCTCATAGGTAAATTTGTCGAAAATTTTTCATGGAAAGCAATTGCATTTTGGTAGTGTTTTTCGTGATTTCTTAGCATTATACAATCAGAAACTGAAGTAAATAACTCTAAGTTCGAACTTCTAAAAAATGTCGAGACGAGCTGCATATCGCCTAAATTCACCACACCTCATAGGTAAATTTGTCGAAAATTTTTCATGGAAAGCAATTGCATTTTGGTAGTGTTTTTCGTGATTTCTTAGCATTATCCAATAAGAAACTAAAGTAAATAACTCTAAGTTCGAACTTCTAAAAAATTTCGAGACGAGCTGCATATAGCTTAAATTCACCACGCCTCATAGATGAATTTGTCGCAAATTTTTCATTGAAAGCAATTGCATTTTGGTAGTGTTTTTTGTGATTTCTTAGCATTATCCAATAAGAAAATTAAGTAAACATTTCTAAGTGCGAACTTCTAAAAAATGTCGAGGCGAGCTGCATATCGCTTAAATTCACCACGCCTCATAGGTTAATTTGTCGCAAATTTTTCATGCAAAGCAATTGCATTTTGGTAGCGTTTTTCGTGATTGTTAAGCATTATCCAATAAGAAAATTAGTTAAATAAATCTAAGTTCGAACTTGTAAAAAATGTCGAGGCGAGCTGCATATCGCTCAAATTTACCACACCTCATAGGTAAATTTGTCGCAAATTTTTCATGAAAAGCAATTGCATTTTGGTAGTGTTTTTCGTGATTTTTAAGCATTATCCAATAAGAAAATTAGGTAAATAAATCTTAGTTCAAACTTCTAAAAATGTCGAGGCGAGCTGCATATCACTTAAATTCACCACACCTCATAGGTGAATTTGTCGCAAATTTTTCATGGAAAGCAAATGCATTTTGGTAGTGTTTTTCGTGATTTCTTAGCATTATCCAATAAGAAACTGAAGTAAATAACTCTAAGTTCCAACTTCTAAAAAATTTCGAGACGAGCTGCATATCGCTTAAATTCACCACGCTCATAGGTGAATTTGTCGCAAATTTTTCATTGAAAGCAATTGCATTTTGGTAGTGTTTTTCGTGATTTCTTAGCATTATCCAATAAGAAAATTAAGTAAACATTTCTAAGTGCGAACTTCTAAAAAATGTTGAGGCGAGCTGCATATCGCTTAAATTCACCACGCCTTATAGGTTAATTTGTCGCAAATTTTTCATAGAAAGCAATTGCATTTTGGCAGCGTTTTTCGTGATTGTTAAGCATTATCCAATAAGAAAATTAAGGAAATAACTCTAAGTGCGAACTTCTAAAAAATGTCGAGACGAGCTGCATATCGCTTAAATTCACCACACCTCATAGTTCAATTTGTCGAAAATTTTTCATGGAATGCAATTGCATTTTGGTAGTGTTTTTCGTAATTTTCAGGCATTATCCAATAAGAAAATTGAGTAAATAACTCTATGTCCGAACTTCTAAAAAATGTCGAGGCGAGCTGCATATCGCTTAAATTCACCACACCTCATAGGTGAATTTGTCGCAAATTTTTCATGGAAAGCAATTGCATTTTGGTAATGTTTTTCGTGATTTCTTAGCATTATAGAATAAGAAAATGAAGTAAATAACTCTAAGTTCGAACTTCTAAAAAATATCGAGACGAGCTGCATATAGCTTAAATTCACCACACCTCATAGTTCAATTTGTCGAAAATTTTAATGGAATGCAATTGCATTTTGGTAGTGTTTTTCGTAATTTTTAGGCATTATCCAATAAGAAAATTAAGGAAATAACTCTAAATTCGAACTTCTAAAAAATGTCGAGACGAGCTGCATATCGCTTAAATTCACCACACCTCATATTTCAATTTGTCGAAAATATTTCATGGAAAGCGATTGCATTATGGTAGTGTTTTTCGTAATTTTTAGGCATTATCCAATAAGAAAATTAAGGAAATAACTCTATGTTCGAACTTCTAAAAAATGTCGAGGCGAGCGGCATATCGCTTAAATTCACCACACCTCATAGGTGAATTTGTCGTAAATTTTTCATGGAATGCAATTGCATTTTGGTAGTGTTTTTCATGATTTCTTAGCATTATCCAATAAGAAAATTAGGTAAATAAATCTAAGTTCGAACTTGTAAAAAATGTCGAGGCGAGCTGCATATCGCTTAAATTCACCACACCTCATAGGTGAATTTGTCGCAAATTTTTCATGGAAAGCAATTGCATTTTGGTAGTGTTTTTCTTGATTTCTTAGCATTATCCAATAAGAAACTGAAGTAAATAACTCTAAGTTCGAACTTCTAAATAATTTCGAGACGAGCCGCATATCGCTTAAATTCACCACGCCTCATAGGTGAATTTGTCGCAAATTTTTCATGGAAAGCAATTGCATTTTGGTAGTGTTTTTCGTGATTTTTAAGCATTATCCAACAAGAAAATTAAGTAAACATTTCTAAGTTCGAACTTCTAAAAAATGTCGAGGCGAGCTGCATATCGCTTAAATTCACCACACCTCATAGCTAAATTTGTCGAAAATTTTTCATGGAAAGCAATTGCATTTTGGTAGTGTTTTTCGTGATTTCTTAGCATTATCTAATAAGAAACTGAAGTAAATAACTCTTAGTTCGAACTTCTAAAAAATGTCCAGACGAGCTGCATATCGTTTAAATTCACCACGCCTCATAGGTAAATTTGTCGCAAATTTTTCATGGAAAGCAATTGCATTTTGGTAGTGTTTTTCGTGATTTTTAAGCATTATTCAACAAGAAAATTAAGTAAACATTTCTAAGTTCGAACTTCTAAAAAATGTCGAGGCGAGCTGCATATCGCTTAAATTCACCACACCTCGTAGGTAAATTTGTCGAAAATTTTTCATGGAAAGCAATTGCATTTTGGTAGTGTTTTTCGTGATTTCTTAGCATTATCCAATAAGAAACTGAAGTAAATAACTCTAAGTTCCAACTTCTAAAAAATGTCGAGACGAGCTGCATATCGCTTAAATTCACCACACCTCGAAGGTAAATTTGTCGAAAATTTTTAATGGAAAGCAATTGCATTTTGGTAGTGTTTTTCGTAATTTCTTAGCATTATCTAATAAGAAAATTGAATAAATAACTCTATGTTCGAACTTCTAAAAAATGTCGAGGCGAGCTGCATATCGCTTAAATTCACCACACCTCATAGCATATCGCTTAAATTCACCACGCCTCATAGGTCAATTTGTCGCAAATTTTTTATGGAAAGCAATTACATTTTGGTAGTGTTTTTCGTGATTTCTTAGCATTATACAATAAGAAACTGAAGTAAAAAACTCTAAGTGCGAACTTCTAAAAAATGTCGAGACGAGCTGCATATCCCTTAAATTCACCAAACCTCATAGGTAAATTTGTCGAAAATTTTTCATGGAAAGCAATTGCATTTTGGTAGTGTTTTTCGTGATTTCTTAGCATTATCCAATAAGAAAATTGAGTAAATAACTCTATGTTCGAACTTCTAAAAAATGTCGAGGCGAGCTGCATATCGCTTAAATTCAGCACACCTCATAGGTGAATTTGTCGCAAATTTTTCATGGAAAGCAATTGCATTTTGGTAATGTTTTTCGTGATTTCTTAGCATTATAGAATAAGAAAATGAAGTAAATAACTCTAAGTTCGAACTTCTAAAAAATATCGAGACGAGCTGCATATCGCTTAAATTCACCACACCTCATAGCTCAATTTGTCGAAAATTTTTCATGGAATGCAATTGCATTTTGGTAGTGTTTTTCGTAATTTTTAGGAATTATCCAATAAGAACATTAAGGAAATAACTCTAAGTTCGAACTTCTAAAAAATATCGAGACGAGCTGCATATCGCTTAAATTCACCACACCTCATATTTCAATTTGTCGAAAATTTTCCATTGAAAGCGATTGCATTATGGTAGTGTTTTTCGTAATTTTTAGGCATTATTCAATAAGAAAATTAAGTAAATAACTCTAAGATCGAACTTCTAAAAAATGTCGAGACGAGTTGCATATCGCTTGAATTTACCACACCTCATAGGTGAATTCATCGCAAATTTTTCATGGAAAGCAATTGCATTTTGGTAGTGTTTTTCATGATTTCTTAGCATTATCCAATAAAAAAATTAGGTAAATACATCTAAGTTCGAACTTGTAAAACATGTCGAGGCGAGCTGCATATCGCTTAAATTCACCACACCTCATAGGTGAATTTGTCGCAAATTTTTAATGGAAAGCAATTGCATTTTGGTAGTGTTTTTCGTGATTTCTTAGCATTATCCAATAAGAAACTGAAGTAAATAACTCTAAGTTCGAACTTCTAAAAAATTTCGAGACGAGCCGCATATCGCTTAAATTCACCACGCCTCATAGGTGAATTTGTCGCAAATTTTTCATGGAAAGCAATTGCATTTTGGTAGTGTTTTTCGTGATTTCTTAGCATTATCCAATAAGAAAATTAACTAAACATTTCAAAGTTCGAACTTCTAAAAAATGTCGAGGCGAGCTGCATATCGCCTAAATTCACCACACCTCATAGGTAAATTTGTCGAAAATTTTTCATGGAAAGCAATTGCATTTTGGTAGTGTTTTTCGTGATTTTTAAGCATTATCCAACAAGAAAATTAAGTAAACATTTCTAAGTTCGAACTTCTAAAAAATGTCGAGGCGAGCTGCATATCGCTTAAATTCACCACACCTCATAGGTAAATTTGTCGAAAATTTTTCATGGAAAGCAATTGCATTTTGGTAGTGTTTTTCGTGATTTCTTAGCATTATCCAATAAGAAAGTGAAGTAAATAACTCTTAGTTCGAACTTCTAAAAAATGTCCAGACGAGCTGCATATCGCTTAAATTCACCACGCCTCATAGGTAAATTTGTCAAAAATTTTTCATGGAAAGCAATTGCATTTTGGTAGTGTTTTTCGTGATTTCTTAGCATTATCCAATAAGAAACTGAAGTAAATAACTCTTAGTTTGAACTTCTAAAAAATGTCCAGACGAGCTGCATATCGCTTAAATTCACCACGCCTCATAGGTAAATTTGTCAAAAATTTTTCATGGAAAGCAATTGCATTTTGGTAGTGTTTTTCGTGATTTCTTAGCATTATCCAATAAGAAACTGAAGTAAATAACTCTTAGTTTGAACTTCTAAAAAATGTCCAGACGAGCTGCATATCGCTTAAATTCACCACGCCTCATAGGTGAATTTGTCGCAAAATTTTCATGGAAAGCAATTGCATTTTGGTAGTGTTTTTCGTGATTTTTAAGCATTATCCAACAAGAAAATTAAGTAAACATTTCTAAGTTCGAACTTCTACAAAATGTCGAGGCGAGCTGCATATCGCTTAAATTCACCACACCTCATAGGTAAATTTGTCGAAAATTTTTCATGGAAAGGTATTGCATTTTGGTAGTGTTTTTCGTGATTTCTTAGCATTATCCAATAAGAAACTGAAGTAATTAACTCTTAGTTTGAACTTCTAAAAAATGTCCAGACGAGCTGCATATCGCTTAAATTCACCACGCCTCATAGGTGAATTTGTCGCAAAATTTTCATGGAAAGCAATTGCATTTTGGTAGTGTTTTTCGTGATTTTTAAGCATTATCCAACAAGAAAATTAAGTAAACATTTCTAAGTTCGAACTTCTAAAAAATGTCGAGGTGAGCTGCATATCGCTTAAATACACCACACCTCATAGGTAAATTTGTCGAAAATTTTTCATGGAAAGCAATTGCATTTTGGTAGTGTTTTTCGTGATTTCTTAGCAGTATTCAATAAGAAACTGAAGTAAATAACTCTAAGTTCGAACTTCTAAAAAATGTCGAGACGAGCTGCATATCGCTTAAATTCACCACACCTCATAGGTAAATTTGTCGAAAATTTTTCATGGAAAGCAATTGCATTTTGGTAGTGTTTTTCGTGATTTCTTAGCATTATCCAATAAGAAACTGAACTAAATAACTCTAAGTTCGAACTTCTAAAAAATGTCGAGACGAGCTGCATATGGCTTAAATTCACCACACCTCATAGGTAAATTTGTCGAAAATTTTTAATGGAAAGCAATTGCATTTTGGTAGTGTTTTTCGTGATTTCTTAGCATTATCCAATAAGAAACTGAAGTAAATAACTCTAAGTTCGAACTTCTAAAAAATGTCGAGACGAGCTGCATATCGCTTAAATTTACCACACCTCATAGGTAAATTTGTCGCAAATTTTTCATGGAAAGCAATTGCATTTTGGTAGTGTTTTTCGTGATTTCTTAGCATTATCCAATAAGAAAATTAAGTAAATAACTCTAAGATCGAACTTCTAAAAAATGTCGAGGCGAGCTGCATATCGCTTAAAATCACACTCCTGTGAAGTTGGCATCCTGCGAATTGGCATGTTAAGTGAGTTAACAGAGCTCTGTTAATAACAGCGGCGAATATGTTAACAACAGAGGTTTAACAGAGAAAATTAACAGAAAACTTTATTTAACAGACACTTAACAGAAATATAGTCTTGAGTTACCAGAAACAAGCAATAGAGGGCTCTTACTTAACAGAAACTATTGAACGATTTTATTTAATTGTACAACCAATCACTGTAATAACATGCAGTCAACATTTTTATAGTTTCTCGTTATTTTTTAAATATATCTAGAAATATGTAAATATAATTTACAAACAAAATATGAATAAAATAATAAAATAATATTATTAAAAGTTTAATAATAATATTAAACTAATAATTAATAAAATCAAAATTATGGTGATGATAATGGTGATTACAATAGTTATGATAATAATGAGGATGGTGAAAATCATTATGAAAATTATGATAATGATGATAATAATAAGATGATAATGAAAATGATGCCGATGATGATGATGATGGTAATATTATGTTAATGATGATGATAATGATAATAATGATTGTGGCTATTATGATAATGATTAATGATGATTATGAAAATAATTATGATGAAAATGATGATGATAATTATAATGATAATGATGCTGATGATGATGATAATAATAATAAAAAATTTTGATGATGATGATGAATAAAATTATGATGAAGATGATGATCATAATGATGATAATGAAAATGAGAGAAATTATTGATTCTGTCTTTGCCAGGAATTTAGGTACATATGTAGTTTGTAGCTTGGATAAAATGATTACGCCTACCAAAGGAATGAGAAGTTCTTTTTTAAACGCGGGGTTCCACGTTAATTTTTTCTTAATTCGATGGTGACTTTTCAGTATAATTTATATCGATGATATTTTCTTACTTTTAAATTTTTTATGTAATAAAAATAAATTGTTTTTGTTTTATAAATATGTAATATGGATTTCATTATTACCTTTTTGCATTGTACGGTTTTTGGGGGAAACTATTTAGACTAGTTCATCTGCCACAATTTTTTAAAGTAGTGAAAACAAGTCGCATGTATTTTTTTTTATAATTTCTTGCGCGGTTTTGCAAAGAATGTATCTACTGTGTAAAAAAGAGTGGGGTGTATATTATTTTGAAAAGATCATTATAAATTGTATTTTACGCACGCGTCTTATAAAATAGCAATAAAACCCAAAAACGCATTAGAGCAGTTGTAGATTTACCAAAAATGTGGCCACAGTTTCTTCTCTATTTACATGTATTCCAAGCCTTCTTACGAATCAATAGAGACCACTTTTGTCAATTTCCTATCCCTACGATTTCTGCAATATGCACAGGATGCTGAAGCCAATCTGTTAACAGTGGTCACAGTTTCTGCTCTATAAAAACTACAAATATAATTTATGCGTATTGCCACCTATTTACGTGTCTTCCAGGTATTCTTACGAATCAATAGAGACCACTTTTGTCAATTTCCTATCCCTACGATTTCTGCAATATGCACAGGATGCTGAAGCCAATCTGTTAACAGAGGTCACAGTTTCTCCTCTATAAAAACTACAAATATAATTTATGCGTGTTGCCACCTATTTACATGTCTTCCAGGCATTCTTACGAATCAATAAAAACCACTTTTGTCAATTTCCTTTCCCTGTGATTTCTGCAATATCGCCAACAGATTGCAAAAATATACATAGGACGCTGAAGCCAATCTGTTAACAGAGGTCACAGCTTCTCAGGGAAATCAGAGAAATCACAGGGAACGGAAATTGACAAAAGTGGTTTCTATTTATTCGTAAGAATGCCTGGAAGACATGTAAATAGGTGGCAACACGCATAAATTATATTTGTAGTTTTTATAGAGCAGAAACTGTGACCACTGTTAACAGATTGGCTTCAGCATCCTGTGCATATTGCAGAAATCGTAGGGATAGGAAATTGACAAAAGTGGTCTCTATTGATTCGTAAGAATACCTGGAAGACAAGTAAATAGGTGGCAACACGCATAAATTATATTTGTAGTTTTTATAGAGGAAAAACTGTGACCTCTGTAAACAGATTGGCTTCAGCATCCTGTGTATATTGCAGAAATCGTAGGGATAGGAAATTGACAAAAGTGGTCTCTATTGATTCGTAAAAATACCTGGAAGACACGTAAATAGGTGGCAATACGCATAAATTATATTTGTAGTTTTTATAGAGCAGAAACTGTGACCACTGTTAACAGATTGGCTTCAGCATCCTGTGCATATTGCAGAAATCGTAGGGATAGGAAATTGACAAAAGTGGTCTCTATTGATTCGTAAGAATGCCTGGAAGACACGTAAATAGGTGGCAACACGCATAAATTATATTTGTAGTTTTTATAGAGGAAAAACTGTGACCTCTGTTAACAGATTGGCTTCAGCATCCTGTGCATATTGCAGAAATCGTAGGGATAGGAAATTGACAAAAGTGGTCTCTATTGATTCGTAAGAATACCTGGAAGATACGTAAATAGGTGGCAATACGCATAAATTATATTTGTAGTTTTTATAGAGCAGAAACTGTGACCACTGTTAACAGATTGGCTTCAGCATCCTGTGCATATTGCAGAAATCTTAGGGATAGGAAATTGACAAAAGTGGTCTCTATTGATTCGTAGGAATGCCTGGAAGACATGTAAATAGGTGGCAACACGCATAAATTATATTTGTAGTTTTTATAGAGCAGAAACTGTGACCACTGTTAACAGATTGGCTTCAGCATCCTGTGCATATTGCAGAAATCGTAGGGATAGGAAATTGACAAATGTGGTCTCTATTGATTCGTAAGAATACCTGGAAGACACGTAAATAGGTGGCAACACGCATAAATTATATTTGTAGTTTTTATAGAGGAAAAACTGTGACCTCTGTTAACAGATGGGCTTCAGCATCCTGTGTATATTGCAGAAATCGTAGAGATAGGAAATTGACAAAAGTGGTCTCTATTGATTCGTAAGAATACCTGGAAGACAAGTAAATAGGTGGCAACACGCATAAATTATATTTGTAGTTTTTATAGAGGAAAAACTGTGACCTCTGTAAACAGATTGGCTTCAGCATCCTGTGCATATTGCAGAAATCGTAGGGATAGGAAATTGACAAAAGTGGTCTCTATTGATTCGTAAGAATACCTGGAAGACACGTAAATAGGTGGCAATACGCATAAATTATATTTGTAGTTTTTATAGAGCAGAAACTGTGACCACTGTTAACAGATTGGCTTCAGCATCCTGTGCATATTGCAGAAATCGTAGGGATAGGAAATTGACAAATGTGGTCTCTATTGATTCGTAAGAATACCTGGAAGACACGTAAATAGGTGGCAACACGCATAAATTATATTTGTAGTTTTTATAGAGGAAAAACTGTGACCTCTGTAAACAGATTGGCTTCAGCATCCTGTGCATATTGCAGAAATCGTAGGGATAGGAAATTGACAAAAGTGGTCTCTATTGATTCGTAAGAACACCTGGAAGACAAGTAAATAGGTGGCAACACGCATAAATTATATTTGTAGTTTTTATAGAGGAAAAACTGTGACCTCTGTTAACAGATTGGCTTCAGCATCCTGTGCATATTGCAGAAATCGTAGGGATAGGAAATTGACAAAAGTGGTCTCTATTGATTCGTAAGAATATCTGGAAGACACGTAAATAGGTGGCAACACGCATAAATTATATTTGTAGTTTTTATAGAGGAAAAACTGTGACCTCTGTTAACAGATTGGCTTCAGCATCCTGTGCATATTGCAGAAATCGTAGGGATAGGAAATTGGCAAAAGTGGTCTCTATTGATTCGTAAGAATACCTGGAAGACAAGTAAATAGGTGGCAACACGCATAAATCATATTTGTAGTTTTTATAGAGGAAAAACTGTGACCTCTGTTAACAGATTGGCTTCAGCATCCTGTGTATATTGCAGAAATCGTAGCGATAGGAAATTGACAAAAGTGGTTTCTATTGATTCGTAAGAATGCCTGGAAGACACGTAAATAGGTGGCAACACGCATAAATTATATTTGTAGTTTTTATAGAGCAGAAACTGTGACCACTGTTAACAGATTGGCTTCAGCATCCTGTGCATATTGCAGAAATCGTAGGGATAGGAAATTGACAAAAGTGGTCTCTATTGATTCGTAGGAATGCCTGGAAGACATGTAAATTGGTGGCAACACGCATAAATTATATTTGTAGTTTTTATAGAGCAGAAACTGTGACCACTGTTAACAGATTGGCTTCAGCATCCTGTGCATATTGCAGAAATCGTAGGGATAGGAAATTGACAAAAGTGGTCTCTATTGATTCGTAAGAATACCTGGAAGACATGTAAATAGGTGGCAACACGCATAAATTATATTTGTAGTTTTTATAGAGCAGAAACTGTGACCACTGTTAACAGATTGGCTTCAGCATCCTGTGCATATTGCAGAAATCTTAGGGATAGGAAATTGACAAAAGTGGTCTCTATTGATTCGTAGGAATGCCTGAAAGACATTTAGCGTGGTGGCATCACGCTTAAATTATATTTGTAGTTTGTACTGAGAACAAACTATGACCATATAGTATATATATTCGGTATATACATTTCTTATATAGTATATATTCGATATATAATTAGTTAACTTTAATAACAAATGAGTTAACGTAGTAAAGTCGACGACCAAAAACTCTGAAAATTCAGATCCTATAGAGAGTTTTATAGGAAAAGAGTTTATTTTTTCTAAGTTCTCAACCAGAAAAAGAAACTTGACCAGTAGCGATGTGAATGTTCTATTCTGTCTTTATAATGAAAGCTGATATGCCTCATAGATGGCACTATTAGGTCTTTAGTGCAGACAAACATATTATTTGTGAGTGGTTTGAGGCTTAGCCAAGAAAATTAAAATTAGTTTGAGGCTTAGCCAAGAATCCATTGTGCGAATTCCTGCTCATTGTTTGCGTCTGTTCTACTAATATATTACTCGTATATAGCTAATGGTTATTTTGTATACCTCCTATTTTGTATACCTGAGGGAACTTATTAGAGTTGTAGATTTATTTATGAATGTAAAACTTCAATTAATTTAAATTAGGGAAACTGATTTATATATTTCAAATATTTATGGGATTGTAAAATTCATTAGTATAAAATCCTTTTATACAATACCCCAAAACATTAAATTTTTAAATTAAATAAATTTTTTTAAACTAAATTAAATTTAATTTAAACTAAATTAAATTTATAAATTTTTGTAATTAAAATTATATAATTTTATTCGCGTTATGGAAAATATGCTAATTTGAGATCTGGTCAGTCTGGTGCAAACTTTTACTATTTCGGTGCTGATAAGCACGTGTTACTTATCAAACGAGCGAGTACCTACTCGATCTGTGCTTGTAACGAATTTCCTCCATTGTTTGTGTCGTTTGTTCTGACACATAAGCTACAATTTATGTAGAGCAACTCAATTTATGCTACTAGTATGTACTAGTGCAACAGCGTGTAAAGCCAGCGACATCTGTCGTCGAAATATTTCATACAACACTATTGAAACCGAAGTAGTAAAAAGTCAGGTATGTTTTTAAAGATGTTTTACCATATTTTATGTTTTTAAAGATAAAATTTTACAAATAAAAAATATGTATTATTAAAAAAATATACAGTTGACAGATATAAATATGACATGTGAGACATGTGTTGGATTTTTTTATTAAGAGTGAAGTTAGTTATTTCCTGTTAAGGTGTAAAATGTTATTATATTTTTATAATATTTCAAAAATATATTGCAAAATTTATTGCAATATTATTGCAAAATTTATTGCTTTTGTATTGCAAATTGAAAATAATTTTACTATTAGAAAATTTAAAACCTATTAAAGCTTACATAGAAAACTAAATTTTATAAGCCTTTACAATTTTATAGCTGGAAACTCCCACCTTTTGTAATTATAATATCTTTTTAAATAACTTTCATTCACTCACAAACCCTTGACTAAAAACTGTGTGTAAGAGTAACATTTTGGGTGTAAAATTTTTGGTTGTAAAAATGGATGGATATTGGGGTTTATATTTTAATTTATTATTCAAAAGGCTCTTCCATAGGTCTCCAGTTTAATATTTCTTGATAAAAGTTTCTGTTATTCTAATATTTTGCCTCGATGTTGCCCCGATTTTTATTTTTCTTAAAACTTAATGAATCTATATTATTGCAATCCTAAGAGGATTTTTTGTGAGTGTGCAAAAGTAAAAATTAACTTGCAGTTATTGCAAAAACAATATAAGTCATATTTTTCGATTTGGACTCAAAGTACTGTTAGTACGTACATCTAAAACAAGTACATATAAAGTCTAAAAAAAAAATTTCAAAAAATATATGAGTCAATATACATATATGTATATTCTTTTTGCAATGACCGATTCAATTGTTTTCTTAAACTTCTAATAATAATAATAGGTAATGAGTTAATGAATTTTAATAAAATTTTATGAAGCGTATAGATCTCACAATTTTACCCTTTCATCACCCGAAAGGATGAGGGTATATTCACTTTGTTCTTCCGTTTGTAACGCATTATAGGAGGCGTGGCAGGTATAGAAAAGTATATATATTCTGGCTCAGAATCACCTCCTGATTCGATTTAGCCATGTCCGTCCGTCTGTCTGTCTGTCTGTCTGTCTGTCTGTCTGTCTGTCTGTCCGTCTGTGGAAATCACGATTACGGGAGAACGAATAGAGGTATCGGCATGAAATTTGGCACGAATATTCTTTGTTATCCTACGCTGTTTGGCATTGAAAATGGAAAAATCGGACCAGTGCCACGCCTACTTTTTATAGAAAATATGCACTCATCCGTGCTTTTAGCTCAATTTCTTGACTTGTAGACCGAATTTTCAGCTAAAATTTTATTTCCGAGTCCACCATCTCAGACCAAAATATATTCTAAAAAATGGGCGTGACACGCCCACTTATATACTATGCCATATAATGAGGTGTTTGGTAGGAAAAGCGGTGTTGTAGATGAGTTAACAGATCAAAATGTGCTCCCTGTAAATTAAGAAAAAGTAGGTGTCACCCGCCCACTTTTTATCACTTCGACAGATGCGGGTGTAGGGTATATGAGCTTCGGCCAGGCCGAAGATACGGCTCTTACTTGTTTTTATTTTAATGCGGTCGTCGCTCCCATCTATAAACATCTCTGATTTTTTACTAGTTAGGTATGAGATAGGCTTATGTACGAGTATATTAAATGAAATCGCTATGAATCGTCATATTCACTATACTCCTCGTTATTTGCTGAATCGTAAAATAACTAATAGAGGGCGCTGAGGAACGCATGGTCTATAAAGTGGACGTCAGACAGAACGCGATTTACGCGCCGCGAAATTTACGCCCGGTTGTATTACACAGAAATCCCATAAGCACGTCAGACAGAGAAAAAACGTTGTTTACCTTCGCCGCGTATAGATTTCCGCGACGCGGTGCGTTGTGAAAATTTACAAAATGTCCTAGTTGTGTTAGTGTTTTGTGAGTGAATGAGTATAGTTCTACAATTTTCGGAGATGCCAGAGAGTTGAGATTATAAGTTATTGTAAGACAATTGAAACTCTAAAGGAAAAATTTGTAAAAAATTGCTATCTATATATACACGCGGTTGATTTGTTTACCTTAGTAGCGATTCGCGCTCTATTTGACCACCAATTGGCAGCGCGATAATTACGCCCCGTATCGCGCAGCGTATATCGCGTTCTGTCTGACGTCGGCTTAAAGGGTCAGTTTCATAGACTCCGTTTGCGTGCGTATCCGTCAGAAATCTCTTACTACTTACGGATAGCGACGGAACAAAAATTTTACAAGTTTCATAGAATCCGTTCAAGAGCTGCGCAAACACAGGGAAACAACTGTTCTCATAATTCTATAGGAATTTTATTTCATATTTAAAGCTAAAATCCTTTGTAGTTATCTGCTTAAATAGAACACTAAAGTTATTTATAATGGGTTTGAGACATTTAACTCATAAACTAGCCTTTTAGAGCGAAATTACTAAGATTTGTAAGCCGAAAATTTTTCACCTCAAAAAATTACGTTTCTGTTTCATCCCTGATAATTCGCAGTTTTCATTCGTTCTCAAGACAACGATTGTAATAGAATAAACGGATCGACGGATGAAAAAGTAGAAAATTTTTCACTTTCTATCCGTTTACGCATGTGAACGCACGGTGCCTATGAAACTCATCCCATATGTTTACATATATTTCAACTTTTCTTGCGTCAGATTTCTGACGGATACGCACGCAAACGGAGTCTATGAAACTGAGCCTTTAAGGCCTTTAAGCCTTTAAAGTCCGTTTGCGTACGTATCTGTCCGCCTTAAAGGCTCAGTTTCATAGACTCCGTTTGCGTGCGTATGCGCCAGAAATCTCACGCAAGAAAAGTTTAAATACATATATGTAAACATATGGGATGAGTTTCATAGGCTCCATTCGTTTACATGCGGAAACTTATAGAAGTAGAAAATTTTTCAATGTTTTCATTCGTCGATCCGTTCATTCTATTACAATCGTTGAGAAATAATGCCAACTGCGAATTATCAGGGATGAAACAGAAACGTAATTTTTTTTATGTGAAAAATTTTCGGATTACAAATCTTAGTAATATCGCTCTAAAAGGCTAGTTTATGAGTTAAATGTCTCAAACCCTTTAACTTTACTATTCTTTAGTGTTCTAAAAACTTTAGTGTTCTATTTAAGCACATAGCTATGAAGGATTTTAGCTTTAAATATGAAATAAAATTCCTATAGAATTATGAGAACAGTTGTATCCCTGTGTTTGCGCAGCTCTTGAACGGATTTTATGAAACTTGAAAATTTTCTGTTCCGTCGCTATCCGTAGGACTGATCTATTGCGGATCTGCATTCTGAGTATAATTACACTGAGTATTTATTTTTACAGAGCCCTTAATAAACAATTACATAAAATTTTTTTGATATCTTCGAACTTCTCTCCGAATATTAAGTTTTTTCTTTGCACCTTCTACTTGTAGCAAACAAAAATTGACAGAAACTATTCTGACTAATCAGAGCTGGGGAAAATCAATTCTATTCTAATTCCAAGTGAATTCCTCAGGAATTAGGATTTTGGAGTAAAGTCCCACTTGAGCAAAAGATAAAAACCCCTGTGTGACCACTTTGGAGGGCTGGCACCCACCCCTCACCATTTTAAAAATCTGTTTCGCGATGCTTCCTATCGATTGGTGAAAAAAAAAATTGTGGGTAAAAAAACCACCGTGTAACCACTTTGGGGGTAAAGTAATTTTTTATCAAAATCTTTTACTTCGGTCGGAAAGAATATCGGGTTGGGGTACGTGCTTTCTCATATCCATAAAACAACGAGTAAATAAAAAATCGTATACTCGTTGATAAACGTCAGTGACTTTTCGCCGTAAATTAATAAGAACAGAGAGTTAAGAGAGCTCTGTTAGTTGAATTCGCAGGATGCTGAGTTTCTGAATTCGCAGGATGCTAACTTCACACCGGTAAAATTAAGTAAACATTTCTAAGTTCGAACTTCTAAAAAATGTCGAGGCGAGCTGCATATCGCTTAAATTCACCACGCTTCATAGGTCAATTTGTCGCTTAAATTCACCACATCTCATAGGTAAATTTGTCGAAAATTTTTAATGGAAAGCAATTGCATTTTGGTAGTGTTTTTCGTGATTTCTTAGCATTATCCAATAAGAAAATTAAGTAAACATTTCTAAGTTCGAACTTCTAAAAAATGTCAAGGCGAGCTGCATATCGCTTAAAATCACCACGCCTCATAGATGAATTTGTCGCAAATTTTTCATGGAAAGCAATTGCATTTTGGTAGTGTTTTTCGTAATGTTTAGGCATTATTCAATAAGAAAATTAAGTAAATAACTCTAAGATCGAACTTCTAAAAAATGTCGAGACGAGCTGCATATCGCTTGAATTCACCACACCTCATAGGTGAATTTATCGCAAATTTTTCATGGAAACCAATTGCATTTTGGTAGTGTTTTTCGTGATTTCTTAGCATTATCCAATAAGAAAATTGAGTAAACATTTCTAAGTTCGAACTTCTAAAAAATGTCGAGACGAGCTGCATATCGCTTAAATTCACCACACCTCATAGGTAAATTTGTCGAAAATTTTTCATGGAAAGCAATTGCAGCTTGGTAGTGTTTTTCGTGATTTCTTAGCATTATGCAATAAGAAACTGAAGTAAATAACTCTTAGTTCGAACTTCTAAAAAATGTCGAGACGAGCTGCATATCGCTTAAATTCATCACGCCTCATAGGTGAATTTGTCGCAAATTTTTCATGGAAAGCAATTGCATTTTGGTAGTGTTTTTCGTGATTTTTAAGCATTATCCAACAAAAAAATTAAGTAAACATTTCTAAGTTCGAACTTCTATAAAATGTCGAGACGAGCTGCATATCGCTTAAATTCACCACACCTCATAGGTGAATTTGTCGCCAATTTTTCATGGAAAGCAATTACATTTTGGTAGTGTTTTCCGTGATTTTTAAGCATTATCCAACAAAAAAATTAAGTAAACATTTCTAAGTTCGAACTTCTATAAAATGTCGAGACGAGCTGCATATCGCCTAAATTCACCACACCTCATAGGTGAATTTGTCGCCAATTTTTCATGGAAAGCAATTACATTTTGGTAGTGTTTTTCGTGATTTCTTAGCATTATCCAATAAGAAAATGAAGTAAGTAATTCTAAGTTCGAACTTCTAAAAAATGTCGAGACGAGCTGCATATCGCTTAAAATCACCACGCCTCATAGATGAATTTGTCGCAAATTTTTCATGGAAAGCAATTGCATTTTGGTAGTGTTTTTCGTAATTTTTAGGCATTATTCAATAAGAAAATTAAGCAAAATAACTCTAAGATCGAACTTCTAAAAAATGTCGAGACGAGCTGCATATCGCTTAAATTCACCACACCTCATAGGTGAATTTGTCGTAAATTTTTCATGAAATGCAATTGCATTTTGGTAGTGTTTTTCGTGATTTCTTAGCATTATCCAATAAGAGAATTAGGTAAATAAATCTAAGTTCGAATTTGTAAAAAATGTCGAGGCGAGCTGCATATCGCTTAAATTCACCACACCTCATAGGTGAATTTGTCGCAAATTTTTCATGGAATGCAATTGCATTTGGGTAGTGTTTTTCGTGATTTCTTAGCATTATCCAATAAGAAAATTAGGTAAATAAATCTAAGTTCGAATTTGTAAAAAATGTCGAGGCGAGCTGCATATCGCTTAAATTCACCACACCTCATAGGTGAATTTGTCGTAAATTTTTCATGGAATGCAATTGCATTTTGGTAGTGTTTTTCGTGATTTCTTAGCATTATCCAATAAGAAAATTAGGTAAATAAATCTAAGTTCGAATTTGTAAAAAATGTCGAGGCGAGCTGCATATCGCTTAAATTCACCACACCTCATAGGTGAATTTGTCGCAAATTTTTCATGGAAAGCAATTGCATTTTGGTAGTGTTTTTCGTGATTTCTTAGCATTATCCAATAAGAAACTGAAGTAAATAACTCTAAGTTCGAACTTCTAAAAAATTTCGAGACGAGCTGCATATCGCTTAAATTCACCACGCCTCATAGGTGATTTGTCGCAAATTTTTCATGGAAAGCAATTGCATTTTGGTAGTGTTTTTCGTGATTTCTTAGCATTATCCAATAAGAAACTGAAGTAAATAACTCTTAGTTCGAACTTCTAAAAAATGTCGAGACGAGCTGCATATCGCTTAAATTCACCACGCCTCAAAGGTGAATTTGTCGCAAATTTTTCATGGAAAGCAATTGCATTTTGGTAGTGTTTTTCGTGATTTTTAAGCATTATCCAACAAGAAAATTAAGTAAACATTTCTAAGTTCGAACTTCTAAAAAATGTCGAGGCGAGCTGCATATCGCTTAAATTCACCACACCTCATAGGTGAATTTGTCGTAAATTTTTCATGGAAAGCAATTGCATTTTGGTAGTGTTTTTCGTGATTTCTTAGCATTATCCAATAAGAAAATTAAGTTCGAACTAAGTTAAGTTAAGTTTTAAGTTCGAACTTCTAAAAAATGTCGAGGCGAGCTGCATATCGTTTAAATTCACCACGCTTCATAGGTCAATTTGTCGCAAATTTTTCATGGAAAGCAATTGCATTTTGGTAGTGTTTTTCTTGATTTTTAAGCATTATACAACAAGAAATATCGCCTCGAAAATAATATATTTAAGCTGCATATCGCTTAAATTCACCACACCTCATAGGTAAATTTGTCGAAAATTTTTCATGGAAAGCAATTGCATTTTGGTAGTGTTTTTCGTGATTTCTTAGTATTATCCAATAAGAAAATTAAGTAAACATTTCTAAGTTCGAACTTCTAAAAAATGTCGAGGCGAGCTGCATATCGCTTAAATTCACCACACCTCATAGGTGAATTTGTCGTAAATTTTTCATGGAATGCAATTGCATTTTGGTAGTGTTTTTCGTGATTTCTTAGCATTATCCAATAAGAAAATTAGGTAAATAAATCTAAGTTCGAATTTGTAAAAAATGTCGAGGCGAGCTGCATATCGCTTAAATTCACCACACCTTATAGGTGAATTTGTCGCAAATTTTTAATGGAAAGCAATTGCATTTTGGTAGTGTTTTTCGTGATTTTTAAGCATTATCCAACAAGAAAATTAAGTAAACATTTCTAAGTTCGAACTTCTAAAAAATGTCGAGGCAAGCTGCATATCGCTTAAATTCACCACACCTCATAGGTAAATTTGTCGAAAATTTTTCATGGAAAGCAATTGCCTTTTGGTAGTGTTTTTCGTGATTTCTTAGCATTATCCAATAAGAAACTGAAGTAAATAACTCTAAGTTCGAACTTCTAAAAAATGTCGAGACGAGCTGCATATCGCTTAAATTCACCACACCTCATAGGTAAATTTGTCGAAAATTTTTCATGGAAAGCAATTGCAGTTTGGTAGTGTTTTTCGTGATTTCTTAGCATTATCCAATAAGAAACTGAAGTAAATAACTCTTAGTTCGAACTTCTAAAAAATGTCGAGACGAACTGCATATCGCTTAAATTCACCACGCCTCATAGGTGAATTTGTCGCAAATTTTTCATGGAAAGCAATTGCATTTTGGTAGTGTTTTTCGTGATTTTTAAGCATTATCCAACAAGAAAATTAAGTAAACATTTCTAAGTTCGAACTTCTAAAAAATGTCGAGGCAAGCTGCATATCGCTTAAATTCACCACACCTCATAGGTAAATTTGTCTAAAATTTTTCATGGAAAGCAATTGCATTTTGGTAGTGTTTTTCGTGATTTCTTAGCATTATCCAATAAGAAAATTAAGTAAACATTTCTAAGTTCGAACTTCTAAAAAATGTCGAGGCGAGCTGCGTATCGCTTAAATTCACCACGCTTCATAGGTCAATTTGTCGCAAATTTTTCATGGAAAGCAATTGCATTTTGGTAGTGTTTTTCGTGATTTCTTATCATTATACAATAAGAAACTGAAGTAAAAAACTCTAAGTTCGAACTTCTAAAAAATGTCGAGACGAGCTGCATATCCCTTATATTCACCAAACCTCATAGGTAAATTTGTCGAAAATTTTTCATGGAAAGCAATTGCATTTTGGTAGTGTTTTTCGTGATTTCTTAGCATTATCCAATAAGAAACTGAAGTAAATATCTCTAAGTTCGGACTTCTAAAAAATGTCGAGACGAGCTGCATATCGCTTAAGTTCACCACGCCTCATAGCTGAATTTGTCGCAAATTTTTCATGGAAAGCAATTGCATTTTGGTAGTGTTTTTCTTGATTTTTAAGCATTATCCAATAAGAAACTGAAGTAAATAACTCTTAGTTCGAACTTCTAAAAAATGTCGAGACGAGCTGCATATCGCTTAAATTCACCACGCCTCATAGGTGAATTTGTCGCAAATTTTTCATGGAAAGCAATTGCATTTTGGTAGTGTTTTTCGTGATTTTTAAGCATTATCCAACAAGAAAATTAAGTAAACATTTCTAAGTTCGAACTTCTAAAAAGTGTCGAGGCAAGCTGCATATCGCTTAAATACACCACACCTCATAGGTAAATTTGTCGAAAATTTTTCATGGAAAGCAATTGCATTTTGGTAGTGTTTTTCGTGATTTCTTAGCATTATCCAATAAGAAAATTAAGTAAACATTTCTAAGTTCGAACTTCTAAAAAATGTCGAGGCGAGCTGCATATCGCTTAAATTCACCACGCTTCATAGGTCAATTTGTCGCAAATTTTTCATGGAAAGCAATTGCATTTTGGTAGTGTTTTTCGTGATTTCTTATCATTATACAATAAGAAACTGAAGTAAAAAACTCTAAGTTCGAACTTCTAAAAAATGTCGAGACGAGCTGCATATCCCTTATATTCACCAAACCTCATAGGTAAATTTGTCGAAAATTTTTCATGGAAAGCAATTGCATTTTGGTAGTGTTTTTCGTGATTTCTTATCATTATACAATAAGAAACTGAAGTAAATATCTCTAAGTTCGGACTTCTAAAAAATGTCGAGACGAGCTGCATATCGCTTAAATTCACCACGCCTCATAGGTGATTTGTCGCAAATTTTTCATGGAAAGCAATTGCATTTTGGTAGTGTTTTTCGTGATTTCTTATCATTATACAATAAGAAACTGAAGTAAACATCTCTAAGTTCGGACTTCTAAAAAATGTCGAGACGAGCTGCATATCGCTTAAATTCACCACGCCTCATAGGTGAATTTGTCGCAAATTTTTCATGGAAAGCAATTGCATTTTGGTAGTGTTTTTCGTGATTTTTAAGCATTATCCAATAAGAAAATTAAGTAAACATTTCTAAGTTCGAACTTCTAAAAAATGTCGAGGCGAGCTGCATATCGCTTAAATTCACCACACCTCATAGGTCAATTTGTCGCAAATTTTTCATGGAAAGCAATTGCATTTTGGTAGTGTTTTTCGTGATTTCTTAGCATTATCCAATAAGAAAATTAAGTAAACATTTCTAAGTTCGAACTTCTAAAAAATGTCGAGGCGAGCTGCATATCGCTTAAATTCACCACACCTCATAGGTCAATTTGTCGCAAATTTTTCATGGAAAGCAATTGCATTTTGGTAGTGTTTTTCGTGATTTCTTATCATTATACAATAAGAAACTGAAGTAAAAAACTCTAAGTTGGAATTTGTAAAAAATGTCGAGGCGAGCTGCATATCGCTTAAATTCACTACACCTCATAGGTGAATTTGTCGCAAATTTTTAATGGAAAGCAATTGCATTTTGGTAGTGTTTTTCGTGATTTCTTAGCATTATCCAATAAGAAACTGAAGTAAATAACTCTAAGTTCGAACTTCTAAAAAATTTCGAGACGAGCTGCATATCGCTTAAATTCACCACGCCTCATAGGTGATTTGTCGCAAATTTTTCATGGAAAGCAATTGCATTTTGGTAGTGTTTTTCGTGATTTCTTAGCATTATCCAATAAGAAACTGAAGTAAATAACTCTTAGTTCGAAGTTCTAAAAAATGTCGAGACGAGCTGCATATCGCTTAAATTCACCACGCCTCATAGGTGAATTTGTCGCAAATTTTTCATGGAAAGCAATTGCATTTTGGTAGTGTTTTTCGTGATTTTTAAGCATTATCCAACAAGAAAATTAAGTAAACATTTCTAAGTTCGAACTTCTAAAAAGTGTCGAGGCAAGCTGCATATCGCTTAAATACACCACACCTCATAGGTAAATTTGTCGAAAATTTTTCATGGAAAGCAATTGCATTTTGGTAGTGTTTTTCGTGATTTCTTAGCATTATCCAATAAGAAAATTAAGTAAACTTTTCTAAGTTCGAACTTCTAAAAAATGTCGAGGCGAGCTGCATATCGCTTAAATTCACCACGCTTCATAGGTCAATTTGTCGCAAATTTTTCATGGAAAGCAATTGCATTTTGGTAGTGTTTTTCGTGATTTCTTATCATTATACAATAAGAAACTGAAGTAAAAAACTCTAAGTTCGAACTTCTAAAAAATGTCGAGGCGAGCTGCATATCGCTTAAATTCACCACACCTCATAGGTCAATTTGTCGCAAATTTTTCATGGAAAGCAATTGCATTTTGGTAGTGTTTTTCGTGATTTCTTATCATTATACAATAAGAAACTGAAGTAAAAAACTCTAAGTTCGAATTTGTAAAAAATGTCGAGGCGAGCTGCATATCGCTTAAATTCACTACACCTCGTAGGTGAATTTGTCGCAAATTTTTAATGGAAAGCAATTGCATTTTGGTAGTGTTTTTCGTGATTTCTTAGCATTATCCAATAAGAAACTGAAGTAAATAACTCTAAGTTCGAACTTCTAAAAAATTTCGAGACGAGCTGCATATCGCTTAAATTCACCACGCCTCATAGGTGATTTGTCGCAAATTTTTCATGGAAAGCAATTGCATTTTGGTAGTGTTTTTCGTGATTTCTTAGCATTATCCAATAAGAAACTGAAGTAAATAACTCTTAGTTCGAACTTCTAAAAAATGTCGAGACGAGCTGCATATCGCTTAAATTCACCACGCCTCATAGGTGAATTTGTCGCAAATTTTTCATGGAAAGCAATTGCATTTTGGTAGTGTTTTTCGTGATTTTTAAGCATTATCCAACAAGAAAATTAAGTAAACATTTCTAAGTTCGAACTTCTAAAAAGTGTCGAGGCAAGCTGCATATCGCTTAAATACACCACACCTCATAGGTAAATTTGTCGAAAATTTTTCATGGAAAGCAATTGCATTTTGGTAGTGTTTTTCGTGATTTCTTAGCATTATCCAATAAGAAACTGAAGTAAATATCTCTAAGTTCGGACTTCTAAAAAATGTCGAGACGAGCTGCATATCGCTTAAATTCACCACGCCTCATAGCTGAATTTGTCGCAAATTTTTCATGGAAAGCAATTGCATTTTGGTAGTGTTTTTCGTGATTTTTAAGCATTATACAACAAGCATTATAAACATTTCTAAGTTCGAACTTCTAAAAAGTGTCGAGGCAAGCTGCATATCGCTTAAATACACCACGCCTCATAGGTGATTTGTCGCAAATTTTTCATGGAAAGCAATTGCATTTTGGTAGTGTTTTTCGTGATTTCTTAGCATTATCCAATAAAAAAACTGAAGTAAATAACTCTTAGTTCGAACTTCTAAAAAATGTCGAGACGAGCTGCATATCGCTTAAATTCACCACGCCTCATAGGTGAATTTGTCGCAAATTTTTCATGGAAAGCAATTGCATTTTGGTAGTGTTTTTCGTGATTTTTAAGCATTATCCAACAAGAAAATTAAGTAAACATTTCTAAGTTCGAACTTCTAAAAAATGTCGAGGCGAGCTGCATATCGCTTAAATTCACCACACCTCATAGGTAAATTTGTCGAAAATTTTTCATGGAAAGCAATTGCATTTTGGTAGTGTTTTTCGTGATTTCTTATCATTATACAATAAGAAACTGAAGTAAAAAACTCTAAGTTCGAACTTCTAAAAAATGTCGAGACGAGCTGCATATCCCTTATATTCACCAAACCTCATAGGTAAATTTGTCGAAAATTTTTCATGGAAAACAATTGCATTTTGGTAGTGTTTTTCGTGATTTCTTAGCATTATCCAATAAGAAACTGAAGTAAATATCTCTAAGTTCGGACTTCTAAAAAATGTCGAGACGAGCTGCATATCGCTTAAATTCACCACGCCTCATAGCTGAATTTGTCGCAAATTTTTCATGGAAAGCAATTGCATTTTGGTAGTGTTTTTCGTGATTTTTAAGTATTATACAACAAGAAATATCGCCTCGAAAATAATATATTTAACCTGCATATCGCTTAAATTCACCACACCTCATAGGTAAATTTGTCGAAAATTTTTCATGGAAAGCAATTGCAACTTGGTAGTGTTTTTCGTGATTTCTTAGAATTATCCAATAAGAAACTGAAGTAAATAACTCTTAGTTCGAACTTCTAAAAAATGTCGAGACGAGCTGCATATCGCTTAAATTCACCACGCCTCATAGGTGAATTTGTCGCAAATTTTTCATGGAAAGCAATTGCATTTTGGTAGTGTTTTTCGTGATTTCTTAGCATTATCCAATAAGAAAATTAAGTAAACATTTCTAAGTTCGAACTTCTAAAAAATGTCGAGCTGCATATCGCTTAAATTCACCACACCTCATAGGTAAATTTGTCGAAAATTTTTCACGGAAAGCAATTGCAGCTTGGTAGTGTTTTTCGTGATTTCTTAGCATTATGCAATAAGAAACTGAAGTAAATAACTCTTAGTTCGAACTTCTAAAAAATGTCGAGACGAGCTGCATATCGCTTAAATTCACCACGCCTCATAGGTGAATTTGTCGCAAATTTTTCATGGAAAGCAATTGCATTTTGGTAGTGTTTTTCGTGATTTTAAAGAATTATCCAACAAGAAAATTAAGTAAACATTTCTAAGTTCGAACTTCTAAAAAATGTCGAGGCGAGCTGCATATCGCTTAAATTCACCACACCTCATAGGTAAATTTGTCGAAAATTTTTCATAGAAAGCAATTGCATTTTGGTAGTGTTTTTCGTGATTTCTTAGAAGTGCAACTCGACGAGCTGCATATCGCTTAAATTCACCACGCCTCATAGGTGAATTTGTCGCAAATTTTTCATGGAAAGCAATTGCATTTTGGTAGTGTTTTTCGTGATTTTAAAGAATTATCCAACAAGAAAATTAAGTAAACATTTCTAAGTTCGAACTTCTAAAAAATGTCGAGACGAGCTGCATATCGCTTAAAATCACCACGCTTCAGAGATGAATTTGTCGCAAATTTTTCATGGAAAGCAATTGCATTTTGGTAGTGTTTTTCGTAATTTTTAGGCATTATTCAATAAGAAAATTAAGCAAAATAACTCTAAGATCGAACTTCTAAAAAATGTCGAGAAGAGCTGCATATCGCTTAAATTCACCACACCTCATAGGTGAATTTGTCGTGTTTTTTGGTAGTGTTTTTCGTGATTTCTTAGCATTATCCAATAAGAAATTGAGTAAATAACTCTATGTTCGAACTTCTAAAAAATGTCGAGGCGAGCTGCATATCGCTTAAATTCACCACACCTCATAGGTAAATTTGTCGAAAATTTTTCATGGAAAGCAATTGCATTTTGGTAGTGTTTTTCGTGATTTCTTAGCATTATCCAATAAGAAACTGAAGTAAATATCTCTAAGTTCGGACTTCTAAAAAATGTCGAGACGAGCTGCATATCGCTTAAATTCACCACGCCTCATAGCTGAATTTGTCGCAAATTTTTCATGGAAAGCAATTGCATTTTGTTAGTGTTTTTCTTGATTTTGAAGCATTATACAACAAGAAATATCGCCTCGAAAATAATATATTTAAGCTGCATATCGCTTAAATTCACCACACCTCATAGGTAAATTTGTCGAAAATTTTTCATGGAAAGCAATTGCATTTTGGTAGTGTTTTTCGTGATTTCTTAGCATTATCCAATAAGAAACTGAAGTAAATAACTCTTAGTTCGAACTTCTAAAAAATGTCGAGACGAGCTGCATATCGCTTAAATTCACCACGCCTCATAGGTGAATTTGTCGCAAATTTTTCATGGAAAGCAATTGCATTTTGGTAGTGTTTTTCGTGATTTTTAAGCATTATCCAACAAGAAAATTAAGTAAACATTTCTAAGTTCGAACTTCTAAAAAGTGTCGAGGCAAGCTGCATATCGCTTAAATACACCACACCTCATAGGTAAATTTGTCGAAAATTTTTCATGGAAAGCAATTGCATTTTGGTAGTGTTTTTCGTGATTTCTTAGCATTATCCAATAAGAAAATTAAGTAAACATTTCTAAGTTCGAACTTCTAAAAAATGTCGAGGCGAGCTGCATATCGCTTAAATTCACCACGCTTCATAGGTCAATTTGTCGCAAATTTTTCATGGAAAGCAATTGCATTTTGGTAGTGTTTTTCGTGATTTCTTATCATTATACAATAAGAAACTGAAGTAAAAAACTCTAAGTTCGAACTTCTAAAAAATGTCGAGACGAGCTGCATATCCCTTATATTCACCAAACCTCATAGGTAAATTTGTCAAAAATTTTTCATGGAAAGCAATTGCATTTTGGTAGTGTTTTTCGTGATTTCTTAGCATTATCCAATAAGAAACTGAAGTAAATATCTCTAAGTTCGGACTTCTAAAAAATGTCGAGACGAGCTGCATATCGCTTAAATTCACCACGCCTCATAGCTGAATTTGTCGCAAATTTTTCATGGAAAGCAATTGCATTTTGGTAGTGTTTTTCGTGATTTTTAAGCATTATACAACAAGAAATATCGCCTCGAAAATAATATATTTAAGCTGCATATCGCTTAAATTCACCACGCCTCATAGGTGATTTGTCGCAAATTTTTCATGGAAAGCAATTGCATTTTGGTAGTGTTTTTCGTGATTTCTTAGCATTATCCAATAAAAAAACTGAAGTAAATAACTCTTAGTTCGAACTTCTAAAAAATGTCGAGACGAGCTGCATATCGCTTAAATTCACCACGCCTCATAGGTGAATTTGTCGCAAATTTTTCATGGAAAGCAATTGCATTTTGGTAGTGTTTTTCGTGATTTTTAAGCATTATCCAACAAGAAAATTAAGTAAACATTTCTAAGTTCGAACTTCTAAAAAATGTCGAGGCGAGCTGCATATCGCTTAAATTCACCACACCTCATAGGTAAATTTGTCGAAAATTTTTCATGGAAAGCAATTGCATTTTGGTAGTGTTTTTCGTGATTTCTTAGCATTATCCAATAAGAAAATTAAGTAAACATTTCTAAGTTCGAACTTCTAAAAAATGTCGAGGCGAGCTGCATATCGCTTAAATTCACCACACCTCATAGGTCAATTTGTCGCAAATTTTTCATGGAAAGCAATTGCATTTTGGTAGTGTTTTTCGTGATTTCTTATCATTATACAATAAGAAACTGAAGTAAAAAACTCTAAGTTCGAATTTGTAAAAAATGTCGAGGCGAGCTGCATATCGCTTAAATTCACTACACCTCATAGGTGAATTTGTCGCAAATTTTTAATGGAAAGCAATTGCATTTTGGTAGTGTTTTTCGTGATTTCTTAGCATTATCCAATAAGAAAATTAAGTAAACATTTCTAAGTTCGAACTTCTAAAAAATGTCGAGGCGAGCTGCATATCGCTTAAATTCACCACACCTCATAGGTCAATTTGTCGCAAATTTTTCATGGAAAGCAATTGCATTTTGGTAGTGTTTTTCGTGATTTCTTATCATTATACAATAAGAAACTGAAGTAAATATCTCTAAGTTCGGACTTCTAAAAAATGTCGAGACGAGCTGCATATCGCTTAAATTCACCACGCCTCATAGGTGATTTGTCGCAAATTTTTCATGGAAAGCAATTGCATTTTGGTAGTGTTTTTCGTGATTTCTTATCATTATACACTAAGAAACTGAAGTAAATATCTCTAAGTTCGGACTTCTAAAAAATGTCGAGACGAGCTGCATATCGCTTAAATTCACCACGCCTCATAGGTGAATTTGTCGCAAATTTTTCATGGAAAGCAATTGCATTTTGGTAGTGTTTTTCGTGATTTTTAAGCATTATCCAACAAGAAAATTAAGTAAACATTTCTAAGTTCGAACTTCTAAAAAATGTCGAGGCGAGCTGCATATCGCTTAAATTCACCACACCTCATAGGTAAATTTGTCGAAAATTTTTCATGGAAAGCAATTGCATTTTGGTAGTGTTTTTCGTGATTTCTTAGCATTATCCAATAAGAAAATTAAGTAAACATTTCTAAGTTCGAACTTCTAAAAAATGTCGAGGCGAGCTGCATATCGCTTAAATTCACCACACCTCATAGGTCAATTTGTCGCAAATTTTTCATGGAAAGCAATTGCATTTTGGTAGTGTTTTTCGTGATTTCTTATCATTATACAATAAGAAACTGAAGTAAAAAACTCTAAGTTCGAATTTGTAAAAAATGTCGAGGCGAGCTGCATATCGCTTAAATTCACTACACCTCATAGGTGAATTTGTCGCAAATTTTTAATGGAAAGCAATTGCATTTTGGTAGTGTTTTTCGTGATTTCTTAGCATTATCCAATAAGAAACTGAAGTAAATAACTCTAAGTTCGAACTTCTAAAAAATTTCGAGACGAGCTGCATATCGCTTAAATTCACCACGCCTCATAGGTGATTTGTCGCAAATTTTTCATGGAAAGCAATTGCATTTTGGTAGTGTTTTTCGTGATTTCTTAGCATTATCCAATAAGAAACTGAAGTAAATAACTCTTAGTTCGAACTTCTAAAAAATGTCGAGACGAGCTGCATATCGCTTAAATTCACCACGCCTCATAGGTGAATTTGTCGCAAATTTTTCATGGAAAGCAATTGCATTTTGGTAGTGTTTTTCGTGATTTTTAAGCATTATCCAACAAGAAAATTAAGTAAACATTTCTAAGTTCGAACTTCTAAAAAGTGTCGAGGCAAGCTGCATATCGCTTAAATACACCACACCTCATAGGTAAATTTGTCGAAAATTTTTCATGGAAAGCAATTGCATTTTGGTAGTGTTTTTCGTGATTTCTTAGCATTATCCAATAAGAAACTGAAGTAAATATCTCTAAGTTCGGACTTCTAAAAAATGTCGAGACGAGCTGCATATCGCTTAAATTCACCACGCCTCATAGCTGAATTTGTCGCAAATTTTTCATGGAAAGCAATTGCATTTTGGTAGTGTTTTTCGTGATTTTTAAGCATTATACAAAAAGAAATATCGCCTCGAAAATAATATATTTAAGCTGCATATCGCTTAAATTCACCACACCTCATAGGTAAATTTGTCGAAAATTTTTCATGGAAAGCAATTGCATTTTGGTAGTGTTTTTCGTGATTTCTTATCATTATACAATAAGAAACTGAAGTAAAAAACTCTATGTTCCAACTTCTAAAAAATTTCGAGACGAGTTGCATATCGCTTAAATTCACCACGCCTCATAGGTGATTTGTCGCAAATTTTTCATGGAAAGCAATTGCATTTTGGTAGTGTTTTTCGTGATTTCTTAGCATTATCCAATAAAAAAACTGAAGTAAATAACTCTTAGTTCGAACTTCTAAAAAATGTCGAGACGAGCTGCATATCGCTTAAATTCACCACGCCTCATAGGTGAATTTGTCGCAAATTTTTCATGGAAAGCAATTGCATTTTGGTAGTGTTTTTCGTGATTTTTAAGCATTATCCAACAAGAAAATTAAGTAAACATTTCTAAGTTCGAACTTCTAAAAAATGTCGAGGCGAGCTGCATATCGCTTAAATTCACCACACCTCATAGGTAAATTTGTCGAAAATTTTTCATGGAAAGCAATTGCATTTTGGTAGTGTTTTTCGTGATTTCTTATCATTATACAATAAGAAACTGAAGTAAAAAACTCTAAGTTCGAACTTCTAAAAAATGTCGAGACGAGCTGCATATCCCTTATATTCACCAAACCTCATAGGTAAATTTGTCGAAAATTTTTCATGGAAAGCAATTGCATTTTGGTAGTGTTTTTCGTGATTTCTTAGCATTATCCAATAAGAAACTGAAGTAAATATCTCTAAGTTCGGACTTCTAAAAAATGTCGAGACGAGCTGCATATCGCTTAAATTCACCACGCCTCATAGCTGAATTTGTCGCAAATTTTTCATGGAAAGCAATTGCATTTTGGTAGTGTTTTTCGTGATTTTTAAGTATTATACAACAAGAAATATCGCCTCGAAAATAATATATTTAACCTGCATATCGCTTAAATTCACCACACCTCATAGGTAAATTTGTCGAAAATTTTTCATGGAAAGCAATTGCAACTTGGTAGTGTTTTTCGTGATTTCTTAGAATTATCCAATAAGAAACTGAAGTAAATAACTCTTAGTTCGAACTTCTAAAAAATGTCGAGACGAGCTGCATATCGCTTAAATTCACCACGCCTCATAGGTGAATTTGTCGCAAATTTTTCATGGAAAGCAATTGCATTTTGGTAGTGTTTTTCGTGATTTCTTAGCATTATCCAATAAGAAAATTAAGTAAACATTTCTAAGTTCGAACTTCTAAAAAATGTCGAGCTGCATATCGCTTAAATTCACCACACCTCATAGGTAAATTTGTCGAAAATTTTTCACGGAAAGCAATTGCAGCTTGGTAGTGTTTTTCGTGATTTCTTAGCATTATGCAATAAGAAACTGAAGTAAATAACTCTTAGTTCGAACTTCTAAAAAATGTCGAGACGAGCTGCATATCGCTTAAATTCACCACGCCTCATAGGTGAATTTGTCGCAAATTTTTCATGGAAAGCAATTGCATTTTGGTAGTGTTTTTCGTAATTTTAAAGAATTATCCAACAAGAAAATTAAGTAAACATTTCTAAGTTCGAACTTCTAAAAAATGTCGAGGCGAGCTGCATATCGCTTAAATTCACCACACCTCATAGGTAAATTTGTCGAAAATTTTTCATAGAAAGCAATTGCATTTTGGTAGTGTTTTTCGTGATTTCTTAGAAGTGCAACTCGACGAGCTGCATATCGCTTAAATTCACCACGCCTCATAGGTGAATTTGTCGCAAATTTTTCATGGAAAGCAATTGCATTTTGGTAGTGTTTTTCGTGATTTTAAAGAATTATCCAACAAGAAAATTAAGTAAACATTTCTAAGTTCGAACTTCTAAAAAATGTCGAGACGAGCTGCATATCGCTTAAAATCACCACGCCTCAGAGATGAATTTGTCGCAAATTTTTCATGGAAAGCAATTGCATTTTGGTAGTGTTTTTCGTAATTTTTAGGCATTATCCAATAAGAAACTGAAGTAAATATCTCTAAGTTCGGACTTCTAAAAAATGTCGAGACGAGCTGCATATCGCTTAAATTCACCACGCCTCATAGCTGAATTTGTCGCAAATTTTTCATGGAAAGCAATTGCATTTTGGTAGTGTTTTTCTTGATTTTTAAGCATTATACAACAAGAAATATCGCCTCGAAAATAATATATTTAAGCTGCATATCGCTTAAATTCACCACACCTCATAGGTAAATTTGTCGAAAATTTTTCATGGAAAGCAATTGCATTTTGGTAGTGTTTTTCGTGATTTCTTAGCATTATCCAATAAGAAACTGAAGTAAATAACTCTTAGTTCGAACTTCTAAAAAATGTCGAGACGAGCTGCATATCGCTTAAATTCACCACGCCTCATAGGTGAATTTGTCGCAAATTTTTCATGGAAAGCAATTGCATTTTGGTAGTGTTTTTCGTGATTTTTAAGCATTGTCCAACAAGAAAATTAAGTAAACATTTCTAAGTTCGAACTTCTAAAAAGTGTCGAGGCAAGCTGCATATCGCTTAAATACACCACACCTCATAGGTAAATTTGTCGAAAATTTTTCATGGAAAGCAATTGCATTTTGGTAGTGTTTTTCGTGATTTCTTAGCATTATCCAATAAGAAAATTAAGTAAACATTTCTAAGTTCGAACTTCTAAAAAATGTCGAGGCGAGCTGCATATCGCTTAAATTCACCACGCTTCATAGGTCAATTTGTCGCAAATTTTTCATGGAAAGCAATTGCATTTTGGTAGTGTTTTTCGTGATTTCTTATCATTATACAATAAGAAACTGAAGTAAAAAACTCTAAGTTCGAACTTCTAAAAAATGTCGAGACGAGCTGCATATCCCTTATATTCACCAAACCTCATAGGTAAATTTGTCGAAAATTTTTCATGGAAAGCAATTGCATTTTGGTAGTGTTTTTCGTGATTTCTTAGCATTATCCAATAAGAAACTGAAGTAAATATCTCTAAGTTCGGACTTCTAAAAAATGTCGAGACGAGCTGCATATCGCTTAAATTCACCACGCCTCATAGCTGAATTTTTCGCAAATTTTTCATGGAAAGCAATTGCATTTTGGTAGTGTTTTTCGTGATTTTTAAGCATTATACAACAAGAAATATCGCCTCGAAAATAATATATTTAAGCTGCATATCGCTTAAATTCACCACGCCTCATAGGTGATTTGTCGCAAATTTTTCATGGAAAGCAATTGCATTTTGGTAGTGTTTTTCGTGATTTCTTAGCATTATCAAATAAAAAAACTGAAGTAAATAACTCTTAGTTCGAACTTCTAAAAAATGTCGAGACGAGCTGCATATCGCTTAAATTCACCACGCCTCATAGGTGAATTTGTCGCAAATTTTTCATGGAAAGCAATTGCATTTTGGTAGTGTTTTTCGTGATTTTTAAGCATTATCCAACAAGAAAATTAAGTAAACATTTCTAAGTTCGAACTTCTAAAAAATGTCGAGGCGAGCTGCATATCGCTTAAATTCACCACACCTCATAGGTAAATTTGTCGAAAATTTTTCATGGAAAGCAATTGCATTTTGGTAGTGTTTTTCGTGATTTCTTAGCATTATCCAATAAGAAAATTAAGTAAACATTTCTAAGTTCGAACTTCTAAAAAATGTCGAGGCGAGCTGCATATCGCTTAAATTCACCACACCTCATAGGTCAATTTGTCGCAAATTTTTCATGGAAAGCAATTGCATTTTGGTAGTGTTTTTCGTGATTTCTTATCATTATACAATAAGAAACTGAAGTAAAAAACTCTAAGTTCGAATTTGTAAAAAATGTCGAGGCGAGCTGCATATCGCTTAAATTCACTACACCTCATAGGTGAATTTGTCGCAAATTTTTAATGGAAAGCAATTGCATTTTGGTAGTGTTTTTCGTGATTTCTTAGCATTATCCAATAAGAAACTGAAGTAAATAACTCTAAGTTCGAACTTCTAAAAAATTTCGAGACGAGCTGCATATCGCTTAAATTCACCACGCCTCATAGGTGATTTGTCGCAAATTTTTCATGGAAAGCAATTGCATTTTGGTAGTGTTTTTCGTGATTTTTTAGCATTATCCAATAAGAAACTGAAGTAAATAACTCTTAGTTCGAACTTCTAAAAAATGTCGAGACGAGCTGCATATCGCTTAAATTCACCACGCCTCATAGGTGAATTTGTCGCAAATTTTTCATGGAAAGCAATTGCATTTTGGTAGTGTTTTTCGTGATTTTTAAGCATTATCCAACAAGAAAATTAAGTAAACATTTCTAAGTTCGAACTTCTAAAAAGTGTCGAGGCAAGCTGCATATCGCTTAAATACACCACACCTCATAGGTAAATTTGTCGAAAATTTTTCATGGAAAGCAATTGCATTTTGGTAGTGTTTTTCGTGATTTCTTAGCATTATCCAATAAGAAACTGAAGTAAATATCTCTAAGTTCGAACTTCTAAAAAATGTCGAGGCGAGCTGCATATCGCTTAAATTCACCACACCTCATAGGTAAATTTGTCGAAAATTTTTCATGGAAAGCAATTGCATTTTGGTAGTGTTTTTCGTGATTTCTTAGCATTATCCAATAAGAAAATTAAGTAAACATTTCTAAGTTCGAACTTCTAAAAAATGTCGAGGCGAGCTGCATATCGCTTAAATTCACCACACCTCATAGATCAATTTGTCGCAAATTTTTCATGGAAAGCAATTGCATTTTGGTAGTGTTTTTCGTGATTTCTTAGCATTATCCAATAAGAAAATTAAGTAAACATTTCTAAGTTCGAATTTGTAAAAAATGTCGAGGCGAGCTGCATATCGCTTAAATTCACTACACCTCATAGGTGAATTTGTCGCAAATTTTTAATGGAAAGCAATTGCATTTTGGTAGTGTTTTTCGTGATTTTTTAGCATTATCCAATAAGAAACTGAAGTAAATAACTCTTAGTTCGAACTTCTAAAAAATGTCGAGGCGAGCTGCATATCGCTTAAATTCACCACACCTCATAGGTCAATTTGTCGCAAATTTTTCATGGAAAGCAATTGCATTTTGGTAGTGTTTTTCGTGATTTCTTATCATTATACAATAAGAAACTGAAGTAAATAACTCTAAGTTCGAACTTCTAAAAAATTTCGAGACGAGCTGCATATCGCTTAAATTCACCACGCCTCATAGGTGATTTGTCGCAAATTTTTCATGGAAAGCAATTGCATTTTGGTAGTGTTTTTCGTGATTTTTTAGCATTATCCAATAAGAAACTGAAGTAAATAACTCTTAGTTCGAACTTCTAAAAAATGTCGAGACGAGCTGCATATCGCTTAAATTCACCACGCCTCATAGGTGAATTTGTCGCAAATTTTTCATGGAAAGCAATTGCATTTTGGTAGTGTTTTTCGTGATTTTTAAGCATTATCCAACAAGAAAATTAAGTAAACATTTCTAAGTTCGAACTTCTAAAAAGTGTCGAGGCAAGCTGCATATCGCTTAAATACACCACACCTCATAGGTAAATTTGTCGAAAATTTTTCATGGAAAGCAATTGCATTTTGGTAGTGTTTTTCGTGATTTCTTAGCATTATCCAATAAGAAAATTAAGTAAAAATTTCTAAGTTCGAACTTCTAAAAAATGTCGAGGCGAGCTGCATATCGCTTAAATTCACCACGCTTCATAGATCAATTTGTCGCAAATTTTTCATGGAAAGCAATTGCATTTTGGTAGTGTTTTTCGTGATTTCTTATCATTATACAATAAGAAACTGAAGTAAAAAACTCTAAGTTCGAACTTCTAAAAAATGTCGAGGCGAGCTGCATATCGCTTAAATTCACCACACCTCATAGGTCAATTTGTCGCAAATTTTTCATGGAAAGCAATTGCATTTTGGTAGTGTTTTTCGTGATTTCTTATCATTATACAATAAGAAACTGAAGTAAAAAACTCTAAGTTCGAATTTGTAAAAAATGTCGAGGCGAGCTGCATATCGCTTAAATTCACTACACCTCGTAGGTGAATTTGTCGCAAATTTTTAATGGAAAGCAATTGCATTTTGGTAGTGTTTTTCGTGATTTCTTAGCATTATCCAATAAGAAACTGAAGTAAATAACTCTAAGTTCGAACTTCTAAAAAATTTCGAGACGAGCTGCATATCGCTTAAATTCACCACGCCTCATAGGTGATTTGTCGCAAATTTTTCATGGAAAGCAATTGCATTTTGGTAGTGTTTTTCGTGATTTCTTAGCATTATCCAATAAGAAACTGAAGTAAATAACTCTTAGTTCGAACTTCTAAAAAATGTCGAGACGAGCTGCATATCGCTTAAATTCACCACGCCTCATAGGTGAATTTGTCGCAAATTTTTCATGGAAAGCAATTGCATTTTGGTAGTGTTTTTCGTGATTTTTAAGCATTATCCAACAAGAAAATTAAGTAAACATTTCTAAGTTCGAACTTCTAAAAAGTGTCGAGGCAAGCTGCATATCGCTTAAATACACCACACCTCATAGGTAAATTTGTCGAAAATTTTTCATGGAAAGCAATTGCATTTTGGTAGTGTTTTTCGTGATTTCTTAGCATTATCCAATAAGAAACTGAAGTAAATATCTCTAAGTTCGGACTTCTAAAAAATGTCGAGACGAGCTGCATATCGCTTAAATTCACCACGCCTCATAGCTGAATTTGTCGCAAATTTTTCATGGAAAGCAATTGCATTTTGGTAGTGTTTTTCGTGATTTTTAAGCATTATACAACAAGAAATATCGCCTCGAAAATAATATATTTAAGCTGCATATCGCTTAAATTCACCACACCTCATAGGTAAATTTGTCGAAAATTTTTCATGGAAAGCAATTGCATTTTGGTAGTGTTTTTCGTGATTTCTTATCATTATACAATAAGAAACTGAAGTAAAAAACTCTATGTTCCAACTTCTAAAAAATTTCGAGACGAGTTGCATATCGCTTAAATTCACCACGCCTGATAGGTGATTTGTCGCAAATTTTTCATGGAAAGCAATTGCATTTTGGTAGTGTTTTTCGTGATTTCTTAGCATTATCCAATAAAAAAACTGAAGTAAATAACTCTTAGTTCGAACTTCTAAAAAATGTCGAGACGAGCTGCATATCGCTTAAATTCACCACGCCTCATAGGTGAATTTGTCGCAAATTTTTCATGGAAAGCAATTGCATTTTGGTAGTGTTTTTCGTGATTTTTAAGCATTATCCAACAAGAAAATTAAGTAAACATTTCTAAGTTCGAACTTCTAAAAAATGTCGAGGCGAGCTGCATATCGCTTAAATTCACCACACCTCATAGGTAAATTTGTCGAAAATTTTTCATGGAAAGCAATTGCATTTTGGTAGTGTTTTTCGTGATTTCTTATCATTATACAATAAGAAACTGAAGTAAAAAACTCTAAGTTCGAACTTCTAAAAAATGTCGAGACGAGCTGCATATCCCTTATATTCACCAAACCTCATAGGTAAATTTGTCGAAAATTTTTCATGGAAAGCAATTGCATTTTGGTAGTGTTTTTCGTGATTTCTTAGCATTATCCAATAAGAAACTGAAGTAAATATCTCTAAGTTCGGACTTCTAAAAAATGTCGAGACGAGCTGCATATCGCTTAAATTCACCACGCCTCATAGCTGAATTTGTCGCAAATTTTTCATGGAAAGCAATTGCATTTTGGTAGTGTTTTTCGTGATTTTTAAGTATTATACAACAAGAAATATCGCCTCGAACATAATATATTTAACCTGCATATCGCTTAAATTCACCACACCTCATAGGTAAATTTGTCGAAAATTTTTCATAGAAAGCAATTGCATTTTGGTAGTGTTTTTCGTGATTTCTTAGAAGTGCAACTCGACGAGCTGCATATCGCTTAAATTCACCACGCCTCATAGGTGAATTTGTCGCAAATTTTTCATGGAAAGCAATTGCATTTTGGTAGTGTTTTTCGTGATTTTAAAGAATTATCCAACAAGAAAATTAAGTAAACATTTCTAAGTTCGAACTTCTAAAAAATGTCGAGACGAGCTGCATATCGCTTAAAATCACCACGCCTCAGAGATGAATTTGTCGCAAATTTTTCATGGAAAGCAATTGCATTTTGGTAGTGTTTTTCGTAATTTTTAGGCATTATTCAATAAGAAAATTAAGCAAAATAACTCTAAGATCGAACTTCTAAAAAATGTCGAGAAGAGCTGCATATCGCTTAAATTCACCACACCTCATAGGTGAATTTGTCGTGTTTTTTGGTAGTGTTTTTCGTGATTTCTTAGCATTATCCAATAAGAAATTGAGTAAATAACTCTATGTTCGAACTTCTAAAAAATGTCGAGGCGAGCTGCATATCGCTTAAATTCACCACACCTCATAGGTAAATTTGTCGAAAATTTTTCATGGAAAGCAATTGCATTTTGGTAGTGTTTTTCGTGATTTCTTAGCATTATCCAATAAGAAACTGAAGTAAATATCTCTAAGTTCGGACTTCTAAAAAATGTCGAGACGAGCTGCATATCGCTTAAATTCACCACGCCTCATAGCTGAATTTGTCGCAAATTTTTCATGGAAAGCAATTGCATTTTGGTAGTGTTTTTCTTGATTTTTAAGCATTATACAACAAGAAATATCGCCTCGAAAATAATATATTTAAGCTGCATATCGCTTAAATTCACCACACCTCATAGGTAAATTTGTCGAAAATTTTTCATGGAAAGCAATTGCATTTTGGTAGTGTTTTTCGTGATTTCTTAGCATTATCCAATAAGAAAATTAAGTAAACATTTCTAAGTTCGAACTTCTAAAAAATGTCGAGGCGAGCTGCATATCGCTTAAATTCACCACACCTCATAGGTGAATTTGTCGTAAATTTTTCATGGAATGCAATTGCATTTTGTTAGTGTTTTTCGTGATTTCTTAGCATTATCCAATAAGAAAATTAGGTAAATAAATCTAAGTTCGAATTTGTAAAAAATGTCGAGGCGAGCTGCATATCGCTTAAATTCACTACACCTCATAGGTGAATTTGTCGCAAATTTTTAATGGAAAGCAATTGCATTTTGGTAGTGTTTTTCGTGATTTCTTAGCATTATCCAATAAGAAACTGAAGTAAATAACTCTAAGTTCGAACTTCTAAAAAATTTCGAGACGAGCTGCATATCGCTTAAATTCACCACGCCTCTAAGAAACTGAAGTAAATAACTCTTAGTTCGAACTTCTAAAAAATGTCGAGACGAGCTGCATATCGCTTAAATTCACCACGCCTCATAGGTGAATTTGTCGCAAATTTTTCATGGAAAGCAATTGCATTTTGGTAGTGTTTTTCGTGATTTTTAAGCATTATCCAACAAGAAAATTAAGTAAACATTTCTAAGTTCGAACTTCTAAAAAGTGTCGAGGCAAGCTGCATATCGCTTAAATTCACCACACCTCATAGGTAAATTTGTCGAAAATTTTTCATGGAAAGCAATTGCATTTTGGTAGTGTTTTTCGTGATTTCTTAGCATTATCCAATAAGAAAATTAAGTAAACATTTCTAAGTTCGAACTTCTAAAAAATGTCGAGGCGAGCTGCATATCGCTTAAATTCACCACGCTTCATAGGTCAATTTGTCGCAAATTTTTCATGGAAAGCAATTGCATTTTGGTAGTGTTTTTCGTGATTTCTTATCATTATACAATAAGAAACTGAAGTAAAAAACTCTAAGTTCGAACTTCTAAAAAATGTCGAGACGAGCTGCATATCCCTTATATTCACCAAACCTCATAGGTAAATTTGTCGAAAATTTTTCATGGAAAGCAATTGCATTTTGGTAGTGTTTTTCGTGATTTCTTAGCATTATTTAATAAGAAACTGAAGTAAATATCTCTAAGTTCGGACTTCTAAAAAATGTCGAGACGAGCTGCATATCGCTTAAATTCACCACGCCTCATAGCTGAATTTGTCGCAAATTTTTCATGGAAAGCAATTGCATTTTGGTAGTGTTTTTCGTGATTTTTAAGTATTATACAACAAGAAATATCGCCTCGAAAATAATATATTTAACCTGCATATCGCTTAAATTCACCACACCTCATAGGTAAATTTGTCGAAAATTTTTCATGGAAAGCAATTGCAGCTTGGTAGTGTTTTTCGTGATTTCTTAGAATTATCCAATAAGAAACTGAAGTAAATAACTCTTAGTTCGAACTTCTAAAAAATGTCGAGACGAGCTGCATATCGCTTAAATTCACCACGCCTCATAGGTGAATTTGTCGCAAATTTTTCATGGAAAGCAATTGCATTTTGGTAGTGTTTTTCGTGATTTCTTAGCATTATCCAATAAGAAAATTAAGTAAACATTTCTAAGTTCGAACTTCTAAAAAATGTCGAGCTGCATATCGCTTAAATTCACCACACCTCATAGGTAAATTTGTCGAAAACTTTTCACGGAAAGCAATTGCAGCTTGGTAGTGTTTTTCGTGATTTCTTAGCATTATGCAATAAGAAACTGAAGTAAATAACTCTTAGTTCGAACTTCTAAAAAATGTCGAGACGAGCTGCATATCGCTTAAATTCACCACGCCTCATAGGTGAATTTGTCGCAAATTTTTCATGGAAAGCAATTGCATTTTGGTAGTGTTTTTCGTGATTTTAAAGAATTATCCAACAAGAAAATTAAGTAAACATTTCTAAGTTCGAACTTCTAAAAAATGTCGAGGCGAGCTGCATATCGCTTAAATTCACCACACCTCATAGGTAAATTTGTCGAAAATTTTTCATAGAAAGCAATTGCATTTTGGTAGTGTTTTTCGTGATTTCTTAGCATTATCCAATAAGAAAATTAAGTAAACATTTCTAAGTTCGAACTTCTAAAAAATGTCGAGGCGAGCTGCATATCGCTTAAATTCACCACGCCTCATAGGTGAATTTGTCGCAAATTTTTCAAGGAAAGCAATTGCATTTTGGTAGTGTTTTTCGTGATTTCTTAGCATTATCCAATAAGAAAATTAAGTAAACATTTCTAAGTACGAACTTCTAAAAAATGTCGAGAAGAGCTGCATATCGCTTAAATTCACCACACCTCATAGGTGAATTTGTCGTGTTTTTTGGTAGTGTTTTTCGTGATTTCTTAGCATTATCCAATAAGTAATTGAGTAAATAACTCTATGTTCGAACTTCTAAAAAATGTCGAGGCGAGCTGCATATCGCTTAAATTCACCACACCTCATAGGTAAATTTGTCGAAAATTTTTCATGGAAAGCAATTGCATTTTGGTAGTGTTTTTCGTGATTTCTTAGCATTATCCAATAAGAAACTGAAGTAAATATCTCTAAGTTCGGACTTCTAAAAAATGTCGAGACGAGCTGCATATCGCTTAAATTCACCACGCCTCATAGCTGAATTTGTCGCAAATTTTTCATGGAAAGCAATTGCATTTTGGTAGTGTTTTTCGTGATTTCTTAGCATTATCCAATAAGAAAATTAAGTAAACATTTCTAAGTTCGAACTTCTAAAAAATGTCGAGGCGAGCTGCATATCGCTTAAATTCACTACACCTCATAGGTGAATTTGTCGCAAATTTTTAATGGAAAGCAATTGCATTTTGGTAGTGTTTTTCGTGATTTCTTAGCATTATCCAATAAGAAACTGAAGTAAATAACTCTAAGTTCGAACTTCTAAAAAATTTCGAGACGAGCTGCATATCGCTTAAATTCACCACGCCTCTAAGAAACTGAAGTAAATAACTCTTAGTTCGAACTTCTAAAAAATGTCGAGACGAGCTGCATATCGCTTAAATTCACCACGCCTCATAGGTGAATTTGTCGCAAATTTTTCATGGAAAGCAATTGCATTTTGGTAGTGTTTTTCGTGATTTTTAAGCATTATCCAACAAGAAAATTAAGTAAACATTTCTAAGTTCGAACTTCTAAAAAGTGTCGAGGCAAGCTGCATATCGCTTAAATTCACCACACCTCATAGGTAAATTTGTCGAAAATTTTTCATGGAAAGCAATTGCATTTTGGTAGTGTTTTTCGTGATTTCTTAGCATTATCCAATAAGAAAATTAAGTAAACATTTCTAAGTTCGAACTTCTAAAAAATGTCGAGGCGAGCTGCATATCGCTTAAATTCACCACGCTTCATAGGTCAATTTGTCGCAAATTTTTCATGGAAAGCAATTGCATTTTGGTAGTGTTTTTCGAGATTTCTTATCATTATACAATAAGAAACTGAAGTAAAAAACTCTAAGTTCGAACTTCTAAAAAATGTCGAGACGAGCTGCATATCCCTTATATTCACCAAACCTCATAGGTAAATTTGTCGAAAATTTTTCATGGAAAGCAATTGCATTTTGGTAGTGTTTTTCGTGATTTCTTAGCATTATTTAATAAGAAACTGAAATAAATATCTCTAAGTTCGGACTTCTAAAAAATGTCGAGGCGAGCTGCATATCGCTTAAATTCACCACGCCTCATAGCTGAATTTGTCGCAAATTTTTCATGGAAAGCAATTGCATTTTGGTAGTGTTTTTCGTGATTTTTAAGTATTATACAACAAGAAATATCGCCTCGAAAATAATATATTTAACCTGCATATCGCTTAAATTCACCACACCTCATAGGTAAATTTGTCGAAAATTTTTCATGGAAAGCAATTGCATTTTGGTAGTGTTTTTCGTGATTTTTAAGTATTATACAACAAGAAATATCGCCTCGAAAATAATATATTTAACCTGCATATCGCTTAAATTCACCACACCTCATAGGTGAATTTGTCGAAAATTTTTCATGGAAAGCAATTGCATTTTGGTAGTGTTTTTCGTGATTTCTTAGCATTATCCAATAAGAAAATTAAGTAAACATTTCTAAGTTCGAACTTCTAAAAAATGTCGAGGCGAGCTGCATATCGCTTAAATTCACCACACCTCATAGGTAAATTTGTCGTAAATTTTTCATGGAATGCAATTGCATTTTGGTAGTGTTTTTCGTGATTTCTTAGCATTATCCAATAAGAAAATTAGGTAAATAAATCTAAGTTCGAATTTGTAAAAAATGTCGAGGCGAGCTGCATATCGCTTAAATTCACTACACCTCATAGGTGAATTTGTCGCAAATTTTTAATGGAAAGCAATTGCATTTTGGTAGTGTTTTTCGTGATTTCTTAGCATTATCCAATAAGAAACTGAAGTAAACATTTCTAAGTTCGAACTTCTAAAAAATGTCGAGGCGAGCTGCATATCGCTTAAATTCACCACACCTCATAGGTGAATTTGTCGTAAATTTTTCATGGAATGCAATTGCATTTTGGTAGAGTTTTTCGTGATTTCTTAGCATTATCCAATAAGAAAATTAGGTAAATAAATCTAAGTTCGAATTTGTAAAAAATGTCGAGGCGAGCTGCATATCGCTTAAATTCACCACGCTTCATAGGTCAATTTGTCGCAAATTTTTCATGGAAAGCAATTGCATTTTGGTAGTGTTTTTCGTGATTTCTTATCATTATACAATAAGAAACTGAAGTAAAAAACTCTAAGTTCGAACTTCTAAAAAATGTCGAGACGAGCTGCATATCCCTTATATTCACCAAACCTCATAGGTAAATTTGTCGAAAATTTTTCATGGAAAGCAATTGCATTTTGGTAGTGTTTTTCGTGATTTCTTAGCATTATCCAATAAAAAACTGAAGTAAATATCTCTAAGTTCGGACTTCTAAAAAATGTCGAGACGAGCTGCATATCGCTTAAATTCACCACGCCTCATAGCTGAATTTGTCGCAAATTTTTCATGGAAAGCAATTGCATTTTGGTAGTGTTTTTCGTGATTTTTAAGTATTATACAACAAGAAATATCGCCTCGAAAATAATATATTTAACCTGCATATCGCTTAAATTCACCACACCTCATAGGTAAATTTGTCGAAAATTTTTCATGGAAAGCAATTGCATTTTGGTAGTGTTTTTTGTGATTTCTTAGCATTATCCAATAAGAAACTGAAGTAAATATCTCTAAGTTCGGACTTCTAAAAAATGTCGAGACGAGCTGCATATCGCTTAAATTCACCACGCCTCATAGCTGAATTTGTCGCAAATTTTTCATGGAAAGCAATTGCATTTTGGTAGTGTTTTTCGTGATTTTTAAGTATTATACAACAAGAAATATCGCCTCGAAAATAATATATTTAACCTGCATATCGCTTAAATTCACCACACCTCATAGGTAAATTTGTCGAAAATTTTTCATGGAAAGCAATTGCATTTTGGTAGTGTTTTTCGTGATTTCTTAGCATTATCCAATAAAAAACTGAAGTAAATATCTCTAAGTTCGGACTTCTAAAAAATGTCGAGACGAGCTGCATATCGCTTAAATTCACCACGCCTCATAGCTGAATTTGTCGCAAATTTTTCATGGAAAGCAATTGCATTTTGGTAGTGTTTTTCGTGATTTTTAAGTATTATACAACAAGAAATATCGCCTCGAAAATAATATATTTAACCTGCATATCGCTTAAATTCACCACGCCTCATAGCTGAATTTGTCGCAAATTTTTCATGGAAAGCAATTGCATTTTGGTAGTGTTTTTCGTGATTTTTAAGCATTATACAACAAGAAATAATGCTTAAGTAAATGCACAAGTAGTGTTTTTCGTGATTTCTTAGCATTATCCAATAAAAAAACTGAAGTAAATAACTCTTAGTTCGAACTTCTAAAAAATGTCGAGACGAGCTGCATATCGCTTAAATTCACCACGCCTCATAGGTGAATTTGTCGCAAATTTTTCATGGAAAGCAATTGCATTTTGGTAGTGTTTTTCGTGATTTTTAAGCATTATCCAACAAGAAAATTAAGTAAACATTTCTAAGTTCGAACTTCTAAAAAATGTCGAGGCGAGCTGCATATCGCTTAAATTCACCACGCTTCATAGGTCAATTTGTCGCAAATTTTTCATGGAAAGCAATTCCATTTTGGTAGTGTTTTTCGTGATTTCTTATCATTATACAATAAGAAACTGAAGTAAAAAACTCTAAGTTCGAACTTCTAAAAAATGTCGAGACGAGCTGCATATCCCTTATATTCACCAAACCTCACAGGTAAATTTGTCGAAAATTTTTCATGGAAAGCAATTGCATTTTGGTAGTGTTTTTTGTGATTTCTTAGCATTATCCAATAAGAAACTGAAGTAAATATCTCTAAGTTCGGACTTCTAAAAAATGTCGAGACGAGCTGCATATCGCTTAAATTCACCACGCCTCATAGCTGAATTTGTCGCAAATTTTTCATGGAAAGCAATTGCATTTTGGTAGTGTTTTTCGTGATTTTTAAGTATTATACAACAAGAAATATCGCCTCGAAAATAATATATTTAACCTGCATATCGCTTAAATTCACCACACCTCATAGGTAAATTTGTCGAAAATTTTTCATGGAAAGCAATTGCAGCTTGGTAGTGTTTTTCGTGATTTCTTAGAATTATCCAATAAGAAACTGAAGTAAATAACTCTTAGTTCGAACTTCTAAAAAATGTCGAGACGAGCTGCATATCGCTTAAATTCACCACGCCTCATAGGTGAATTTGTCGCAAATTTTTCATGGAAAGCAATTGCATTTTGGTAGTGTTTTTCGTGATTTCTTACCATTATCCATTAAGAAAATTAAGTAAACATTTCTAAGTTCGAACTTCTAAAAAATGTCGAGCTGCATATCGCTTAAATTCACCACACCTCATAGGTAAATTTGTCGAAAATTTTTCACGGAACGCAATTGCAGCTTGGTAGTGTTTTTCGTGATTTCTTAGCATTATGCAATAAGAAACTGAAGTAAATAACTCTTAGTTCGAACTTCTAAAAAATGTCGAGACGAGCTGCATATCGCTTAAATTCACCACGCCTCATAGGTGAATTTGTCGCAAATTTTTCATGGAAAGCAATTGCATTTTGGTAGTGTTTTTCGTGATTTTAAAGAATTATCCAACAAGAAAATTAAGTAAACATTTCTAAGTTCGAACTTCTAAAAAATGTCGAGGCGAGCTGCATATCGCTTAAATTCACCACACCTCATAGGTAAATTTGTCGAAAATTTTTCATAGAAAGCAATTGCATTTTGGTAGTGTTTTTCGTGATTTCTTAGCATTATCCAATAAGAAAATTAAGTAAACATTTCTAAGTTCGAACTTCTAAAAAATGTCGAGACGAGCTGCATATCGCTTAAAATCACCACGCCTCAGAGATGAATTTGTCGCAAATTTTTCATGGAAAGCAATTGCATTTTGGTAGTGTTTTTCGTAATTTTTAGGCATTATTCAATAAGAAAATTAAGCAAAATAACTCTAAGATCGAACTTCTAAAAAATGTCGAGAAGAGCTGCATATCGCTTAAATTCACCACACCTCATAGGTGAATTTGTCGTGTTTTTTGGTAGTGTTTTTCGTGATTTCTTAGCATTATCCAATAAGAAATTGAGTAAATAACTCTATGTTAGAACTTCTAAAAAATGTCGAGGCGAGCTGCATATCGCTTAAATTCACCACACCTCATAGGTAAATTTGTCGAAAATTTTTAATGGAAAGCAATTGCATTTTGGTAGTGTTTTTCGTGATTTCTTAGCATTATCCAATAAGAAACTGAAGTAAATATCTCTAATTTCGGACTTCTAAAAAATGTCGAGACGAGCTGCATATCGCTTAAATTCACCACGCCTCATAGCTGAATTTGTCGCAAATTTTTCATGGAAAGCAATTGCATTTTGGTAGTGTTTTTCTTGATTTTTAAGCATTATACAACAAGAAATATCGCCTCGAAAATAATATATTTAAGCTGCATATCGCTTAAATTCACCACACCTCATAGGTAAATTTGTCGAAAATTTTTCATGGAAAGCAATTGCATTTTGGTAGTGTTTTTCGTGATTTCTTAGCATTATCCAATAAGAAAATTAAGTAAACATTTCTAAGTTCGAACTTCTAAAAAATGTCGAGGCGAGCTGCATATCGCTTAAATTCACCACACCTCATAGGTGAATTTGTCGTAAATTTTTCATGGAATGCAATTGCATTTTGGTAGTGTTTTTCGTGATTTCTTAGCATTATCCAATAAGAAAATTAGGTAAATAAATCTAAGTTCGAATTTGTAAAAAATGTCGAGGCGAGCTGCATATCGCTTAAATTCACTACACCTCATAGGTGAATTTGTCGCAAATTTTTAATGGAAAGCAATTGCATTTTGGTAGTGTTTTTCGTGATTTCTTAGCATTATCCAATAAGAAACTGAAGTAAATAACTCTAAGTTCGAACTTCTAAAAAATTTCGAGACGAGCTGCATATCGCTTAAATTCACCACGCCTCTAAGAAACTGAAGTAAATAACTCTTAGTTCGAACTTCTAAAAAATGTCGAGACGAGCTGCATATCGCTTAAATTCACCACGCCTCATAGCTGAATTTGTCGCAAATTTTTCATGGAAAGCAATTGCATTTTGGTAGTGTTTTTCGTGATTTTTAAGCATTATACAACAAGAAATAATGCTTAAGTAAATGCACAAGTAGTGTTTTTCGTGATTTCTTAGCATTATCCAATAAGAAAATTAAGTAAACATTTCTAAGTTCGAACTTCTAAAAAATGTCGAGCTGCATATCGCTTAAATTCACCACACCTCATAGGTAAATTTGTCGAAAATTTTTCATAGAAAGCAATTGCATTTTGGTAGTGTTTTTTCGTGATTTCTTAGCATTATCCAATAAGAAAATTAAGTAAAAATTTCTAAGTTCGAACTTCTAAAAAATGTCGAGACGAGCTGCATATCGCTTAAAATCACCACGCCTCAGAGATGAATTTGTCGCAAATTTTTCATGGAAAGCAATTGCATTTTGGTAGTGTTTTTCGTAATTTTTAGGCATTATTCAATAAGAAAATTAAGCAAAATAACTCTAATAACTCTAATGCAATTGCATTTTGGTAGTGTTTTTCGTGATTTCTTAGCATTATCCAATAAGAAACTGAAGTAAATAACTCTAAATTCTAACTTCTAAAAAATTTCGAGACGAGCTGCATGTCGCTTAAATTCACCACGCCTCATAGGTGATTTGTCGCAAATTTTTCATGGAAAGCAATTGCATTTTGGTAGTGTTTTTCGTGATTTCTTAGCATTATCCAATAAGAAAATTAAGTAAACATTTCTAAGTTCGAACTTCTAAAAAATGTCGAGGCAAGCTGCATATCGCTTAAATTCACCACGCCTCATAGATCAATTTCTCGCAAATTTTTCATGGAAAGCAATTGCAGTTTGGTAGTGTTTTTCGTGATTTCTTAGCATTATCCAATAAGAAAATTAAGTAAACATTTCTAAGTTCGAACTTCTAAAAAATGTCGAGACGAGCTGCATATCGCTTAAATTCACCACGCCTCATAGGTGAATTTGTCGCAAATTTTTCATGGAAAGCAATTGCATTTTGGTAGTGTTTTTCGTGATTTTTAAGCATTATCCAACAAGAAAATTAGGTAAATAAATCTAAGTTCGAACTTGTAAAAAATGTCGAGGCGAGTGTAGAGTGTTAAACAATATAACATTCATAAACACTATACTTTATCCTAAAGGTCAAAAAATCATAATTTCAAAATGTCTTATTTTGACCACCCAGCGTGTTACGACAGTTCTTTTTCGATTTTTTTCAATTTTTTTTTTTCATTTTGTATCTTCTGGATTATGAAAGTTGAAGTGGCATTGTTAGAATTGCATTGTCTTGCAATAGTTTCGTTGTATTTTTGGGTGGGACGAAGTCCGCCGGGGCTACTAATTTTTCATGGAATGCAATTGCATTTTGGTAGTGTTTTTCGTGATTTCTTAGCATTATCCAATAAGAAAATTAGGTAAATAAATTTAAGTTCGAACTTGTAAAAAATGTCGAGGCGAACATCGCTAAGAAACTGAAGTAAATAACTCTAAATTCGAACTTCTAAAAAATTTCGAGACGAGCTGCATATCACTTAAATTCACCACGCCTCATAGGTGAATTTGTCGCAAATTTTTCATGGAAAGCAATTGCATTTTGGTAGTGTTTTTCGGGATTTCTTAGCATTATCCAATAAGAAAATTAAGTAAACATTTCTAAGTTCGAACTTCTAAAAAATGTCGAGACGAGCTGCATATCGCTTAAATTCACCACGCCTCATAGGTGAATTTGTCGCAAATTTTTCATGGAAAGCAATTGCATTTTGGTAGTGTTTTTCGTGATTTTTAAGCATTATCCAACAAGAAAATTAGGTAAATAAATCTAAGTTCGAACTTGTAAAAAATGTCGAGGCGAGTGTAGAGTGTTAAACAATATAACATTCATAAACACTATACTTTATACTTTGAATTTTTACATATACATTAATGAAATTTGTAAAATAGTTTTATAAATTTCTATCAAATATTTTCATTCAAACTGAAAAACTTATACTGAAATGTGTTTCCAAAATATGTGTTATGTAAAGACTTAAAACCGTAGCAAATATAATTTATAAATAAACTAAAAAGTTACGGATGTTAATTGTTACGGATGTTATGTTAGTTGTTACGGATGTATGTACCCATAAATTGGCGATCCTGGCGAAAATTGAATAACGAATTCAAATAAATTCAAATAAATTGAATCTTCAGATCCACAATTTAATTGCATTGACAACGTTAAGAGGCAACGCCACAACAACAACAACAGCTGCAGCAACAAACGCAGTTTAAACAACAACAGCAGCAGCAGCAGTTGCAATTACAACAATCAAAAACTATAGCAAAAATTTTTTAAAGAAAATCCTACTGCCGCTACTACTACAACCACAGCACCTAGATCTTCAACAAATTCGAACGCTACAACTTAGTCAATCATGACCGCAACTTCAACAAATCGAGCTGCATATCGCTTAAATTCACCACACCTCATAGGTGAATTTGTCGCAAATTTTTCATGGAAAGCAATTGCATTTTGGTAGTGTTTTTCGTGATTTCTTAGTATTATCCAATAAGAAACTGAAGTAAATAACTCTAAGTTCGAACTTGTAAAAAATGTCGAGGCGAACTGCATATCGCTTAAATTCACCACACCTCATAGGTGAATTTGTCGCAAATTTTTCATGGAAAGCAATTGCATTTTGGTAGTGTTTTTCGTGATTTCTTAGCATTATCCAATAAGAAAATTAAGTAAATAACTCTAAATTCGAACTTCTAAAAAATGTCGAGGCGAGCTGCATATCGCTTAAATTCACCACACCTCATAGGTAATGTTAATCAACTTGCATTGTGCATCTACCTTTCTATTCAATTGTATTTATTATAAACTGCCGCCAACTTCAAAGTTATTAGACATATTGGATTATTCTTACTTTTCACTTCACTTCCTGAATAAAGAGCTATGAAATAAGTCGTACGCGTTTTTCTTATTTCTAACAAGGGTTATGGGCCCAGGCAGTGCTGAAATCAAAAATTTTTCGCATTCGTTTGGATATTTCTAAAAAAAAGCAGTTTGTTCTTCTACTTGTAACGATGGCTGGTTCAATAGCACAAATTAATAAACTTAGTGCAGAAAACTATGACATTTGGTCGGTCCAAATGAAAAGTTTTCTAGTGATGCAAGATTTATGGTGTGCAATAGACTTAGTTCCATTGGATTCAGCTGCAGAAGCTGAGAAAAATGCTTGGAAAAGTGCTGATACTAAGGCATTAGCTAGTATTCTTTTGTGCATCAAGCCTTCTGAAATCCTGCATGTGAGAAACTGTGTAACAGCCAAAGAGGCTTGGAAAAAATTAAAAAACATCTATCAAACGAAAGGACCCGCGCGTAAAGTAAATTTATTTAAACATTTGGTAAGATTTCGTTGTGAGAGTGGACGAAAGCTCGGTCCACAAATTAATAATTTTTTGTCGACCGTTGAAAGCTTAAAAGAGATCGGTGTGGAAGTGCAAGAAGACATTCTATGCATAATGATCTTATGCGGATTACCAAACGAAATGGAGAGCTTTGTGGTGGCCATCGAGAGTCGCGACGAATTGCCAACGCTGGACCTTCTAAAAGCAAAAATCTTCGAGGAAGAAGCAAGACAGTTCTCGGAGAGCAATATATGCGGTGAACAATTGTTTTCTGTAAAATCATTTGATGAGAGAAAACAGCGAGACTGTACTAAAAGTGTTATTGAGAACCCAAAAAACCGTTATATGGCACCACGCAAAAATATAAAGTGTTACGGGTGTGGTATGAGAGGACATATACGCTCTCAGTGCAAAAAGACTTCACAGACCCAACCACATCATGCGTTAATGCTCTCTAGCATGTACCGTTCGCCGAAAGACAAAATGGTTTGGATCATCGATAGTGGTGCATCATGTCATATGTGTCGCGACAAAACTGCATTTGTTTTCTTGAAAGAGTATAATCAAGACATTGTACTAGCGAGTGGAGAAAGACTCTCTGCAGAAGGCATAGGTAACATTGTTGTGAAATTTTATAAAAAGAACATTGAATTAAAAGATGTGTTATATGTGCCGAAACTACATTCCAATTTTATATCGGTGACAAAAGCAATGTATGCCAAGTGTACAGTAATTTTTTCAAAAACTGAGGCCGTAGTAAAAAATAGTGAAAACGAGATTTTATTAAAAGCAAGGCTGCATGAAGGCATTTATATCGCGGAGTTGGATAAAAAGAATGAGCATGCTCTGCTCAGTTCTAATATTGGAAACGACATCAATAATAACTTCGAAGTGTGGCATAAACGGTATGGTCATCTGAATGTACGTGATTTAAAAAAATTAAGTGATGAAAACATAGTGCGTGGTATAAGTCTTCCGAAACTAAAAGAGTTTTCCTGTATAACTTGCGGACTTTGTAAAATTAATTCGAAGCCGTTTAAAACCTTTAACAATATTTTTAGTGAATCGGTATTAGATCTTATACACACTGATATTTGTGGACCCATGCGTACACCCTCAAAAGGAGGTGCCATTTACTTTATGACAATAATTGATGATTACTCGCGATACATAAGCGTATATTTTTTAAAACGAAAATCGGAGGCATTAGACGCCATAAAAGATTTTATAGTAAAAGCTGAAAATATGACTGGAAAGAGATTAAAAGTAATTCGTAGTGATAACGGTCGCGAATATATTAACAAACAGTTTGAAAATTTTACAAATGCAAGAGGTATAAAACACCAAACAACGGTCGCGTATACACCTCAGCAAAACGGAGTTGCCGAAAGAGCAAATCGAACTCTAGTAGAGATGTCACGTTGTATGCTGGTTACATCATCTCTTCATCAAAGTTTTTGGGCAGAAGCTGTAAATACAGCCGTGTATCTGCGTAATCGTGCACCGACTAATAAACTACAAGGCAAGACTCCTTATGAGCGCTGGTGTGGATACAAACCTTGTGTCTCTCACTTAAAAGTTTTTGGTTCTGATGCTGTTGTGCTTAATAAACGTCCTGGAAAATCAAAGTTCGAACCGTGTGGTGAAAAATTAACATTTATTGGTTACTCGGACACGTCAAAAGCGTATCGATTATATAACATGACGCGCAAATCAGTTACAATTGCTAGGGATGTCATATTTTATGAAAATTCCTATTCAGACCGTGTTAAAACAGCAGATCCTGTTACTAACGATTCTGACAATTTTTATTTTGAAATGATTCCTTCAGCTAAATATCATGAAAAACATAATGGAGACGCGGAATCAGTCATATTGATATCAAGCAGCGATGAAGACCAATTTGAGACTGGATCAGAATTTGGCACGGAAGTAGATGAGGATGAAAAATATGATGTGAGAGAAAACGTAGTAAAAGATAAAAGGGGAAGGCGAAAAATAATAAGAACAGGAAAACCAGGTAGACCCAGAAAAATACCCGCAGGTGAGTCCATCGAATCTGCAAATATTTTAAAAATCGTAAATAGAGATCCAACTTCCACTACGGAGGCATTAACGAGCAAAGAGGCACTCAAATGGAGAGATGCTATGCAGGCGGAGTATAATACACTTTTAAAAAATCAAACTTGGACATTGGTTGAGAAGCCTGTGGACAAAAATATCATTGGATGCAAGTGGGTTTTCACCACAAAACGCAATTTAGATGGTAGCATTCAGAGATATAAAGCTCGTTTGGTGGCTCAAGGCTATTCTCAAAAATACAACATAGATTATAATGAAACATATGCTCCCGTTGTTCGCTACTCAACAATTCGATTGTTGCTCGCATTGGCGGTTAAAGAAGAGCTATTAGTAAATCATATTGATGTTGACTCAGCTTATTTAAATGGAGATTTAGATGACGAAATTTATATGAAACAGCCTGAACAATTTGTGGACAAAATTCACCCGGATAAAGTTTGTAGGCTTAAAAAATCAATATATGATTTAAAGCAAGCTGGGAGGGATTGGAATATTAAGATCACGGAAATCTTGCTTAAAATTGGATTTAAACGTTGCGAAACTGATAGCTGCGTTTACCAGATGGAAGCTGATGGAATAAATTTAATAGCAATTTATGTAGATGATATATTGCTTGCATGCTCGTCAGATCAACGTATGCAAAAAATCATTGAAGAAATTAAAAAATTTGTTGACATAATTGACCGTGGACCTATTGAAGAATATTTAGGCCTTGAAATTGAACGTGACAGTTTGAGAGGTCCTATCATAGTACATCAAGGAAAATATGTTGAGAATTTACTACAACAGTGGAACATGGATCAATGCAAATCATCGAACACACCATTTGTCTGTGGCACTATATTGGAAAAATGTAACAAGAACTGCGAAGGATTAGATACAACGAAATATCAGTCTTTAATGGGCTCCTTAATGTATTTAGCGGTGGTTTCTAGACCGGATATCGCACACATTATTTCCAGGTTATCACAATTCAATACACATCCTCATAATGAACATTTCGTGGCGGCTAAACATGTGTTAAGATATTTGCGTAAAAACCCGAAAGGCGTACTGAGTTATGATGACAACAACAGTCACCACGACAACAACAACAACAACGAGTTTTAAACCTGTTACACAGATGCGGATTGGGGCGGAGATACACATGACCGTAAATCATATAGTGGACATGTGATGTTATTTGCGAATGCACCTATTGCGTGGGAATCTAAAAAGCAGACTTCAATATCTCTTAGTACAATGGAAGCGGAATACGTCGCGATGTGCCAAGGCACAAAAGAAATAGTCTTTTATCGCAGTTTACTTACGGAAATGGGTTTCCAGAAATACATCTGCAGTCCAACTACTTTATTTTGTGATAATCAGAGCGCCCAATTTATAGTTAAAAACCCGACGACACAGAAAAGAAGTCGTCATATAGATATTAAATATCACTACATTAAAGAAAAATACAATGAAAAGATTATTGTGTTGAAATATGTACCGTCAGCAGAAAATATTGCTGACCTATTAACTAAACATTTAACTAAAGATAAACATTTACAGTTATGCAAAATGTTACGTATTGAATTTAAACATTAATTTTGTAAATTATATTTGTAATACAATTGAGGCGGAGATTGTTAATCAACTTGCATTGTGCATCTACCTTTCTATTCAATTGTATTTATTATAAACTGCCGCCAACTTCAAAGTTATTAGACATATTGGATTATTCTTACTTTTCACTTCACTTCCTGAATAAAGAGCTATGAAATAAGTCGCACGCGTTTTTCTTATTTCTAACAGGTAAATTTTTCGCAAATTTTTCATGAAAAGCAATTGCATTTTGGTAGTGTTTTTCGTGATTTTTAAGCATTATCCAATAAGAAAATTAGGTAAATAAATCTAAGTTCCAACTTGTAAAAAATGTCGAGGCGAGCTGCATCTCGCTTAAATTCACCACACCTCATAGGTAAATTTGTCGCAAATTTTTCATCAAAAGCAATTGCATTTTGGTAGTGTTTTTCGTGATTTTTAAGCATTATCCAATAAGAAAATTAGGTAAATAAATCTTAGTTCGAACTTCTAAAAATGTCGAGGCGAGCTGCATATCACTTAAATTCACCACACCTCATAGGTGAATTTTTCGCAAATTTTTCATGGAAAGCAATTGCATTTTGGTACTGTTTTTCGTGATTTCTTAGCATTATCCAATAAGAAACTGAAGTAAATAACTCTAAGTTCGAACTTCTAAAAAATGTCGAGGCGAGCTGCATATCGCTTAAATTCACCACGCCTCATAGGTGATTTGTCGCAAAATTTTCATGGGAAGCAATTGCATTTTGGTAGTGTTTTTCGTGATTTCTTAGCATTATCCAATAAGAAAATTAGGTAAATAAATTTAAGTTCGAACTTGTAAAAAATGTCGAGGCGAGCTGCATATCGCTTAAATTCACCACACCTCATAGGTAAATTTGTCGCAAATTTTTCATGGAAAGCAATTGCATTTTGGTAGTGTTTTTCGTGATTTCTTAGCATTATCCAATAAGAAACTGAAGTCAATAACTCTAAGTTCGAACTTCTAAAAAATTTCGAGACGAGCTGCATATCACTTAAATTCACCACGCCTCATAGGTGAATTTGTCGCAAATTTTTCATGGAAAGCAATTGCATTTTGGTAGTGTTTTTCGGGATTTCTTAGCATTATCCAATAGGAAAATTAAGTAAACATTTCTAAGTGCGAACTTCTAAAAAATGTCGAGGCGAGCTGCATATCGCTTAAATTCACCACACCTCATAGGTAAATTTGTCGCAAATTTTTCATGAAAAGAAATTGCATTTTGGTAGAGTTTTTCGTGATTTCTTAGCATTATCCCATAAGAAAATTGAGTAAATAACTCTATGTTCGAACTTTTAAAAAATGTCGAGGCGAGCTGCATATCGCTTAAATTCACCACACCTCATACGTGAATTTGTCGTAAATTTTTCATGGAATGCAATTGCATTTTGGTAGTGTTTTTCGTGATTTCTTAGAATAACCAATAAGAAAATTAGGTAAATAAATCTAAGTTCGAACTTGTAAAAAATGTCGAGGCGAGCTGAATATCGCTTAAATTCACCACACCTCATAGGTGAATTTGTCGTAAATTTTCCATGGAATGCAATTGCATTTTGGTAGTGTTTTTCGTGATTTCATAGAATAACCAATAAGAAAATTAGGTAAATAAATCTAAGTTCGAACTTGTAAAAAATGTCGAGGCGAGCTGCATATCGCTTAAATTCACCACACCTCATAGGTGAATTTGTCGCAAATTTTTCATGGAAAGCAATTGCATTTTGGTAGTGTTTTTCGTGATTTCTTAGCATTATCCAATAAGAAACTGAAGTAAATAACTCTAAGTTCGAACTTCTAAAAAATTTCGAGACGAGCTGCATATCGCTTAAATTCACCACGCCTCATAGGTGATTTGTCGCAAAATTTTCATGGGAAGCAATTGCATTTTGGTAGTGTTTTTCGTGATTTCTTAGCATTATCCAATAAGAAAATTAGGTAAATAAATTTAAGTTCGAACTTGTAAAAAATGTCGAGGCGAGCTGCATATCGCTTAAATTCACCACACCTCATAGGTAAATTTGTCGCAAATTTTTCATGGAAAGCAATTGCATTTTGGTAGTGTTTTTCGTGATTTCTTAGCATTATCCAATAAGAAACTGAAGTCAATAATTCTAAGTTCGAACTTCTAAAAAATTTCGAGACGAGCTGCATATCACTTAAATTCACCACGCCTCATAGGTGAATTTGTCGCAAATTTTTCATGGAAAGCAATTGCATTTTGGTAGTGTTTTTCGGGATTTCTTAGCATTATCCAATAGGAAAATTAAGTAAACATTTCTAAGTGCGAACTTCTAAAAAATGTCGAGGCGAGCTGCATATCGCTTATATTCACCACACCTCATAGGTAAATTTGTCGCAAATTTTTCATGAAAAGCAATTGCATTTTGGTAGTGTTTTTCGTGATTTTTAAGCATTATCCAATAAGAAAATTAGGTAAATAAATCTAAGTTCGAACTTGTAAAAAATGTCGAGGCGAGCTGCATCTCGCTTAAATTCACCACACCTCATAGGTAAATTTGTCGCAAATTTTTCATGAAAAGCAATTGCATTTTGGTAGAGTTTTTCGTGATTTCTTAGCATTATCCCATAAGAAAATTGAGTAAATAACTCTATGTTCGAACTTCTAAAAAATGTCGAGGTGAGCTGCATATCGCTTAAATTCACCACACCTCATAGGTGAATTTGTCGTAAATTTTTCATGGAATGCAATTGCATTTTGGTAGTGTTTTTCGTGATTTCTTAGAATAACCAATAAGAAAATTAGGTAAATAAATCTAAGTTCGAACTTGTAAAAAATGTCGAGGCGAGCTGCATATCGCTTAAATTCACCACACTTCATAGGTGAATTTGTCGCAAATTTTTCATGGAAAGCAATTGCATTTTGGTAGTGTTTTTCGTGATTTCTTAGCATTATCCAATAAGAAACTGAAGTAAATAACTCTAAGTTCGAACTTCTAAAAAATTTCGAGACGAGCTGCATATCGCTTAAATTCACCACGCCTCATAGGTGATTTGTCGCAAATTTTTCATGGAAAGCAATTGCATTTTGGTAGTGTTTTTCGTGATTTCTTAGCATTATCCAATAAGAAAATTAAGTAAACATTTCTAAGTTAGAACTTCTAAAAAATGTCGAGACGAGCTGCATATCGCTTAAATTCACCACACCTCATAGGTGAATTTGTCGCAAGTTTTTCATGGAAAGCAATTGCATGTTGGTAGTGTTTTTCGTGATTTTTAAGCATTATCCAACAAGAACATTAAGAAAATAACTCTAAGTTCAAACTTCTAAAAAAATGTCGAGACGAGCTGCAAATCGCTTAAATTCACTACACCTCATAGGTGAATTTGTCGCAAAATTTTCATGGAAAGCAATTGCATTTTGGTAGTGTTTTTCGTGATTTTTTAGCATTATCTAATACGAAAATGAAGTAAATAACTCTAAGTTCGAACTTCTAAAAAATGTCGAGACGAGCTGCAGATCGCTTAAATTCACCACACCTCATAGGTGAATTTGTCGTAAATTTTTCATGGAATGCAATTGCATTTTGGTAGTGTTTTTCGTGATTTCTTAGCATTATCCAATAAGAAAATTAAGAAAATTAGGTAAATTAGTTCGAACTTGTAAAAAATGTCGAGGTGAGCTGCATATCGCTTAAATTCACCACACGTCATAGGTGAATTTGTCGCAAATTTTTCATGGAAAGCAATTGCAGTTTGGTAGTGTTTTTCGTGATTTCTTAGCATTATCCAATAAGAAACTGAAGTAAGTAACTCTTAGTTCGAACTTCTAAAAAATGTCCAGACGAGCTGCATATCGCTTAAATTCACCACGCCTCATAGGTGAATTTGTCGCAAATTTTTCATGGAAAGCAATTGCATTTTGGTAGTGTTTTTCGTAATTTTTAGGCATTATCCAATAAGAAAATTAAGGAAATAACTCTAAGTTCGAACTTCTAAAAAATGTCGAGACGAGCTGCATATCGCTTAAATTCACCACACCTCATAGTTCAATTTGTCGAAAATTTTTCATGGAATGCAATTGCATTTTGGTAGTGTTTTTCGTGATTTCTTAGCATTATCCAATAAGAAACTGAAGTAAATAACTCTAAGTTCGAACTTCTAAAAAATTTCGAGATGAGCTGCATATCGCTTAAATTCACCACGCCTCATAGGTGAATTTGTCGCAAATTTTTCATGGAATGCAATTGCATTTTGGTAGTGTTTTTCGTGATTTTTAAGTATTATCCAACAAGAAAATTAGGTAAATAAATCTAAGTTCGAACTTGTAAAAAATGTCGAGGCGAGCTGCATATCGCTTAAATTCACCACACCTCATAGGTGAATTTGTCGCAAATTTTTCATGGAAAGCAATTGCATTTTGGTAGTGTTTTTCGTAATTTTTAGGCATTATCCAATAAGAAAATTAAGGAAATAACTCTAAGTTCGAACTTCTAAAAAATTTCGAGATGAGCTGCATATCGCTTAAATTCACCACGCCTCATAGGTGAATTTGTCGCAAATTTTTCATGGAAAGCAATTGCATTTTGGTAGTGTGTTTCGTAATTTTTAGGCATTATCCAATAAGAAAATTAAGGAAATAACTCTAAGTTCGAACTTCTAAAAAATGTCGAGACGAGCTGCATATCGCTTAAATTCACCACACCTCATAGTTCAATTTGTCGAAAATTTTTCATGGAAAGCAATTGCATTTTGGTAGTGTTTTTCGTGATTTCTTAGCATTATCCAATAAGAAAATTAAGTAAATAACTCTAAATTCGAACTTCTAAAAAATTTCGAGACGAGCTGCATATCACTTAAATTCACCACGCCTCATAGGTGAATTTGTCGCAAATTTTTAATGGAAAGCAATTGCATTTTGGTAGTGTTTTTCGGGATTTCTTAGCATTATCCAATAAGAAAATTAAGTAAACATTTCTAAGTGCGAACTTCTAAAAAATGTCGAGGCGAGCTGCATATCGCTTAAATTCACCACACCTCATAGGTAAATTTGTCGCAAATTTTTCATGAAAAGCAATTGCATTTTGGTAGTGTTTTTCGTGATTTTTAAGCATTATCCAATAAGAAAATTAGGTAAATAAATCAAAGTTCGAACTTGTAAAAAATGTCGAGGCGAGCTGCATCTCGTTTAAATTCACCACACCTCATAGGTAAATTTGTCGCAAATTTTTCATCAAAAGCAATTGCATTTTGGTAGTGTTTTTCGTGATTCTTAAGCATTATCCAATAAGAAAATTAGGTAAATAAATCTTAGTTCGAACTTCTAAAAATGTCGAGGCGAGCTGCATATCACTTAAATTCACCACACCTCATAGGTGAATTTGTCGCAAATTTTTCATGGAAAGCAATTGCATTTTGGTACTGTTTTTCGTGATTTCTTAGCATTATCCAATAAGAAACTGAAGTAAATAACTCTAAGTTCGAATTTCTAAAATTTTCATTTTCATTTTCATTTTGGTAGTGTTTTTCGTAATTTTTAGGCATTATTCAATAAGAAAATTAAGTAAATAACTCTAAGATCGAACTTCTAAAAAATGTCGAGGCGAGCTGCATATCGCTTAAATTCACCACACCTCATAGCATATCGCTTAAATTCACCACGCCTCATAGGTCAATTTGTCGCAAATTTTTCATGGAAAGCATTTGCATTTTGGTAGTGTTTTTCGTGATTTCTTAGCATTATACAATAAGAAACTGAAGTAAAAAACTCTAAGTTCGAACTTCTAAAAAATGTCGAGACGAGCTGCATATCCCTTAAATTCACCAAACCTCATAGGTAAATTTGTCGAAAATTTTTCATGGAAAGCAATTGCATTTTGGTAGTGTTTTTCGTGATTTCTTAGCATTATCCAATAAGAAACTGAAGTAAATAACTCTAAGTTCGAACTTCTAAAAAATTTCGAGACGAGCTGCATATCACTTAAATTCACCACGCCTCATAGGTGAATTTGTCGCAAATTTTTCATGGAAAGCAATTGCATTTTGGTAGTGTTTTTCGGGATTTCTTAGCATTATCCAATAGGAAAATTAAGTAAACATTTCTAAGTGCAAACTTCTAAAAAATGTCGAGGCGAGCTGCATATCGCTTAAATTCACCACACCTCATAGGTAAATTTGTCGCAAATTTTTCATGAAAAGCAATTGCATTTTGGTAGTGTTTTTCGTGATTTTTAAGCATTATCCAATAAGAAAATTAGGTAAATAAATCTAAGTTCGAACTTGTAAAAAATGTCGAGGCGAGCTGCATCTCGCTTAAATTCACCACACCTCATAGGTAAATTTGTCGCAAATTTTTCATGAAAAGCAATTGCATTTTGGTAGAGTTTTTCGTGATTTCTTAGCATTATCCCATAAGAAAATTGAGTAAATAACTCTATGTTCGAACTTTTAAAAAATGTCGAGGCGAGCTGCATATCGCTTAAATTCACCACACCTCATACGTGAATTTGTCGTAAATTTTTCATGGAATGCAATTGCATTTTGGTAGTGTTTTTCGTGATTTCTTAGAATAACCTCATAGGTGAATTTGTCGCAAAATTTTCATGGGAAGCAATTGCATGTTGGTAGTGTTTTTCGTGATTTCTTAGCATTATCCAATAAGAAAATTAAGTAAACATTTCTAAGTTAGAACTTCTAAAAAATGTCGAGACGAGCTGCATATCGCTTAAATTCACCACACCTTATAGGTGAATTTGTCGCAAAATTTTCATGGGAAGCAATTGCATGTTGGTAGTGTTTTTCGTGATTTCTTAGCATTATCCAATAAGAAAATTAAGTAAACATTTCTAAGTTAGAACTTCTAAAAAATGTCGAGACGAGCTGCATATCGCTTAAATTCACCACACCTCATAGGTGAATTTGTCGCAAGTTTTTCATGGAAAGCAATTGCATGTTGGTAGTGTTTTTCGTGATTTTTAAGCATTATCCAACAAGAAAATTAAGTAAATAACTCTAAGTTCAAACTTCTAAAAAAAATTTCGAGACGAGCTGCATATCGCTTAAATACACGACACCTCATAGATGAATTTGTCGCAAAATTTTCATGGAAAGCAATTGCATTTTGGTAGTGTTTTTCGTGATTTCTTAGCATTATCCAATACGAAAATGATGTAAATAACTCTAAGTTCGAACTTCTAAAAAATGTCGAGACGAGCTGCAGATCGCTTAAATTCACCACACCTAATAGGTGAATTTGTCGCAAGTTTTTCATGGAAAGCAATTGCATGTTGGTAGTGTTTTTCGTGATTTTTAAGCATTATCCAACAAGAAAATTAAGTAAGTAACTCTAAGTTCAAACTTCTAAAAAAAATGTCGAGACGAGCTGCATATCGCTTAAATTCACGACACCTCATAGGTGAATTTGTCGTAAAATTTTCATGGAAAGCAATTGCATTTTGGTAGTGTTTTTCGTGATTTCTTAGCATTATCCAATACGAAAATGAAGTAAATAACTCTAAGTTCGAACTTCTAAAAAATGTCGAGACGAGCTGCAGATCGCTTAAATTCACCACACCTCATAGGTGAATTTGTCGTAAATTTTTCATGGAATGCAATTGCATTTTGGTAGTGTTTTTCGTGATTTCTTAGCATTATCCAATAAGAAAATTAAGAAAATTAGGTAAATTAGTTCGAACTTGTAAAAAATGTCGAGGCGAGCTGCATATCGCTTAAATTCACCACGCCTCATAGGTGAATTTGTCGCAAATTTTTCATGGAAAGCAATTGCATTTTGGTAGTGTTTTTCGTGATTTCTTAGCATTATCCAATAAGAAAATTAAGTAAACATTTCTAAGTTCGAACTTCTAAAAAATGTCGAGGCGAGCTGCATATCGCTTAAAATCACCACGCCTCATAGATGAATTTGTCGCAAATTTTTCATGGAGAGCAATTGCATTTTGGTAGTGTTTTTCGTAATGTTTAGGCATTATTCAATAAGAAAATTAAGTAAATAACTCTAAGATCGAACTTCTAAAAAATGTCGAGGCGAGCTGCATATCGCTTAAATTCACCACACCTCATAGGTAGGTAGGTAGGTAGGAAGGGCGTGGGAGATTCTTCTCCCGTCCACTTAGGCCACTTTGGCCCATTGTGACTGCCCTTTGAAAACACCTTTTTCAGCATGGGACCCTAATCGCTTTCATGTCCGGCGTCCACCCACTGCCTTTGATCAGAGATCGCAAGCAGGTTTAATGAACGCCGTCCTTGCACTCATAATCAGTTTCAGGAGACTTGACACCGGAAACTCCGCCACGTCCTCAAGCTCGGCGCAGAACCAAGTTCCCAGAGCTTGGAAACGGCGGCTTGCGAGAGCCGGACATCGGCAAAGTAGATGGTGAATAGTCTCCTCTTCATCTATATCATTACAGGATCTGCAGTAGTCCACATTCGCACCTGCCTTCCACCTTGCCATCATGTGGCCTATTGGGCAGTGTCCCGTAATAACACCCACCACAACTCTTAGCTGGTCCCTACTTAGGGAGAGAAGACACTTAGTGTTGCTCCAGTTTAGCTCTCGCCACAGCGTCCGAGAGATAACGCAGTCATGCCTGCTTCTCCAGAGATGAGCTGCTCTCTCGTTTACTAGGCTCTCAATTGCTCTTTTGAGATAGTTAATTGGCGGAAGCACTGAGGAGTCCGCCTCCTCAGCGTCTAGGGAAGAACCCAAGCGCGCCAACTTGTCCGCTTGTTCGTTGCCCGCAATATTTGCATGGCCGGGAACCCAGCAGAGATTGACGGTGTGATCCCTCCGTAGATCCTTTAGCGTATTTCTACACCTCAGCACTATCTCCGAATTAACCATCTCCGAACTCAATGACTTTAATGCCGCCTGACTGTCCACACAGAAATTGATAACAGCTTGTGGTATCCCTTTCTGAATGACATACGAGGCTGCTCTTTCAATGGCATAGACCTCCGCTTGAAAAACACTACATTCGTCGCGCAATCGAAACGATTGCCGTGTCTGAAGTGATTCCAAAAAGAAGCCCGCTCCAGTTCCTTCGGCCGTTTTCGAACCGTCCGTAAAAATTTGGGTGCCCTTCATTGGTATACCCTTGTCGGACAGCCAATCGTTTCTGTTCGGAAAGAAAACAGCCGAGATCCCATCAAAATCATATCTTGTCAGCAGGTAGTCCGTCGGCCGAGACAAGTCAGGCTTTGAACAACCGCTAATTCTCCTTAATTTATTCAGCACACTTGCATGTCCAAAAGGAGCTTCTCTGCAGAGCTTCAGCTCTTTCACCCTAAGGAAGCTTTTGCCCGCTGAGCTCATGATGAACAAGTCCAGGGGTAGAATATGTAACAACATATCCAGTCCTGCCTGTGGTGTGCTTTTTACGGCTCCTGTAATACCTATTGCAGCACATCTTTGAACCTTATTTAGGACCTTTAGATTGCTGCCCCTTTCTGTCGCTTTCCACCAAACAAAGCAGCCGTAAGTAAGGATTGGTCTTATTACTGCCGTATACAACCAATGAACGATGTAAGGTGGCAGGCCCCAATACCTACCAATGGCCTTCTTGCAGGCATAGAAAGCATTCATCCCTTTCTTCATCCTCTCGGCTGTGTTCCTTCTCCAAGATAACTTGCTATCAAGAACAATGCCGAGATATTTTACTTCCGCCGATAGACTTAGTTCAATGCCTTCAATGCTAGGCAGTTTAAAGTTCGGGATCTTGAGCTTCTTAGTGAAAAGTACCAGCTCGGTCTTGGATGCATTTATACCAAGACCACGCCGATACGCCCACCTATAAATCTTTCCTAAAGCGGTTGACAATAGCTCACTTAGAGTAGACAAAAATTTGCCAAGAACAAGTATGGCTATATCATCCGCATAAGCTATGACCTTTATCCCAGTGTTTTTGAAAACCCTTAGAATACCATCCACTACCAGGAGCCACAGTAGAGGAGATAGTACCCCTCCTTGCGGAGTCCCTCTTGTGGCGGTCTTCCTGAGGGTGCTGGCTCCCATACTGGAATTAATTACTCTGCTGCATAGCATTTCCTTAATCCAGTCAACAATGAAGCATGGCACGTCAAAGAACAGGAGGGCCTCAATAATTGCTTCTGTTTTAACGTTGTTAAAGGCCCCCTCTATGTCAAGGAAGCCCCCTAACGCATACTCTTTATGTTCAATAGCTTTTTCAATGGTCCCGACCACACAGTGCAGTGCACTTTCCACAGATTTGCCTTTGAGATAGGCGTGCTGGGAGGTGCAGAGCCGACGTGTGATCGTGCTTCTTAGATATAGATCTACCAATCTCTCTAGTGTTTTAAGTAAAACCGATGAAAGTGTGATTGGCCTAAAATCTTTAGGTGAGAAATGAGTCGGCCTACCAGCTTTGGGTATAAATACGACCTTAACATTTCTCCATTCAGTCGGGATTGAACGTTCCCTTAAGCAGCCTCTGAAAAGTTTCACCAACATCGGGTTTATTGAGCCAAGCGATTGCTGCAACATGGCCGGTATGATGCCATCCGGCCCAGCTGACTTGTAGGGCCGGAAGGAACCAACCGCCCAGGCAACCTTACGCTCATTCACAATATCCTCGATGTCCCTGAGGGAGCGCTCGGGTAGTTGAGGAGTGGCCTGACGCGTTTCCATAACAATCTCCGAGCACCCCGGAAAATGGGTATCTATAAGCAGTTCCAGGGTTTCAAGGCTTGACCTAGTCCACGAGCCGTCCACACGCTGGATTAGCCCGATGGATACTTTGTCCTTGGACAAGATCCTGCGTAGTCTGGCCGCCTCGTTGACCTCACAGATCGACTCACAGTATGATCTCCATGAGTCCCTCTTGACCGCCCTGGTTCTGCTCTTATAAATCCTAAGACCTGCTTTATACAGAGCCCAGTCTTCATCATTGTTAGTCTGCTTAGCCTTGTTAAAAAGCCGTCTTGTATTTCTTCTCAAAGCTAACAGCTCGGAAGTCCACCAAATGGCATTGGCTTTCCTACGGGGGTAGCTAGTGGGACAAGAGGCTTTAAACGCGCTATTCAGACATCCCGTTAAAAGTTTCACCAGGTCTTCAGTGCTCTCTGTTCCGTGTCCCTTGTTGCCCCCAGACAACTTCGGGGAGACCAGATTCGAGAAGCGTACCCAGTCTGTCTTTCTAGGGTTCCTAAAAGGTTCAATTTTTGGTTTCCCTAGCTTAATATTGAAGAATATCCTGAAGTGGTCCAAAAAGGAGCACTCGGTGGATACCCTCCAATTATCTATACTTAAATCAAAAGAATTCGCAAGGGTTAAGTCTATGACTTCCGACCTAGCTCTGCTACGAAAGGTGGGTGTTACCCCAGTATTACAAATAACTAGATCAGATATTAGAATAAAGTCCAAAATAGACTCACCTCTCGTGTTGATGTCACTACTTCCCCATTGGACATGATGTCCGTTTGCATCACAACCGATCACCAACCTCAATTTGTTGTTGCTGGCAAAGGTCGTCAGTGATCGGAGCAGTTGCGATGGGGGCTCTATGTCCTCGTATGGGAGGTATGCGGAGGTGAGCAGGATTGAACCCTCCTGCTGGGTCTCACATACCACCACCGTCTGGTCCGCTGCGCTGTATGGAGGAAAAAGAAAAGCATTAATATTATTCTTTACCAATATACAGGTCCTGACCTTTTCGGTGGTCTCCGGTGCCACGAGACGGTACATACGCGACTCCAATCCCATAACCTTACCACCACACAACCAAGGTTCTTGGATTAGAGCCCCGTCTATGTCGTCCCGGGACATAATGAGCAGCAGATCATCGGAGGCCGCTTTGCAGTGGTGCAGATTAATTTGGACCACCCGCATTCGCCCCCTCGCCGCCACCTCTTCCGTCTCTTTCATCCCCCGGAAGTCGGACCCTTGTGGATCCCAATCCGAAGCGGATTACCCCTTTCGTCTCCCTTAAAGCTTCTAGAGACTGTTGGCTCACCCTGAACCTGTAGTCCCTCCCCGTACCACTCTTGGGCACCACGGATGAGACCACCTCCCATTTGTTCACCCCTAAGGAACGGTTTTGCTTGTCCAGTAGTCTCAGAATCGACGCCCCCGATTCCGGAACGGGAGGGGGAATCCACACTGAGATCACCGGACGCAGTGGGAGTGCGGAGCGAGGTAGGACCTCGAGTTTCGCCTTCGGCCAAACTTCGCCAAGGCCGCTGATGATGACAGTCAGAAAGTCCAAAGACTTCCTATTGCCACATCCAACGACTTTGACTCCCTTTTGCCAGCCAGCTCCGTCGAAGTCCACCTCTTCCGCCGTCCTTTCGTCCTTCATCATCTCCGTCAGCAGCCTCGCCTCTACTAGCAGCCAGTTCGCTGACACAATCTTTCCATCAGGGTCCGATCTGTCAACGATGGCCACCTGCAAGTCAGCTTCAGATTTGAAGCTAGCTGACGGCTTGATCCTCTTCGCGTCGTTCTTTTGACCTTCCTCCGTGGACCGATCTCGCTTTGCCGCTCTACTGGTGGAGGGTTGCAAGTTCAGGCCCACTTCAGCGGCCTTAAACGACCCAGCTGCCGGGAGCAGACCTTCTACCATTGTCCCTTTTGAGGACGTCGGTTGAAGGTCACCGGAGCCTTCCGCCCCGCGCCCCGGCATTGGTTCAACTGGTACCTGAGGGGTGGTGGCTTTGGCTTTTTCAAACCGTGCTACCTTTTTCTTGTTAAGTCTCCTAAGGTTCCTTTGTCTCTCGGTCAGTTCAGAGGGATCGATGTCAGCTAGTTTCCGGAGGAAACATTTTGCCCTGTTGTAGGCTCGCCGCTTTCGATCCCCCTTTGACCGAGACCCCCCTGTCTTTGTACTGCTGAGTGGCGCATCCTCCAACAGTGCAGCTTCAGCCTCCAGGTCTATCATAGTTGCTTGGCTGGTCTGTGAGAGAGTCAAAGACTCACTATCGCCCGCCTCGCTTATGATCAGACCCGTTAGCTGAGAGCTGCATAAGTCTTCATCGGATGAACAGCTCGTACGGCGCTGTTGTCGGTGTTTGTCGCCAGAAGCAACGTCACCAGCCACAGCACGGTCGGTGTCAGGTTTAGCGTCGCTGTCCGCGTTACTGTCCTTAACCGCCCGTCTCGTCTCTTTATCTTCAAGTTTTTGTTTTGTGTTTAAGGTATCTATTTTGGTCCCACGAGTATTGGACAAAAGAGGTCCGCCCGCGCAGAGGTCCATGTGCGCAGGTAAGGTTGTTTAGTACCGAAGGTCACCCAGTGTCCGGTACGCTCCGTTCCCGACTGAGCTAGTTTTAAAGTCTGGGCCCCCAGCCAAGCTGATCCTCGGCACGGGTCGCATGACACCTTGACCCGGCCCAGAAAGAAGATAGGAGAAAGGTATAGATATGAAGAAAAGAATTGAAATGTATAGCTGAGGAGAGGAAAAGAAAAATTTGTGTGGACAATATACCGTCCCACAATCGGTCGCCAGAGCCTCGTCTGTGGAAACAGGGAGCACCGCGAGAAGGTGAGGATGACAATTGTGAGGGAGAGGCTATCGGTGACGCTTCCCAAACCTTAATCCCCCCCACTCCCAAATTTACACCTCATAGGTAAATTTGTCGCAAGTTTTTCATGGAAAGCAATTGCATGTTGGTAGTGTTTTTCGTGATTTCTTAGCATTATCCAATAAGAAACTGAAGTAAATAACTCTAAGTTCGAACTTCTAAAAAATGTCGAGACGAGCTGCATATCGCTTAAATTCACCACACCTCATAGTTCAATTTGTCGAAAATTTTTCATGGAATGCAATTGCATTTTGGTAGTGTTTTTCGTAATTTTTAGGCATTATTCAATAAGAAAATTAAGTAAATATCTCTAAGATCGAACTTCTAAAAAATGTCGAGACGAGCTGCATATCGCTTAAATTCACCAAACCTCATAGGTAAATTTGTCGAAAATTTTTCATGGAAAGCAATTGCAGCTTGGTAGTGTTTTTCGTGATTTCTTAGCATTATCCAATAAGAAACTGAAGTAAATAACTCTAAGTTCGAACTTCTAAAAAATGTCGAGACGAGCTGCATATCGCTTAAATTCACCACACCTCATAGGTAAATTTGTCGAAAATTTTTCATGGAATGCAATTGCATGTTGGTAGTGTTTTTCGTGATTTCTTAGCATTATCCAATAAGAAACTGAAGTAAATAACTCTTAGTTCGAACTTCTAAAAAATGTCCAGACGAGCTGCATATCGCTTAAATTCTCCACGCCTCATAGGTGAATTTGTCGCAAATTTTTCATGGAAAGCAATTGCATTTTGGTAGTGTTTTTCGTAATTTTTAGGCATTATCCAATAAGAAAATTAAGGAAATAACTATAAGTTCGAACTTCTAAAAAATGTCGAGAAGAGCTGCATATCGCCTAAATTCACCACACCTCATAGTTCAATTTGTCGAAAATTTTTCATGGAATGCAATTGCATTTTGGTAGTGTTTTTCGTGATTTCTTAGCATTATCCAATAAGAAACTGAAGTAAATAACTCTAAGTTCGAACTTCTAAAAAATGTCGAGACGAGCTGCATATCGCTTAAAATCACCACGCCTCATAGATGAATTTGTCGCAAATTTTTCATGGAGAGCAATTGCATTTTGGTAGTGTTTTTCGTAATGTTTAGGCATTATTCAATAAGAAAATTAAGTAAATAACTCTAAGATCGAACTTCTAAAAAGTGTCGAGGCGAGCTGCATATCGCTTAAATTCACCACACCTCATAGGTAAATTTGTCGCAAGTTTTTCATGCAAAGCAATTGCATGTTGGTAGTGTTTTTCGTGATTTTTAAGCATTATCCAACAAGAAAATTAAGTAAATAACTCTAAGTTCAAACTTCTAAAAAAAATGTCGAGACGAGCTGCATATCGCTTAAATTCACGACACCTCATAGGTGAATTTGTCGTAAAATTTTCATGGAAAGCAATTGCATTTTGGTAGTGTTTTTCGTGATTTCTTAGCATTATCCAATAAGAAACTGAAGTAAATAACTCTTAGTTCGAACTTCTAAAAAATGTCCAGACGAGCTGCATATCGCTTAAATTCTCCACGCCTCATAGGTGAATTTGTCGCAAATTTTTCATGGAAAGCAATTGCATTTTGGTAGTGTTTTTCGTAATTTTTAGGCATTATCCAATAAGAAAATTAAGGAAATAACTCTAAGTTCGAACTTCTAAAAAATGTCGAGACGAGCTGCATATCGCTTAAATTCACCACACCTCATAGTTCAATTTGTCGAAAATTTTTCATGGAATGCAATTGCATTTTGGTAGTGTTTTTCGTGATTTCTTAGCATTATCCAATAAGAAACTGAAGTAAATAACTCTAAGTTCGAACTTCTAAAAAATTTCGAGATGAGCTGCATATCGCTTAAATTCACCACGCCTCATAGGTGAATTTGTCGCAAATTTTTCATGGAAAGCAATTGCATTTTGGTAGTGTTTTTCGTAATTTTTAGGCATTATCCAATAAGAAAATTAAGGAAATAACTATAAGTTCGAACTTCTAAAAAATGTCGAGACGAGCTGCATATCGCTTAAATTCACCACACCTCATAGGTGAATTTGTCATTATCCAAAAAGAAAATTAGGTAAATAAATCTATGTTTGAACCTGTAAAAAATGTCGAGGCGAGCTGCATATCGCTTAAATTCACCACACCTCATAGTTCAATTTGTCGAAAATTTTTCATGGAAAGCAATTGCATTTTGTTAGTGTTTTTCGTAATTTTTAGGCATTATTCAGTAAGAAAATTAAGTAAATAACTCTAAGATCGAACTTCTAAAAAATGTCGAGACGAGCTGCATATCGCTTGAATTCACCACACCTCATAGGTGAATTTATCGCAAATTTTTCATGGAAAGCAATTGCATTTTGGTAGTGTTTTTCGTGATTTCTTAGCATTATCCAATAAGAAAATTGAGTAAATAACTCTATGTTCGAACTTCTAAAAAATGTCGAGGCGAGCTGCATATCGCTTAAATTCACCACACCTCATAGGTGAATTTGTCGTAAATTTTTCATGGAATGCAATTGCATTTTGGTAGTGTTTTTCGTGATTTCTTAGCATTATCCAATAAGAAAATTAGGTAAATAAATTTAGGTTCGAACTTGTAAAATATGTCGAGGCGAGCTGCATATCGCTTAAATTCACCACACCTCATAGGTGAATTTATCGCAAATTTTTCATGGAAAGCAATTGCATTTTGGTAGTGTTTTTCGTGATTTCTTAGCATTATCCAATAAGAAACTGAAGTAAATAACTCTAGGTTCGAACTTCTAAAAAATGTCGAGGCGAGCTGCATATCGCTTAAATTCACCACACCTGATAGGTGAATTTGTCATTATCCAAAAAGAAAATTAGGTAAATAAATCTATGTTCGAACTTGTAAAAAATGTCGAGGCGAGCTGCATATCGCTTAAATTCACAACACTTCATAGGTGATTTGTCGCAAATTTTTCATGGAAAGCAATTGCATTTTGGTACTGTTTTTCGTGATTTCTTAGCATTATCCAATAAGAAACTGAAGTAAATAACTCTAAGTTTGAACTTCTAAAAAATGTCGAGACGAGCTGCAGATCGCTTAAATTCACTACACCTCATAGGTGAATTTGTCGTAAATTTTTCATGGAAAGCAATTGCATTTTGGTAGTGTTTTTCGTGATTTCTTAGCATTATACAATAAGAAACTGAAGTAAAAAACTCTAAGATCGAACTTCTAAAAAATGTCGAGGCGAGCTGCATATCGCTTAAATTCACCACACCCCATAGTTCAATTTGTCGAAAATTTTTCATGGAAAGCAATTGCATTTTGGTAGTGTTTTTCGTAATTTTTAGGCATTATTCAATAAGAAAATTAAGTAAATAACTCTAAAATCGAACTTCTAAAAAATGTCGAGGCGAGCTGCATATCGCTTAAATTCACCACACCTCATAGGTGAATTTATCGCAAATTTTTCATGGAAAGCAATTGCATTTTGGTAGTGTTTTTCGTGATTTCTTAGCATTATCCAATAAGAAAATTGAGTAAATAACTCTATGTTCGAACTTCTAAAAAATGTCGAGACGAGCTGCAGATCGCTTAAATTCACTACACCTCATAGGTGAATTTGTCGTAAATTTTTCATGGAAAGCAATTGCATTTTGGTAGTGTTTTTCGTGATTTCTTAGCATTATACAATAAGAAACTGAATTAAAAAACTCTAAGATCGAACTTCTAAAAAATGTCGAGACGAGCTGCATATCGCTTGAATTCACCACACCTCATAGGTGAATTTATCGCAAATTTTTCATGGAAAGCAATTGCATTTTGGTAGTGTTTTTCGTGATTTCTTAGCATTATCCAATAAGAAAATTGAGTAAATAACTCTATGTTCGAACTTCTAAAAAATGTCGAGGCGAGCTGCATATCGCTTAAATTCACCACGCCTCATAGGTGAATTTGTCGCAAATTTTTCATGGAAAGCAATTGCATTTTGGTAGTGTTTTTCGTGATTTCTTAGCAGTATCCAATAAGAAAATTAAGTAAACATTTCTAAGTTCGAACTTTTAAAAAATGTCGAGACGAGCTGCATATCCCTTAAATTCAACTAACCTCATAGGTAAGTTTGTCGAAAATTTTTCATGGAAAGCAATTGCATTTTGGTAGTGTTTTTCGTGATTTCTTAGCATTATACAATAAGAAACTGAAGTAAAAAACTCTAAGATCGAACTTCTAAAAAATGTCGAGACGAGCTGCATATCGCTTGAATTCACCACACCTCATAGGTGAATTTGTCGTAAATTTTTCATGGAAAGCAATTGCATTTTGGTAGTGTTTTTCGTGATTTCTTAGCATTATACAATAAGAAACTGAAGTAAAAAACTCTAAGATCGAACTTCTAAAAAATGTCGAGACGAGCTGCATATCGCTTGAATTCACCACACCTCATAGGTGAATTTATCGCAAATTTTTCATGGAAAGCAATTGCATTTTGGTAGTGTTTTTCGTGATTTCTTAGCATTATCCAATAAGAAAATTGAGTAAATAACTCTATGTTCGAACTTCTAAAAAATGTCGAGGCGAGCTGCATATCGCTTAAATTCACCACGCCTCATAGGTGAATTTGTCGCAAATTTTTCATGGAAAGCAATTGCATTTTGGTAGTGTTTTTCGTGATTTCTTAGCATTATCCAATAAGAAAATTAAGTAAACATTTCTAAGTTCGAACTTCTAAAAAATGTCGAGACGAGCTGCATATCCCTTAAATTCAACTAACCTCATAGGTAAGTTTGTCGAAAATTTTTCATGGAAAGCAATTGCATTTTGGTAGTGTTTTTCGTGATTTCTTAGCATTATCCAATAAGAAACTGAAGTAAATATCTCTAAGTTCGGACTTATAAAAAATGTCGAGACGAGCTGCATATCGCTTAAATTCACCACGCCTCATAGGTGAATTTGTCGCAAATTTTTCATGGAAAGCAATTGCATTTTGGTAGTGTTTTTCGTGATTTCTTAGCATTATCCAATAAGAAAATTAGGTAAATAAATTTAAGTTCGAACTTGTAAAAAATGTCGAGACGAGCTGCATATCCCTTAAATTCACCAAACCTCATAGGTCAATTTGTCGCAAATTTTTCATGGAAAGCAATTGCATTTTGGTAGTGTTTTTCGTGATTTCTTAGCATTATCCAATAAGAAAATTGAATAAATAACTCTATGTTCGAACTTCTAAAAAATGTCGAGGCGAGCTGCATATCGCTTCAATTCACCACACCTCATAGGTGAATTTATCGCAAATTTTTCATGGAAAGCAATTGCATTTTGGTAGTGTTTTTCGTGATTTCTTAGCATTATCCAATAAGAAAATTGAATAAATAACTCTATGTTCGAACTTCTAAAAAATGTCGGGGCGAGCTGCATATCGCTTAAATTAACCACAACTCATAGCATATCGCTTAAATTCACCACGCCTCATAGGTCAATTTGTCGCAAATTTTTCATGGAAAGCAATTGCATTTTGGTAGTATTTTTCGTGATTTCTTAGCATTATCCAATAAGAAAATTGAGTAAATAACTCTATGTTCGAACTTCTAAAAAATGTCGAGGCGAGCTGCATATCACTTAAATTCACCACACCTCATAGGTGAATTTGTCGCAAATTTTTCATGGAAAGCAATTGCATTTTGGTACTGTTTTTCGTGATTTCTTAGCATTATCCAATAAGAAACTGAAGTAAATAACTCTAAGTTCGAACTTAGTGTTAGTGTTTTTCGTGATTTCTTAGCTTTATCCAATAAGAAAATTAGGTAAATAAATTTAAGTTCGAACTTGTAAAAAATGTCGAGACGAGCTGCATATCCCTTAAATTCACCAAACCTCATAGGTCAATTTGTCGCAAATTTTTCATGGAAAGCAATTGCATTTTGGTAGTGTTTTTCGTGATTTTTATGCATTATTCAATAAGAAAATTAAGTAAATAACTCTAAGATCGAACTTCTAAAAAATGTCGAGACGAGCTCCATATCGCTTCAATTCACCACACCTCATAGGTGAATTTATCGCAAATTTTTCATGGAAAGCAATTGCATTTTGGTAGTGTTTTTCGTGATTTCTTAGCATTATCCAATAAGAAAATTGAATAAATAACTCTATGTTCGAACTTCTAAAAAATGTCGAGGCGAGCTGCATATCGCTTAAATTCACCACAACTCATAGCATATCGCTTAAATTCACCACGCCTCATAGGTCAATTTGTCGCAAATTTTTCATGGAAAGCAATTGCATTTTGGTAGTATTTTTCGTGATTTCTTAGCATTATCCAATAAGAAAATTGAGTAAATAACTCTATGTTCGAACTTCTAAAAAATGTCGAGGCGAGCTGCATATCACTTAAATTCACCACACCTCATAGGTGAATTTGTCGCAAATTTTTCATGGAAAGCAATTGCATTTTGGTACTGTTTTTCGTGATTTCTTAGCATTATCCAATAAGAAAATTAAGGAAATAACTCTAAGTTCGAACTTCTAAAAAATGTCGAGGCGAGCTGCATATCGCTTAAATTCACCACGCCTCATAGGTCAATTTGTCGAAAATTTTTCATGGAAAGCAATTGCATTTTGGTAGTATTTTTCGTGATTTCTTAGCATTGTCCAATAAGAAAATTGAGTAAATAACTCTATGTTCGAACTTCTAAAAAATGTCGAGGCGAGCTGCATATCACTTAAATTCACCACACCTCATAGGTGAATTTGTCGCAAATTTTTCATGGAAAGCTATTGCATTTTGGTACTGTTTTTCGTGATTTCTTAGCATTATCCAATAAGAAAATTAAGTAAACATTTCTAAGTTCGAACTTCTAAAAAATGTCGAGACGAGCTGCATATCGCTTAAATTCACCACGCCTCATAGGTGAATTTGTCACAAATTTTTCATGGAAAGCAATTGCATTTTGGTAGTGTTTTTCGTGATTTCTTAGCATTATCCAATAAGAAAATTAGGTAAATAAATTTAAGTTCGAACTTGTAAAAAATGTCGAGACGAGCTGCTTATCCCTTAAATTCACCAAACCTCATAGGTCAATTTGTCGCAAATTTTTCATGGAAAGCAATTGCATTTTGGTAGTGTTTTTCGTGATTTTTATGCATTATTCAATAAGAAAATTAAGTAAATAACTCTAAGATCGAACTTCTAAAAAATGTCGAGACGAGCTCCATATCGCTTCAATTCACCACACCTCATAGGTGAATTTATCGCAAATTTTTCATGGAAAGCAATTGCATTTTGGTAGTGTTTTTCGTGATTTCTTAGCATTATCCAATAAGAAAATTGAATAAATAACTCTATGTTCGAACTTCTAAAAAATGTCGAGGCGAGCTGCATATCGCTTAAATTCACGACACCTCATAGGTGAATTTGTCGCAAAATTTTCATGGGAAGCAATTGCATGTTGGTAGTGTTTTTCGTGATTTCTTAGCATTATCCAATAAGAAAATTAAGTAAACATTTCTAAGTTAGAACTTCTAAAAAATGTCGAGACGAGCTGCATATCGCTTAAATTTACCACACCTCATAGGTGAATTTGTCGAAAGTTTTTCATGGAAAGCAATTGCATGTTGGTAGTGTTTTTCGTGATTTTTAAGCATTATCCAATAAGAAAATTAAGTAAACATCTCTAAGTTCGAACTTCTAAAAAATGTCGAGACGAGCTGCATATCGCTTAAATTCACCACACCTCATAGGTGAATTTGTCGCAAGTTTTTCATGGAAAGCAATTGCATGTTGGTAGTGCTTTTCGTGATTTTTAAGCATTATCCAACAAGAAAATTAAGTAAATAACTCTAAGTTCAAACTTCTAAAAAAAATGTCGAGACGAGCTGCATATCGCTTAAATTGGTAGTGTTTTTCGTGATTTTTATGCATTATTCAATAAGAAAATTAAGGAAATAACTCTAAGTTCGAACTTCTAAAAAATGTCGAGGCGAGCTGCATATCGCTTAAATTCACCACGCCTCATAGGTCAATTTGTCGAAAATTTTTCATGGAAAGCAATTGCATTTTGGTAGTATTTTTCGTGATTTCTTAGCATTGTCCAATAAGAAAATTGAGTAAATAACTCTATGTTCGAACTTCTAAAAAATGTCGAGGCGAGCTGCATATCACTTAAATTCACCACACCTCATAGGTGAATTTGTCGCAAATTTTTCATGGAAAGCAATTGCATTTTGGTACTGTTTTTCGTGATTTCTTAGCATTATCCAATAAGAAAATTAAGTAAACATTTCTAAGTTCGAACTTCTAAAAAATGTCGAGACGAGCTGCATATCGCTTAAATTCACCACGCCTCATAGGTGAATTTGTCGCAAATTTTTCATGGAAAGCAATTGCATTTTGGTAGTGTTTTTCGTGATTTCTTAGCATTATCCAATAAGAAAATTAGGTAAATAAATTTAAGTTTGAACTTGTAAAAAATGTCGAGACGAGCTGCTTATCCCTTAAATTCACCAAACCTCATAGGTCAATTTGTCGCAAATTTTTCATGGAAAGCAATTGCATTTTGGTAGTGTTTTTCGTGATTTCTTAGCATTATCCAATAAGAAAATTAGGTGAATAAATTTAAGTTCGAACTTGTAAAAAATGTCGAGACGAGCTGCTTATCCCTTAAATTCACCAAACCTCATAGGTCAATTTGTCGCAAATTTTTCATGGAAAGCAATTGCATTTTGGTAGTGTTTTTCGTGATTTTTATGCATTATTCAATAAGAAAATTAAGTAAATAACTCTAAGATCGAACTTCTAAAAAATGTCGAGACGAGCTCCATATCGCTTCAATTCACCACACCTCATAGGTGAATTTATCGCAAATTTTTCATGGAAAGCAATTGCATTTTGGTAGTGTTTTTCGTGATTTCTTAGCATTATCCAATAAGAAAATTGAATAAATAACTCTATGTTCGAACTTCTAAAAAATGTCGAGGCGAGCTGCATATCGCTTAAATTCACGACACCTCATAGGTGAATTTGTCGCAAAATTTTCATGGGAAGCAATTGCATGTTGGTAGTGTTTTTCGTGATTTCTTAGCATTATCCAATAAGAAAATTAAGTAAACATTTCTAAGTTCGAACTTCTAAAAAATGTCGAGACGAGCTGCATATCGCTTAAATTCACCACGCCTCATAGGTGAATTTGTCGCAAATTTTTCATGGAAAGCAATTGCATTTTGGTAGTGTTTTTCGTGATTTCTTAGCATTATCCAATAAGAAAATTAGGTAAATAAATTTAAGTTCGAACTTGTAAAAAATGTCGAGACGAGCTGCTTATCCCTTAAATTCACCACGCCTCATAGGTGAATTTGTCGAAAATTTTTCATGGAAAGCAATTGCATTTTGGTAGTGTTTTTCGTGATTTCTTAGCATTATCCAATAAGAAAATTAAGTAAACATTTCTAAGTTCGAACTTCTAAAAAATGTCGAGACGAGCTGCTTATCCCTTAAATTCACCAAACCTCATAGGTCAATTTGTCGCAAATTTTTCATGGAAAGCAATTGCATTTTGGTAGTGTTTTTCGTGATTTTTATGCATTATTCAATAAGAAAATTAAGTAAATAACTCTAAGATCGAACTTCTAAAAAATGTCGAGACGAGCTGCATATCGCTTAAATTCACCACAACTCATAGCATATCGCTTAAATTCACCACACCTCATAGGTGAATTTGTCGCAAGTTTTTCATGGAAAGCAATTGCATGTTGGTAGTGCTTTTCGTGATTTTTAAGCATTATCCAACAAGAAAATTAAGTAAATAACTCTAAGTTCAAACTTCTAAAAAAAATGTCGAGACGAGCTGCATATCGCTTAAATTCACGACACCTCATAGGTGAATTTGTCGTAAAATTTTCATGGAAAGCAATTGCATTTTGGTAGTGTTTTTCGTGATTTCTTAGCATTATCCAATACGAAAATGAAGTAAATAACTCTAAGTTCGAACTTCTAAAAAATGTCGAGACGAGCTGCAGATCGCTTAAATTCACCACACCTCATAGGTGAATTTGTCGTAAATTTTTCATGGAATGCAATTGCATTTTGGTAGTGTTTTTCGTGATTTCTTAGCATTATCCAATAAGAAAATTAAGAAAATTAGGTAAATTAGTTCGAACTTGTAAAAAATGTCGAGGCGAGCTGCATATCGCTTAAATTCACCACGCCTCATAGGTGTATTTGTCGCAAATTTTTCATGGAAAGCAATTGCATTTTGGTAGTGTTTTTCGTGATTTCTTAGCATTATCCAATAAGAAAATTAAGTAAACATTTCTAAGTTCGAACTTCTAAAAAATGTCGAGGCGAGCTGCATATCGCTTAAAATCACCACGCCTCATAGATGAATTTGTCGCAAATTTTTCATGGAGAGCAATTGCATTTTGGTAGTGTTTTTCGTAATGTTTAGGCTTTATTCAATAAGAAAATTAAGTAAATAACTCTAAGATCGAACTTCTAAAAAATGTCGAGGCGAGCTGCATATCGATTAAATTCACCACACCTCATAGGTAAATTTGTCTCAAGTTTTTCATGGAAAGCAATTGCATGTTGGTAGTGTTTTTCGTGATTTCTTAGCATTATCCAATAAGAAACTGAAGTAAATAACTCTAAGTTCGAACTTCTAAAAAATTTCGAGACGAGCTGCATATCGCTTAAATTCACCACGCCTCATAGGTGAATTTGTCGCAAATTTTTCATGGAAAGCAATTGCATTTTGGTAGTGTTTTTCGTGATTTCTTAGCATTATCCAATAAGAAAATTAAGTAAACATTTCTAAGTTCGAACTTCTAAAAAATGTCGAGGCGAGCTGCATATCGCTTAAAATCACCACGCAAATAGATGAATTTGTCGCAAATTTTTCATGGAGAGCAATTGCATTTTGGTAGTGTTTTTCGTAATGTTTAGGCTTTATTCAATAAGAAAATTAAGTAAATAACTCTAAGATCGAACTTCTAAAAAATGTCGAGGCGAGCTGCATATCGCTTAAATTCACCACACCTCATAGGTAAATTTGTCGCAAGTTTTTCATGGAAAGCAATTGCATGTTGGTAGTGTTTTTCGTGATTTTTAAGCATTATCCAACAAGAAAATTAAGTAAATAACTCTAAGTTCAAACTTCTAAAAAAAATGTCGAGACGAGCTGCATATCGCTTAAATTCACGACACCTCATAGGTGAATTTGTCGTAAAATTTTCATGGAAAGCAATTGCATTTTGGTAGTGTTTTTCGTGATTTCTTAGCATTATCCAATAAGAAACTGAAGTAAATAACTCTTAGTTCGAACTTCTAAAAAATGTCCAGACGAGCTGCATATCGCTTAAATTCACCACGCCTCATAGGTGAATTTGTCGCAAATTTTTCATGGAAAGCAATTGCATTTTGGTAGTGTTTTTCGTAATTTTTAGGCATTATCCAATAAGAAAATTAAGGAAATAACTCTAAGTTCGAACTTCTGAAAAATGTCGAGACGAGCTGCATATCGCTTAAATTCACCACACCTCATAGTTCAATTTGTCGAAAATTTTTCATGGAATGCAATTGCATTTTGGTAGTGTTTTTCGTGATTTCTTAGCATTATCCAATAAGAAACTGAAGTAAATAACTCTAAGTTCGAACTTCTAAAAAATTTCGAGATGAGCTGCATATCGCTTAAATTCACCACGCCTCATAGGTGAATTTGTCGCAAATTTTTCATGGAAAGCAATTGCATTTTGGTAGTGTTTTTCGTAATTTTTAGGCATTATCCAATAAGAAAATTAAGGAAATAACTATAAGTTCGAACTTCTAAAAAATGTCGAGACGAGCTGCATATCGCTTAAATTCACCACACCTCATAGGTGAATTTGTCATTATCCAAAAAGAAAATTAGGTAAATAAATCTATGTTCGAACCTGTAAAAAATGTCGAGGCGAGCTGCATATCGCTTAAATTCACCACACCTCATAGTTCAATTTGTCGAAAATTTTTCATGGAAAGCAATTGCATTTTGGTAGTGTTTTTCGTGATTTCTTAGCATTATCCAATAAGAAAATTGAGTAAATAACTCTATGTTCGAACTTCTAAAAAATGTCGAGGCGAGCTGCATATCGCTTAAATTCACCACGCCTCATAGGTGAATTTGTCGCAAATTTTTCATGGAAAGCAATTGCATTTTGGTAGTGTTTTTCGTGATTTCTTAGCATTATCCAATAAGAAAATTAAGTAAACATTTCTAAGTTCGAACTTCTAAAAAATGTCGAGGCGAGCTGCATATCGCTTAAATTCACCACGCCTCATAGGTCAATTTGTCGAAAATTTTTCATGGAAAGCAATTGCATTTTGGTAGTGTTTTTCGTGATTTCTTAGCATTATCCAATAAGAAAATTAAGTAAACATTTCTAAGTTCGAACTTCTAAAAAATGTCGAGACGAGCTGCATATCCCTTAAATTCAACTAACCTCATAGGTAAGTTTGTCGAAAATTTTTCATGGAAAGCAATTGCATTTTGGTAGTGTTTTTCGTGATTTCTTAGCATCAGAACTTCTAAAAAATGTCGAGACGAGCTGCATATCGCTTAAATTCACCACATCTCATAGGTGAATTTGTCGTAAATTTTTCATGGATTGCAATTGCATTTTGGTAGTGTTTTTCGTGATTTCTTAGCATTATCCAATAAGAAACTGAAGTAAATAACTCTAGGTTCGAACTTCTAAAAAATGTCTAGGCGAGCTGCATATCGCTTAAATTCACCACACCTGATAGGTGAATTTGTCATTATCCAAAAAGAAAATTAGGTAAATAAATCTATGTTCGAACTTGTAAAAAATGTCGAGGCGAGCTGCATATCGCTTAAATTCACAACACTTCATAGGTGATTTGTCGCAAATTTTTCATGGAAAGCAATTGCATTTTGGTAGTGTTTTTCGTAATTTTTAGGCATTATTCAATAAGAAAATTAAGTAAATAACTCTAAAATCGAACTTCTAAAAAATGTCGAGACGAGCTGCAGATCGCTTAAATTCACTACACCTCATAGGTGAATTTGTCGAAAATTTTTCATGGAAAGCAATTGCATTTTGGTAGTGTTTTTCGTGATTTCTTAGCATTATCCAATAAGAAAATTAAGTAAACATTTCTAAGTTCGAACTTCTAAAAAATGTCGAGACGAGCTGCATATCCCTTAAATTCAACTAACCTCATAGGTAAGTTTGTCGAAAATTTTTCATGGAAAGCAATTGCATTTTGGTAGTGTTTTTCGTGATTTCTTAGCATCAGAACTTCTAAAAAATGTCGAGGCGAGCTGCATATCGCTTAAATTCACCACATCTCATAGGTGAATTTGTCGTAAATTTTTCATGGAATGCAATTGCATTTTGGTAGTGTTTTTCGTGATTTCTTAGCATTATCCAATAAGAAACTGAAGTAAATAACTCTAGGTTCGAACTTCTAAAAAATGTCTAGGCGAGCTGCATATCGCTTAAATTCACCACACCTGATAGGTGAATTTGTCATTATCCAAAAAGAAAATTAGGTAAATAAATCTATGTTCGAACTTGTAAAAAATGTCGAGGCGAGCTGCATATCGCTTAAATTCACAACACTTCATAGGTGATTTGTCGCAAATTTTTCATGGAAAGCAATTGCATTTTGGTAGTGTTTTTCGTGATTTCTTAGCATCAGAACTTCTAAAAAATGTCGAGGCGAGCTGCATATCGCTTAAATTCACCACATCTCATAGGTGAATTTGTCGTAAATTTTTCATGGAATGCAATTGCATTTTGGTAGTGTTTTTCGTGATTTCTTAGCATTATCCAATAAGAAACTGAAGTAAATAACTCTAGGTTCGAACTTCTAAAAAATGTCTAGGCGAGCTGCATATCGCTTAAATTCACCACACCTGATAGGTGAATTTGTCATTATCCAAAAAGAAAATTAGGTAAATAAATCTATGTTCGAACTTGTAAAAAATGTCGAGGCGAGCTGCATATCGCTTAAATTCACCACACCTCATAGGTAAATTTGTCGCAAGTTTTTCATGCAAAGCAATTGCATGTTGGTAGTGTTTTTCGTGATTTTTAAGCATTATCCAACAAGAAAATTAAGTAAATAACTCTAAGTTCAAACTTCTAAAAAAAATGTCGAGACGAGCTGCATATCGCTTAAATTCACCACGCCTCATAGGTGAATTTGTCGCAAATTTTTCATGGAAAGCAATTGCATTTTTGTAGTGTTTTTCGTGATATCTTAGCATTATCCAATAAGAAAATTAGGTAAATAAATTTAATTTCGAACTTGTAAAAAATGTCGAGACGAGCTGCATATCCCTTAAATTCACCAAACCTCATAGGTCAATTTGTCGCAAATTTTTCATGGAAAGCAATTGCATTTTGGTAGTGTTTTTCGTGATTTTTATGCATTATTCAATAAGAAAATTAAGTAAATAACTCTAAGATCGAACTTCTAAAAAGTGTCGAGGCGAGCTGCATATCGCTTAAATTCACCACGCCTCATAGGTGAATTTGTCGCAAATTTTTCATGGAAAGCAATTGCATTTTTGTAGTGTTTTTCGTGATTTCTTAGCATTATCCAATAAGAAAATTAGGTAAATAAATTTAATTTCGAACTTGTAAAAAATGTCGAGACGAGCTGCATATCCCTTAAATTCACCAAACCTCATAGGTCAATTTGTCGCAAATTTTTCATGGAAAGCAATTGCATTTTGGTAGTGTTTTTCGTGATTTTTATGCATTATTCAATAAGAAAATTAAGTAAATAACTCTAAGATCGAACTTCTAAAAAATGTCGAGACGAGCTCCATATCGCTTCAATTCACCACACCTCATAGGTGAATTTATCGCAAATTTTTCATGGAAAGCTGTTAGAAATAAGAAAAACGCGTGCGACTTATTTCATAGCTCTTTATTCAGGAAGTGAAGTGAAAAGTAAGAATAATCCAATATGTCTAATAACTTTGAAGTTGGCGGCAGTTTATAATAAATACAATTGAATAGAAAGGTAGATGCACAATGCAAGTTGATTAACAATCTCCGCCTCAATTGTATTACAAATATAATTTACAAAATTAATGTTTAAATTCAATACGTAACATTTTGCATAACTGTAAATGTTTATCTTTAGTTAAATGTTTAGTTAATAGGTCAGCAATATTTTCTGCTGACGGTACATATTTCAACACAATAATCTTTTCATTGTATTTTTCTTTAATGTAGTGATATTTAATATCTATATGACGACTTCTTTTCTGTGTCGTCGGGTTTTTAACTATAAATTGGGCGCTCTGATTATCACAAAATAAAGTAGTTGGACTGCAGATGTATTTCTGGAAACCCATTTCCGTAAGTAAACTGCGATAAAAGACTATTTCTTTTGTGCCTTGGCACATCGCGACGTATTCCGCTTCCATTGTACTAAGAGATATTGAAGTCTGCTTTTTAGATTCCCACGCAATAGGTGCATTCGCAAATAACATCACATGTCCACTATATGATTTACGGTCATGTGTATCTCCGCCCCAATCCGCATCTGTGTAACAGGTTTAAAACTCGTTGTTGTTGTTGTTGTCGTGGTGACTGTTGTTGTCATCATAACTCAGTACGCCTTTCGGGTTTTTACGCAAATATCTTAACACATGTTTAGCCGCCACGAAATGTTCATTATGAGGATGTGTATTGAATTGTGATAACCTGGAAATAATGTGTGCGATATCCGGTCTAGAAACCACCGCTAAATACATTAAGGAGCCCATTAAAGACTGATATTTCGTTGTATCTAATCCTTCGCAGTTCTTGTTACATTTTTCCAATATAGTGCCACAGACAAATGGTGTGTTCGATGATTTGCATTGATCCATGTTCCACTGTTGTAGTAAATTCTCAACATATTTTCCTTGATGTACTATGATAGGACCTCTCAAACTGTCACGTTCAATTTCAAGGCCTAAATATTCTTTAATAGGTCCACGGTCAATTATGTCAACAAATTTTTTAATTTCTTCAATGATTTTTTGCATACGTTGATCTGACGAGCATGCAAGCAATATATCATCTACATAAATTGCTATTAAATTTATTCCATCAGCTTCCATCTGGTAAACGCAGCTATCAGTTTCGCAACGTTTAAATCCAATTTTAAGCAAGATTTCCGTGATCTTAATATTCCAATCCCTCCCAGCTTGCTTTAAACCATATATTGATTTTTTAAGCCTACAAACTTTATCCGGGTGAATTTTGTCCACAAATTGTTCAGGCTGTTTCATATAATTTCTTCATCTAAATCTCCATTTAAATAAGTTGAGACAACATCAATATGATTTACTAATAGCTCTTCTTTAACCGCAATGCGAGCAACAATCGAATTGTTGAGTAGCGAACAACGGGAGCATATGTTTCATTATAATCTATGTTGTATTTTTGAGAATAGCCTTGAGCCACCAAACGAGCTTTATATCTCTGAATGCTACCATCTAAATTGCGTTTTGTGGTGAAAACCCACTTGCATCCAATGATATTTTTGTCCACAGGCTTCTCAACCAATGTCCAAGTTTGATTTTTTAAAAGTGTATTATACTCCGCCTGCATAGCATCTCTCCATTTGAGTGCCTCTTTGCTCGTTAATGCCTCCGTAGTGGAAGTTGGATCTCTATTTACGATTTTTAAAATATTTTGGTTACACACAAGGTTTGTATCCACACCAGCGCTCATAAGGAGTCTTGCCTTGTAGTTTATTAGTCGGTGCACGATTACGCAGATACACGGCTGTATTTACAGCTTCTGCCCAAAAACTTTGATGAAGAGATGATGTAACCAGCATACAACGTGACATCTCTACTAGAGTTCGATTTGCTCTTTCGGCAACTCCGTTTTGCTGAGGTGTATACGCGACCGTTGTTTGGTGTTTTATACCTCTTGCATTTGTAAAATTTTCAAACTGTTTGTTAATATATTCGCGACCGTTATCACTACGAATTACTTTTAATCTCTTTCCAGTCATATTTTCAGCTTTTACTATAAAATCTTTTATGGCGTCTAATGCCTCCGATTTTCGTTTTAAAAAATATACGCTTATGTATCGCGAGTAATCATCAATTATTGTCATAAAGTAAATGGCACCTCCTTTTGAGGGTGTACGCATGGGTCCACAAATATCAGTGTGTATAAGATCTAATACCGATTCACTAAAAATATTGTTAAAGGTTTTAAACGGCTTCGAATTAATTTTACAAAGTCCGCAAGTTATACAGGAAAACTCTTTTAGTTTCGGAAGACTTATACCACGCACTATGTTTTCATCACTTAATTTTTTTAAATCACGTACATTCAGATGACCATACCGTTTATGCCACACTTCGAAGTTATTATTGATGTCGTTTCCAGTATTAGAACTGAGCAGAGCATGCTCATTCTTTTTATCCAACTCCGCGATATAAATGCCTTCATGCAGCCTTGCTTTTAATAAAATCTCGTTTTCACTATTTTTTACTACGGCCTCAGTTTTTGAAAAAATTACTGTACACTTGGCATACATTGCTTTTGTCACCGATATAAAATTGGAATGTAGTTTCGGCACATATAACACATCTTTTAATTCAATGTTCTTTTTATAAAATTTCACAACAATGTTACCTATGCCTTCTGCAGAGAGTCTTTCTCCACTCGCTAGTACAATGTCTTGATTATACTCTTTCAAGAAAACAAATGCAGTTTTGTCGCGACACATATGACATGATGCACCACTATCGATGATCCAAACCATTTTGTCTTTCGGCGAACGGTACATGCTAGAGAGCATTAACGCATGATGTGGTTGGGTCTGTGAAGTCTTTTTGCACTGAGAGCGTATATGTCCTCTCATACCACACCCGTAACACTTTATATTTTTGCGTGGTGCCATATAACGGTTTTTTGGTTTCTCAATAACACTTTTAGTACAGTCTCGCTGTTTTCTCTCATCAAATGATTTTACAGAAAACAATTGTTCACCGCATATATTGCTCTCCGAGAACTGTCTTGCTTCTTCCTCGAAGATTTTTGCTTTTAGAAGGTCCAGCGTTGGCAATTCGTCGCGACTCTCGATGGCCACCACAAAGCTCTCCATTTCGTTTGGTAATCCGCATAAGATCATTATGCATAGAATGTCTTCTTGCACTTCCACACCGATCTCTTTTAAGCTTTCAACGGTCGACAAAAAATTATTAATTTGTGGACCGAGCTTTCGTCCACTCTCACAACGAAATCTTACCAAATGTTTAAATAAATTTACTTTACGCGCGGGTCCTTTCGTTTGATAGATGTTTTTTAATTTTTTCCAAGCCTCTTTGGCTGTTACACAGTTTCTCACATGCAGGATTTCAGAAGGCTTGATGCACAAAAGAATACTAGCTAATGCCTTAGTATCAGCACTTTTCCAAGCATTTTTCTCAGCTTCTGCAGCTGAATCCAATGGAACTAAGTCTATTGCACACCATAAATCTTGCATCACTAGAAAACTTTTCATTTGGACCGACCAAATGTCATAGTTTTCTGCACTAAGTTTATCAATTTGTGCTATTGAACCAGCCATCGTTACAAGTAGAAGAACAAACTGCTTTTTTTTAGAAATATCCAAACGAATGCGAAAAATTTTTGATTTCAGCACTGCCTGGGCCCATAACCCTTGTTAGAAATAAGAAAAACGCGTGCGACTTATTTCATAGCTCTTTATTCAGGAAGTGAAGTGAAAAGTAAGAATAATCCAATATGTCTAATAACTTTGAAGTTGGCGGCAGTTTATAATAAATACAATTGAATAGAAAGGTAGATGCACAATGCAAGTTGATTAACAAAAGCAATTGCATTTTGGTAGTGTTTTTCGTGATTTCTTAGCATTATCCAATAAGAAAATTGAATAAATAACTCTATGTTCGAACTTCTAAAAAATGTCGAGGCGAGCTGCATATCGCTTAAATTCACCACAACTCATAGCATATCGCTTAAATTCACCACGCCTCATAGGTCAATTTGTCGCAAATTTTTCATGGAAAGCAATTGCATTTTGGTACTGTTTTTCGTGATTTCTTAGCATTATCCAATAAGAAACTGAAGTAAATAACTCTAAGTTCGAACTTCTAAAAAATGTCGAGACGAGCTGCATATCGCTTAAATTCACCACACCTCAAAGTTCAATTTGTCGCAAATTTTTCATGGAAAGCAATTGCATTTTGGTACTGTTTTTCGTGATTTCTTAGCATTATCCAATAAAAAACTGAAGTAAATAACTCTAAGTTCGAACTTCTAAAAAATGTCGAGGCGAGCTGCATATCACTTAAATTCACCACACCTCATAGGTGAATTTGTCGCAAATTTTTCATGGAAAGCAATTGCATTTTGGTACTGTTTTTCGTGATTTCTTAGCATTATCCAATAAGAAACTGAAGTAAATAACTCTAAGTTCGAACTTCTAAAAAATGTCGAGACGAGCTGCATATCGCTTAAATTCACCACACCTCAAAGTTCAATTTGTCGAAAATTTTTCATGGAATGCAATTGCATTTTGGTAGTGTTTTTCGTGATTTTTATGCATTATCCAATAAGAAAATTAAGGAAATAACTCTAAGTTCGAACTTCTAAAAAATGTCGAGACGAGCTGCATATCGCTTAAATTCACCACACCTCATAGTTCAATTTGTCGAAAATTTTTCATGGAAAGCAATTGCATTTTGGTAGTGTTTTTCGTAATTTTTAGGCATTATTCAATAAGAAAATTAAGTAAATAACTCTAAGATCGAACTTCTAAAAAATGTCGAGACGAGCTCCATATCGCTTCAATTCACCACACCTCATAGGTGAATTTATCGCAAATTTTTCATGGAAAACAATTGCATTTTGGTAGTGTTTTTCGTGATTTCTTAGCATTATCCAATAAGAAAATTGAGTAAATAACTCTATGTTCGAACTTCTAAAAAATGTCGAGGCGAGCTGCATATCGCTTAAATTCACCACGCCTCATATGTGAATTTGTCGCAAATTTTTCATGGAATGCAATTGCATTTTGGTAGTGTTTTTCGTGATTTCTTAGCATTATCCAATAAGAAAATTAAGTAAACATTTGTAAGTTCGAACTTCTAAGAAATGTCGAGGCGAGCTGCATATCGCTTAAATTCACCACACCTCATAGGTAAATTTGTCGAACATTTTTCAAGGAAAGCAATTGCATTTTGGTAGTGTTTTTCGTGATTTCTTAGCATTATCCAATAAGAAACTGAAGTAAATAACTCTAAGTTCCAACTTCTAAAAAATGTCGAGACGAGCTGCATATCGCTTAAATTCACCAAATCTCATAGGTAAATTTGTCGAAAATTTTTCATGGAAAGCAATTGCAGCTTGGTAGTGTTTTTCGTGATTTCTTAGCCTTATCCAATAAGAAACTGAAGTAAACAACTCTTAGTTCGAACTTCTAAAAAATGTCGAGACGAGCTGCATATCGCTTAAATTCACCACGCCTCATAGGTGAATTTGTCGCAAATTTTTCATGGAAAGCAATTGCATTTTGGTAGTGTTTTTCGTGATTTTTAAGCATTATCCAACAAGAAAATTAAGTAAATAACTCTAAGTTCGAACTTGTACAAATGTCGAGGCGAGCTGCATATCGCTTAAATACACCACACCTCTTAGGTGAATTTGTCGTAAATTTTTCATGAAATGCAATTGCATTTTGGTAGTGTTTTTCGTGATTTCTTAGCATTATCCAATAAGAAAATTAGGTAAATAAATCTAAGTTCGAACTTCTAAAAAATTTCGAGACGAGCTGCATATCGCTTAAATTCACCACGCCTCATAGGTGAATTTGTCGCAAATTTTTCACGGAAAGCAATTGCATTTTGGTAGTGTTTTTCGTGATTTCTTAGCATTATCCAATAAGAAAATTAGGTAAATAAATCTAAGTTCGAACTTCTAAAAAATTTCGAGACGAGCTGCATATCGCTTAAATTCACCACGCCTCATAGGTGAATTTGTCGCAAATTTTTCACGGAAAGCAATTGCATTTTGGTAGTGTTTTTCGTGATTTCTTAGCATTATCCAATAAGAAAATTAGGTAAATAAATCTAAGTTCGAACTTCTAAAAAATGTCGAGGCGAGCTGCATATCGCTTAAATTCACCACAACTCATAGCATATCGCTTAAATTCACCACGCCTCATAGGTCAATTTGTCGCAAATTTTTCATGGAAAGCAATTGCATTTTGGTAGTGTTTTTCGTGATTTCTTAGCATTATCCAATAAGAAACTGAAGTAAATAACTCTAAGTTCGAACTTCTAAAAAATGTCGAGGCGAGCTGCATATCGCTTAAATTCACCACACCTCATAGGTGAATTTGTCATTATCCAATAAGAAAATTAGGTAAATAAATCTATGTTCGAACTTGTAAAAAATGTCGAGGCGAGCTGCATATCGCTTAAATTCACAACACTTCATAGGTGATTTGTCGCAAATTTTTCATGGAAAGCAATTGCATTTTGGTAGTATTTTTCGTGATTTCTTAGCATTATCCAATAAGAAAATTGAGTAAATAACTCAATGTTCGAACTTCTAAAAAATGTCGAGGCGAGCTGCATATCACTTAAATTCACCACACCTCATAGGTGAATTTGTCGCAAATTTTTCATGGAAAGCAATTGCATTTTGGTACTGTTTTTCGTGATTTCTTCGCATTATCCAATAAGAAACTGAAGTAAATAACTCTAAGTTCGAACTTCTAAAAAATGTCGAGGCGAGCTGCATATCACTTAAATTCACCACACCTCATAGGTGAATTTGTCGAAAATTTTTCATGGAATGCAATTGCATTTTGGTATTGTTTTTCGTGATTTTTATGCATTATCCAATAAGAAAATTAAGGAAATAACTCTAAGTTCGAACTTCTAAAAAATGTCGAGACGAGCTGGATATCGCGTAAATTCACCACACCTCATAGTTAAATTTGTCGAAAATTTTTCATGGAAAGCAATTGCATTTTGGTAGTGTTTTTCGTAATTTTTAGGCATTATTCAATAAGAAAATTAAGTAAATAACTCTAAGATCGAACTTCTAAAAAATGTCGAGACGAGCTCCATATCGCTTCAATTCACCACACCTCATAGGTGAATTTATCGCAAATTTTTCATGGAAAGCAATTGCATTTTGGTAGTGTTTTTCGTGATTTCTTAGCATTATCCAATAAGAAAATTGAATAAATAACTCTATGTTCGAACTTCTAAAAAATGTCGAGGCGAGCTGCATATCGCTTAAATTCACCACAACTCATAGCATATCGCTTAAATTCACCACGCCTCATAGGTCAATTTGTCGCAAATTTTTCATGGAAAGCAATTGCATTTTGGTAGTGTTTTTCGTGATTTCTAAGCATTATACAATAAGAAACTGAAGTAAAAAACTCTAAGTTCGAACTTCTAAAAAATGTCGAGACGAGCTGCATATCCCTTAAATTAACAAACCTCATAGGTAAATTTGTCGAAAATTTTTCATGGAAAGCAATTGCATTTTGGTAGTGTTTTTCGTAATTTTTAGGCATTATTCAATAAGAAAATTAAGTAAATAACTCTAAGATCGAACTTCAAAAAAATGTCGAGACGAGCTGCATATCGCTTGAATTCACCACACCTCATAGGTGAATTTATCGCAAATTTTTCATGGAAAGCAATTGCATTTTGGTAGTGTTTTTCGTGATTTCTTAGCATTATCCAATAAGAAAATTGAGTAAATAACTCTATGTTCGAACTTCTAAAAAATGTCGAGACGAGCTCCATATCGCTTCAATTCACCACACCTCATAGGTGAATTTATCGCAAATTTTTCATGGAAAACAATTGCATTTTGGTAGTGTTTTTCGTGATTTCTTAGCATTATCCAATAAGAAAATTGAGTAAATAACTCTATGTTCGAACTTCTAAAAAATGTCGAGGCGAGCTGCATATCGCTTAAATTCACCACGCCTCATATGTGAATTTGTCGCAAATTTTTCATGGAATGCAATTGCATTTTGGTAGTGTTTTTCGTGATTTCTTAGCATTATCCAATAAGAAAATTAAGTAAACATTTGTAAGTTCGAACTTCTAAGAAATGTCGAGGCGAGCTGCATATCGCTTAAATTCACCACACCTCATAGGTAAATTTGTCGAACATTTTTCAAGGAAAGCAATTGCATTTTGGTAGTGTTTTTCGTGATTTCTTAGCATTATCCAATAAGAAACTGAAGTAAATAACTCTAAGTTCCAACTTCTAAAAAATGTCGAGACGAGCTGCATATCGCTTAAATTCACCAAATCTCATAGGTAAATTTGTCGAAAATTTTTCATGGAAAGCAATTGCAGCTTGGTAGTGTTTTTCGTGATTTCTTAGCCTTATCCAATAAGAAACTGAAGTAAACAACTCTTAGTTCGAACTTCTAAAAAATGTCGAGACGAGCTGCATATCGCTTAAATTCACCACGCCTCATAGGTGAATTTGTCGCAAATTTTTCATGGAAAGCAATTGCATTTTGGTAGTGTTTTTCGTGATTTTTAAGCATTATCCAACAAGAAAATTAAGTAAATAACTCTAAGTTCGAACTTGTACAAATGTCGAGGCGAGCTGCATATCGCTTAAATACACCACACCTCTTAGGTGAATTTGTCGTAAATTTTTCATGGAATGCAATTGCATTTTGGTAGTGTTTTTCGTGATTTCTTAGCATTATCCAATAAGAAAATTAGGTAAATAAATCTAAGTTCGAACTTCTAAAAAATTTCGAGACGAGCTGCATATCGCTTAAATTCACCACGCCTCATAGGTGAATTTGTCGCAAATTTTTCACGGAAAGCAATTGCATTTTGGTAGTGTTTTTCGTGATTTCTTAGCATTATCCAATAAGAAAATTAGGTAAATAAATCTAAGTTCGAACTTCTAAAAAATTTCGAGACGAGCTGCATATCGCTTAAATTCACCACGCCTCATAGGTGAATTTGTCGCAAATTTTTCACGGAAAGCAATTGCATTTTGGTAGTGTTTTTCGTGATTTCTTAGCATTATCCAATAAGAAAATTAGGTAAATAAATCTAAGTTCGAACTTCTAAAAAATGTCGAGGCGAGCTGCATATCGCTTAAATTCACCACAACTCATAGCATATCGCTTAAATTCACCACGCCTCATAGGTCAATTTGTCGCAAATTTTTCATGGAAAGCAATTGCATTTTGGTAGTGTTTTTCGTGATTTCTTAGCATTATCCAATAAGAAACTGAAGTAAATAACTCTAAGTTCGAACTTCTAAAAAATGTCGAGGCGAGCTGCATATCGCTTAAATTCACCACACCTCATAGGTGAATTTGTCATTATCCAATAAGAAAATTAGGTAAATAAATCTATGTTCGAACTTGTAAAAAATGTCGAGGCGAGCTGCATATCGCTTAAATTCACAACACTTCATAGGTGATTTGTCGCAAATTTTTCATGGAAAGCAATTGCATTTTGGTAGTATTTTTCGTGATTTCTTAGCATTATCCAATAAGAAAATTGAGTAAATAACTCAATGTTCGAACTTCTAAAAAATGTCGAGGCGAGCTGCATATCACTTAAATTCACCACACCTCATAGGTGAATTTGTCGCAAATTTTTCATGGAAAGCAATTGCATTTTGGTACTGTTTTTCGTGATTTCTTAGCATTATCCAATAAGAAACTGAAGTAAATAACTCTAAGTTCGAACTTCTAAAAAATGTCGAGGCGAGCTGCATATCACTTAAATTCACCACACCTCATAGGTGAACTTGTCGAAAATTTTTCATGGAATGCAATTGCATTTTGGTATTGTTTTTCGTGATTTTTATGCATTATCCAATAAGAAAATTAAGGAAATAACTCTAAGTTCGAACTTCTAAAAAATGTCGAGACGAGCTGGATATCGCGTAAATTCACCACACCTCATAGTTAAATTTGTCGAAAATTTTTCATGGAAAGCAATTGCATTTTGGTAGTGTTTTTCGTAATTTTTAGGCATTTTCCAATAAGAAAATTAAGTAAATAACTCTAAGATCGAACTTCTAAAAAATGTCGAGACGAGCTCCATATCGCTTCAATTCACCACACCTCATAGGTGAATTTATCGCAAATTTTTCATGGAAAGCAATTGCATTTTGGTAGTGTTTTTCGTGATTTCTTAGCATTATCCAATAAGAAAATTGAATAAATAACTCTATGTTCGAACTTCTAAAAAATGTCGAGGCGAGCTGCATATCGCTTAAATTCACCACAACTCATAGCATATCGCTTAAATTCACCACGCCTCATAGGTCAATTTGTCGCAAATTTTTCATGGAAAGCAATTGCATTTTGGTAGTGTTTTTCGTGATTTCTAAGCATTATACAATAAGAAACTGAAGTAAAAAACTCTAAGTTCGAACTTCTAAAAAATGTCGAGACGAGCTGCATATCCCTTAAATTAACAAACCTCATAGGTAAATTTGTCGAAAATTTTTCATGGAAAGCAATTGCATTTTGGTAGTGTTTTTCGTAATTTTTAGGCATTATTCAATAAGAAAATTAAGTAAATAACTCTAAGATCGAACTTCAAAAAAATGTCGAGACGAGCTGCATATCGCTTGAATTCACCACACCTCATAGGTGAATTTATCGCAAATTTTTCATGGAAAGCAATTGCATTTTGGTAGTGTTTTTCGTGATTTCTTAGCATTATCCAATAAGAAAATTGAGTAAATAACTCTATGTTCGAACTTCTAAAAAATGTCGAGGCGAGCTGCATATTGTTAAATTCACCACGCCTCATAGGTGAATTTGTCGCAAATATTTCATGGAATGCATTTGCATTTTGGTAGTGTTTTTCGTGATTTCTTAGCATTATCCAATAAGAAAATTAAGTAAACATTTCTAAGTTCGAACTTCTAAAAAATGTCGAGGCGAGCTGCATATCGCTTAAATTCACCACGCCTCATAGGTCAATTTGTCGCAAATTTTTCATGGAAAGCAATTGCATTTTGGTAGTGTTTTTCGTGATTTCTTAGCATTATACAATAAGAAACTGAAGTAAAAAACTCTAAGTTCGAACTTCTAAAAAATGTCGAGACAAGCTGCATATCCCTTAAATTCACCAAACCTCATAGGTAAATTTGTCGAAAATTTTTCATGGAAAGCAATTGCATTTTGGTAGTGTTTTTCGTGATTTTTAAGCATTATACAACAAGAAAATTAAGTAAACATTTGTAAGTTCGAACTTCTAAGAAATGTCGAGGCGAGCTGCATATCGCTTAAATTCACCACACCTCATAGGTAAATTTGTCGAACATTTTTCAAGGAAAGCAATTGCATTTTGGTAGTGTTTTTCGTGATTTCTTAGCATTATCCAATAAGAAACTGAAGTAAATAACTCTAAGTTCCAACTTCTAAAAAATGTCGAGACGAGCTGCATATCGCTTAAATTCACCAAATCTCATAGGTAAATTTGTCGAAAATTTTTCATGGAAAGCAATTGCAGCTTGGTAGTGTTTTTCGTGATTTCTTAGCCTTATCCAATAAGAAACTGAAGTAAACAACTCTTAGTTCGAACTTCTAAAAAATGTCGAGACGAGCTGCATATCGCTTAAATTCACCACGCCTCATAGGTGAATTTTTCGCAAATTTTTCATGGAAAGCAATTGCATTTTGGTAGTGTTTTTCGTGATTTTTAAGCATTATCCAACAAGAAAATTAAGTAAACATTTCTAAGTTCGAACTTCTAAAAAACTTCGAGGCGAGCTGCATATCGCTTAAATTCACCACACCTCATAGGTGAATTTGTCGAAAATTTTTCATGGAATGCAATTGCATTTTGGTATTGTTTTTCGTGATTTTTATGCATTATCCAATAAGAAAATTAAGTAAATAACTCTAAGATCGAACTACAAAAGAATGTCGAGACGAGCTGCATATCGCTTAAATTCACCACAACTCATATGTGAATTTATCGCAAATTTTTCATGGAAAGCAATTGCATTTTGGTAGTGTTTTTCGTAATTTTTAGGCATTATCCAATAAGAAAATTGAATAAATAACTCTATGTTCGAACTTCTAAAAAATGTCGAGGCGAGCTGCATATCGCTTAAATTCACCACAACTCATAGCATATCGCTTGAATTCACCACACCTCATAGGTGAATTTATCGCAAATTTTTCATGGAAAGCAATTGCATTTTGGTAGTGTTTTTCGTGATTTCTTAGCATTATCCAATAAGAAAATTGAGTAAATAACTCTATGTTCGAACTTCTAAAAAATGTCGAGGCGAGCTGCATATCGCTTAAATTCACCACGCCTCGTAGGTGAATTTGTCGCAAATTTTTCATGGAATGCAATTGCATTTTGGTAGTGTTTTTCGTGATTTCTTAGCATTATCCAATAAGAAAATTAAGTAAGCATTTCTAAGTTCGAACTTCTAAAAAATGTCGAGGCGAGCTGCATATCGCTTAAATTCACCACGCCTCATAGGTCAATTTGTCGCAAATTTTTCATGGAAAGCAATTGCATTTTGGTAGTGTTTTTCGTGATTTCTTAGCAATTTACAATAAGAAACTGAAGTAAAAAACTCTAAGTTCGAACTTCTAAAAAATGTCGAGACGAGCTGCATATCCCTTAAATTCATCAAACCTCATAGGTAAATTTGTCGAAAATTTTTCATGGAAAGCAATTGCATTTTGGTAGTGTTTTTCGGGATTTTTAAGCATTATTCAACAAGAAAATTAAGTAAACATTTGTAAGTTCGAACTTCTAAGAAATGTCGAGGCGAGCTGCATATCGCTTAAATTCATTACACCTCATAGGTAAATTTGTCGAACATTTTTCAAGGAAAGCAATTGCATTTTGGTAGTGTTTTTCGTGATTTCTTAGCATTATCCAATAAGAAACTGAAGTAAATAACTCTAAGTTCCAACTTCTAAAAAATGTCGAGACGAGCTGCATATCGCTTAAATTCACCAAATCTCATAGGTAAATTTGTCGAAAATTTTTCATGGAAAGCAATTGCAGCTTGGTAGTGTTTTTCGTGATTTCTTAGCCTTATCCAATAAGAAACTGAAGTAAACAACTCTTAGTTCGAACTTCTAAAAAATGTCGAGACGAGCTGCATATCGCTTAAATTCACCACGCCTCATAGGTGAATTTGTCGCAAATTTTTCATGGAAAGCAATTGCATTTTGGTAGTGTTTTTCGTGATTTTTAAGCATTATCCAACAAGAAAATTAAGTAAACATTTCTAAGTTCGAACTTCTAAAAAATGTCGAGGCGAGCTGCATATCGCTTAAATTCACCACGCCTCATAGGTGAATTTGTCGCAAATTTTTCACGGAAAGCAATTGCATTTTGGTAGTGTTTTTCGTGATTTTTAAGCATTATCCAACAAGAAAATTAAGTAAATAACTCTAAGTTCAAACTTCTAAGACATGTCGAGGCGAGCTGCATATCGCTTAAATTCACCAAATCTCATAGGTAAATTTGTCGCAAATTTTTCATGGAAAGCAACTGCATTTTGGTAGTGTTTTGCGTGATTTTTAAGCATTATCCAACAAGAAAATTAAGTAAACATTTCTAAGTTCGAACTTCTAAAAAATGTCGAGGCGAGCTGCATATCGCTTAAATTCACCACGCCTCATAGGTGAATTTGTCGCAAATTTTTCATGGAAAGCAATTGTAGTTTGGTAGTGTTTTTCGTGATTTCTTAGCATTATCCAATAAGAAACTGAAGTAAATAACTCTTAGTTCGAACTTCTAAAAAATATCGAGACGTGCTGCATATCGCTTAAATTCGCCACGCCTCATAGGTGAATTTGTCGCAAATTTTTCATGGAAAGCAATTGCATTTTGGTAGTGTTTTTCGTGATTTTTAAGCATTATCCAATAAGAAAATTAAGTAAACATTTCTAAGTTCGGACTTCTAAAAAATGTCGAGGCGAGCAGCATATCGCTTAAATTCACCACACCTCATTGGTAAATTTGTCAAAAATTTTTCATGGAAAGCAATTGCAGTTTGGTAGTGTTTTTCGTGATTTCTTAGCATTATCCAACAAGAAAATGAAGTAAATAACTCTAAGTTCGAACTTCTAAAAAATGTCGAGGCGAGCTGCAGATCGCTTAAACTCACCACGCCTCATAGGTGAATTTGTCGCAAATTTTTCATGGAAAGCAACTGCATTTTGGTAGTGTTTTGCGTGATTTTTAAGCATTATCCAACAAGAAAATTAAGTAAACATTTCTAAGTTCGAACTTCTAAAAAATGTCGAGGCGAGCTGCATATCGCTTAAATTCACCACGCCTCATAGGTGAATTTGTCGCAAATTTTTCATGGAAAGCAATTGTAGTTTGGTAGTGTTTTTCGTGATTTCTTAGCATTATCCAATAAGAAACTGAAGTAAATAACTCTTAGTTCGAACTTCTAAAAAATATCGAGACGTGCTGCATATCGCTTAAATTCGCCACGCCTCATAGGTGAATTTGTCGCAAATTTTTCATGGAAAGCAATTGCATTTTGGTAGTGTTTTTCGTGATTTTTAAGCATTATCCAATAAGAAAATTAAGTAAACATTTCTAAGTTCGGACTTCTAAAAAATGTCGAGGCGAGCAGCATATCGCTTAAAATCACCACGCCTCATAGATGAATTTGTCGCAAATTTTTCATGGAAAGCAATTGCATTTTGGTAGTGTTTTTCGTAATTTTTAGGCATTATTCAATAAGAAAATTAAGTAAATAACTCTAAGATCGAACTTCTAAAAAATGTCGAGACGAGCTGCATATCGCTTGAATTCACCTCACCTCATAGGTGAATTTATCGCAAAATTTTTCATGAAAAGCAATTGCATTTTGGTAGTGTTTTTCGTGATTTCTTAGCATTATTCAATAAGAAAATTGAGTAAATAACTCTATGTTCGAACTTCTAAAAAAAGTCGAGGCGAGCTGCATATCGCTTAAATTCACCACACCTCATAGGTGAATTTGTCGTAAATTTTTCATGGAATGCAATTGCATTTTGGTAGTGTTTTTCGTGATTTCTTAGAATAACCAATTAGAAAATTAGGTCAATAAATCTAAGTTCGAACTTGTAAAAAATGTCGAGGCAAGCTACATATCGCTTAAATTCACCACACCTCATAGGTGAATTTGTCGCAAATTTTTCATGGAAAGCAATTGCATTTTGGTAGTGTTTTTCGTGATTTCTTAGCATTATCCAATAAGAAACTGAAGTAAATAACTCTAAGTTCGAACTTCTAAAAAATTTCGAGACGAGCTGCATATCGCTTAAATTCACCACGCCTCATAGGTGATTTGTCGCAAATTTTTCATGGAAAGCAATTGCATTTTGGTAGTGTTTTTCGTGATTTCTTAGCATTATCCAATAAGAAAATTAAGTAAACATTTCTAAGTTCGAACTTCTAAAAAATGTCGAGGCGAGCTGCATATCGCTTAAATTCACGACACCTCATAGGTGAATTTGTCGCAAAATTTTCATGGGAAGCAATTGCATTTTGGTAGTGTTTTTCGTGATTTCTTAGCATTATCCAATACGAAAATGAAGTAAATAACTCTAAGTACGAACTTCTAAAAAATGTCGAGACGAGCTGCAGATCGCTTAAATTCACCACACCTCATAGGTCAATTTGTCGCAAATTTTTCATGGAAAGCAATTGCATTTTGGTAGTGTTTTTCGTGATTTCTTAGCATTATCCAATAAGAAAATTAAGTAAACATTTCTAAGTTCGAACTTCTAAAAAATGTCGAGACGAGCTGCATATTGCTTAAATTCACCACACCTCATAGGTGAATTTGTCGCTAATTTTTTATGGAAAGCAATTGCATGTTGGTAGTGTTTTTCGTGATTTCTTAGCATTATCCAATAAGAAAATTGAGTAATTAACTCTATGTTCGAACTTCTAAAAAATGTCGAGGCGAGCTGCATATCACTTAAATTCACCACGCCTCATAGGTGAATTTGTCGCAAATTTTTCATGGAAAGCAATTGCATTTTGGTAGTGTTTTTCGTGATTTCTTAGCATTATCCAATAAGAAAATTAAATAAACATTTCTAAGTTCGAACTTCTAAAAAATGTCGAGGCGAGCTGCATATCGCTTAAATTCACCACGCCTCATAGGTCAATTTGTTGAAAATTTTTCATGGAAAGCAATTGCATTTTGGTAGTGTTTTTTGTGATTTCTTAGCATTATCCTATAAGAAAATTGAGTAATTAACTCTATGTTCGAAATTCTAAAAAATGTCGAGGCGAGCTGCATATCGCTTAAATTCACCACGCCTCATAGGTGAATTTGTCGCAAATTTTTCATGGAAAGCAATTGCATTTTGGTAGTGTTTTTCGTAATTTTTAGGCATTATTCAATAAGAAAATTAAGTAAATAACTCTAAGATCGAACTTCTAAAAAATGTCGAGACGAGCTGCATATCGCTTGAATTCACCTCACCTCATAGGTGAATTTATCGCAAATTTTTCATGAAAAGCAATTGCATTTTGGTAGTGTTTTTCGTGATTTCTTAGCATTATCCAATAAGAAAATTGAATAAACAACTCTATGTTCGAACTTCTAAAAAAAGTCGAGGCGAGCTGCATATCGCTTAAATTCACCACACCTCATAGGTGAATTTGTCGTAAATTTTTCATGGAATGCAATTGCATTTTGGTAGTGTTTTTCGTGATTTCTTAGAATAACCAATAAGAAAATTAGGTCAATAAATCTAAGTTCGAACTTGTAAAAAATGTCGAGGCGAGCTGCATATCGCTTAAATTCACCACACCTCATAGGTGAATTTGTCGCAAATTTTTCATGGAAAGCAATTGCATTTTGGTAGTGTTTTTCGTGATTTCTTAGCATTATCCAATAAGAAACTGAAGTAAATAACTCTAAGTTCGAACTTCTAAAAAATTTCGAGACGAGCTGCAGATCGCTTAAATTCACCACGCCTCATAGGTGATTTGTCGCAAATTTTTCATGGAAAGCAATTGCATTTTGGTAGTGTTTTTCGTGATTTCTTAGCATTATCCAATAAGAAAATTAAGTAAACATTTCTAAGTTCGAACTTCTAAAAAATGTCGAGGCGAGCTGCATATCGCTTAAATTCACGACACCTCATAGGTAAATTTGTCGCAAAATTTTCATGGGAAGCAATTGCATTTTGGTAGTGTTTTTCGTGATTTCTTAGCATTATCCAATACGAAAATGAAGTAAATAACTCTAAGTTCGAACTTCTAAAAAATGTCGAGACGAGCTGCACATCGCTTAAATTCACCACACCTCATAGGTCAATTTGTCGCAAATTTTTCATGGAAAGCAATTGCATTTTGGTAGTGTTTTTCGTGATTTCTTAGCATTATCCAATAAGAAAATTAAGTAAACATTTCTAAGTTCGAACTTCTAAAAAATGTCGAGACGAGCTGCATATCGCTTAAATTCACCACACCTCATAGGTGAATTTGTCGCAAATTTTTCATGGAAAGCAATTGCATGTTGGTAGTGTTTTTCGTGATTTTTAAGCATTATCCAACAAGAAAATTAAGTAAATAACTCTAAGTTCAAACTTCTAAAAAAAATGTCGAGACGAGCTGCATATCGCTTAAATTCACGACACCTCATAGGTGAATTTGTCGCAAAATTTTCATGGAAAGCAATTGCATTTTGGTAGTGTTTTTCGTGATTTCTTAGCATTATCCAATACGAAAATGAAGTAAATAACACTAAGTTCGAACTTCTAAAAAATGTCGAGACGGGCTGCAGATCGCTCAAATTAACCACACCTCATAGGTGAATTTATCGCAAATTTTTCATGGAAGGCAATTGCATTTTGGTAGTGTTTTTCGTGATTTCTTAGCATTATCCAATAAGAAAATTGAGTAATTAACTCTATGTTCGAACTTCTAAAAAATGTCGAGGCGAGCTGCATATCGCTTAAATTCACCACGCCTCATAGGTGAATTTGTCGCAAATTTTTCATGGAAAGCAATTGCATTTTGGTAGTGTTTTTCGTGATTTCTTAGCATTATCCAATAAGAAAATTAAGTAAACATTTCTAAGTTCGAACTTCTAAAAAATGTCGAGGCGAGCTGCATATCGCTTAAACTCACCACGCCTCATAGGTCAATTTGTTGAAAATTTTTCATGGAAAGCAATTGCATTTTGGTAGTGTTTTTCGTGATTTCTTAGCATTATCCAATAAGAAAATTAAGTAAACATTTCTAAGTTCGAACTTCTAAAAAATGTCGAGACGAGCTGCAAATCGCTTAAATTCACCACACCTCATAGATGAATTTGTCGCAAATTTTTCATGGAAAGAAATTGCATTTTGGTAGTGTTTTTCGTGATTTCTTAGCATTATCCAATAAGAAAATTGAGTAAATAACTCTATGTTCGAACTTCTAAAAAATGTCGAGGCGAGCTGCATATCGCTTAAATTCACCACGCCTCATAGGTGAATTTGTCGCAAATTTTTCATGGAAAGCAATTGCATTTTGGTAGTGTTTTTCGTGATTTCTTAGCATTATCCAATAAGAAAATGAAGTAAGTAATTCTAAGTTCGAACTTCTAAAAAATGTCGAGACGAGCTGCATATCGCTTAAAATCACCACGCCTCATAGATGAATTTGTCGCAAATTTTTCATGGAAAGCAATTGCATCTTGGTAGTGTTTTTCGTAATTTTTAGGCATTATTCAATAAGAAAATTAAGTAAATAACTCTAAGATCGAACTTCTAAAAAATGTCGAGACGAGCTGCATATCGCTTGAATTCACCTCACCTCATAGGTGAATTTATCGCAAATTTTTCATGAAAAGCAATTGCATTTTGGTAGTGTTTTTCGTGATTTCTTAGCATTATCCAATAAGAAAATTGAGTAAATAACTCTATGTTCGAACTTCTAAAAAATGTCGAGACGAGCTGCAGATCGCTTAAATTCACCACACCTCATAGGTCAATTTGTCGCAAATTTTTCATGGAAAGCAATTGCATTTTGGTAGTGTTTTTCGTGATTTCTTAGCATTATCTAATAAGAAATTAGGTAAACATTTCTAAGTTCGAACTTCTAAAAAATGTCGAGGCGAGCTGCATATCGCTTAAATTCACGACACCTCATAGGTGAATTTGTCGCAAAATTTTCATGGGAAGCAATTGCATTTTGGTAGTGTTTTTCGTGATTTCTTAGAATAACCAATAAGAAAATTAGGTCAATAAATCTAAGTTCGAACTTGTAAAAAATGTCGAGGCGAGCTGCATATCGCTTATCGAAATTATCCAATACGAAAATGAAGTAAATAACTCTAAGTTCGAACTTCTAAAAAATGTCGAGGCGAGCTGCAGATCGCTTAAATTCACCACACCTCATAGGTCAATTTATCGCAAATTTTTCATGGAAAGCAATTGCATTTTGGTAGTGTTTTTCGTGATTTCTTAGCATTATCCAATAAGAAAATTGAGTAATTAACTCTATGTTCGAACTTCTAAAAAATGTCGAGGCGAGCTGGATATCGCTTAAATTCACCACGTCTCATAGGTGAATTTGTCGCAAATTTTTCATGGAAAGCAATTGCATTTTGGTAGTGTTTTTCGTGATTTCTTAGCATTATCCAATAAGAAAATTAAGTAAACATTTCTAAGTTCGAACTTCTAAAAAATGTCGAGGCGAGCTGCATATCGCTTAAATTCACGACACCTCATAGGTGAATTTGTCGCAAAATTTTCATGGGAAGCAATTGTATTTTGGTAGTGTTTTTCGTGATTTCTTAGCATTATCCAATACGAAAATGAAGTAAATAACTCTAAGTTCGAACTTCTAAAAAATGTCGAGACGAGCTGCATATCGCTTAAATTCACCACGCCTCATAGGTGAATTTGTCGCAAGTTTTTCTTGGAAAGCAATTGCATTTTGGTAGTGTTTTTTGTGATTTCTTAGCATTATCCAATAAGAAAATTAAGTAAACATTTCTAAGTTCGAACTTCTAAAAAATGTCGAGGCGAGCTGCATATCTCATAAATTCACCACGCCTCATAGGTCAATTTGTTGAAAGTTTTTCATGGAAAGCAATTGCATTTTGGTAGTGTTTTTCGTGATTTCTTAGCATTATCCAATAAGAAAATTGAGTAATTAACTCTATGTTCGAACTTCTAAAAAATGTCGAGGCGAGCTGCATATCGCTTAAATTCACCACGCCTCATAGGTGAATTTGTCGCAAATTTTTAATGGAATGCAATTGCATTTTGGTAGTGTTTTTCGTGATTTCTTAGAATAACCAATAAGAAAATTAGGTCAATAAATCTAAGTTCGAACTTGTAAAAAATGTCGAGGCGAGCTGCATATCGCTTAAATTCACCACACCTCATAGGTGAATTTGTCGCAAATTTTTCATGGAAAGCAATTGCATTTTGGTAGTGTTTTTCGTGATTTCTTAGCATTATCCAATAAGAAAATTAAGTAAACATTTCTAAGTTCGAACTTCTAAAAAATGTCGAGGCGAGCTGCATATCGCTTAAATTCACGACACCTCATAGGTGAATTTGTCGCAAAATTTCATGGGAAGCAATTGCATTTTGGTAGTGTTTTTCGTGATTTCTTAGCATTATCCAATACGAAAATGAAGTAAATAACTCTAAGTTCGAACTTCTAAAAAATGTCGAGACGAGCTGCAGATCGCTTAAATTCACCACACCTCATAGGTCAATTTGTCGCAAATTTTTCATGGAAAGCAATTGCATTTTGGTAGTGTTTTTCGTGATTTCTTAGCATTATCCATTAAGAAAATTAAGTAAACATTTCTAAGTTCGAACTTCTAAAAAATGTCGAGACGAGCTGCATATCGCTTAAATTCACCACACCTCATAGGTGAATTTGTCGCAAATTTTTCATGGAAAGCAATTGCATGTTGGTAGTGTTTTTCGTGATTTTTAAGCATTATCCAACAAGAAAATTAAGTAAATAACTTTAAGTTCGAACTTCTAAAAAATGTCGAGACGGGCTGCAGATCGCTTAAATTCACCACACCTCATAGGTGAATTTATCGCAAATTTTTCATGGAAAGCAATTGCATTTTGGTAGTGTTTTTCGTGATTTCTTAGCATTATCCAATAAGAAAATTGAGTAATTAACTCTATGTTCGAACTTCTAAAAAATGTCGAGGCGAGCTGCATATCGCTTAAATTCACCACGCCTCATAGGTGAATTTGTCGCAAATTTTTCATGGAAAGCAATTGCATTTTGGTAGTGTTTTTCGTGATTTCTTAGCATTATCCAATAAGAAAATTAAGTAAACATTTCTAAGTTCGAACTTCTAAAAAATGTCGAGGCGAGCTGCATATCGCTTAAATTCACCACGCCTCATAGGTCAATTTGTTGAAAATTTTTCATGGAAAGCAATTGCATTTTGGTAGTGTTTTTCGTGATTTCTTAGCATTATCCAATAAGAAAATTAAGTAAACATTTCTAAGTTCGAACTTCTAAAAAATGTGGAGAGGAGCTGCAGATCGCTTAAATTCACCACACCTCATAGGTGAATTTATCGCAAATTTTTCATGGAAAGCAATTGCATTTTGGTAGTGTTTTTCGTGATTTCTTAGCATTATCCAATACGAAAATTGAGTAAATAACTCTATGTTCGAACTTCTAAAAAATGTCGAGGCGAGCTGCATATCGCTTAAATTCACCACGCCTCATAGGTGAATTTGTCGCAAATTTTTCATGGAAAGCAATTGCATTTTGGTAGTGTTTTTCGTGATTTCTTAGCATTATCCAATAAGAAAATGAAGTAAGTAATTCTAAGTTCGAACTTCTAAAAAATGTCGAGACGAGCTGCATATCGCTTAAAATCACCACGCCTCATAGATGAATTTGTCGCAAATTTTTCATGGAAAGCAATTGCATTTTGTTAGTGTTTTTCGTAATTTTTAGGCATTATTCAATAAGAAAATTAAGTAAATAACTCTAAGATCGAACTTCTAAAAAATGTCGAGACGAGCTGCATATCGCTTGAATTCACCTCACCTCTTAGGTGAATTTATCGCAAATTTTTCATGAAAAGCAATTGCATTTTGGTAGTGTTTTTCGTGATTTCTTAGCATTATCCAATAAGAAAATTGAGTAAATAACTCTATGTTCGAACTTCTAAAAAATGTCGAGACGAGCTGCAGATCGCTTAAATTCACCACACCTCATAGGTCAATTTGTCGCAAATTTTTCATGGAAAGCAATTGCATTTTGGTAGTGTTTTTCGTGATTTCTTAGCATTATCCAATAAGAAAATTAAGTAAACATTTCTAAGTTCGAACTTCTAAAAAATGTCGAGACGAGCTGCATATCGCTTAAATTCACCACACCTCATAGGTGAATTTGTCGCAAAATTTTCATGGAAAGCAATTGCATTTTGGTAGTGTTTTTCGTGATTTCTTAGCATTATCCAATACGAAAATGAAGTAAATAACTCTAAGTTCGAACTTCTAAAAAATGTCGAGACGGGCTGCAGATCGCTTAAATTCACCACACCTCATAGGTGAATTTATCGCAAATTTTTCATGGAAAGCAATTGCATTTTGGTAGTGTTTTTCGTGATTTCTTAGCATTATCCAATAAGAAAATTGAGTAATTAACTCTATGTTCGAACTTCTAAAAAATGTCGAGGCGAGCTGCATATCGCTTAAATTCACCACGCCTCATAGGTGAATTTGTCGCAAATTTTTCATGGAATGCAATTGCATTTTGGTAGTGTTTTTCGTGATTTCTTAGAATAACCAATAAGAAAATTAGGTCAATAAATCTAAGTTCGAACTTGTAAAAAATGTCGAGGCGAGCTGCATATCGCTTAAATTCACCACACCTCATAGGTGAATTTGTCGCAAATTTTTCATGGAAAGCAATTGCATTTTGGTAGTGTTTTTCGTGATTTCTTAGCATTATCCAATAAGAAAATTAAGTAAACATTTCTAAGTTCGAACTTCTAAAAAATGTCGAGGCGAGCTGCATATCGCTTAAATTCACGACACCTCATAGGTGAATTTGTCGCAAAATTTCATGGGAAGCAATTGCATTTTGGTAGTGTTTTTCGTGATTTCTTAGCATTATCCAATACGAAAATGAAGTAAATAACTCTAAGTTCGAACTTCTAAAAAATGTCGAGACGAGCTGCAGATCGCTTAAATTCACCACACCTCATAGGTCAATTTGTCGCAAATTTTTCATGGAAAGCAATTGCATTTTGGTAGTGTTTTTCGTGATTTCTTAGCATTATCCATTAAGAAAATTAAGTAAACATTTCTAAGTTCGAACTTCTAAAAAATGTCGAGACGAGCTGCATATCGCTTAAATTCACCACACCTCATAGGTGAATTTGTCGCAAATTTTTCATGGAAAGCAATTGCATGTTGGTAGTGTTTTTCGTGATTTTTAAGCATTATCCAACAAGAAAATTAAGTAAATAACTTTAAGTTCGAACTTCTAAAAAATGTCGAGACGGGCTGCAGATCGCTTAAATTCACCACACCTCATAGGTGAATTTATCGCAAATTTTTCATGGAAAGCAATTGCATTTTGGTAGTGTTTTTCGTGATTTCTTAGCATTATCCAATAAGAAAATTGAGTAATTAACTCTATGTTCGAACTTCTAAAAAATGTCGAGGCGAGCTGCATATCGCTTAAATTCACCACGCCTCATAGGTGAATTTGTCGCAAATTTTTCATGGAAAGCAATTGCATTTTGGTAGTGTTTTTCGTGATTTCTTAGCATTATCCAATAAGAAAATTAAGTAAACATTTCTAAGTTCGAACTTCTAAAAAATGTCGAGGCGAGCTGCATATCGCTTAAATTCACCACGCCTCATAGGTCAATTTGTTGAAAATTTTTCATGGAAAGCAATTGCATTTTGGTAGTGTTTTTCGTGATTTCTTAGCATTATCCAATAAGAAAATTAAGTAAACATTTCTAAGTTCGAACTTCTAAAAAATGTGGAGACGAGCTGCAGATCGCTTAAATTCACCACACCTCATAGGTGAATTTGTCGCAAATTTTTCATGGAAAGCAATTGCATTTTGGTAGTGTTTTTCGTGATTTCTTAGCATTATCCAATAAGAAAATGAAGTAAGTAATTCTAAGTTCGAACTTCTAAAAAATGTCGAGACGAGCTGCATATCGCTTAAAATCACCACGCCTCATAGATGAATTTGTCGCAAATTTTTCATGGAAAGCAATTGCATTTTGTTAGTGTTTTTCGTAATTTTTAGGCATTATTCAATAAGAAAATTAAGTAAATAACTCTAAGATCGAACTTCTAAAAAATGTCGAGACGAGCTGCATATCGCTTGAATTCACCTCACCTCTTAGGTGAATTTATCGCAAATTTTTCATGAAAAGCAATTGCATTTTGGTAGTGTTTTTCGTTAATTCTTAGCATTATCCAATAAGAAAATTGAGTAAATAACTCTATGTTCGAACTTCTAAAAAATGTCGAGACGAGCTGCAGATCGCTTAAATTCACCACACCTCATAGGTCAATTTGTCGCAAATTTTTCATGGAAAGCAATTGCATTTTGGTAGTGTTTTTCGTGATTTCTTAGCATTATCCAATAAGAAAATTAAGTAAACATTTCTAAGTTCGAACTTCTAAAAAATGTCGAGACGAGCTGCATATCGCTTAAATTCACCACACCTCATAGGTGAATTTGTCGCAAAATTTTCGTGGAAAGCAATTGCATTTTGGTAGTGTTTTTCGTGATTTCTTAGCATTATCCAATACGAAAATGAAGTAAATAACTCTAAGTTCGAACTTCTAAAAAATGTCGAGACGGGCTGCAGATCGCTTAAATTCACCACACCTCATAGGTGAATTTATCGCAAATTTTTCATGGAAAGCAATTGCATTTTGGTAGTGTTTTTCGTGATTTCTTAGCATTAGCCAATAAGAAAATTGAGTAATTAACTCTATGTTCGAACTTCTAAAAAATGTCGAGGCGAGCTGCATATCGCTTAAATTCACCACGCCTCATAGGTCAATTTGTCGCAAAATTTTCATGGGAAGCAATTGCATGTTGGTAAATAACTCTAAGTTCAAACTTCTAAAAAAAATGTCGAGACGAGCTGCATATCGCTTAAATTCACGACACCTCATAGGTGAATTTGTCGCAAAATTTTCATGGAAAGCAATTGCATTTTGGTAGTGTTTTTCGTGATTTCTTAGCATTATCCAATAAGAAAATTAAGTAAACATCTCTAAGTTCGAACTTCTAAAAAATGTCGAGACGAGCTGCATATCGCTTAAATTCACCACACCTCATAGGTGAATTTGTCGCAAGTTTTTCATGGAAAGCAATTGCATGTTGGTAGTGCTTTTCGTGATTTTTAAGCATTATCCAACAAGAAAATTAAGTAAATAACTCTAAGTTCAAACTTCTAAAAAAAATGTCGAGACGAGCTGCATATCGCTTAAATTCACGACACCTCATAGGTGAATTTGTCGTAAAATTTTCATGGAAAGCAATTGCATTTTGGTAGTGTTTTTCGTGATTTCTTAGCATTATCCAATACGAAAATGAAGTAAATAACTCTAAGTTCGAACTTCTAAAAAATGTCGAGACGAGCTGCAGATCGCTTAAATTCACCACACCTCATAGGTGAATTTGTCGTAAATTTTTCATGGAATGCAATTGCATTTTGGTAGTGTTTCCGTGATTTCTTAGCATTATCCAATAAGAAAATTAAGAAAATTAGGTAAATTAGTTCGAACTTGTAAAAAATGTCGAGGCGAGCTGCATATCGCTTAAATTCACCACGCCTCATAGGTGTATTTGTCGCAAATTTTTCATGGAAAGCAATTGCATTTTGGTAGTGTTTTTCGTGATTTCTTAGCATTATCCAATAAGAAAATTAAGTAAACATTTCTAAGTTCGAACTTCTAAAAAATGTCGAGGCGAGCTGCATATCGCTTAAAATCACCACGCCTCATAGATGAATTTGTCGCAAATTTTTCATGGAGAGCAATTGCATTTTGGTAGTGTTTTTCGTAATGTTTAGGCTTTATTCAATAAGAAAATTAAGTAAATAACTCTAAGATCGAACTTCTAAAAAATGTCGAGGCGAGCTGCATATCGCTTAAATTCACCACACCTCATAGGTAAATTTGTCGCAAGTTTTTCATGGAAAGCAATTGCATGTTGGTAGTGTTTTTCGTGATTTTTAAGCATTATCCAACAAGAAAATTAAGTAAATAACTCTAAGTTCAAACTTCTAAAAAAAATGTCGAGACGAGCTGCATATCGCTTAAATTCACGACACCTCATAGGTGAATTTGTCGTAAAATTTTCATGGAAAGCAATTGCATTTTGGTAGTGTTTTTCGTGATTTCTTAGCATTATCCAATAAGAAACTGAAGTAAATAACTCTTAGTTCGAACTTCTAAAAAATGTCCAGACGAGCTGCATATCGCTTAAATTCACCACGCCTCATAGGTGAATTTGTCGCAAATTTTTCATGGAAAGCAATTGCATTTTGGTAGTGTTTTTCGTAATTTTTAGGCATTATCCAATAAGAAAATTAAGGAAATAACTCTAAGTTCGAACTTCTGAAAAATGTCGAGACGAGCTGCATATCGCTTAAATTCACCACACCTCATAGTTCAATTTGTCGAAAATTTTTCATAAAATGCAATTGCATTTTGGTAGTGTTTTTCGTGATTTCTTAGCATTATCCAATAAGAAACTGAAGTAAATAACTCTAAGTTCGAACTTCTAAAAAATTTCGAGATGAGCTGCATATCGCTTAAATTCACCACGCCTCATAGGTGAATTTGTCGCAAATTTTTCATGGAAAGCAATTGCATTTTGGTAGTGTTTTTCGTAATTTTTAGGCATTATCCAATAAGAAAATTAAGGAAATAACTATAAGTTCGAACTTCTAAAAAATGTCGAGACGAGCTGCATATCGCTTAAATTCACCACACCTCATAGGTGAATTTGTCATTATCCAAAAAGAAAATTAGGTAAATAAATCTATGTTCGAACCTGTAAAAAATGTCGAGGCGAGCTGCATATCGCTTAAATTCACCACACCTCATAGTTCAATTTGTCGAAAATTTTTCATGGAAAGCAATTGCATTTTGTTAGTGTTTTTCGTAATTTTTAGGCATTATTCAATAAGAAAATTAAGTAAATAACTCTAAGATCGAACTTCTAAAAAATGTCGAGACGAGCTGCATATCGCTTGAATTCACCTCACCTCTTAGGTGAATTTATCGCAAATTTTTCATGAAAAGCAATTGCATTTTGGTAGTGTTTTTCGTGATTTCTTAGCATTATCCAATAAGAAAATTGAGTAAATAACTCTATGTTCGAACTTCTAAAAAATGTCGAGACGAGCTGCAGATCGCTTAAATTCACCACACCTCATAGGTCAATTTGTCGCAAATTTTTCATGGAAAGCAATTGCATTTTGGTAGTGTTTTTCGTGATTTCTTAGCATTATCCAATAAGAAAATTAAGTAAACATTTCTAAGTTCGAACTTCTAAAAAATGTCGAGACGAGCTGCATATCGCTTAAATTCACCACACCTCATAGGTGAATTTGTCGCAAAATTTTCATGGAAAGCAATTGCATTTTGGTAGTGTTTTTCGTGATTTCTTAGCATTATCCAATACGAAAATGAAGTAAATAACTCTAAGTTCGAACTTCTAAAAAATGTCGAGACGGGCTGCAGATCGCTTAAATTCACCACACCTCATAGGTGAATTTATCGCAAATTTTTCATGGAAAGCAATTGCATTTTGGTAGTGTTTTTCGTGATTTCTTAGCATTAGCCAATAAGAAAATTGAGTAATTAACTCTATGTTCGAACTTCTAAAAAATGTCGAGGCGAGCTGCATATCGCTTAAATTCACCACGCCTCATAGGTCAATTTGTCGCAAAATTTTCATGGGAAGCAATTGCATGTTGGTAAATAACTCTAAGTTCAAACTTCTAAAAAAAATGTCGAGACGAGCTGCATATCGCTTAAATTCACGACACCTCATAGGTGAATTTGTCGCAAAATTTTCATGGAAAGCAATTGCATTTTGGTAGTGTTTTTCGTGATTTCTTAGCATTATCCAATAAGAAAATTAAGTAAACATCTCTAAGTTCGAACTTCTAAAAAATGTCGAGACGAGCTGCATATCGCTTAAATTCACCACACCTTATAGGTGAATTTGTCGCAAGTTTTTCATGGAAAGCAATTGCATGTTGGTAGTGCTTTTCGTGATTTTTAAGCATTATCCAACAAGAAAATTAAGTAAATAACTCTAAGTTCAAACTTCTAAAAAAAATGTCGAGACGAGCTGCATATCGCTTAAATTCACGACACCTCATAGGTGAATTTGTCGTAAAATTTTCATGGAAAGCAATTGCATTTTGGTAGTGTTTTTCGTGATTTCTTAGCATTATCCAATACGAAAATGAAGTAAATAACTCTAAGTTCGAACTTCTAAAAAATGTCGAGACGAGCTGCAGATCGCTTAAATTCACCACACCTCATAGGTGAATTTGTCGTAAATTTTTCATGGAATGCAATTGCATTTTGGTAGTGTTTTTCGTGATTTCTTAGCATTATCCAATAAGAAAATTAAGAAAATTAGGTAAATTAGTTCGAACTTGTAAAAAATATCCCTTAAATTCAACTAACCTCATAGGTAAGTTTGTCGAAAATTTTTCATGGAAAGCAATTGCATTTTGGTAGTGTTTTTCGTGATTTCTTAGCATCAGAACTTCTAAAAAATGTCGAGGCGAGCTGCATATCGCTTAAATTCACCACATCTCATAGGTGAATTTGTCGTAAATTTTTCATGGAATGCAATTGCATTTTGGTAGTGTTTTTCGTGATTTCTTAGCATTATCCAATAAGAAACTGAAGTAAATAACTCTAGGTTCGAACTTCTAAAAAATGTCTAGGCGAGCTGCATATCGCTTAAATTCACCACACCTGATAGGTGAATTTGTCATTATCCAAAAAGAAAATTAGGTAAATAAATCTATGTTCGAACTTGTAAAAAATGTCGAGGCGAGCTGCATATCGCTTAAATTCACAACACTTCATAGGTGATTTGTCGCAAATTTTTCATGGAAAGCAATTGCATTTTGGTAGTGTTTTTCGTAATTTTTAGGCATTATTCAATAAGAAAATTAAGTAAATAACTCTAAAATCGAACTTCTAAAAAATGTCGAGACGAGCTGCAGATCGCTTAAATTCACTACACCTCATAGGTGAATTTGTCGAAAATTTTTCATGGAAAGCAATTGCATTTTGGTAGTGTTTTTCGTGATTTCTTAGCATTATCCAATAAGAAAATTAAGTAAACATTTCTAAGTTCGAACTTCTAAAAAATGTCGAGACGAGCTGCATATCCCTTAAATTCAACTAACCTCATAGGTAAGTTTGTCGAAAATTTTTCATGGAAAGCAATTGCATTTTGGTAGTGTTTTTCGTGATTTCTTAGCATCAGAACTTCTAAAAAATGTCGAGGCGAGCTGCATATCGCTTAAATTCACCACATATCATAGGTGAATTTGTCGTAAATTTTTCATGGAATGCAATTGCATTTTGGTAGTGTTTTTCGTGATTTCTTAGCATTATCCAATAAGAAACTGAAGTAAATAACTCTAGGTTCGAACTTCTAAAAAATGTCTAGGCGAGCTGCATATCGCTTAAATTCACCACACCTGATAGGTGAATTTGTCATTATCCAAAAAGAAAATTAGGTAAATAAATCTATGTTCAAACTTGTAAAAAATGTCGAGGCGAGCTGCATATCGCTTAAATTCACAACAATTCATAGGTGATTTGTCGCAAATTTTTCATGGAAAGCAATTGCATTTTGGTAGTGTTTTTCGTGATTTCTTAGCATTATACAATAAGAAACTGAAGTAAAAAACTCTAAGATCGAACTTCTAAAAAATGTCGAGACGAGCTGCATATCGCTTGAATTCACCACACCTCATAGGTGAATTTATCGCAAATTTTTCATGGAAAGCAATTGCATTTTGGTAGTGTTTTTCGTGATTTCTTAGCATTATCCAATAAGAAAATTGAGTAAATAACTCTATGTTCGAACTTCTAAAAAATGTCGAGGCGAGCTGCATATCGCTTAAATTCACCACGCCTCATAGGTGAATTTGTCGCAAATTTTTCATGGAAAGCAATTGCATTTTGGTAGTGTTTTTCGTGATTTCTTAGCATTATCCAATAAGAAAATTAAGTAAAAATTTCTAAGTTCGAACTTCTAAAAAATGTCGAGGCGAGCTGCATATCGCTTAAATTCACCACGCCTCATAGGTCAATTTGTCGAAAATTTTTCATGGAAAGCAATTGCATTTTGGTAGTGTTTTTCGTGATTTCTTAGCATCAGAACTTCTAAAAAATGTCGAGGCGAGCTGCATATCGCTTAAATTCACCACGCCTCATAGGTGAATTTGTCGCAAATTTTTCATGGAAAGCAATTGCATTTTGGTAGTGTTTTTCTTGATTTCTTAGCATTATCCAATAAGAAAATTAAGTAAAAATTTCTAAGTTTGAACTTCTAAAAAATGTCGAGACGAGCTGCATATCGCTTAAATTCACCACACCCCATAGTTCAATTTGTCGAAAATTTTTCATGGAAAGCAATTGCATTTTGGTAGTGTTTTTCGTAATTTTTAGGCATTATTCAATAAGAAAATTAAGTAAATAACTCTAAAATCGAACTTCTAAAAAATGTCGAGACGAGCTGCAGATCGCTTAAATTCACTACACCTCATAGGTGAATTTGTCGTACATTTTTCATGGAAAGCAATTGCATTTTGGTAGTGTTTTTCGTGATTTCTTAGCATTATACAATAAGAAACTGAAGTAAAAAACTCTAAGATCGAACTTCTAAAAAATGTCGAGACGAGCTGCATATCGCTTGAATTCACCACACCTCATAGGTGAATTTATCGCAAATTTTTCATGGAAAGCAATTGCATTTTGGTAGTGTTTTTCGTGATTTCTTAGCATTATCCAATAAGAAAATTGAGTAAATAACTCTATGTTCGAACTTCTAAAAAATGTCGAGGCGAGCTGCATATCGCTTAAATTCACCACGCCTCATAGGTGAATTTGTCGCAAATTTTTCATGGAAAGCAATTGCATTTTGGTAGTGTTTTTCGTGATTTCTTAGCATTATCCAATAAGAAAATTAAGTAAACATTTCTAAGTTCGAACTTCTAAAAAATGTCGAGGCGAGCTGCATATCGCTTAAATTCACCACGCCTCATAGGTCAATTTGTCGAAAATTTTTCATGGAAAGCAATTGCATTTTGGTAGTGTTTTTCGTGATTTCTTAGCATTATCCAATAAGAAAATTAAGTAAACATTTCTAAGTTCGAACTTCTAAAAAATGTCGAGACGAGCTGCATATCCCTTAAATTCAACTAACCTCATAGGTAAGTTTGTCGAAAATTTTTCATGGAAAGCAATTGCATTTTGGTAGTGTTTTTCGTGATTTCTTAGCATTATCCAATAAGAAACTGAAGTAAATATCTCTAAGTTCGGACTTATAAAAAATGTCGAGACGAGCTGCATATCGCTTAAATTCACCACGCCTCATAGGTGAATTTGTCGCAAATTTTTCATGGAAAGCAATTGCATTTTTGTAGTGTTTTTCGTGATTTCTTAGCATTATCCAATAAGAAAATTAGGTAAATAAATTTAATTTCGAACTTGTAAAAAATGTCGAGACGAGCTGCATATCCCTTAAATTCACCAAACCTCATAGGTCAATTTGTCGCAAATTTTTCATGGAAAGCAATTGCATTTTGGTAGTGTTTTTCGTGATTTTTATGCATTATTCAATAAGAAAATTAAGTAAATAACTCTAAGATCGAACTTCTAAAAAGTGTCGAGGCGAGCTGCATATCGCTTAAATTCACCACACCTCATAGGTAAATTTGTCGCAAGTTTTTCATGCAAAGCAATTGCATGTTGGTAGTGTTTTTCGTGATTTTTAAGCATTATCCAACAAGAAAATTAAGTAAATAACTCTAAGTTCAAACTTCTAAAAAAAATGTCGAGACGAGCTGCATATCGCTTAAATTCACCACGCCTCATAGGTGAATTTGTCGCAAATTTTTCATGGAAAGCAATTGCATTTTTGTAGTGTTTTTCGTGATTTCTTAGCATTATCCAATAAGAAAATTAGGTAAATAAATTTAATTTCGAACTTGTAAAAAATGTCGAGACGAGCTGCATATCCCTTAAATTCACCAAACCTCATAGGTCAATTTGTCGCAAATTTTTCATGGAAAGCAATTGCATTTTGGTAGTGTTTTTCGTGATTTTTATGCATTATTCAATAAGAAAATTAAGTAAATAACTCTAAGATCGAACTTCTAAAAAGTGTCGAGGCGAGCTGCATATCGCTTAAATTCACCACGCCTCATAGGTGAATTTGTCGCAAATTTTTCATGGAAAGCAATTGCATTTTTGTAGTGTTTTTCGTGATTTCTTAGCATTATCCAATAAGAAAATTAGGTAAATAAATTTAATTTCGAACTTGTAAAAAATGTCGAGACGAGCTGCATATCCCTTAAATTCACCAAACCTCATAGGTCAATTTGTCGCAAATTTTTCATGGAAAGCAATTGCATTTTGGTAGTGTTTTTCGTGATTTTTATGCATTATTCAATAAGAAAATTAAGTAAATAACTCTAAGATCGAACTTCTAAAAAATGTCGAGACGAGCTCCATATCGCTTCAATTCACCACACCTCATAGGTGAATTTATCGCAAATTTTTCATGGAAAGCTGTTAGAAATAAGAAAAACGCGTGCGACTTATTTCATAGCTCTTTATTCAGGAAGTGAAGTGAAAAGTAAGAATAATCCAATATGTCTAATAACTTTGAAGTTGGCGGCAGTTTATAATAAATACAATTGAATAGAAAGGTAGATGCACAATGCAAGTTGATTAACAATCTCCGCCACAATTGTATTACAAATATAATTTACAAAATTAATGTTTAAATTCAATACGTAACATTTTGCATAACTGTAAATGTTTATCTTTAGTTAAATGTTTAGTTAATAGGTCAGCAATATTTTCTGCTGACGGTACATATTTCAACACAATAATCTTTTCATTGTATTTTTCTTTAATGTAGTGATATTTAATATCTATATGACGACTTCTTTTCTGTGTCGTCGGGTTTTTAACTATAAATTGGGCGCTCTGATTATCACAAAATAAAGTAGTTGGACTGCAGATGTATTTCTGGAAACCCATTTCCGTAAGTAAACTGCGATAAAAGACTATTTCTTTTGTGCCTTGGCACATCGCGACGTATTCCGCTTCCATTGTACTAAGAGATATTGAAGTCTGCTTTTTAGATTCCCACGCAATAGGTGCATTCGCAAATAACATCACATGTCCACTATATGATTTACGGTCATGTGTATTTCCGCCCCAATCCGCATCTGTGTAACAGGTTAAAAACTCGTTGTTGTTGTCGTGGTGACTGTTGTTGTCATCATAACTCAGTACGCCTTTCGGGTTTTTACGCAAATATCTTAACACATGTTTAGCCGCCACGAAATGTTCATTATGAGGATGTGTATTGAATTGTGATAACCTGGAAATAATGTGTGCGATATCCGGTCTAGAAACCACCGCTAAATACATTAAGGAGCCCATTAAAGACTGATATTTCGTTGTATCTAATCCTTCGCAGTTCTTGTTACATTTTTCCAATATAGTGCCACAGACAAATGGTGTGTTCGATGATTTGCATTGATCCATGTTCCACTGTTGTAGTAAATTCTCAACATATTTTCCTTGATGTACTATGATAGGACCTCTCAAACTGTCACGTTCAATTTCAAGGCCTAAATATTCTTTAATAGGTCCACGGTCAATTATGTCAACAAATTTTTTAATTTCTTCAATGATTTTTTGCATACGTTGATCTGACGAGCATGCAAGCAATATATCATCTACATAAATTGCTATTAAATTTATTCCATCAGCTTCCATCTTGTAAACGCAGCTATCAGTTTCGCAACGTTTAAATCCAATTTTAAGCAAGATTTCCGTGATCTTAATATTCCAATCCCTCCCAGCTTGCTTTAAACCATATATTGATTTTTTAAGCCTACAAACTTTATCCGGGTGAATTTTGTCCACAAATTGTTCAGGCTGTTTCATATAATTTCTTCATCTAAATCTCCATTTAAATAAGTTGAGACAACATCAATATGATTTACTAATAGCTCTTCTTTAACCGCAATGCGAGCAACAATCGAATTGTTGAGTAGCGAACAACGGGAGCATATGTTTCATTATAATCTATGTTGTATTTTTGAGAATAGCCTTGAGCCACCAAACGAGCTTTATATCTCTGAATGCTACCATCTAAATTGCGTTTTGTGGTGAAAACCCACTTGCATCCAATGATATTTTTGTCCACAGGCTTCTCAACCAATGTCCAAGTTTGATTTTTTAAAAGTGTATTATACTCCGCCTGCATAGCATCTCTCCATTTGAGTGCCTCTTTGCTCGTTAATGCCTCCGTAGTGGAAGTTGGATCTCTATTTACGATTTTTAAAATATTTGCAGATTCGATGGACTCACCTGCGGGTATTTTTCTGGGTCTACCTGGTTTTCCTGTTCTTATTATTTTTCGCCTTCCCCTTTTATCTTTTACTACGTTTTCTCTCACATCATATTTTTCATCCTCATCTACTTCCGTGCCAAATTCTGATCCAGTCTCAAATTGGTCTTCATCGTTGCTTGATATCAATATGACTGATTCCGCGTCTCCATTATGTTTTTCATGATATTTAGCTGAAGGAATCATTTCAAAATAAAAATTGTCAGAATCGTTAGTAACAGGATCTGCTGTTTTAACACGGTCTGAATAGGAATTTTCGTAAAATATGACATCCCTAGCAATTGTAACTGATTTGCGCGTCATGTTATATAATCGATACGCTTTTGACGTGTCCGAGTAACCAATAAATGTTAATTTTTCACCACACGGTTCGAACTTTGATTTTCCAGGACGTTTATTAAGCACAACAGCATCAGAACCAAAAACTTTTAAGTGAGAGACACAAGGTTTGTATCCACACCAGCGCTCATAAGGAGTCTTGCCTTGTAGTTTATTAGTCGGTGCACGATTACGCAGATACACGGCTGTATTTACAGCTTCTGCCCAAAAACTTTGATGAAGAGATGATGTAACCAGCATACAACGTGACATCTCTACTAGAGTTCGATTTGCTCTTTCGGCAACTCCGTTTTGCTGAGGTGTATACGCGACCGTTGTTTGGTGTTTTATACCTCTTGCATTTGTAAAATTTTCAAACTGTTTGTTAATATATTCGCGACCGTTATCACTACGAATTACTTTTAATCTCTTTCCAGTCATATTTTCAGCTTTTACTATAAAATCTTTTATGGCGTCTAATGCCTCCGATTTTCGTTTTAAAAAATATACGCTTATGTATCGCGAGTAATCATCAATTATTGTCATAAAGTAAATGGCACCTCCTTTTGAGGGTGTACGCATGGGTCCACAAATATCAGTGTGTATAAGATCTAATACCGATTCACTAAAAATATTGTTAAAGGTTTTAAACGGCTTCGAATTAATTTTACAAAGTTCGCAAGTTATACAGGAAAACTCTTTTAGTTTCGGAAGACTTATACCACGCACTATGTTTTCATCACTTAATTTTTTTAAATCACGTACATTCAGATGACCATACCGTTTATGCCACACTTCGAAGTTATTATTGATGTCGTTTCCAATATTAGAACTGAGCAGAGCATGCTCATTCTTTTTATCCAACTCCGCGATATAAATGCCTTCATGCAGCCTTGCTTTTAATAAAATCTCGTTTTCACTATTTTTTACTACGGCCTCAGTTTTTGAAAAAATTACTGTACACTTGGCATACATTGCTTTTGTCACCGATATAAAATTGGAATGTAGTTTCGGCACATATAACACATCTTTTAATTCAATGTTCTTTTTATAAAATTTCACAACAATGTTACCTATGCCTTCTGCAGAGAGTCTTTCTCCACTCGCTAGTACAATGTCTTGATTATACTCTTTCAAGAAAACAAATGCAGTTTTGTCGCGACACATATGACATGATGCACCACTATCGATGATCCAAACCATTTTGTCTTTCGGCGAACGGTACATGCTAGAGAGCATTAACGCATGATGTGGTTGGGTCTGTGAAGTCTTTTTGCACTGAGAGCGTATATGTCCTCTCATACCACACCCGTAACACTTTATATTTTTGCGTGGTGCCATATAACGTTTTTTTGGTTTCTCAATAACACTTTTAGTACAGTCTCGCTGTTTTCTCTCATCAAATGATTTTACAGAAAACAATTGTTCACCGCATATATTGCTCTCCGAGAACTGTCTTGCTTCTTCCTCGAAGATTTTTGCTTTTAGAAGGTCCAGCGTTGGCAATTCGTCGCGACTCTCGATGGCCACCACAAAGCTCTCCATTTCGTTTGGTAATCCGCATAAGATCATTATGCATAGAATGTCTTCTTGCACTTCCACACCGATCTCTTTTAAGCTTTCAACGGTCGACAAAAAATTATTAATTTGTGGACCGAGCTTTCGTCCACTCTCACAACGAAATCTTACCAAATGTTTAAATAAATTTACTTTACGCGCGGGTCCTTTCGTTTGATAGATGTTTTTTAATTTTTTCCAAGCCTCTTTGGCTGTTACACAGTTTCTCACATGCAGGATTTCAGAAGGCTTGATGCACAAAAGAATACTAGCTAATGCCTTAGTATCAGCACTTTTCCAAGCATTTTTCTCAGCTTCTGCAGCTGAATCCAATGGAACTAAGTCTATTGCACACCATAAATCTTGCATCACTAGAAAACTTTTCATTTGGACCGACCAAATGTCATAGTTTTCTGCACTAAGTTTATCAATTTGTGCTATTGAACCAGCCATCGTTACAAGTAGAAGAACAAACTGCTTTTTTTTAGAAATATCCAAACGAATGCGAAAAATTTTTGATTTCAGCACTGCCTGGGCCCATAACCCTTGTTAGAAATAAGAAAAACGCGTGCGACTTATTTCATAGCTCTTTATTCAGGAAGTGAAGTGAAAAGTAAGAATAATCCAATATGTCTAATAACTTTGAAGTTGGCGGCAGTTTATAATAAATACAATTGAATAGAAAGGTAGATGCACAATGCAAGTTGATTAACAAAAGCAATTGCATTTTGGTAGTGTTTTTCGTGATTTCTTAGCATTATCCAATAAGAAAATTGAATAAATAACTCTATGTTCGAACTTCTAAAAAATGTCGAGGCGAGCTGCATATCGCTTAAATTCACCACAACTCATAGCATATCGCTTAAATTCACCACGCCTCATAGGTCAATTTGTCGCAAATTTTTCATGGAAAGCAATTGCATTTTGGTACTGTTTTTCGTGATTTCTTAGCATTATCCAATAAGAAACTGAAGTAAATAACTCTAAGTTCGAACTTCTAAAAAATGTCGAGACGAGCTGCATATCGCTTAAATTCACCACACCTCAAAGTTCAATTTGTCGCAAATTTTTCATGGAAAGCAATTGCATTTTGGTACTGTTTTTCGTGATTTCTTAGCATTATCCAATAAAAAACTGAAGTAAATAACTCTAAGTTCGAACTTCTAAAAAATGTCGAGGCGAGCTGCATATCACTTAAATTCACCACACCTCATAGGTGAATTTGTCGCAAATTTTTCATGGAAAGCAATTGCATTTTGGTACTGTTTTTCGTGATTTCTTAGCATTATCCAATAAGAAACTGAAGTAAATAACTCTAAGTTCGAACTTCTAAAAAATGTCGAGACGAGCTGCATATCGCTTAAATTCACCACACCTCAAAGTTCAATTTGTCGAAAATTTTTCATGGAATGCAATTGCATTTTGGTAGTGTTTTTCGTGATTTTTATGCATTATCCAATAAGAAAATTAAGGAAATAACTCTAAGTTCGAACTTCTAAAAAATGTCGAGACGAGCTGCATATCGCTTAAATTCACCACACCTCATAGTTCAATTTGTCGAAAATTTTTCATGGAAAGCAATTGCATTTTGGTAGTGTTTTTCGTAATTTTTAGGCATTATTCAATAAGAAAATTAAGTAAATAACTCTAAGATCGAACTTCTAAAAAATGTCGAGACGAGCTCCATATCGCTTCAATTCACCACACCTCATAGGTGAATTTATCGCAAATTTTTCATGGAAAACAATTGCATTTTGGTAGTGTTTTTCGTGATTTCTTAGCATTATCCAATAAGAAAATTGAGTAAATAACTCTATGTTAGAACTTCTAAAAAATGTCGAGGCGAGCTGCATATCGCTTAAATTCACCACGCCTCATATGTGAATTTGTCGCAAATTTTTCATGGAATGCAATTGCATTTTGGTAGTGTTTTTCGTGATTTCTTAGCATTATCCAATAAGAAAATTAAGTAAACATTTGTAAGTTCGAACTTCTAAGAAATGTCGAGGCGAGCTGCATATCGCTTAAATTCACCACACCTCATAGGTAAATTTGTCGAACATTTTTCAAGGAAAGCAATTGCATTTTGGTAGTGTTTTTCGTGATTTCTTAGCATTATCCAATAAGAAACTGAAGTAAATAACTCTAAGTTCCAACTTCTAAAAAATGTCGAGACGAGCTGCATATCGCTTAAATTCACCAAATCTCATAGGTAAATTTGTCGAAAATTTTTCATGGAAAGCAATTGCAGCTTGGTAGTGTTTTTCGTGATTTCTTAGCCTTATCCAATAAGAAACTGAAGTAAACAACTCTTAGTTCGAACTTCTAAAAAATGTCGAGACGAGCTGCATATCGCTTAAATTCACCACGCCTCATAGGTGAATTTGTCGCAAATTTTTCATGGAAAGCAATTGCATTTTGGTAGTGTTTTTCGTGATTTTTAAGCATTATCCAACAAGAAAATTAAGTAAATAACTCTAAGTTCGAACTTGTACAAATGTCGAGGCGAGCTGCATATCGCTTAAATACACCACACCTCTTAGGTGAATTTGTCGTAAATTTTTCATGGAATGCAATTGCATTTTGGTAGTGTTTTTCGTGATTTCTTAGCATTATCCAATAAGAAAATTAGGTAAATAAATCTAAGTTCGAACTTCCAAAAAATTTCGAGACGAGCTGCATATCGCTTAAATTCACCACGCCTCATAGGTGAATTTGTCGCAAATTTTTCACGGAAAGCAATTGCATTTTGGTAGTGTTTTTCGTGATTTCTTAGCATTATCCAATAAGAAAATTAGGTAAATAAATCTAAGTTCGAACTTCTAAAAAATTTCGAGACGAGCTGCATATCGCTTAAATTCACCACGCCTCATAGGTGAATTTGTCGCAAATTTTTCACGGAAAGCAATTGCATTTTGGTAGTGTTTTTCGTGATTTCTTAGCATTATCCAATAAGAAAATTAGGTAAATAAATCTAAGTTCGAACTTCTAAAAAATGTCGAGGCGAGCTGCATATCGCTTAAATTCACCACAACTCATAGCATATCGCTTAAATTCACCACGCCTCATAGGTCAATTTGTCGCAAATTTTTCATGGAAAGCAATTGCATTTTGGTAGTGTTTTTCGTGATTTCTTAGCATTATCCAATAAGAAACTGAAGTAAATAACTCTAAGTTCGAACTTCTAAAAAATGTCGAGGCGAGCTGCATATCGCTTAAATTCACCACACCTCATAGGTGAATTTGTCATTATCCAATAAGAAAATTAGGTAAATAAATCTATGTTCGAACTTGTAAAAAATGTCGAGGCGAGCTGCATATCGCTTAAATTCACAACACTTCATAGGTGATTTGTCGCAAATTTTTCATGGAAAGCAATTGCATTTTGGTACTGTTTTTCGTGATTTCTTAGCATTATCCAATAAGAAACTGAAGTAAATAACTCTAAGTTCGAACTTCTAAAAAATGTCGAGGCGAGCTGCATATCACTTAAATTCACCACACCTCATAGGTGAATTTGTCGAAAATTTTTCATGGAATGCAATTGCATTTTGGTATTGTTTTTCGTGATTTTTATGCATTATCCAATAAGAAAATTAAGGAAATAACTCTAAGTTCGAACTTCTAAAAAATGTCGAGACGAGCTGGATATCGCGTAAATTCACCACACCTCATAGTTAAATTTGTCGAAAATTTTTCATGGAAAGCAATTGCATTTTGGTAGTGTTTTTCGTAATTTTTAGGCATTATTCAATAAGAAAATTAAGTAAATAACTCTAAGATCGAACTTCTAAAAAATGTCGAGACGAGCTCCATATCGCTTCAATTCACCACACCTCATAGGTGAATTTATCGCAAATTTTTCATGGAAAGCAATTGCATTTTGGTAGTGTTTTTCGTGATTTCTTAGCATTATCCAATAAGAAAATTGAATAAATAACTCTATGTTCGAACTTCTAAAAAATGTCGAGGCGAGCTGCATATCGCTTAAATTCACCACAACTCATAGCATATCGCTTAAATTCACCACGCCTCATAGGTCAATTTGTCGCAAATTTTTCATGGAAAGCAATTGCATTTTGGTAGTGTTTTTCGTAATTTTTAGGCATTATTCAATAAGAAAATTAAGTAAATAACTCTAAGATCGAACTTCAAAAAAATGTCGAGACGAGCTGCATATCGCTTGAATTCACCACACCTCATAGGTGAATTTATCGCAAATTTTTCATGGAAAGCAATTGCATTTTGGTAGTGTTTTTCGTGATTTCTTAGCATTATCCAATAAGAAAATTGAGTAAATAACTCTATGTTCGAACTTCTAAAAAATGTCGAGGCGAGCTGCATATTGTTAAATTCACCACGCCTCATAGGTGAATTTGTCGCAAATATTTCATGGAATGCAATTGCATTTTGGTAGTGTTTTTCGTGATTTCTTAGCATTATCCAATAAGAAAATTAAGTAAACATTTCTAAGTTCGAACTTCTAAAAAATGTCGAGGCGAGCTGCATATCGCTTAAATTCACCACGCCTCATAGGTCAATTTGTCGCAAATTTTTCATGGAAAGCAATTGCATTTTGGTAGTGTTTTTCGTGATTTCTTAGCATTATACAATAAGAAACTGAAGTAAAAAACTCTAAGTTCGAACTTCTAAAAAATGTCGAGACGAGCTGCATATCCCTTAAATTAACAAACCTCATAGGTAAATTTGTCGAAAATTTTTCATGGAAAGCAATTGCATTTTGGTAGTGTTTTTCGTAATTTTTAGGCATTATTCAATAAGAAAATTAAGTAAATAACTCTAAGATCGAACTTCAAAAAAATGTCGAGACGAGCTGCATATCGCTTGAATTCACCACACCTCATAGGTGAATTTATCGCAAATTTTTCATGGAAAGCAATTGCATTTTGGTAGTGTTTTTCGTGATTTCTTAGCATTATCCAATAAGAAAATTGAGTAAATAACTCTATGTTCGAACTTCTAAAAAATGTCGAGGCGAGCTGCATATTGTTAAATTCACCACGCCTCATAGGTGAATTTGTCGCAAATATTTCATGGAATGCAATTGCATTTTGGTAGTGTTTTTCGTGATTTCTTAGCATTATCCAATAAGAAAATTAAGTAAACATTTCTAAGTTCGAACTTCTAAAAAATGTCGAGGCGAGCTGCATATCGCTTAAATTCACCACGCCTCATAGGTCAATTTGTCGCAAATTTTTCATGGAAAGCAATTGCATTTTGGTAGTGTTTTTCGTGATTTCTTAGCATTATACAATAAGAAACTGAAGTAAAAAACTCTAAGTTCGAACTTCTAAGAAATGTCGAGGCGAGCTGCATATCGCTTGAATTCACCACACCTCATAGGTAAATTTGTCGAACATTTTTCAAGGAAAGCAATTGCATTTTGGTAGTGTTTTTCGTGATTTCTTAGCATTATCCAATAAGAAACTGAAGTAAATAACTCTAAGTTCCAACTTCTAAAAAATGTCGAGACGAGCTGCATATCGCTTAAATTCACCAAATCTCATAGGTCAATTTGTCGCAAATTTTTCATGGAAAGCAATTGCATTTTGGTAGTGTTTTTCGTAATTTTTAGGCATTATTCAATAAGAAAATTAAGTAAATAACTCTAAGATCGAACTTCAAAAAAATGTCGAGACGAGCTGCATATCGCTTGAATTCACCACACCTCATAGGTGAATTTATCGCAAATTTTTCATGGAAAGCAATTGCATTTTGGTAGTGTTTTTCGTGATTTCTTAGCATTATCCAATAAGAAAATTGAGTAAATAACTCTATGTTCGAACTTCTAAAAAATGTCGAGGCGAGCTGCATATTGTTAAATTCACCACGCCTCATAGGTGAATTTGTCGCAAATATTTCATGGAATGCAATTGCATTTTGGTAGTGTTTTTCGTGATTTCTTAGCATTATCCAATAAGAAAATTAAGTAAACATTTCTAAGTTCGAACTTCTAAAAAATGTCGAGGCGAGCTGCATATCGCTTAAATTCACCACGCCTCATAGGTCAATTTGTCGCAAATTTTTCATGGAAAGCAATTGCATTTTGGTAGTGTTTTTCGTGATTTCTTAGCATTATACAATAAGAAACTGAAGTAAAAAACTCTAAGTTCGAACTTCTAAAAAATGTCGAGACGAGCTGCATATCCCTTAAATTAACAAACCTCATAGGTAAATTTGTCGAAAATTTTTCATGGAAAGCAATTGCATTTTGGTAGTGTTTTTCGTAATTTTTAGGCATTATTCAATAAGAAAATTAAGTAAATAACTCTAAGATCGAACTTCAAAAAAATGTCGAGACGAGCTGCATATCGCTTGAATTCACCACACCTCATAGGTGAATTTATCGCAAATTTTTCATGGAAAGCAATTGCATTTTGGTAGTGTTTTTCGTGATTTCTTAGCATTATCCAATAAGAAAATTGAGTAAATAACTCTATGTTCGAACTTCTAAAAAATGTCGAGGCGAGCTGCATATTGTTAAATTCACCACGCCTCATAGGTGAATTTGTCGCAAATATTTCATGGAATGCAATTGCATTTTGGTAGTGTTTTTCGTGATTTCTTAGCATTATCCAATAAGAAAATTAAGTAAACATTTCTAAGTTCGAACTTCTAAAAAATGTCGAGGCGAGCTGCATATCGCTTAAATTCACCACGCCTCATAGGTCAATTTGTCGCAAATTTTTCATGGAAAGCAATTGCATTTTGGTAGTGTTTTTCGTGATTTCTTAGCATTATACAATAAGAAACTGAAGTAAAAAACTCTAAGTTCGAACTTCTAAGAAATGTCGAGGCGAGCTGCATATCGCTTGAATTCACCACACCTCATAGGTAAATTTGTCGAACATTTTTCAAGGAAAGCAATTGCATTTTGGTAGTGTTTTTCGTGATTTCTTAGCATTATCCAATAAGAAACTGAAGTAAATAACTCTAAGTTCCAACTTCTAAAAAATGTCGAGACGAGCTGCATATCGCTTAAATTCACCAAATCTCATAGGTAAATTTGTCGAAAATTTTTCATGGAAAGCAATTGCAGCTTGGTAGTGTTTTTCGTGATTTCTTAGCCTTATCCAATAAGAAACTGAAGTAAACAACTCTTAGTTCGAACTTCTAAAAAATGTCGAGACGAGCTGCATATCGCTTAAATTCACCACGCCTCATAGGTGAATTTTTCGCAAATTTTTCATGGAAAGCAATTGCATTTTGGTAGTGTTTTTCGTGATTTTTAAGCATTATCCAACAAGAAAATTAAGTAAACATTTCTAAGTTCGAACTTCTAAAAAATGTCGAGGCGAGCTGCATATCGCTTAAATTCACCACACCTCATAGGTGAATTTGTCGAAAATTTTTCATGGAATGCAATTGCATTTTGGTATTGTTTTTCGTGATTTTTATGCATTATCCAATAAGAAAATTAAGTAAATAACTCTAAGATCGAACTACAAAAGAATGTCGAGACGAGCTGCATATCGCTTAAATTCACCACAACTCATATGTGAATTTATCGCAAATTTTTCATGGAAAGCAATTGCATTTTGGTAGTGTTTTTCGTAATTTTTAGGCATTATCCAATAAGAAAATTGAATAAATAACTCTATGTTCGAACTTCTAAAAAATGTCGAGGCGAGCTGCATATCGCTTAAATTCACCACAACTCATAGCATATCGCTTGAATTCACCACACCTCATAGGTGAATTTATCGCAAATTTTTCATGGAAAGCAATTGCATTTTGGTAGTGTTTTTCGTGATTTCTTAGCATTATCCAATAAGAAAATTGAGTAAATAACTCTATGTTCGAACTTCTAAAAAATGTCGAGGCGAGCTGCATTTCGCTTAAATTCACCACGCCTCGTAGGTGAATTTGTCGCAAATTTTTCATGGAATTCAATTGCATTTTGGTAGTGTTTTTCGTGATTTCTTAGCATTATCCAATAAGAAAATTAAGTAAGCATTTCTAAGTTCGAACTTCTAAAAAATGTCGAGGCGAGCTGCATATCGCTTAAATTCACCACGCCTCATAGGTCAATTTGTCGCAAATTTTTCATGGAAAGCAATTGCATTTTGGTAGTGTTTTTCGGGATTTTTAAGCATTATTCAACAAGAAAATTAAGTAAACATTTGTAAGTTCGAACTTCTAAGAAATGTCGAGGCGAGCTGCATATCGCTTAAATTCACCACACCTCATAGGTAAATTTGTCGAACATTTTTCAAGGAAAGCAATTGCATTTTGGTAGTGTTTTTCGTGATTTCTTAGCATTATCCAATAAGAAACTGAAGTAAATAACTCTAAGTTCCAACTTCTAAAAAATGTCGAGACGAGCTGCATATCGCTTAAATTCACCAAATCTCATAGGTAAATTTGTCGAAAATTTTTCATGGAAAGCAATTGCAGCTTGGTAGTGTTTTTCGTGATTTCTTAGCCTTATCCAATAAGAAACTGAAGTAAACAACTCTTAGTTCGAACTTCTAAAAAATGTCGAGACGAGCTGCATATCCCTTAAATTCACCACGCCTCATAGGTGAATTTGTCGCAAATTTTTCATGGAAAGCAATTGCATTTTGGTAGTGTTTTTCGTGATTTTTAAGCATTATCCAACAAGAAAATTAAGTAAACATTTCTAAGTTCGAACTTCTAAAAAATGTCGAGGCGAGCTGCATATCGCTTAAATTCACCACGCCTCATAGGTGAATTTGTCGCAAATTTTTCACGGAAAGCAATTGCATTTTGGTAGTGTTTTTCGTGATTTCTTAGCATTATCCAATAAGAAAATTAGGTAAATAAATCTAAGTTCGAACTTCTAAAAAATTTCGAGACGAGCTGCATATCGCTTAAAATCACCACGCCTCATAGATGAATTTGTCGCAAATTTTTCATGGAAAGCAATTGCACTTTGGTAGTGTTTTTCGTGATTTTTAAGCATTATCCAACAAGAAAATTAAGTAAATAACTCTAAGTTCAAACTTCTAAGACATGTCGAGGCGAGCTGCATATCGCTTAAATTCACGACACCTCATAGGTGAATTTGTCGCAAATTTTTCATGGAAAGCAATTGCATTTGGGTAGTGTTTTTTGTGATTTCTTAGCATTATCCAATAAGAAAATGAAGTAAATAACTCTAAGTTCGAACTTCTAAAAAATGTCGAGGCGAGCTGCAGATCGCTTAAACTCACCACGCCTCATAGGTGAATTTGTCGCAAATTTTTCATGGAAAGCAACTGCATTTTGGTAGTGTTTTGCGTGATTTTTAAGCATTATCCAACAAGAAAATTAAGTAAACATTTCTAAGTTCGAACTTCTAAAAAATGTCGAGGCGAGCTGCATATCGCTTAAATTCACCACACCTCATAGGTACATTTGTCGAAAATTTTTCATGGAAAGCAATGGCCTTTTGGTAGTGTTTTTCGTGATTTCTTAGCATTATCCAATAAGAAACTGAAGTAAATAACTCTAAGTTCGAACTTCTAAAAAATGTCGAGACGAGCTGCATATCGCTTAAATTCACCACACCTCATAGGTAAATTTGTCGAAAATTTTTCATGGAAAGCAATTGCAGTTTGGTAGTGTTTTTCGTGATTTCTTAGCATTATCCAATAAGAAACTGAAGTAAATAACTCTTAGTTCGAACTTCTAAAAAATGTCGAGACGAACTGCATATCGCTTAAATTCACCACGCCTCATAGGTGAATTTGTCGCAAATTTTTCATGGAAAGCAATTGTAGTTTGGTAGTGTTTTTCGTGATTTCTTAGCATTATCCAATAAGAAACTGAAGTAAATAACTCTTAGTTCGAACTTCTAAAAAATATCGAGACGTGCTGCATATCGCTTAAATTCGCCACGCCTCATAGGTGAATTTGTCGCAAATTTTTCATGGAAAGCAATTGCATTTTGGTAGTGTTTTTCGTGATTTTTAAGCATTATCCAATAAGAAAATTAAGTAAACATTTCTAAGTTCGGACTTCTAAAAAATGTCGAGGCGAGCAGCATATCGCTTAAATTCACCACACCTCATTGGTAAATTTGTCAAAAATTTTTCATGGAAAGCAATTGCAGTTTGGTAGTGTTTTTCGTGATTTCTTAGCATTATCCAATAAGAAACTGAAGTAAATAACTCTTAGTTCGAACTTCTAAAAAATGTCGAGACGAACTGCATATCGCTTAAATTCACCACGCCTCATAGGTGAATTTGTCGCAAATTTTTCATGGAAAGCAATTGCAGTTGGGTAGTGTTTTTCGTGATTTCTTAGCATTATCCAATAAGAAACTGAAGTAAATAACTCTTAGTTCGAACTTCTAAAAAATATCGAGACGTGCTGCATATCGCTTAAATTCACCACGCCTCATAGGTGAATTTGTCGCAAATTTTTCATGGAAAGCAATTGCATTTTGGTAGTGTTTTTCGTGATTTTTAAGCATTATCCAACAAGAAAATTAAGTAAGTTCGGACTTCTAAAAAATGTCGAGGCGAGCTGCATATCGCTTAAATTCACCACACCTCATAGGTGAATTTGTCGCAAATTTTTCATGGAAAGCAATTGCATTTTGGTAGGGTTTTTCGTGATTTTTAAGCATTATCCAACAAGAAAATTAAGTAAACATTTCTAAGTTCGAACTTCTAAAAAATGTCGAGGCGAGCTGCATATCGCTTAAATTCACCACACCTCATAGGTGAATTTTTCGCAAATTTTTCATGGAAAGCAATTGCATTTTGGTAGTGTTTTTCGTGATTTCTTAGCATTATCCAATAAGAAAATTGAGTAAAGAACTCTATGTTCGAAATTCTAAAAAATGTCGAGACGAGCTGCATATCGCTTAAATTCACCACACCTCAAAGTTCAATTTGTCGAAAATTTTTCATGGAATGCAATTGCATTTTGGTAGTGTTTTTCGTGATTTTTAGGCATTATCCAATAAGAAAATTAAGGAAATAACTCTAAGTTCGAACTTCTAAAAAATGTCGAGACGAACTGCATATCGCTTAAATTCACCACACCTCATAGTTCAATTTGTCGCAAATTTTTCATGAAAAGCAATTGCATTTTGGTAGTGTTTTTCGTGATTTTTAAGCATTATCCAATAAGAAAATTACGTAAATAAATCTAACTTCGAACATGTAAAAAATGTCGAGGCGAGCTGCATCTCGCTTAAATTCACCACACCTCATAGGTAAATTTGTCGTAAATTTTTCATGAAAAGCAATTGCATTTTGGTAGTGTTTTTCGTGATTTCTTAGCATTATCCAATAAGAAAATTGAGTAAATAACTCTATGTTCGAACTTCTAAAAAATGTCGAGGCGAGCTGCATATCGCTTAAATTCACCACACCTCATAGCATATCGCTTAAATTCACCACGCCTCATAGGTCAATTTGTCGCAAATTTTTCATGGAAAGCAATTGCATTTTGGTAGTGTTTTTAGTGATTTTTAAGCATTATCCAACAAGAAAATTAAGTAAACATTTCTAAGTTCGAACTTCTAAAAAATGTCGAGGCGAGCTGCATATCGCTTAAAATCACCACGCCTCATAGATGAATTTGTCGCAAATTTTTCATTGAAAGCAATTGCATTTTGGTAGTGTTTTTCGTGATTTCTTAGCATTATCCAATAAGAAAATGAAGTAAGTAATTCTAAGTTCGAACTTCTAAAACATGTCGAGACGAGCTGCATATCGCTTAAAATCACCACGCCTCATAGATGAATTTGTCGCAAATTTTTCATGGAAAGCAATTGCATTTTGGTAGTGTTTTTCGTAATTTTTAGGCATTATTCAATAAGAAAATTAAGTAAATAACTCTAAGATCGAACTTCTAAAAAATGTCGAGACGAGCTGCATATCGCTTGAATTCACCTCACCTCATAGGTGAATTTATCGCAAATTTTTCATGAAAAGCAATTGCATTTTGGTAGTGTTTTTCGTGATTTCTTAGCATTATTCAATAAGAAAATTGAGTAAATAACTCTATGTTCGAACTTCTAAAAAAAGTCGAGGCGAGCTGCATATCGCTTAAATTCACCACACCTCATAGGTGAATTTGTCGTAAATTTTTCATGGAATGCAATTGCATTTTGGTAGTGTTTTTCGTGATTTCTTAGAATAACCAATAAGAAAATTAGGTCAATAAATCTAAGTTCGAACTTGTAAAAAATGTCGAGGCAAGCTGCATATCGCTTAAATTCACCACACCTCATAGGTGAATTTGTCGCAAATTTTTCATGGAAAGCAATTGCATTTTGGTAGTGTTTTTCGTGATTTCTTAGCATTATCCAATAAGAAACTGAAGTAAATAACTCTAAGTTCGAACTTCTAAAGAATTTCGAGACGAGCTGCATATCGCTTAAATTCACCACGCCTCATAGGTGATTTGTCGCAAATTTTTCATGGAAAGCAATTGCATTTTGGTAGTGTTTTTCGTGATTTCTTAGCATTATCCAATAAGAAAATTAAGTAAACATTTCTAAGTTCGAACTTCTAAAAAATGTCGAGGCGAGCTGCATATCGCTTAAATTCACGACACCTCATAGGTGAATTTGTCGCAAAATTTTCATGGGAAGCAATTGCATTTTGGTAGTGTTTTTCGTGATTTCTTAGCATTATCCAATACGAAAATGAAGTAAATAACTCTAAGTACGAACTTCTAAAAAATGTCGAGACGAGCTGCAGATCGCTTAAATTCACCACACCTCATAGGTCAATTTGTCGCAAATTTTTCATGGAAAGCAATTGCATTTTGGTAGTGTTTTTCGTGATTTCTTAGCATTATCCAATAAGGAAATTAAGTAAACATTTCTAAGTTCGAACTTCTAAAAAATGTCGAGACGAGCTGCATATTGCTTAAATTCACCACACCTCATAGGTGAATTTGTCGCTAATTTTTTATGGAAAGCAATTGCATGTTGGTAGTGTTTTTCGTGATTTCTTAGCATTATCCAATAAGAAAATTGAGTAATTAACTCTATGTTCGAACTTCTAAAAAATGTCGAGGCGAGCTGCATATCACTTAAATTCACCACGCCTCATAGGTGAATTTGTCGCAAATTTTTCATGGAAAGCAATTGCATTTTGGTAGTGTTTTTCGTGATTTCTTAGCATTATCCAATAAGAAAATTGAGTAAACATTTCTAAGTTCGAACTTCTAAAAAATGTCGAGACGAGCTGCAGATCGCTTAAATTCACCACACCTCATAGGTCAATTTGTCGCAAATTTTTCATGGAAAGCAATTGCATTTTGGTAGTGTTTTTCGTGATTTCTTAGCATTATCCAATAAGAAAATTAAGTAAACATTTCTAAGTTCGAACTTCTAAAAAATGTCGAGACGAGCTGCATATTGCTTAAATTCACCACACCTCATAGGTGAATTTGTCGCTAATTTTTTATGGAAAGTAATTGCATGTTGGTAGTGTTTTTCGTGATTTCTTAGCATTATCCAATAAGAAAATTGAGTAATTAACTCTATGTTCGAACTTCTAAAAAATGTCGAGGCGAGCTGCATATCGCTTAAATTCACCACGCCTCATAGGTCAATTTGTTGAAAATTTTTCATGGAAAGCAATTGCATTTTGGTAGTGTTTTTTTGTGATTTCTTAGCATTATCCTATAAGAAAATTGAGTAATTAACTCTATGTTCGAAATTCTAAAAAATGTCGAGGCGAGCTGCATATCGCTTAAATTCACCACGCCTCATAGGTGAATTTGTCGCAAATTTTTCATGGAAAGCAATTGCATTTTGGTAGTGTTTTTCGTAATTTTTAGGCATTATTCAATAAGAAAATTAAGTAAATAACTCTAAGATCCGAACTTCTAAAAAATGTCGAGGCGAGCTGCATATCGCTTAAATTCACGACACCTCATAGGTGAATTTGTCGCAAAATTTTCATGGGAAGCAATTGCATTTTGGTAGTGTTTTTCGTGATTTCTTAGCATTATCCAATACGAAAATGAAGTAAATAACTCTAAGTACGAACTTCTAAAAAATGTCGAGACGAGCTGCAGATCGCTTAAATTCACCACACCTCATAGGTCAATTTGTCGCAAATTTTTCATGGAAAGCAATTGCATTTTGGTAGTGTTTTTCGTGATTTCTTAGCATTATCCAATAAGAAAATTAAGTAAACATTTCTAAGTTCGAACTTCTAAAAAATGTCGAGACGAGCTGCATATTGCTTAAATTCACCACACCTCATAGGTGAATTTGTCGCTAATTTTTTATGGAAAGCAATTGCATGTTGGTAGTGTTTTTCGTGATTTCTTAGCATTATCCAATAAGAAAATTGAGTAATTAACTCTATGTTCGAACTTCTAAAAAATGTCGAGGCGAGCTGCATATCACTTAAATTCACCACGCCTCATAGGTGAATTTGTCGCAAATTTTTCATGGAAAGCAATTGCATTTTGGTAGTGTTTTTCGTGATTTCTTAGCATTATCCAATAAGAAAATTAAATAAACATTTCTAAGTTCGAACTTCTAAAAAATGTCGAGGCGAGCTGCATATCGCTTAAATTCACCACGCCTCATAGGTCAATTTGTTGAAAATTTTTCATGGAAAGCAATTGCATTTTGGTAGTGTTTTTTGTGATTTCTTAGCATTATCCTATAAGAAAATTGAGTAATTAACTCTATGTTCGAAATTCTAAAAAATGTCGAGGCGAGCTGCATATCGCTTAAATTCACCACGCCTCATAGGTGAATTTGTCGCAAATTTTTCATGGAAAGCAATTGCATTTTGGTAGTGTTTTTCGTAATTTTTAGGCATTATTCAATAAGAAAATTAAGTAAATAACTCTAAGATCGAACTTCTAAAAAATGTCGAGACGAGCTGCATATCGCTTGAATTCACCTCACCTCATAGGTGAATTTATCGCAAATTTTTCATGAAAAGCAATTGCATTTTGGTAGTGTTTTTCGTGATTTCTTAGCATTATCCAATAAGAAAATTGAATAAACAACTCTATGTTCGAACTTCTAAAAAAAGTCGAGGCGAGCTGCATATCGCTTAAATTCACCACACCTCATAGGTGAATTTGTCGTAAATTTTTCATGGAATGCAATTGCATTTTGGTAGTGTTTTTCGTGATTTCTTAGAATAACCAATAAGAAAATTAGGTCAATAAATCTAAGTTCGAACTTGTAAAAAATGTCGAGGCGAGCTGCATATCGCTTAAATTCACCACACCTCATAGGTGAATTTGTCGCAAATTTTTCATGGAAAGCAATTGCATTTTGGTAGTGTTTTTCGTGATTTCTTAGCATTATCCAATAAGAAACTGAAGTAAATAACTCTAAGTTCGAACTTCTAAAAAATTTCGAGACGAGCTGCAGATCGCTTAAATTCACCACGCCTCATAGGTGATTTGTCGCAAATTTTTCATGGAAAGCAATTGCATTTTGGTAGTGTTTTTCGTGATTTCTTAGCATTATCCAATAAGAAAATTAAGTAAACATTTCTAAGTTCGAACTTCTAAAAAATGTCGAGGCGAGCTGCATATCGCTTAAATTCACGACACCTCATAGGTGAATTTGTCGCAAAATTTTCATGGGAAGCAATTGCATTTTGGTAGTGTTTTTCGTGATTTCTTAGCATTATCCAATACGAAAATGAAGTAAATAACTCTAAGTTCGAACTTCTAAAAAATGTCGAGACGAGCTGCACATCGCTTAAATTCACCACACCTCATAGGTCAATTTGTCGCAAATTTTTCCTGGAAAGCAATTGCATTTTGGTAGTGTTTTTCGTGATTTCTTAGCATTATCCAATAAGAAAATTAAGTAAATAACACTAAGTTCGAACTTCTAAAAAATGTCGAGACGGGCTGCAGATCGCTCAAATTAACCACACCTCATAGGTGAATTTATCGCAAATTTTTCATGGAAGGCAATTGCATTTTGGTAGTGTTTTTCGTGATTTCTTAGCATTATCCAATAAGAAAATTAAGTAAACATTTCTAAGTTCGAACTTCTAAAAAATGTCGAGGCGAGCTGCATATCGCTTAAATTCACCACACCTCATAGGTGAATTTGTCGCAAATTTTTCATGGAAAGCAATTGCATGTTGGTAGTGTTTTTCGTGATTTTTAAGCATTATCCAACAAGAAAATTAAGTAAATAACTCTAAGTTCAAACTTCTAAAAAAAATGTCGAGACGAGCTGCATATCGCTTAAATTCACGACACCTCATAGGTGAATTTGTCGCAAAATTTTCATGGAAAGCAATTGCATTTTGGTAGTGTTTTTCGTGATTTCTTAGCATTATCCAATACGAAAATGAAGTAAATAACACTAAGTTCGAACTTCTAAAAAATGTCGAGACGGGCTGCAGATCGCTCAAATTAACCACACCTCATAGGTGAATTTATCGCAAATTTTTCATGGAAGGCAATTGCATTTTGGTAGTGTTTTTCGTGATTTCTTAGCATTATCCAATAAGAAAATTAAGTAAACATTTCTAAGTTCGAACTTCTAAAAAATGTCGAGGCGAGCTGCATATCGCTTAAACTCACCACGCCTCATAGGTCAATTTGTTGAAAATTTTTCATGGAAAGCAATTGCATTTTGGTAGTGTTTTTCGTGATTTCTTAGCATTATCCAATAAGAAAATTAAGTAAACATTTCTAAGTTCGAACTTCTAAAAAATGTCGAGACGAGCTGCAAATCGCTTAAATTCACCACACCTCATAGGTGAATTTGTCGCAAATTTTTCATGGAAAGAAATTGCATTTTGGTAGTGTTTTTCGTGATTTCTTAGCATTATCCAATAAGAAAATTGAGTAAATAACTCTATGTTCGAACTTCTAAAAAATGTCGAGGCGAGCTGCATATCGCTTAAATTCACCACGCCTCATAGGTGAATTTGTCGCAAATTTTTCATGGAAAGCAATTGCATTTTGGTAGTGTTTTTCGTGATTTCTTAGCATTATCCAATAAGAAAATGAAGTAAGTAATTCTAAGTTCGAACTTCTTAAAAATGTCGAGACGAGCTGCATATCGCTTAAAATCACCACGCCTCATAGATGAATTTGTCGCAAATTTTTCATGGAAAGCAGTTGCATCTTGGTAGTGTTTTTCGTAATTTTTAGGCATTATTCAATAAGAAAATTAAGTAAATAACTCTAAGATCGAACTTCTAAAAAATGTCGAGACGAGCTGCATATCGCTTGAATTCACCTCACCTCATAGGTGAATTTATCGCAAATTTTTCATGAAAAGCAATTGCATTTTGGTAGTGTTTTTCGTGATTTCTTAGCATTATCCAATAAGAAAATTGAGTAAATAACTCTATGTTCGAACTTCTAAAAAATGTCGAGACGAGCTGCAGATCGCTTAAATTCACCACACCTCATAGGTCAATTTGTCGCAAATTTTTCATGGAAAGCAATTGCATTTTGGTAGTGTTTTTCGTGATTTCTTAGCATTATCTAATAAGAAATTAGGTAAACATTTCTAAGTTCGAACTTCTAAAAAATGTCGAGGCGAGCTGCATATCGCTTAAATTCACGACACCTCATAGGTGAATTTGTCGCAAAATTTTCATGGGAAGCAATTGCATTTTGGTAGTGTTTTTCGTGATTTCTTAGAATAACCAATAAGAACATTAGGTCAATAAATCTAAGTTCGAACTTGTAAAAAATGTCGAGGCGAGCTGCATATCGCTTATCGAAATTATCCAATACGAAAATGAAGTAAATAACTCTAAGTTCGAACTTCTAAAAAATGTCGAGGCGAGCTGCAGATCGCTTAAATTCACCACACCTCATAGGTCAATTTATCGCAAATTTTTCATGGAAAGCAATTGCATTTTGGTAGTGTTTTTCGTGATTTCTTAGCATTATCCAATAAGAAAATTGAGTAATTAACTCTATGTTCGAACTTCTAAAAAATGTCGAGGCGAGCTGGATATCGCTTAAATTCACCACGTCTCATAGGTGAATTTGTCGCAAATTTTTCATGGAAAGCAATTGCATTTTGGTAGTGTTTTTCGTGATTTCTTAGCATTATCCAATAAGAAAATTAAGTAAACATTTCTAAGTTCGAACTTCTAAAAAATGTCGAGGCGAGCTGCATATCGCTTAAATTCACGACACCTCATAGGTGAATTTGTCGCAAAATTTTCATGGGAAGCAATTGTATTTTGGTAGTGTTTTTCGTGATTTCTTAGCATTATCCAATACGAAAATGAAGTAAATAACTCTAAGTTCGAACTTCTAAAAAATGTCGAGACGAGCTGCATATCGCTTAAATTCACCACGCCTCATAGGTGAATTTGTCGCAAATTTTTCATGGAAAGCAATTGCATTTTGGTAGTGTTTTTTGTGATTTCTTAGCATTATCCAATAAGAAAATTAAGTAAACATTTCTAAGTTCGAACTTCTAAAAAATGTCGAGGCGAGCTGCATATCTCATAAATTCACCACGCCTCATAGGTCAATTTGTTGAAAATTTTTCATGGAAAGCAATTGCATTTTGGTAGTGTTTTTCGTGATTTCTTAGCATTATCCAATAAGAAAATTGAGTAATTAACTCTATGTTCGAACTTCTAAAAAATGTCGAGGCGAGCTGCATATCGCTTAAATTCACCACGCCTCATAGGTGAATTTGTCGCAAATTTTTCATGGAATGCAATTGCATTTTGGTAGTGTTTTTCGTGATTTCTTAGAATAACCAATAAGAAAATTAGGTCAATAAATCTAAGTTCGAACTTGTAAAAAATGTCGAGGCGAGCTGCATATCGCTTAAATTCACCACACCTCATAGGTGAATTTGTCGCAAATTTTTCATGGAAAGCAATTGCATTTTGGTAGTGTTTTTCGTGATTTCTTAGCATTATCCAATACGAAAATGAAGTAAATAACTCTAAGTTCGAACTTCTAAAAAATGTCGAGACGAGCTGTAGATCGCTTAAATTCACCACACCTCATAGGTCAATTTGTCGCAAATTTTTCATGGAAAGCAATTGCATTTTGGTAGTGTTTTTCGTGATTTCTTAGCATTATCCAATAAGAAAATTAAGTAAACATTTCTAAGTTCGAACTTCTAAAAAATGTCGAGGCGAGCTGCATATCGCTTAAATTCACGACACCTCATAGGTGAATTTGTCGCAAAATTTCATGGGAAGCAATTGCATTTTGGTAGTGTTTTTCGTGATTTCTTAGCATTATCCAATACGAAAATGAAGTAAATAACTCTAAGTTCGAACTTCTAAAAAATGTCGAGACGAGCTGCAGATCGCTTAAATTCACCACACCTCATAGGTCAATTTGTCGCAAATTTTTCATGGAAAGCAATTGCATTTTGGTAGTGTTTTTCGTGATTTCTTAGCATTATCCATTAAGAAAATTAAGTAAACATTTCTAAGTTCGAACTTCTAAAAAATGTCGAGACGAGCTGCATATCGCTTAAATTCACCACACCTCATAGGTGAATTTGTCGCAAATTTTTCATGGAAAGCAATTGCATGTTGGTAGTGTTTTTCGTGATTTTTAAGCATTATCCAACAAGAAAATTAAGTAAATAACTTTAAGTTCGAACTTCTAAAAAATGTCGAGACGGGCTGCAGATCGCTTAAATTCACCACACCTCATAGGTGAATTTATCGCAAATTTTTCATGGAAAGCAATTGCATTTTGGTAGTGTTTTTCGTGATTTCTTAGCATTATCCAATAAGAAAATTGAGTAATTAACTCTATGTTCGAACTTCTAAAAAATGTCGAGGCGAGCTGCATATCGCTTAAATTCACCACGCCTCATAGGTGAATTTGTCGCAAATTTTTCATGGAAAGCAATTGAATTTTGGTAGTGTTTTTCGTGATTTCTTAGCATTATCCAATAAGAAAATTAAGTAAACATTTCTAAGTTCGAACTTCTAAAAAATGTCGAGGCGAGCTGCATATCGCTTAAATTCACCACGCCTCATAGGTCAATTTGTTGAAAATTTTTCATGGAAAGCAATTGCATTTTGGTAGTGTTTTTCGTGATTTCTTAGCATTATCCAATAAGAAAATTAAGTAAACATTTCTAAGTTCGAACTTCTAAAAAATGTGGAGACGAGCTGCAGATCGCTTAAATTCACCACACCTCATAGGTGAATTTATCGCAAATTTTTCATGGAAAGCAATTGCATTTTGGTAGTGTTTTTCGTGATTTCTTAGCATTATCCAATACGAAAATTGAGTAAATAACTCTATGTTCGAACTTCTAAAAAATGTCGAGGCGACCTGCATATCGCTTAAATTCACCACGCCTCATAGGTGAATTTGTCGCAAATTTTTCATGGAAAGCAATTGCATTTTGGTAGTGTTTTTCGTGATTTCTTAGCATTATCCAATAAGAAAATGAAGTAAGTAATTCTAAGTTCGAACTTCTAAAAAATGTCGAGACGAGCTGCATATCGCTTAAAATCACCACGCCTCATAGATGAATTTGTCGCAAATTTTTCATGGAAAGCAATTGCATTTTGTTAGTGTTTTTCGTAATTTTTAGGCATTATTCAATAAGAAAATTAAGTAAATAACTCTAAGATCGAACTTCTAAAAAATGTCGAGACGAGCTGCATATCGCTTGAATTCACCTCACCTCTTAGGTGAATTTATCGCAAATTTTTCATGAAAAGCAATTGCATTTTGGTAGTGTTTTTCGTGATTTCTTAGCATTATCCAATAAGAAAATTGAGTAAATAACTCTATGTTCGAACTTCTAAAAAATGTCGAGACGAGCTGCAGATCGCTTAAATTCACCACACCTCATAGGTCAATTTGTCGCAAATTTTTCATGGAAAGCAATTGCATTTTGGTAGTGTTTTTCGTGATTTCTTAGCATTATCCAATAAAAAAATTAAGTAAACATTTCTAAGTTCGAACTTCTAAAAAATGTCGAGACGAGCTGCATATCGCTTAAATTCACCACACCTCATAGGTGAATTTGTCGCAAAATTTTCATGGAAAGCAATTGCATTTTGGTAGTGTTTTTCGTGATTTCTTAGCATTATCCAATACGAAAATGAAGTAAATAACTCTAAGTTCGAACTTCTAAAAAATGTCGAGACGGGCTGCAGATCGCTTAAATTCACCACACCTCATAGGTGAATTTATCGCAAATTTTTCATGGAAAGCAATTGCATTTTGGTAGTGTTTTTCGTGATTTCTTAGCATTAGCCAATAAGAAAATTGAGTAATTAACTCTATGTTCGAACTTCTAAAAAATGTCGAGGCGAGCTGCATATCGCTTAAATTCACCACGCCTCATAGGTCAATTTGTCGCAAATTTTTCATGGAAAGCAATTGCATTTTGGTAGTGTTTTTCGTGATTTCTTAGCATTATCCATTAAGAAAATTAAGTAAACATTTCTAAGTTCGAACTTCTAAAAAATGTCGAGACGAGCTGCATATCGCTTAAATTCACCACACCTCATAGGTGAATTTGTCGCAAATTTTTCATGGAAAGCAATTGCATGTTGGTAGTGTTTTTCGTGATTTTTAAGCATTATCCAACAAGAAAATTAAGTAAATAACTTTAAGTTCGAACTTCTAAAAAATGTCGAGACGGGCTGCAGATCGCTTAAATTCACCACACCTCATAGGTGAATTTATCGCAAATTTTTCATGGAAAGCAATTGCATTTTGGTAGTGTTTTTCGTGATTTCTTAGCATTATCCAATAAGAAAATTGAGTAATTAACTCTATGTTCGAACTTCTAAAAAATGTCGAGGCGAGCTGCATATCGCTTAAATTCACCACGCCTCATAGGTGAATTTGTCGCAAATTTTTCATGGAAAGCAATTGCATTTTGGTAGTGTTTTTCGTGATTTCTTAGCATTATCCAATAAGAAAATTAAGTAAACATTTCTAAGTTCGAACTTCTAAAAAATGTCGAGGCGAGCTGCATATCGCTTAAATTCACCACGCCTCATAGGTCAATTTGTTGAAAATTTTTCATGGAAAGCAATTGCATTTTGGTAGTGTTTTTCGTGATTTCTTAGCATTATCCAATAAGAAAATTAAGTAAACATTTCTAAGTTCGAACTTCTAAAAAATGTCGAGACGAGCTGCAGATCGCTTAAATTCACCACACCTCATAGGTGAATTTATCGCAAATTTTTCATGGAAAGCAATTGCATTTTGGTAGTGTTTTTCGTGATTTCTTAGCATTATCCAATACGAAAATTGAGTAAATAACTCTATGTTCGAACTTCTAAAAAATGTCGAGGCGAGCTGCATATCGCTTAAATTCACCACGCCTCATAGGTGAATTTGTCGCAAATTTTTCATTGAAAGCAATTGCATTTTGGTAGTGTTTTTCGTGATTTCTTAGCATTATCCAATAAGAAAATGAAGTAAGTAATTCTAAGTTCGAACTTCTAAAAAATGTCGAGACGAGCTGCATATCGCTTAAAATCACCACGCCTCATAGATGAATTTGTCGCAAATTTTTCATGGAAAGCAATTGCATTTTGTTAGTGTTTTTCGTAATTTTTAGGCATTATTCAATAAGAAAATTAAGTAAATAACTCTAAGATCGAACTTCTAAAAAATGTCGAGACGAGCTGCATATCGCTTGAATTCACCTCACCTCTTAGGTGAATTTATCGCAAATTTTTCATGAAAAGCAATTGCATTTTGGTAGTGTTTTTCGTGATTTCTTAGCATTATCCAATAAGAAAATTGAGTAAATAACTCTATGTTCGAACTTCTAAAAAATGTCGAGACGAGCTGCAGATCGCTTAAATTCACCACACCTCATAGGTCAATTTGTCGCAAATTTTTCATGGAAAGCAATTGCATTTTGGTAGTGTTTTTCGTGATTTCTTAGCATTATCCAATAAGAAAATTAAGTAAACATTTCTAAGTTCGAACTTCTAAAAAATGTCGAGACGAGCTGCATATCGCTTAAATTCACCACACCTCATAGGTGAATTTGTCGCAAAATTTTCATGGAAAGCAATTGCATTTTGGTAGTGTTTTTCGTGATTTCTTAGCATTATCCAATACGAAAATGAAGTAAATAACTCTAAGTTCGAACTTCTAAAAAATGTCGAGACGGGCTGCAGATCGCTTAAATTCACCACACCTCATAGGTGAATTTATCGCAAATTTTTCATGGAAAGCAATTGCATTTTGGTAGTGTTTTTCGTGATTTCTTAGCATTAGCCAATAAGAAAATTGAGTAATTAACTCTATGTTCGAACTTCTAAAAAATGTCGAGGCGAGCTGCATATCGCTTAAATTCACCACGCCTCATAGGTGAATTTGTCGCAAATTTTTCATGGAAAGCAATTGCATTTTGGTAGTGTTTTTCGTGATTTCTTAGCATTATCCAATAAGAAAATTAAGTAAACATTTCTAAGTTCGAACTTCTCAAAAATGTCGAGGCGAGCTGCATATCGCTTAAATTCACCACGCCTCATAGGTCAATTTGTTGAAAATTTTTCATGGAAAGCAATTGCAATATTTGGTATAATAAGAAAATTAGGTCAATAAATCTAAGTTCGAACTTGTAAAAAATGTCGAGGCGAGCTGCATATCGCTTAAATTCACCACACCTCATAGGTGAATTTGTCGCAAATTTTTCATGGAAAGCAATTGCATTTTGGTAGTGTTTTTCGTGATTTCTTAGCATTATCCAATAAGAAAATTGAGTAAATAACTCTATGTTCCAACTTCTAAAAAAAGTCGAGGCGAGCTGCATATCGCATAAATTCACCACACCTCATAGGTGAATTTGTCGTAAATTTTTCATGGAATGCAATTGCATTTTGGTAGTGTTTTTCGTGATTTCTTAGAATAACCAATAAGAAAATTAGGTCAATAAATCTAAGTTCGAACTTGTAAAAAATGTCGAGGCGAGCTGCATATCGGTTAAATTCACGACACCTCATAGGTGAATTTGTCGCAAAATTTTCATGGGAAGCAATTGCATTTTGGTAGTGTTTTTCGTGATTTCTTAGCATTATCCAATACGAAAATGAAGTAAATAACTCTAAGTTCGAACTTCTAAAAAATGTCGAGACGAGCTGCAGATCGCTTAAATTCACCACACCTCATAGGTCAATTTGTCGCAAATTTTTCATGGAAAGCAATTGCATTTTGGTAGTGTTTTTCGTGATTTCTTAGCATTATCCAATAAGAAAATTAAGTAAACATTTCTAAGTTCGAACTTCTAAAAAATGTCGAGACGAGCTGCATATCGCTTAAATTCACCACACCTCATAGGTGAATTTGTCGCAAATTTTTCATGGAAAGCAATTGCATTTTGGTAGTGTTTTTCGTGATTTCTTAGCATTATCCAATAAGAAAATTGAGTAATTAACTCTATGTTCGAACTTCTAAAAAATGTCGAGGCGAGCTGCATATCGCTTAAATTCACCACGCCTCATAGGTGAATTTGTCGCAAATTTTTCATGGAAAGCAATTGCATTTTGGTAGTGTTTTTCGTGATTTCTTAGCATTATCCAATAAGAAAATTAAGTAAACATTTCTAAGTTCGAACTTCTAAAAAATGTCGAGGCGAGCTGCATATCGCTTAAATTCACCACGCCTCATAGGTCAATTTGTTGAAAATTTTTCATGGAAAGCAATTGCATTTTGGTAGTGTTTTTCGTGATTTCTTAGCATTATCCAATAAGAAAATTGAGTAATTAACTCTATGTTCGAACTTCTAAAAAATGTCGAGGCGAGCTGCATATCGCATAAATTCACCACACCTCATAGGTGAATTTGTCGTAAATTTTTCATGGAATACAATTGCATTTTGGTAGTGTTTTTCGTAATTTTTAGGCATTATTCAATAAGAAAATTAAGTAAATAACTCTAAGATCGAACTTCTAAAAAATGTCGAGATGAGCTGCATATCGCTTGAATTCACCTCACCTCATAGGTGAATTTATCGCAAATTTTTCATGAAAAGCAATTGCATTTTGGTAGTGTTTTTCGTGATTTCTTAGCATTATCCAATAAGAAAATTGAGTAAATAACTCTATGTTCGAACTTCTAAGAAAAGTCGAGGCGAGCTGCATATCGCATAAATTCACCACACCTCATAGGTGAATTTGTCGTAAATTTTTCATGGAATGCAATTGCATTTTGGTAGTGTTTTTCGTGATTTCTTAGAATAACCAATAAGAAAATTAGGTCAATAAATCTAAGTTCGAACTTCTAAAAAATTTCTAGACGAGCTGCATATCGCTTAAATTCACCACGCCTCATAGGTGATTTGTCGCAAATTTTTTATGGAAAGCAATTGCATTTTGGTAGTGTTTTTCGTGATTTCTTAGCATAATTCAATAAGAAAATTAAATAAACATTTCTAAGTTCGAACTTCTAAAAAATGTCGAGGCGAGCTGCATATCGCTTAAATTCACGACACCTCATAGGTGAATTTGTCGCAAAATTTTCATGGGAAGCAATTGCATTTTGGTAGTGTTTTTCGTGATTTCTTAGCATTATCCAATACGAAAATGAAGTAAATAACTCTAAGTTCGAACTTGTAAAAAATGTCGAGACGAGCTGCAGATCGCTTAAATTCACCACACCTCATAGGTCAATTTGTCGCAAATTTTTCATGGAAAGCAATTGCATTTTGGTAGTGTTTTTCGTGATTTCTTAGCATTATCCAATAAGAAAATTAAGTAAACATTTCTAAGTTCGAACTTCTAAAAAATGTCGAGACGAGCTGCATATCGCTTAAATTCACCACAACTCATAGGTGAATTTGTCGCAAATTTTTCATGGAAAGAAATTGCATGTTGGTAGTGTTTTTCGTGATTTTTAAGCATTATCCAACAAGAAAATTAAGTAAATAACTCTAAGTTCAAACTTCTAAAAAAAATGTCGAGACGAGCTGCATATCGCTTAAATTCACGACACCTCATAGGAGAGTTTGTCGCAAAATTTTCATGGAAAGCAATTGCATTTTGGTAGTGTTTTTCGTGATTTCTTAGCATTATCCAATACGAAAATGAAGTAAATAACTCTAAGTTCGAACTTCTAAAAAATGTCGAGACGGGCTGCAGATCGCTTAAATTCACCACGCCTCATAGGTGAATTTGTCGCAAATTTTTCATGGAAAGCAATTGCATTTTGGTAGTGTTTTTCGTGATTTCTTAGCATTATCCAATAAGAAAATTAAGTAAACATTTCTAAGTTAGAACTTCTAAAAAATGTCGAGGCGAGCTGCATATCGCTTAAATTCACCACGCCTCATAGGTCAATTTGTTGAAAATTTTTCATGGAAAGCAATTGCATTTTGGTAGTGTTTTTCGTGATTTCTTAGCATTATCCAATAAGAAAATTAAGTAAACATTTCTAAGTTCGAACTTCTAAAAAATGTCGAGACGAGCTGCAGATCGCTTAAATTCACCACACCTCATAAGTGAATTTATCGCAAATTTTTCATGGAAAGCAATTGCATTTTGGTAGTGTTTTTCGTGATTTCTTAGCATTATCCAATAAGAAAATTGAGTAAATAACTCTATGTTCGAACTTCTAAAAAATGTCGAGGCGAGCTGCATATCGCTTAAATTCACCACGCCTCATAGGTGAATTTGTCGCAAATTTTTCATGGAAAGCAATTGCATTTTGGTAGTGTTTTTTCGTGATTTCTTAGCATTATCCAATAAGAAAATGAAGTAAGTAATTCTAAGTTCGAACTTCTAAAAAATGTCGAGACGAGCTGCATATCGCTTAAAATCACCACGCCTCATAGATGAATTTGTCGCAAATTTTTCATGGAAAGCAATTGTATTTTGGTAGTGTTTTTCGTAATTTTTAGGCATTATTCAATAAGAAAATTAAGTAAATAACTCTAAGATCGAACTTCTAAAAAATGTCGAGACGAGCTGCATATCGCTTGAATTCACCACACCTCATAGGTGAATTTATCGCAAATTTTTCATGAAAAGCAATTGCATTTTGGTAGTGTTTTTCGTGATTTCTTAGCATTATCCAATAAGAAAATTGAGTAAATAACTCTATGTTCGAACTTCTAAAAACTGTCGAGGCGAGCTGCATATCGCTGAAATTCACCACACCTCATAGGTGAATTTGTCGTAAATTTTTCATGGAATGCAATTGCATTTTGGTAGTGTTTTTCGTGATTTCTTAGCATTATCGATAAGAAACTGAAGTAAATAACTCTAAGTTCGAACTTCTAAAAAATTTCGAGACGAGCTGCATATCGTTTAAATTCACCACGCCTCATAGGTGATTTGTCGCAAATTTTTCATGGAAAGCAATTGCATTTTGGTAGTGTTTTTCGTGATTTCTTAGCATTATCTAATAAGAAAATTAAGTAAACATTTCTAAGTTCGAACTTCTAACAAATGTCGAGGCGAGCTGCATATCGCTTAAATTCACGACACCTCATAGGTGAATTTGTCGCAAAATTTTCATGGGAAGCAATTGCATTTTGGTAGTGTTTTTCGTGATTTCTTAGCATTATCCAATACGAAAATGAAGTAAATAACTCTAAGTTCGAACTTCTAAAAAATGTCGAGACGAGCTGCAGATCGCTTAAATTCACCACACCTCATAGGTCAATTTGTCGCAAATTTTTCATGGAAAGCAATTGCATTTTGGTAGTGTTTTTCGTGATTTCTTAGCATTATCCAATAAGAAAATTAAGTAAACATTTCTAAGTTCGAACTTCTAAAAAATGTCGAGACGAGCTGCATATCGCTTAAATTCACCACACCTCATAGGTGAATTTGTCGCAAATTTTTCATGGAAAGCAATTGCATTTTGGTAGTGTTTTTCGTGATTTCTTAGCATTATCTAATAAGAAAATTAAGTAAACATTTCTAAGTTCGAACTTCTAAAAAATGTCGAGACGAGCTGCATATCGCTTAAATTCACGACACCTCATAGGTGAATTTGTCGCAAAATTTTCATGGAAAGCAATTTTATTTTGGTAGTGTTTTTCGTGATTTCTTAGCATTATCCAATAAGAAAATGAAGTAAGTAATTCTAAGTTCGAACTTCTAAAAAATGTCGAGACGAGCTGCATATCGCTTAAAATCACCACGCCTCATAGGTCAATTTGTTGAAAATTTTTCATGGAAAGCAATTGCATTTTGGTAGTGTTTTTCGTGATTTCCTAGCATTATCCAATAAGAAAATTAAGTAAACATTTCTAAGTTCGAACTTCTAAAAAATGTCGAGACGAGCTGCAGATCGCTTAAATTCACCACACCTCATAGGTGAATTTATCGCAAATTTTTCATGGAAAGCAATTGCATTTTGGTAGTGTTTTTCGTGATTTCTTAGCATTATCCAATACGAAAATGAAGTAAATAACTCTAAGTTCGAACTTCTACAAAATGTCGAGACGGGCTGCAGATCGCTTAAATTCACCACACCTCATAGGTGAATTTATCGCAAATTTTTCATGGAAAGCAATTGCATTTTGGTAGTGTTTTTCGTGATTTCTTAGCATTATCCAATAAGAAAATTGAGTAATTAACTCTATGTTCGAACTTCTAAAAAATGTCGAGGCGAGCTGCATATCGCTTAAATTCACCACGCCTCATAGGTGAATTTGTCGCAAATTTTTCATGGAAAGCAATTGCATTTTGGTAGTGTTTTTCGTGATTTCTTAGCATTATCCAATAAGAAAATTAAGTAAACATTTCTAAGTTGGAACTTCTAAAAAATGTCGAGGCGAGCTGCATATCGCTTAAATTCACCACGCCTCATAGGTCAATTTGTTGAAAATTTTTCATGGAAAGCAATTGCATTTTGGTAGTGTTTTTCGTGATTTCTTAGCATTATCCAATAAGAAAATTGAGTAATTAACTCTATGTTCGAAATTCTAAAAAATGTCGAGGCGAGCTGCATATCGCTTAAATTCACCACGCCTCATAGGTGAATTTGTCGCAAATTTTTCATGGAAAGCAATTGCATTTTGGTAGTGTTTTTCGTGATTTCTTAGCATTATCCAATAAGAAAATTAAGTAAACATTTCTAAGTTGGAACTTCTAAAAAATGTCGAGGCGAGCTGCATATCGCTTAAATTCACCACGCCTCATAGGTCAATTTGTTGAAAATTTTTCATGGAAAGCAATTGCATTTTGGTAGTGTTTTTCGTGATTTCCTAGCATTATCCAATAAGAAAATTAAGTAAACATTTCTAAGTTCGAACTTCTAAAAAATGTCGAGACGAGCTGCATATCGCTTGAATTCACCTCACCTCATAGGTGAATTTATCGCAAATTTTTCATGAAAAGCAATTGCATTTTGGTAGTGTTTTTCGTGATTTCTTATCATTATCCAATAAGAAAATTGAGTAAACAACTCTATGTTCGAACTTCTAAAAAAAGTCGAGGCGAGCTGCATATCGCTTAAATTCACCACACCTCATAGGTGAATTTGTCGTAAATTTTTCATGGAATGCAATTGCATTTTGGTAGTGTTTTTCGTGATTCCTTAGAATAACCAATAAGAAAATTAGGTCAATAAATCTAAGTTCGAACTTGTAAAAAATGTCGAGGCGAGCTGCATATCGCTTAAATTCACCACACCTCATAGGTGAATTTGTCGCAAAATTTTCATGGGAAGCAATTGCATTTTGGTAGTGTTTTTCGTGATTTCTTAGCATTATCCAATACGAAAATGAAGTAAATAACTCTAAGTTCGAACTTCTAAAAAATGTCGAGACGGGCTGCAAATCGCTTAAATTCACCACACCTCATAGGTGAATTTATCGCAAATTTTTCATGGAAAGCAATTGCATTTTGGTAGTGTTTTTCGTGATTTCTTAGCATTATCCAATAAGAAAATTGAGTAATTAACTCTATGTTCGAACTTCTAAAAAATGTCGAGGCGAGCTGCATATCGCTTAAATTCACCACGCCTCATAGGTGAATTTGTCGCAAATTTTTCATGGAAAGCAATTGCATTTTGGTAGTGTTTTTCGTGATTTCTTAGCATTATCCAATAAGAAAATTGAGTAAATAACTCTATGTTCGAACTTCTAAAAAATGTCGAGGCGAGCTGCATATCGCTTAAATTCACCACGCCTCATAGGTGAATTTGTCGCAAATTTTTCATGGAAAGCAATTGCATTTTGGTAGTGTTTTTCGTGATTTCTTAGCATTATCCAATAAGAAAATTAAGTAAATAACTCTAAGATCGAACTTCTAAAAAATGTCGAGACGAGCTGCATATCGCTTGAATTCACCACACCTCATAGGTGAATTTATCGCAAATTTTTCATGAAAAGCAATTGCATTTTGGTAGTGTTTTTCGTGATTTCTTAGCATTATCCAATAAGAAAATTGAGTAAATAACTCTATGTTCGAACTTCTAAAAAATGTCGAGGCGAGCTGCATATCGCTGAAATTCACCACACCTCATAGGTGAATTTGTCGTAAATTTTTCATGGAATGCAATTGCATTTTGGTAGTGTTTTTCGTGATTTCTTAGCATTATCGATAAGAAACTGAAGTAAATAACTCTAAGCTCGAACTTCTAAAAAATTTCGAGACGAGCTGCATATCGTTTAAATTCACCACGCCTCATAGGTGATTTGTCGCAAATTTTTCATGGAAAGCAATTGCATTTTGGTAGTGTTTTTCGTGATTTCTTAGCATTATCTAATAAGAAAATTAAGTAAACATTTCTAAGTTCGAACTTCTAAAAAATGTCGAGGCGAGCTGCATATCGCTTAAATTCACGACACCTCATAGGTGAATTTGTCGCAAAATTTTCATGGGAAGCAATTGCATTTTGGTAGTGTTTTTCGTGATTTCTTTGCATTATCCAATAGGAAAATTAAGTAAACATTTCTAAGTTCGAACTTCTAAAAAATGTCGAGACGAGCTGCATATCGCTTAAATTCACCACACCTCATAGGTGAATTTGTCGCAAATTTTTCATGGAAAGCAATTGCATGTTGGTAGTGTTTTTCGTGATTTTTAAGCATTATCCAACAAGAAAATTAAGTAAATAACTCTAAGTTCAATCTTCTAAAAAAAATGTCGAGACGAGCTGCATATCGCTTAAATTCACGACACCTCATAGGTGAATTTGCCGCAAAATTTTCATGGAAAGCAATTGCATTTTGGTAGTGTTTTTCGTGATTTCTTAGCATTATCCAATAAGAAAATGAAGTAAGTAATTCTAAGTTCGAACTTCTAAAAAATGTCGAGACGAGCTGCATATCGCTTAAAATCACCACGCCTCATAGGTCAATTTGTTGAAAATTTTTCATGGAAAGCAATTGCATTTTGGTAGTGTTTTTCGTGATTTCTTAGCATTATCCAATAAGAAAATTAAGTAAACATTTCTAAGTTCGAACTTCTAAAAAATGTCGAGACGAGCTGCAGATCGCTTAAATTCACCACACCTCATAGGTGAATTTATCGCAAATTTTTCATGGAAAGCAATTGCATTTTGGTAGTGTTTTTCGTGATTTCTTAGCATTATCCAATACGAAAATGAAGTAAATAACTCTAAGTTCGAACTTCTAAAAAATGTCGAGACGGGCTGCAGATCGCTTAAATTCACCACACCTCATAGGTGAATTTATCGCAAATTTTTCATGGAAAGCAATTGCATTTTGGTAGTGTTTTTCGTGATTTCTTAGCATTATCCAATAAGAAAATTGAGTAATTAACTCTATGTTCGAACTTCTAAAAAATGTCGAGGCGAGCTGCATATCGCTTAAATTCACCACGCCTCATAGGTGAATTTGTCGCAAATTTTTCATGGAAAGCAATTGCATTTTGGTAGTGTTTTTCGTGATTTCTTAGCATTATCCAATAAGAAAATTAAGTAAACATTTCTAAGTTCGAACTTCTAAAAAATGTCGAGGCGAGCTGCATATCGCTTAAATTCACCACGCCTCATAGGTCAATTTGTTGAAAATTTTTCATGGAAAGCAATTGCATTTTGGTAGTGTTTTTCGTGATTTCTTAGCATTATCGAATAAGAAAATTGAGTAATTAACTCTATGTTCGAAATTCTAAAAAATGTCGAGGCGAGCTGCATATCGCTTAAATTCACCACGCCTCATAGGTGAATTTGTCGCAAATTTTTCATGGAAAGCAATTGCATTTTGGTAGTGTTTTTCGTAATTTTTAGGCATTATTCAATAAGAAAATTAAGTAAATAACTCTAAGATCAAACTTCTAAAAAATGTCGAGACGAGCTGCATATCGCTTGAATTCACCTCACCTCATAGGTGAATTTATCGCAAATTTTTCATGAAAAGCAATTGCATTTTGGTAGTGTTTTTCGTGATTTCTTATCATTATCCAATAAGAAAATTGAGTAAACAACTCTATGTTCGAACTTCTAAAAAAAGTCGAGGCGAGCTGCATATCGCTTAAATTCACCACACCTCATAGGTGAATTTGTCGTAAAATTTTCATGGAATGCAATTGCATTTTGGTAGTGTTTTTTGTGATTTCTTAGAATAACCAATAAGAAAATTAGGTCAATAAATCTAAGTTCGAACTTGTAAAAAATGTCGAGGCGAGCTGCATATCGCTTAAATTCACCACACCTCATAGGTGAATTTGTCGCAAATTTTTCATGGAAAGCAATTGCATTTTGGTAGTGTTTTTCGTGATTTCTTAGCATTATCCAATAAGAAACTGAAGTAAATAACTCTAAGTTCGAACTTCTAAAAAATTTCTAAAAACTTCTAAAAACTTCTAAAAACTTCTAATAAATTCACCGATGGCCTCATAGGTCAATTTGTTGAAAATTTTTCATGGAAAGCAATTGCATTTTGGTAGTGTTTTTCGTGATTTCTTAGCATTAACCAATAAGAAAATTAAGTAAACATTTCTAAGTTAGAACTTCTAAAAAATGTCGAGGCGAGCTGCATATCGCTTAAATTCACCACGCCTCATAGGTCAATTTGTTGAAAATTTTTCATGGAAAGCAATTGCATTTTGGTAGTGTTTTTCGTGATTTCTTAGCATTATCCAATAAGAAAATTAAGTAAACATTTCTAAGTTCGAACTTCTAAAAAATGTCGAGACGAGCTGCATATCGCTTAAATTCACCACACCTCATAGGTGAATTTGTCGCAAATTTTTCATGGAAAGCAATTGCATTTTGGTAGTGTTTTTCGTGATTTCTTAGCATTATCTAATAAGAAAATTAAGTAAACATTTCTAAGTTCGAACTTCTAAAAAATGTCGAGACGAGCTGCATATCGCTTAAATTCACGACACCTCATAGGTGAATTTGTCGCAAAATTTTCATGGAAAGCAATTGCATTTTGGTAGTGTTTTTCGTGATTTCTTAGCATTATCCAATACGAAAATGAAGTAAATAACTCTAAGTTCGAACTTCTAAAAAATGTCGAGACGGGCTGCAGATCGCTTAAATTCACCACACCTCATAGGTGAATTTATCGCAAATTTTTCATGGAAAGCAATTGCATTTTGGTAGTGTTTTTCGTGATTTCTTAGCATTATCCAATAAGAAAATTGAGTAATTAACTCTATGTTCGAACTTCTAAAAAATGTCGAGGCGAGCTGCATATCGCTTAAATTCACCACGCCTCATAGGTGAATTTGTCGCAAATTTTTCATGGAAAGCAATTGCATTTTGGTAGTGTTTTTCGTGATTTCTTAGCATTATCCAATAAGAAAATTAAGTAAACATTTCTAAGTTGGAACTTCTAAAAAATGTCGAGGCGAGCTGCATATCGCTTAAATTCACCAAGCCTCATAGGTCAATTTGTTGAAAATTTTTCATGGAAAGCAATTGCATTTTGGTAGTGTTTTTCGTGATTTCTTAGCATTATCCAATAAGAAAATTGAGTAATTAACTCTATGTTCGAAATTCTAAAAAATGTCGAGGCGAGCTGCATATCGCTTAAATTCACCACGCCTCATAGGTGAATTTGTCGCAAATTTTTCATGGAAAGCAATTGCATTTTGGTAGTGTTTTTCGTAATTTTTAGGCATTATTCAATAAGAAAATTAAGTAAATAACTCTAAGATCGAACTTCTAAAAAATGTCGAGACGAGCTGCATATCGCTTGAATTCACCTCACCTCATAGGTGAATTTATCGCAAATTTTTCATGAAAAGCAATTGCATTTTGGTAGTGTTTTTCGTGATTTCTTATCATTATCCAATAAGAAAATTGAGTAAACAACTCTATGTTCGAACTTCTAAAAAAAGTCGAGGCGAGCTGCATATCGCTTAAATTCACCACACCTCATAGGTGAATTTGTCGTAAATTTTTCATGGAATGCAATTGCATTTTGGTAGTGTTTTTCGTGATTCCTTAGAATAACCAATAAGAAAATTAGGTCAATAAATCTAAGTTCGAACTTGTAAAAAATGTCGAGGCGAGCTGCATATCGCTTAAATTCACCACACCTCATAGGTGAATTTGTCGCAAAATTTTCATGGGAAGCAATTGCATTTTGGTAGTGTTTTTCGTGATTTCTTAGCATTATCCAATACGAAAATGAAGTAAATAACTCTAAGTTCGAACTTCTAAAAAATGTCGAGACGGGCTGCAAATCGCTTAAATTCACCACACCTCATAGGTGAATTTATCGCAAATTTTTCATGGAAAGCAATTGCATTTTGGTAGTGTTTTTCGTGATTTCTTAGCATTATCCAATAAGAAAATTGAGTAATTAACTCTATGTTCGAACTTCTAAAAAATGTCGAGGCGAGCTGCATATCGCTTAAATTCACCACGCCTCATAGGTGAATTTGTCGCAAATTTTTCATGGAAAGCAATTGCATTTTGGTAGTGTTTTTCGTGATTTCTTAGCATTATCCAATAAGAAAATTGAGTAAATAACTCTATGTTCGAACTTCTAAAAAATGTCGAGGCGAGCTGCATATCGCTTAAATTCACCACGCCTCATAGGTGAATTTGTCGCAAATTTTTCATGGAAAGCAATTGCATTTTGGTAGTGTTTTTCGTGATTTCTTAGCATTATCCAATAAGAAAATTAAGTAAATAACTCTAAGATCGAACTTCTAAAAAATGTCGAGACGAGCTGCATATCGCTTGAATTCACCACACCTCATAGGTGAATTTATCGCAAATTTTTCATGAAAAGCAATTGCATTTTGGTAGTGTTTTTCGTGATTTCTTAGCATTATCCAATAAGAAAATTGAGTAAATAACTCTATGTTCGAACTTCTAAAAAATGTCGAGGCGAGCTGCATATCGCTGAAATTCACCACACCTCATAGGTGAATTTGTCGTAAATTTTTCATGGAATGCAATTGCATTTTGGTAGTGTTTTTCGTGATTTCTTAGCATTATCGATAAGAAACTGAAGTAAATAACTCTAAGCTCGAACTTCTAAAAAATTTCGAGACGAGCTGCATATCGTTTAAATTCACCACGCCTCATAGGTGATTTGTCGCAAATTTTTCATGGAAAGCAATTGCATTTTGGTAGTGTTTTTCGTGATTTCTTAGCATTATCTAATAAGAAAATTAAGTAAACATTTCTAAGTTCGAACTTCTAAAAAATGTCGAGGCGAGCTGCATATCGCTTAAATTCACGACACCTCATAGGTGAATTTGTCGCCAAATTTTCATGGGAAGCAATTGCATTTTGGTAGTGTTTTTCGTGATTTCTTTGCATTATCCAATAGGAAAATTAAGTAAACATTTCTAAGTTCGAACTTCTAAAAAATGTCGAGACGAGCTGCATATCGCTTAAATTCACCACACCTCATAGGTGAATTTGTCGCAAATTTTTCATGGAAAGCAATTGCATGTTGGTAGTGTTTTTCGTGATTTTTAAGCATTATCCAACAAGAAAATTAAGAAAAATACTCTAAGTTCAAACTTCTAAAAAAAATGTCGAGACGAGCTGCATATCGCTTAAATTCACGACACCTCATAGGTGAATTCGCCGCAAAATTTTCATGGAAAGCAATTGCATTTTGGTAGTGTTTTTCGTGATTTCTTAGCATTATCCAATAAGAAAATGAAGTAAGTAATTCTAAGTTCGAACTTCTAAAAAATGTCGAGACGAGCTGCATATCGCTTAAAATCACCACGCCTCATAGGTCAATTTGTTGAAAATTTTTCATGGAAAGCAATTGCATTTTGGTAGTGTTTTTCGTGGTTTCTTAGCATTATCCAATAAGAAAATTAAGTAAACATTTCTAAGTTCGAACTTCTAAAAAATGTCGAGACGAGCTGCAGATCGCTTAAATTCACCACACCTCATAGGTGAATTTATCGCAAATTTTTCATGGAAAGCAATTGCATTTTGGTAGTGTTTTTCGTGATTTCTTAGCATTATCCAATACGAAAATGAAGTAAATAACTCTAAGTTCGAACTTCTAAAAAATGTCGAGACGGGCTGCAGATCGCTTAAATTCACCACACCTCATAGGTGAATTTATCGCAAATTTTTCATGGAAAGCAATTGCATTTTGGTAGTGTTTTTCGTGATTTCTTAGCATTATCCAATAAGAAAATTGAGTAATTAACTCTATGTTCGAACTTCTAAAAAATGTCGAGGCGAGCTGCATATCGCTTAAATTCACCACGCCTCATAGGTGAATTTGTCGCAAATTTTTCATGGAAAGCAATTGCATTTTGGTAGTGTTTTTCGTGATTTCTTAGCATTATCCAATAAGAAAATTAAGTAAACATTTCTAAGTTCGAACTTCTAAAAAATGTCGAGGCGAGCTGCATATCGCTTAAATTCACCACGCCTCATAGGTCAATTTGTTGAAAATTTTTCATGGAAAGCAATTGCATTTTGGTAGTGTTTTTCGTGATTTCTTAGCATTATCCAATAAGAAAATTGAGTAATTAACTCTATGTTCGAAATTCTAAAAAATGTCGAGGCGAGCTGCATATCGCTTAAATTCACCACGCCTCATAGGTGAATTTGTCGCAAATTTTTTATGGAAAGCAATTGCATTTTGGTAGTGTTTTTCGTAATTTTTAGGCATTATTCAATAAGAAAATTAAGTAAATAACTCTAAGATCAAACTTCTAAAAAATGTCGAGACGAGCTGCATATCGCTTGAATTCACCTCACCTCATAGGTGAATTTATCGCAAATTTTTCATGAAAAGCAATTGCATTTTGGTAGTGTTTTTCGTGATTTCTTATCATTATCCAATAAGAAAATTGAGTAAACAACTCTATGTTCGAACTTCTAAAAAAAGTCGAGGCGAGCTGCATATCGCTTAAATTCACCACACCTCATAGGTGAATTTGACGTAAAATTTTCATTGAAAGCAATTGCATTTTGGTAGTGTTTTTCGTGATTTCTTAGCATTATCCAATAAGAAAATTGAGTAATTAACTCTATGTTCGAACTTCTAAAAAATGTCGAGGCGAGCTGCATATCGCTTAAATTCACCACGCCTCATAGGTGAATTTGTCGCAAATTTTTCATGGAAAGCAATTGCATTTTGGTAGTGTTTTTCGTGATTTCTTAGCATTATCCAATAAGAAAATTAAGTAAACATTTCTAAGTTCGAACTTCTAAAAAATGTCGAGACGGGCTGCAGATCGCTTAAATTCACCACACCTCATAGGTGAATTTATCGCAAATTTTTCATGGAAAGCAATTGCATTTTGGTAGTGTTTTTCGTGATTTCTTAGCATTATCCAATAAGAAAATTGAGTAATTAACTCTATGTTCGAACTTCTAAAAAATGTCGAGGCGAGCTGCATATCGCTTAAATTCACCACGCCTCATAGGTGAATTTGTCGCAAATTTTTCATGGAAAGCAATTGCATTTTGGTAGTGTTTTTCGTGATTTCTTAGCATTATCCAATAAGAAAATTAAGTAAACATTTCTAAGTTCGAACTTCTAAAAAATGTCGAGGCGAGCTGCATATCGCTTAAATTCACCACGCCTCATAGGTCAATTTGTTGAAAATTTTTCATGGTAAGCAATTGCATTTTGGTAGTGTTTTTCGTGATTTCTTAGCATTATCCAATAAGAAAATTGAGTAATTAACTCTATGTTCGAAATTCTAAAAAATGTCGAGGCGAGCTGCATATCGCTTAAATTCACCACGCCTCATAGCTGAATTTGTCGCAAATTTTTCATTGAAAGCAATTGCATTTTGGTAGTGTTTTTCGTGATTTCTTAGCATTATCCAATAAGAAAATGAGGTAAATAACTCTAAGTTCGAACTTCTAAAAAATGTCGAGACGAGCTGCATATCGCTTGAATTCACCTCACCTCATAGGTGAATTTATCGCAAATTTTTTATGAAAAGCAATTGCATTTTGGTAGTGTTTTTCGTGATTTCTTAGCATTATCCAATAAGAAAATTGAGTAAATAACTCTATGTTCGAACTTCTAAAAAATGTCGAGGCGAGCTGCATATCGCTTAAATTCACGACACCTCATAGGTGAATTTGTCGCAAAATTTTCATGGAAAGCAATTGCATTTTGGTAGCGTTTTTCGTGATTTCTTAGCATTATCCAATACGAAAATGAAGTAAATAACACTAAGTTCTAACTTCTAAAAAATGTCGAGACGGGCTGCAGATCGCTTAAATTAACCACACCTCATAGGTGAATTTATCGCAAATTTTTCATGGAAAGCAATTGCATTTTGGTAGTGTTTTTCGTGATTTCTTAGCATTATCCAATAAGAAAATTGAGTAATTAACTCTATGTTCGAACTTCTAAAAAATGTCGAGGCGAGCTGCATATCGCTTAAATTCACCACGCCTCATAGGTGAATTTGTCGCAAATTTTTCATGGAAAGCAATTGCATTTTGGTAGTGTTTTTCGTGATTTCTTAGCATTATCCAATAAGAAAATTAAGTAAACATTTCTAAGTTCGAACTTCTAAAAAATGTCGAGGCGAGCTGCATATCGCTTAAATTCACCACGCCTCATAGGTCAATTTGTTGAAAATTTTTCATGGAAAGCAATTGCATTTTGGTAGGGTTTTTCGTGATTTCTTAGCATTATCCAATAAGAAAATTAAGTAAACATTTCTAAGTTCGAACTTCTAAAAAATGTCGAGACGAGCTGCAAATCGCTTAAATTCACGACACCTCATAGGTGAATTTGTCGCAAAATTTTCATGGAAAGCAATTGCATTTTGGTAGTGTTTTTCGTGATTTCTTAGCATTATCCAATAAGAAAATTGAGTAAATAACTCTATGTTCGAACTTCTAAAAAATGTCGAGGCGAGCTGCATATCGCTTAAATTCACCACGCCTCATAGGTGAATTTGTTGCAAATTTTTCATGGAAAGCAATTGCATTTTGGTAGTGTTTTTCGTGATTTCTTAGCATTATCCAATAAGAAAATGAAGTAAGTAATTCTAAGTTCGAACTTCTAAAAAATGTCGAGACGAGCTGCATATCGCTTAAAATCACCACGCCTCATAGATGAATTTGTCGCAAATTTTTCATGGAAAGCAATTGCATCTTGGTAGTGTTTTTCGTAATTTTTAGGCATTATTCAATAAGAAATTAAGTAAATAACTCTAAGATCGAACTTCTAAAAAATGTCGAGACGAGCTGCATATCGCTTGAATTCACCTCACCTCATAGGTGAATTTATCGCAAATTTTTCATGAAAAGCAATTGCATTTTGGTAGTGTTTTTCGTGATTTCTTAGCATTATCCAATAAGAAAATTGAGTAAATAACTCTATGTTCGAACTTCTAAAAAAAGTCGAGGCGAGCTGCATATCGCTTAAATTCACCACACCTCATAGGTGAATTTGTCGTAAATTTTTCATGGAATGCAATTGCATTTTGGTAGTGTTTTTCGTAATTTTTAGGCATTATTCAATAAGAAAATTAAGTAAATAACTCTAAGATCGAACTCCTAAAAAATGTCGAGACGAGCTGCATATCGCTTGAATTCACCTCGCCTCATAGGTGAATTTATCGCAAATTATTCATGAAAAGCAATTGCATTTTGGTAGTGTTTTTCGTGATTTCTTAGCATTATCCAATAAGAAAATTGAGTAATTAACTCTATGTTCGAACTTCTAAAAAATGTCGAGGCGAGCTGCATATCGCTTAAATTCACCACGCCTCATAGGTGAATTTGTCGCAAATTTTTCATGGAAAGCAATTGCATTTTGGTAGTGTTTTTCGTAATTTTTAGGCATTATTCAATAAGAAAATTAAGTAAATAACTCTAAGATCGAACTTCTAAAAAATGTCGAGACGAGCTGCATATCGCTTGAATTCACCTCGCCTCATAGGTGAATTTATCGCAAATTATTCATGAAAAGCAATTGCATTTTGGTAGTGTTTTTCGTGATTTCTTAGCATTATCCAATAAGAAATTAAGTAAACATTTCTAAGTTCGAACTTCTAAAAAATGCCGAGGCGAGCTGCATATCGCTTAAATTCACCACGCCTCATAGGTCAATTTGTCGCAAATTTTTCATGGAAAGCAATTGCATTTTGGTAGTGTTTTTCGTGATTTCTTAGCATTATACAATAAGAAACTGAAGTAAAAAACTCTAAGTTCGAACTTCTAAAAAATGTCGAGACGAGCTGCATATCGCTTAAATTCACCACGCCTCATAGGTGAATTTGTCGCAAATTTTTCATGGAAAGCAATTGCATTTTGGTAGTGTTTTTCGTGATTTTTAAGTATTATACAACAAGAAAATTAAGTAAACATTTGTAAGTTCGAACTTCTAAAAAATGTCGAGGCGAGCTGCATATCGCCTAAATTCACCACACCTCATAGGTAAATTTGCCGAAAATTTTTCATGAAAATCAATTGCATTTTGGTAGTGTTTTTCGTGATTTCTTAGCATTATCCAATAAGAAAATTGAGTAAATAAATCTAAGTTCGAACTTGTAAAAAATGTCGAGGTGAGCTGCATATCGCTTAAATTCACCACACCTCATAGGTGAATTTGTCACAAATTTTTCATGGAAAGCAATTGCATTTTGGTAGTGTTTTTCGTGATTTCTTAGCATTATCCAATAAGAAACTGAAGTAAATATCTCTAAGTTCGGACTTCTAAAAAATGTCGAGGCGAGCTGCATATCGCTTAAATTCACCACGCCTCATAGGTCAATATGTCGCAAATTTTTCATGGAATGCAATTGCATTTGGGTAGTGTTTTTCGTGATTTCTTAGCATTATCCAAAAAGAAAATTAAGTAAACATTTCTAAGTTCGACTTCTAAAAAATGTCGAGACGAGCTGCATATCGCTTAAATTCACCACACCTCATAGGTGAATTTGTCGCAAATTTTTCATGGAAAGCAATTGCTTGTTGGTAGTGTTTTTCGTGATTTTTAAGCATTATCCAACAAGAAAATTAAGTAAATAACTCTAAGTTCAAACTTCTAAGAAATGTCGAGACGAGCTGCATATCGCTTAAATTCACGACACCTCATAGGTGAATTTGTCGCAAAATTTTCATGGAAAGCAATTGCATTTTGGTAATGTTTTTCGTGATTTCTTAGCATTATCCAATACGAAAATGAAGTAAATAACTCTAAGTTCGAACTTCTAAAAAATGTCGAGACGAGCTGCAGATCGCTTAAATTCACCACACCTCATAGGTGAATTTGTCGTAAATTTTTCATGGAATGCAATTGCAGTTTGGTAGTGTTTTTCGTGATTTCTTAGCATTATCAAATAAGAAAATTAAGAAAATTTGGTAAATAAATCTACGTTCGAACTTGTAAAAAATGTCGAGGCGAGCTGCATATCGCTTAAATTCACCACACCTCATAGGTGAATTTGTCGTAAATTTTTCATGGAAAGCAATTGCATTTTGGTAGGGTTTTTCGTGATTTTTAAGCATTATCCAACAGGAAAATTAGGTAAATAAATCTAAGTTCGAACTTGTAAAAAATGTCGAGGCGGGCTGCATATCGCTTAAATTCAAAACACCTCATAGGTGAATTTGTCGCAAATTTTTCATGGAAAGCAATTGCATTTTGGTAGTGTTTTTCGTGATTTCTTAGCATTATCCAATTAGAAAATTAAGGAAATAACTCTAAGTTCGAACTTCTAAAAAATGTCGAGACGAGCTGCATATCGCTTAAATTCACCACACCTCATAGTTCAATTTGTCGAAAATTTTTCATGGAATAAAATTGCATTTTGGTAGTGTTTTTCGTAATTTTTAGGCATTATCCAATAAGAAAATTAAGGAAATAACTCTAAGTTCGAACTTCTAAAAAATGTCGAGACGAGCTGCATATCGCTTAAATTCACCACACCTCATAGGTGAATTTGTCGCAAATTTTTCATGGAAAGCAATTGCTTGTTGGTAGTGTTTTTCGTGATTTTTAAGCATTATCCAACAAGAAAATTAAGTAATTAACTCTAAGTTCAAACTTCTAAGAAATGTCGAGACGAGCTGCATATCGCTTAAATTCACCACACCTCATAGTTCAATTTGTCGAAAAATTTTTCATGGAAAGCAATTGCATTTTGGTAGTGTTTTTCGTAATTTTTAGGCATTATTCAATTAGAAAATTAAGTAACTAACTCTAAGATCGAACTTCTAAAAATGTCGAGACGAGCTGCATATCGCTTGAATTCATCACACCTCATAGGTGAATTTATCGCAAATTTTTCATGGAAAGCAATTGCATTTTGGTAGTGTTTTTCGTGATTTCTTAGCATTATCCAATAAGAAAATTGAGTAAATAACTCTATGTTCGAACTTCTAAAAAATGTCGAGGCGAGCTGCATATCGCTTAAATTCACCACACCTCATAGGTGAATTTGTCGTAAATTTTTCATGGAATGCAATTGCATTTTGGTAGTGTTTTTCGTGATTTCTTAGCATTATCCAATAAGAAAATTAGGTAAATAAATTTATGTTCGAACTTGTAAAAAATGTCCTGGCGAGCTGCATATCGCTTAAATTCACCACACCTCATAGCATATCGCTTAAATTCACCACGCCTCATAGGTCAATTTGTCGCAAAATTTTCATGGAAAGCAATTGCATTTTGGTAGTGTTTTTCGTGATTTCTTAGCATTATACAATAAGAAACTGAAGTAAAAAACTCTAAGTTCGAACTTCTAAAATATGTCGAGACGAGCTGCATATCCCTTAAATTCACCAAACCTCATAGGTAAATTTGTTGAAAATTTTTCATGAAAAAGCAATTGCATTTTGGTAGTGTTTTTCGTGATTTTTAAGCATTATCCAACAAGAAAATTAGGTAAATAAATCTAAGTTCGAACTTGTAAAAAATGTCGAGGCGAGCTGCATATCGCTTAAATTCAAAACACCTCATAGGTGAATTTGTCGCAAATTTTTCATGGAAAGCAATTGCATTTTGGTAGTGTTTTTCGTGATTTCTTAGCATTATCCAGTACGAAAATGAAGTAAATAACTCTACGTTCGAACTTGTAAAAAATGTCGAGGTGAGCTGCATATCGCTTAAATTCACCACACCTCATAGGTGAATTTGTCGTAAATTTTTCATGGAAAGCAATTGCATTTTGGTAGGGTTTTTCGTGATTTTTAAGCATTATCCAACAGGAAAATTAGGTAAATAAATCTAAGTTCGAACTTGTAAAAAATGTCGAGGCGAGCTGCATATCGCTTAAATTCAAAACACCTCATAGGTGAATTTGTCGCAAATTTTTCATGGAAAGCAATTGCATTTTGGTAGTGTTTTTCGTGATTTCTTAGCATTATCCAATTAGAAAATTAAGGAAATAACTCTAAGTTCGAACTTCTAAAAAATGTCGAGACGAGCTGCATATCGCTTAAATTCACCACACCTCATAGTTCAATTTGTCGAAAATTTTTCATGGAATAAAATTGCATTTTGGTAGTGTTTTTCGTAATTTTTAGGCATTATCCAATAAGAAAATTAAGGAAATAACTCTAAGTTCGAACTTCTAAAAAATGTCGAGACGAGCTGCATATCGCTTAAATTCACCACACCTCATAGGTGAATTTGTCGCAAATTTTTCATGGAAAGCAATTGCTTGTTGGTAGTGTTTTTCGTGATTTTTAAGCATTATCCAACAAGAAAATTAAGTAAATAACTCTAAGTTCAAACTTCTAAGAAATGTCGAGACGAGCTGCATATCGCTTAAATTCACCACACCTCATAGTTCAATTTGTCGAAAAATTTTTCATGGAAAGCAATTGCATTTTGGTAGTGTTTTTCGTAATTTTTAGGCATTATTCAATTAGAAAATTAAGTAACTAACTCTAAGATCGAACTTCTAAAAATGTCGAGACGAGCTGCATATCGCTTGAATTCATCACACCTCATAGGTGAATTTATCGCAAATTTTTCATGGAAAGCAATTGCATTTTGGTAGTGTTTTTCGTGATTTCTTAGCATTATCCAATAAGAAAATTGAGTAAATAACTCTATGTTCGCACTTCTAAAAAATGTCGAGGCGAGCTGCATATCGCTTAAATTCACCACACCTCATAGGTGAATTTGTCGTAAATTTTTCATGGAATGCAATTGCATTTTGGTAGTGTTTTTCGTGATTTCTTAGCATTATCCAATAAGAAAATTAGGTAAATAAATTTATGTTCGAACTTGTAAAAAATGTCCTGGCGAGCTGCATATCGCTTAAATTCACCACACCTCATAGCATATCGCTTAAATTCACCACGCCTCATAGGTCAATTTGTCGCAAAATTTTCATGGAAAGCAATTGCATTTTGGTAGTGTTTTTCGTGATTTCTTAGCATTATACAATAAGAAACTGAAGTAAAAAACTCTAAGTTCGAACTTCTAAAATATGTCGAGACGAGCTGCATATCCCTTAAATTCACCAAACCTCATAGGTAAATTTGTTGAAAATTTTTCATGAAAAAGCAATTGCATTTTGGTAGTGTTTTTCGTGATTTTTAAGCATTATCCAACAAGAAAATTAGGTAAATAAATCTAAGTTCGAACTTGTAAAAAATGTCGAGGCGAGCTGCATATCGCTTAAATTCAAAACACCTCATAGGTGAATTTGTCGCAAATTTTTCATGGAAAGCAATTGCATTTTGGTAGTGTTTTTCGTGATTTCTTAGCATTATCCAGTACGAAAATGAAGTAAATAACTCTAAGTTCGAACTTCTAAAAAATGTCGAGACGAGCTGCAGATCGCTTAAATTCACCACACCTCATAGGTGAATTTGTCGTAAATTTTTCATGGAATGCAATTGCAGTTTGGTAGTGTTTTTCGTGATTTCTTAGCATTATCCAATAAGAAAATTAGGTAAATAAATCTAAGTTCGAACTTGTAAAAAATGTCGAGGCGAGCTGCATATCGCTTAAATTCACCATACCTCATAGGTGAATTTGTCGTAAATTTTTCATGGAAAGCAATTGCATTTTGGTAGTGTTTTTCGTGATTTTTAAGCATTATCCAACAAGAAAATTAGGTAAATAAATCTAAGTTCGAACTTATAAAAAATGTCGAGGCGAGCTGCATATCGCTTAAATTCAAAACACCTCATAGGTGAATTTGTCGCAAATTTTTCATGGAAAGCAATTGCATTTTGGTAGTGTTTTTCGTGATTTCTTAGCATTATCCAATAAGAAACTGAAGTAAATAACTCTAAGTTCGAACTTCTTAAAAATTTCGAGACGAGCTGCATATCGCTTAAATTCACCACGCCTCATAGGTGAATTTGTCGCAAATTTTTCATGGAAAGCAGTTGCATTTTGGTAGTTTTTTTCGTAATTTTTAGGCATTATCCAATAAGAAAATTAAGGAAATAACTCTAAGTTCGAACTTCTAAAAAATGTCGAGACGAGCTGCATATCGCTTAAATTCACCACACCTCATAGTTCAATTTGTCGAAAATTTTTCATGGAATGCAATTGAATTTTGGTAGTGTTTTTCGTAATTTTTAGGCATTATCCAATAAGAAAATTAAGGAAATAACTCTAAGTTCGAACTTCTAAAAAATGTCGAGACGAGCTGCATATCGCTTAAATTCACCACACCTCATAGTTAAATTTGTCGAAAATTTTTCATGGAAAGCAATTGCATTTTGGTAGTGTTTTTCGTAATTTTTAGGCATTATTCAATTAGAAAATTAAGTAAATAACTCTAAGATCGAACTTCTAAAAATGTCGAGACGAGCTGCATATCGCTTGAATTCATCACACCTCATAGGTGAATTTATCGCAAATTTTTCATGGAAAGCAATTGCATTTTGGTAGTGTTTTTCGTGATTTCTTAGCATTATCCAATAAGAAAATTGAGTCGCAAATTTTTCATGAAAAGCAATTGCATTTTGGTAATTGTCGAGGCGTAATTGGATAATGCTACCAATAAGAAAATTGAGTAAATAACTCTATGTTCGAACTTCTAAAAAATGTCGAGGCAAGCTGCATATCGTTTAAATTCACCACACCTCATAGGTGAATTTGTCGTAAATTTTTCATGGAATGCAATTGCATTTTGGTAGTGTTTTTCGTGATTTTTAAGCATTATCCAATAAGAAAATTAGGTAAATAAATCTTAGTTCGAACTTATAAAAAATGTCGAGGCGAGCTGCATATCGCTTAAATTCAAAACACCTCATAGGTGAATTTGTCGCAAATTTTTCATGGAAAGCAGTTGCATTTTGGTAGTTTTTTTCGTAATTTTTAGGCATTATCCAATAAGAAAATTAAGGAAATAACTCTAAGTTCGAACTTCTAAAAAATGTCGAGACGAGCTGCATATCGCTTAAATTCACCACACCTCATAGTTCAATTTGTCGAAAATTTTTCATGGAATGCAATTGAATTTTGGTAGTGTTTTTCGTAATTTTTAGGCATTATTCAATTAGAAAATTAAGTAAATAACTCTAAGATCGAACTTCTAAAAATGTCGAGACGAGCTGCATATCGCTTGAATTCATCACACCTCATGGGTGAATTTATCGCAAATTTTTCATGGAAAGCAATTGCATTTTGGTAGTGTTTTTCGTGATTTCTTAGCATTATCCAATAAGAAAATTGAGTCGCAAATTTTTCATGGAAAGCAATTGCATTTTGGTAATTGTCGAGGCGTAATTGGATAATGCTACCAATAAGAAAATTGAGTAAATAACTCTATGTTCGAACTTCTAAAAAATGTCGAGGCAAGCTGCATATCGCTTAAATTCACCACACCTCATAGGTGAATTTGTCGTAAATTTTTCATGGAATGCAATTGCATTTTGGTAGTGTTTTTCGTGATTTTTAAGCATTATCCAATAAGAAAATTAGGTAAATAAATCTTAGTTCGAACTTATAAAAAATGTCGAGGCGAGCTGCATATCGCTTAAATTCAAAACACCTCATAGGTGAATTTGTCGCAAATTTTTCATGGAAAGCAGTTGCATTTTGGTAGTTTTTTTCGTAATTTTTAGGCATTATCCAATAAGAAAATTAAGGAAATAACTCTAAGTTCGAACTTCTAAAAAATGTCGAGACGAGCTGCATATCGCTTAAATTCACCACACCTCATAGTTCAATTTGTCGAAAATTTTTCATGGAATGCAATTGAATTTTGGTAGTGTTTTTCGTAATTTTTAGGCATTATCCAATAAGAAAATTAAGGAAATAACTCTAAGTTCGAACTTCTAAAAAATGTCGAGACGAGCTGCATATCGCTTAAATTCACCACACCTCATAGTTAAATTTGTCGAAAATTTTTCATGGAAAGCAATTGCATTTTGGTAGTGTTTTTCGTAATTTTTAGGCATTATTCAATTAGAAAATTAAGTAAATAACTCTAAGATCGAACTTCTAAAAATGTCGAGACGAGCTGCATATCGCTTGAATTCATCACACCTCATAGGTGAATTTATCGCAAATTTTTCATGGAAAGCAATTGCATTTTGGTAGTGTTTTTCGTGATTTCTTAGCATTATCCAATAAGAAAATTGAGTCGCAAATTTTTCATGGAAAGCAATTGCATTTTGGTAATTGTCGAGGCGTAATTGGATAATGCTACCAATAAGAAAATTGAGTAAATAACTCTATGTTCGAACTTCTAAAAAATGTCGAGGCAAGCTGCACATCGCTTAAATTCACCACACCTCATAGGTGAATTTGTCGTAAATTTTTCATGGAATGCAATTGCATTTTGGTAGTGTTTTTCGTGATTTTTAAGCATTATCCAATAAGAAAATTAGGTAAATAAATCTTAGTTGGAACTTCTAAAAATGTCGAGGCGAGCTGCATATCACTTAAATTCACCACACCTCATAGGTGAATTTGTCGCAAATTTTTCATGAAAAGCAATTGCATTTTGGTAGTGTTTTTCGTGATTTTTAGGCGTTATCCAATAAGAAACTGAAGTAAATAACTCTAAGTTCGAACTTCTAAAAAATGTCGAGACGAGCTGCATATCGCTTAAATTCACCACACCTCATAGTTCAATTTGTCGAAAATTTTTCATGGAATGCAATTGCATTTTGGTAGTGTTTTTCGTGATTTTTAGGCGTTATCCAATAAGAAAATTAAGGAAATAACTCTAAGTTCGAACTTCTAAAAAATGTCGAGACGAGCTGCATATCGCTTAAATTCACCACACCTCATAGTTCAATTTGTCGACAATTTTTCATGAAAAGCAATTGCATTTTGGTAGTGTTTTTCGTAATTTTTAGGCATTATGCAGTAAGAAAATTAAGTAAATAACTCTAAGATCGAACTTCTAAAAAATGTCGAGACGAGCTTCATATCGCTTCAATTCACCACACCTCATAGGTGAATTTATCGCAAATTTTTCATGGAAAGCAATTGCATTTTGGTAGTGTTTTTCGTGATTTCTTAGCATTATCCAATAAGAAAATTGAATAAATAACTCTATGTTCGAACTTCTAAAAAATGTCGAGGCGAGCTGCATATCGCTTAAATTCACCACACCTCATAGCATATCGCTTAAATTCACCACGCCTCATAGGTCAATTTGTCGCAAATTTTTCCTGGAAAGCAATTGCATTTTGGTGGTGTTTTTCGTGATTTTTTAGCATTATACAATAAGAAACTGAAGTAAAAAACTCTAAGTTCGAACCTCTAAAATATGTCGAGACGAGCTGCATATCCCTTAAATTCACCAAACCTCATAGGTAAATTTGTCGAAAATTTTTCATGGAAAGCAATTGCATTTTGGTAGTGTTTTTCGTAATTTTTAGGCATTATTCAATAAGAAAATTAAGTAAATAACTCTAAGATCGAACTTCTAAAATATGTCGAGACGAGCTGCATATCGCTTGAATTCACCACACCTCATAGGTGAATTTTTCGCAAATTTTTCATGGAAAGCAATTGCATTTTGGTAGTGTTTTTCGTGATTTTTAAGCATTATACAACAAGAAAATTAAGTAAACATTTGTAAGTTCGAACTTATAAAAAATGTCGAGGCGAGCTGCATATCGCTTAAATTCACCACACTTCATAGGTAAATTTGTCGAAAATTTTTCAAGGAAAGCAATTGCATTTTGGTAGTGTTTTTCGTGATTTTTTAGCATTATCCAATAAGAAACTGAAGTAAATAACTCTAAGTTCGAACTTCTAAAAAATTTCGAGACGAGCTGCATATCACTTAAATTCCCCACGCCTCATAGGTGAATTTGTCGCAAATTTTTCATGAAAGCAAATGCATTTGGGTAGTGTTTTTCGGGATTTCTTAGCATTATCCAATAGGAAAATTAAGTAAACATTTCTAAGTGCGAACTTCTAAAAAATGTCGAGGCGAGCTGCATATCGCTTAAATTCACCACACCTCATAGGTAAATTTGTCGCAAATTTTTCATGAAAAGCAATTGCATTTTGGTAGTGTTTTTCGTGATTTTTAAGCATTATCCAATAAGAAAATTAGGTAAATAAATCTAAGTTCGAACTTGTAAGAAATGTCGAGGCGAGCTGCATCTCGCTTAAATTCACCACACCTCATAGGTAAATTTGTCGCAAATTTTTCATGAAAAGCAATTGCATTTTGGTAGTGTTTTTCGTGATTTCTTAGCATTATCCAATAAGAAAATTGAGTAAATAACTCTATGTTCGAACTTCTAAAAAATGTCGAGACGAGCTGCATATCGCTTAAATTCACCACGCCTCATAGGTAAATTTGTCGAAAATTTTTCATGGAAAGCAATTGCATTTTGGTAGTGTTTTTCGTGATTTCTTAGCATTATCCAATAAGAAAATTGAGTAAATAACTCTATGTTCGAACTTCTAAAAAATGTCGAGGCGAGCTGCATATCGCTTAAATTCACCACACCTCATAGGTAAATTTGTCGAAAATTTTTCATGGAAAGCAATTGCATTTTGGTAGTGTTTTGCGTGATTTCTGAGCATTATCCAATAAGAAAATTAAGTAAACATTTCTAAGTTCGAACTTCTATAAAATGTCGAGACGAGCTGAATATCGCTTAAATTCACCACACCTCATAGGTGAATTTGTCGCAAATTTTTCATTGAAAGCAATTGCATTTTGGTAGTGTTTTTCGTGATTTCTTAGCATTATCCAATAAGAAAATGAAGTAAGTAATTCTAAGTTCGAACTTCTAAAAAATGTCGAGACGAGCTGCATATCGCTTAAAATCACCACGCCTCATAGATGAATTTGTCGCAAATTTTTCATGGAAAGCAATTGTATTTTGGTAGTGTTTTTCGTAATTTTTAGGCATTATTCAATAAGAAAATTAAGTAAATAACTCTAAGATCGAACTTCTAAAAAATGTCGAGACGAGCTGCATATCGCTTGAATTCACCACACCTCATAGGTGAATTTATCGCAAATTTTTCATGAAAAGCAATTGCATTTTGGTAGTGTTTTTCGTGATTTCTTAGCATTATCCAATAAGAAAATTGAGTAAATAACTCTATGTTCGAACTTCTAAAAAATGTCGAGGCGAGCTGCATATCGCTTAAATTCACCACACCTCATAGGTGAATTTGTCGTAAATTTTTCATGGAATGCAATTGCATTTTGGTAGTGTTTTTCGTGATTTCTTAGAATAACCAATAAGAAAATTAGGTAAATAAATCTAAGTTCGAACTTGTAAAAAATGTCGAGGCGAGCTGCATATCGCTTAAATTCACGACACCTCATAGGTGAATTTGTCGAAAAATTTTTATGGAAAGCAATTGCATTTTGGTAGTGTTTTTCGTGATTTCTTAGCATTATCCAATAAGAAACTGAAGTAAATAACTCTAAGTTCGAACTTCTAAAAAATTTCGAGACGAGCTGCATATCGCTTAAATTCACCACACCTCATAGGTGATTTGTCGCAAATTTTTCATGGAAAGCAATTGCATTTTGGTAGTGTTTTTCGTGATTTCTTAGCATTATCCAATAAGAAAATTAAGTAAACATTTCTAAGTTCGAACTTCTAAAAAATTTCGAGGCGAGCTGCATATCGCTTAAATTCACGACACCTCATAGGTGAATTTGTCGCAAAACTTTCATGGGAAGCAATTGCATTTTGGTAGTGTTTTTCGTGATTTCTTAGCATTATCCAATAAGACAATTAGGTAAATAAATCTAAGTTCGAACTTGTAAAAAATGTCGAGGCGAGCTGCATCTCGCTTAAATTCACCACACCTCATAGGTAAATTTGTCGCAAATTTTTCATGAAAAGCAATTGCATTTTGGTAGTGTTTTTCGTGATTTCTTAGCATTATCCAATAAGAAAATTGAGTAAATAACTCTATGTTAGAACTTCTAAAAAATGTCGAGGCGAGCTGCATATCGCTTAAATTCACCACACCTCATAGCATATCGCTTAAATTCACCACGCCTCATAGGTCAATTTGTCGCAAATTTTTATGGAAAGCAATTGCATTTTGGTAGTGTTTTTCGTGATTTCTTAGCATTATCCAATAAGAAACTGAAGTAAATAACTCTAAGTTCGAACTTCTAAAAAATGTCGAGACGAGCTGAATATCGCTTGAATTCACCACACCTCATAGGTGAATTTATCGCAAATTTTTCATGAAAAGCAATTGCATTTTGGTAGTGTTTTTCGTGATTTCTTAGCATTATCCAATAAGAAAATTGAGTAAATAACTCTATGTTCGAACTTCTAAAAAATGTCGAGGCGAGCTGCATATCGCTTAAATTCACCACACCTCATAGGTGAATTTGTCGTAAATTTTTCATGGAATGCAATTGCATTTTGGTAGTGTTTTTCGTGATTTCTTAGAATAACCAATAAGAAAATTAGGTAAATAAATCTAAGTTCGAACTTGTAAAAAATGTCGAGGCGAGCTGCATATCGCTTAAATTCACGACACCTCATAGGTGAATTTGTCGCAAAATTTTTATGGAAAGCAATTGCATTTTGGTAGTGTTTTTCGTGATTTCTTAGCATTATCCAATAAGAAACTGAAGTAAATAACTCTAAGTTCGAACTTCTAAAAATTTCGAGACGAGCTGCATATCGCTTAAATTCAAAACACCTCATAGGTTAATTTGTCGCAAATTTTTCATGGAAAGCAATTGCATTTTGGTAGTGTTTTTCGTGATTTCTTAGCATTATCCAATAAGAAAATTAAGTAAACATTTCTAACTTCGAACTTCTAAAAAATGTCGAGGCGAGCTGCATATCGCTTAAATTCACGACACCTCATAGGTAAATTTGTCGCAAATTTTTCATGAAAAGCAATTGCATTTTGGTAGTGTTTTTCGTGATTTCTTAGCATTATCCAATAAGAAAATTGAGTAAATAACTCTATGTTCGAACTTCTAAAAAATGTCGAGACGAGCTGCATATCGCTTAAATTCACCACACCTCATAGCATATCGCTTAAATTCACCACGCCTCATAGGTCAATTTGTCGCAAATTTTTCATGAAAAGCAATTGCATTTTGGTAGTGTTTTTCGTGATTTTTAAGCATTATACAACAAGAAAATTAAGTAAACATTTGTAAGTTCGAACTTCTAAAAAATGTCGAGGCGAGCTGCATATCGCTTAAATTCACCACACCTCATAGGTAAATTTGCCGAAAATTTTTCATGAAAATCAATTGCATTTTGGTAGTGTTTTTCGTGATTTCTTAGCATTATCCAATAAGAAAATTGAGTAAATAACTCTATGTTCGAACTTCTAAAAAATGTCGAGACGAGCTGCATATCGCTTAAATTCACCACACCTCATAGCATATCGCTTAAATTCACCACGCCTCATAGGTCAATTTGTCGCAAATTTTTCATGAAAAGCAATTGCATTTTGGTAGTGTTTTTCGTGATTTCTTAGCATTATCCAATAAGAAAATTGAGTAAATAACTCTATGTTCGAACTTCTAAAAAATGTCGAGACGAGCTGCATATCGCTTAAATTCACCACACCTCATAGCATATCGCTTAAATTCACCACGCCTCATAGGTCAATTTGTCGCAAATTTTTCATGAAAAGCAATTGCATTTAGGTAGTGTTTTTCGTGATTTTTAAGCATTATACAACAAGAAAATTAAGTAAACATTTGTAAGTTCGAACTTCTAAAAAATGTCGAGGCGAGCTGCATATCGCTTAAATTCACCACACCTCATAGGTAAATTTGCCGAAAATTTTTCATGAAAATCAATTGCATTTTGGTAGTGTTTTTCGTGATTTCTTAGCATTATCCAATAAGAAAATTGAGTAAATAAATCTAAGTTCGAACTTGTAAAAAATGTCGAGGTGAGCTGCATATCGCTTAAATTCACCACACCTCATAGGTGAATTTGTCACAAATTTTTCATGGAAAGCAATTGCATTTTGGTAGTGTTTTTCGTGATTTCTTAGCATTATCCAATAAGAAACTTAAGTAAATATCTCTAAGTTCGGACTTCTAAAAAATGTCGAGGCGAGCTGCATATCGCTTAAATTCACCACGCCTCATAGGTCAATATGTCGCCCATTTTTCATGGAATGCAATTGCATTTGGGTAGTGTTTTTCGTGATTTCTTAGCATTATCCAAAAAGAAAATTATGTAAACATTTCTAAGTTCGACTTCTAAAAAATGTCGAGACGAGCTGCATATCGCTTAAATTTACCACACCTCATAGGTGAATTTGTCGTAAATTTTTCATGGAAAGCAATTGCATTTTGGTAGTGTTTTTCGTGATTTTTAAGCATTATCCAACAGGAAAATTAGGTAAATAAATCTAAGTTCGAACTTGTAAAAAATGTCGAGGCGAGCTGCATATCGCTTAAATTCAAAACACCTCATAGGTGAATTTGTCGCAAATTTTTCATGGAAAGCAATTGCATTTTGGTAGTGTTTTTCGTGATTTCTTAGCATTATCCAATTAGAAAATTAAGGAAATAACTCTAAGTTCGAACTTCTAAAAAATGTCGAGACGAGCTGCATATCGCTTAAATTCACCACACCTCATAGTTCAATTTGTCGAAAATTTTTCATGGAATAAAATTGCATTTTGGTAGTGTTTTTCGTAATTTTTAGGCATTATTCAATTAGAAAATTAAGTAAATAACTCTAAGATCGAACTTCTAAAAATGTCGAGACGAGCTGCATATCGCTTGAATTCATCACACCTCATAGGTGAATTTATCGCAAATTTTTCATGGAAAGCAATTGCATTTTGGTAGTGTTTTTCGTGATTTCTTAGCATTATCCAATAAGAAAATTGAGTAAATAACTCTATGTTCGAACTTCTAAAAAATTTCGAGGCGAGCTGCATATCGCTTAAATTCACGACACCTCATAGGTCAATTTGTCGCAAAATTTTCATGGAAAGCAATTGCATTTTGGTAGTGTTTTTCGTGATTTCTTAGCATTATACAATAAGAAACTGAAGTAAAAAACTCTAAGTTCGAACTTCTAAAATATGTCGAGACGAGCTGCATATCCCTTAAATTCACCAAACCTCATAGGTAAATTTGTCGAAAATTTTTCATGAAAAAGCAATTGCATTTCGGTAGTGTTTTTCGTGATTTTTAAGCATTATCCAACAAGAAAATTAGGTAAATAAATCTAAGTTCGAACTTGTAAAAAATGTCGAGGCGAGCTGCATATCGCTTAAATTCAAAACACCTCATAGGTGAATTTGTCGCAAATTTTTCATGGAAAGCAATTGCATTTGGGTAGTGTTTTTCGTCATTTCTTAGCATTATCCAGTACGAAAATGAAGTAAATAACTCTAAGTTCGAACTTCTAAAAAATGTCGAGACGAGCTGCAGATCGCTTAAATTCACCACACCTCATAGGTGAATTTGTCGTAAATTTTTCATGGAATGCAATTGCAGTTTGGTAGTGTTTTTCGTGATTTCTTAGCATTATCCAATAAGAAAATTAGGTAAATAAATCTAAGTTCGAACTTGTAAAAAATGTCGAGGCGAGCTGCATATCGCTTAAATTCACCACACCTCATAGGTGAATTTGTCGTAAATTTTTCATGGAAAGCAATTGCATTTTGGTAGTGTTTTTCGTGATTTTTAAGCATTATCCAACAAGAAAATTAGGTAAATAAGTCTAAGTTCGAACTTATAAAAAATGTCGAGGCGAGCTGCATATCGCTTAAATTCAAAACACCTCATAGGTGAATTTGTCGCAAATTTTTCATGGAAAGCAATTGCATTTTGGTAGTGTTTTTCGTGATTTCTTAGCATTATCCAATAAGAAACTGAAGTAAATAACTCTAAGTTCGAACTTCTAAAAAATTTCGAGACGAGCTGCATATCGCTTAAATTCACCACGCCTCATAGGTGAATTTGTCGCAAATTTTTCATGGAAAGCAGTTGCATTTTGGTAGTTTTTTTCGTAATTTTTAGGCATTATCCAATAAGAAAATTAAGGAAATAACTCTAAGTTCGAACTTCTAAAAAATGTCGAGACGAGCTGCATATCGCTTAAATTCACCACACCTCATAGTTCAATTTGTCGAAAATTTTTCATGGAATGCAATTGCATTTTGGTAGTGTTTTTCGTAATTTTTAGGCATTATCCAATAAGAAAATTAAGGAAATAACTTTAAGTTCGAACTTCTAAAAAATGTCGAGACGAGCTGCATATCGCTTAAATTCACCACACCTCATAGTTAAATTTGTCGAAAATTTTTCATGGAAAGCAATTGCATTTTGGTAGTGTTTTTCGTAATTTTTAGGCATTATTCAATTAGAAAATTAAGTAAATAACTCTAAGATCGAACTTCTAAAAATGTCGAGACGAGCTGCATATCGCTTGAATTCATCACACCTCATAGGTGAATTTATCGCAAATTTTTCATGGAAAGCAATTGCATTTTGGTAGTGTTTTTCGTGATTTCTTAGCATTATCCAATAAGAAAATTGAGTAAATAACTCTATGTTCGAACTTCTAAAAAATGTCGAGGCGAGCTGCATATCGCTTAAATTCATCACACCTCATAGGTAAATTTGTCGAAAATTTTTAATGGAAAGTAATTGCATTTTGGTAGTGTTTTTCGTAATTTTTAGGCATTATTCAATAAGAAAATTAAGTAAATAACTCTAAGATCGAACTTCTAAAAAATGTCGAGACGAGCTGCATATCGCTTAAATTCACCACACCTCATAGGTAAATTTGTCGAAAATTTTTCATGGAAAGCAATTGCATTTTGGTAGTGTTTTTCGTGATTTCTTAGCATTATCCAATAAAAAACTGAAGTAAATAACTCTAAGTTCGAACTTCTAAAAAATGTCGAGGCGAACTGCATATCGCTTAAATTCACCACACCTCATAGGTGAATTTGTCGCAAATTTTTCATGGAAAGCAATTGCATTTTGGTAGTGTTTTTCGTGATTTCTTAGCATTATCCAATAAGAAAATTGAGTAAATAACTCTATGTTCGAACTTCTAAAAAATGTCGAGGCAAGCTGCATATCGCTTAAATTCACCACACCTCATAGGTGAATTTGTCGTAAATTTTTCATGGAATGCAATTGCATTGTGGTAGTGTTTTTCGTGATTTTTAAGCATTATCCAATAAGAAAATTAGGTAAATAAATCTTAGTTGGAACTTCTAAAAATGTCGAGGCGAGCTGCATATCACTTAAATTCACCACACCTCATAAGTGAATTTGTCGCAAATTTTTCATGGAAAGCAATTGCATTTTGGTACTGTTTTTCGTGATTACTTAGCATTATCCAATAAGAAACTGAAGTAAATAACTCTAAGTTCGAACTTCTAAAAAATGTCGAGACGAGCTGCATATCGCTTAAATTCACCACACCTCATAGTTAAATTTGTCGAAAATTTTTCATGGAATGCAATTGCATTTTGGTAGTGTTTTTCGTGATTTTTAGGCATTATCCAATAAGAAAATTAAGGAAATAACTCTAAGTTCGAACTTCTAAAAAATGTCGAGACGAGCTGCATATCGCTTAAATTCACCACACCTCATAGTTCAATTTGTCGACAATTTTTCATGAAAAGCAATTGCATTTTGGTAGTGTTTTTCGTAATTTTTAGGCATTATGCAATAAGAAAATTAAGTAAATAACTCTAAGATCGAACTTCTAAAAAATGTCGAGACGAGCTTCATATCGCTTCAATTCACCACACCTCATAGGTGAATTTATCGCAAATTTTTCATGGAAAGCAATTGCATTTTGGTAGTGTTTTTCGTGATTTCTTAGCATTATCCAATAAGAAAATTGAATAAATAACTCTATGTTCGAACTTCTAAAAAATGTCGAGGCGAGCTGCATATCGATTAAATTCACCACACCTCATAGCATATCGCTTAAATTCACCACGCCTCATAGGTCAATTTGTCGCAAATTTTTCCTGGAAAGCAATTGCATTTTGGTGGTGTTTTTCGTGATTTCTTAGCATTATACAATAAGAAACTGAAGTAAAAAACTCTAAGTTCGAACCTCTAAAATATGTCGAGACGAGCTGCATATCCCTTAAATTCACCAAACCTCATAGGTAAATTTGTCGAAAATTTTTCATGGAAAGCAATTGCATTTTGGTAGTGTTTTTCGTAATTTTTAGGCATTATTCAATAAGAAAATTTAGTAAATAACTCTATATTCGAACTTCTAAAAAATGTCGAGGCGAGCTGCATATCGCTTAAATTCATCACACCTCATAGGTGAATTTGTCGTAAATTTTTCATGGAATGCAATTGCATTTTGGTAGTGTTTTTCGTGATTTCTTAGCATTATCCAATAAAAAACTGAAGTAAATAACTCTAAGTTCGAACTTCTAAAAAATGTCGAGGCGAACTGCATATCGCTTAAATTCACCACACCTCATAGGTGAATTTGTCGCAAATTTTTCATGGAAAGCAATTGCATTTTGGTAGTGTTTTTCGTGATTTCTTAGCATTATCCAATAAGAAAATTGAGTAAATAACTCTATGTTCGAACTTCTAAAAAATGTCGAGGCAAGCTGCATATCGCTTAAATTCACCACACCTCATAGGTGAATTTGTCGTAAATTTTTCATGGAATGCAATTGCATTTTGGTAGTGTTTTTCGTGATTTCTTAGCATTATCCAATAAAAAACTGAAGTAAATAACTCTAAGTTCGAACTTCTAAAAAATGTCGAGGCGAACTGCATATCGCTTAAATTCACCACACCTCATAGGTGAATTTGTCGCAAATTTTTCATGGAAAGCAATTGCATTTTGGTAGTGTTTTTCGTGATTTCTTAGCATTATCCAATAAGAAAATTGAGTAAATAACTCTATGTTCGAACTTCTAAAAAATGTCGAGGCAAGCTGCATATCGCTTAAATTCACCACACCTCATAGGTGAATTTGTCGTAAATTTTTCATGGAATGCAATTGCATTGTGGTAGTGTTTTTCGTGATTTTTAAGCATTATCCAATAAGAAAATTAGGTAAATAAATCTTAGTTGGAACTTCTAAAAATGTCGAGGCGATCTGCATATCACTTAAATTCACCACACCTCATAGGTGAATTTGTCGCAAATTTTTCATGGAAAGCAATTGCATTTTGGTACTGTTTTTCGTGATTACTTAGCATTATCCAATAAGAAACTGAAGTAAATAACTCTAAGTTCGAACTTCTAAAAAATGTCGAGACGAGCTGCATATCGCTTAAATTCACCACACCTCATAGTTCAATTTGTCGAAAATTTTTCATGGAATGCAATTGCATTTTGGTAGTGTTTTTCGTGATTTTTAGGCATTATCCAATAAGAAAATTAAGGAAATAACTCTAAGTTCGAACTTCTAAAAAATGTCGAGACGAGCTGCATATCGCTTAAATTCACCACACCTCATAGTTCAATTTGTCGACAATTTTTCATGAAAAGCAATTGCATTTTGGTAGTGTTTTTCGTAATTTTTAGGCATTATGCAATAAGAAAATTAAGTAAATAACTCTAAGATCGAACTTCTAAAAAATGTCGAGACGAGCTTCATATCGCTTCAATTCACCACACCTCATAGGTGAATTTATCGCAAATTTTTCATGGAAAGCAATTGCATTTTGGTAGTGTTTTTCGTGATTTCTTAGCATTATCCAATAAGAAAATTGAATAAATAACTCTATGTTCGAACTTCTAAAAAATGTCGAGGCGAGCTGCATATCGCTTAAATTCACCACACCTTATAGCATATCGCTTAAATTCACCACGCCTCATAGGTCAATTTGTCGCAAATTTTTCCTGGAAAGCAATTGCATTTTGGTGGTGTTTTTCGTGATTTCTTAGCATTATACAATAAGAAACTGAAGTAAAAAACTCTAAGTTCGAACCTCTAAAATATGTCGAGACGAGCTGCATATCCCTTAAATTCACCAAACCTCATAGGTAAATTTGTCGAAAATTTTTCATGGAAAGCAATTGCATTTTGGTAGTGTTTTTCGTAATTTTTAGGCATTATTCAATAAGAAAATTAAGTAAATAACTCTAAGATCGAACTTCTAAAATATGTCGAGACGAGCTGCATATCGCTTGAATTCACCACACCTCATAGATGAATTTTTCGCAAATTTTTCATGGAAAGCAATTGCATTTTGGTAGTGTTTTTCGTGATTTCTTAGCATTATACAATAAGAAACTGAAGTAAAAAACTCTAAGTTCGAACTTCTAAAAAATGTCGAGACGAGCTGCATATCCCTTAAATTCACCAAACCTCATAGGTAAGTTTTTTCGAAAATTTTTCATGGAAAGCAATTGCATTTTGGTAGTGTTTTTCGTGATTTCTTAGCATTATCCAATAAGAAACTGAAGTAAATATCTCTAAGTTCGGACTTCTAAAAAATGTCGAGACGAGCTGCATATCGCTTAAATTCACCACGCCTCATAGGTGAATTTGTCGCAAATTTTTCATGGAAAGCAATTGCATTTTGGTAGTGTTTTTCGTGATTTTTAAGCATTATACGACAAGAAAATTAAGTAAACATTTGTAAGTTCGAACTTATAAAAAATGTCGAGGCGAGCTGCATATCGCTTAAATTCACCACACTTTATAGGTAAATTTGTCGAAAATTTTTCAAGGAAAGCAATTGCATTTTGGTAGTGTTTTTCGTGATTTTTACGCATTATCCAACAAGAAAATTAGGTAAATAAGTCTAAGTTCGAACTTATAAAAAATGTCGAGGCGAGCTGCATATCGCTTAAATTCAAAACACCTCATAGGTGAATTTGTCGCAAATTTTTCATGGAAAGCAATTTCATTTTGGTAGTGTTTTTCGTGATTTTTAAGCATTATACAACAAGAAAATTAAGTAAACATTTGTAAGTTCGAACTTATAAAAAATGTCGAGGCGAGCTGCATATCGCTTAAATTCACCACACTTCATAGGTAAATTTGTCGAAAATTTTTCAAGGAAAGCAATTGCATTTTGGTAGTGTTTTTCGTGATTTTTAAGCATTATCCAACAAGAAAATTAGGTAAATAAGTCTAAGTTCGAACTTATAAAAAATGTCGAGACGAGCTGCATATCGCTTAAATTCACCACGCCTCATAGGTGAATTTGTCGCAAATTTTTCATGGAAAGCAATTGCATTTTGGTAGTGTTTTTCGTGATTTTTAAGCATTATACGACAAGAAAATTAAGTAAACATTTGTAAGTTCGAACTTATAAAAAATGTCGAGGCGAGCTGCATATCGCTTAAATTCACCACACTTTATAGGTAAATTTGTCGAAAATTTTTCAAGGAAAGCAATTGCATTTTGGTAGTGTTTTTCGTGATTTTTACGCATTATCCAACAAGAAAATTAGGTAAATAAGTCTAAGTTCGAACTTCTAAAAAATGTCGAGACGAGCTGCATATCCCTTAAATTCACCAAACCTCATAGGTAAGTTTTTTCGAAAATTTTTCATGGAAAGCAATTGCATTTTGGTAGTGTTTTTCGTGATTTTTAAGCATTATACAACAAGAAAATTAAGTAAACATTTGTAAGTTCGAACTTATAAAAAATGTCGAGGCGAGCTGCATATCGCTTAAATTCACCACACTTCATAGGTAAATTTGTCGAAAATTTTTCAAGGAAAGCAATTGCATTTTGGTAGTGTTTTTCGTGATTTTTAAGCATTATCCAACAAGAAAATTAGGTAAATAAGTCTAAGTTCGAACTTATAAAAAATGTCGAGGCGAGCTGCATATCGCTTAAATTCAAAACACCTCATAGGTGAATTTGTCGCAAATTTTTCATGGAAAGCAATTTCATTTTGGTAGTGTTTTTCGTGATTTCTTAGCATTATCCAATAAGAAACTGAAGTAAATAACTCTAAGTTCGAACTTCTAAAAAATTTCGAGACGAGCTGCATATCGCTTAAATTCACCACGCCTCATAGGTGAATTTGTCGCAAATTTTTCATGGAAAGCAGTTGCATTTTGGTAGTTTTTTTCGTAATTTTTAGGCATTATCCAATAAGAAAATTAAGGAAATAACTCTAAGTTCGAACTTCTAAAAAATGTCGAGACGAGCTGCATATCGCTTAAATTCACCACACCTCATAGTTCAATTTGTCGAAAATTTTTCATGGAATGCAATTGCATTTTGGTAGTGTTTTTCGTAATTTTTAGGCATTATCCAATAAGAAAATTAAGGAAATAACTTTAAGTTCGAACTTCTAAAAAATGTCGAGACGAGCTGCATATCGCTTAAATTCACCACACCTCATAGTTAAATTTGTCGAAAATTTTTCATGGAAAGCAATTGCATTTTGGTAGTGTTTTTCGTAATTTTTAGGCATTATTCAATTAGAAAATTAAGTAAATAACTCTAAGATCGAACTTCTAAAAATGTCGAGACGAGCTGCATATCGCTTGAATTCATCACACCTCATAGGTGAATTTATCGCAAATTTTTCATGGAAAGCAATTGCATTTTGGTAGTGTTTTTCGTGATTTCTTAGCATTATCCAATAAGAAAATTGAGTAAATAACTCTATGTTCGAACTTCTAAAAAATGTCGAGGAGAGCTGCATATCGCTTAAATTCACCACACCTCATAGGTGAATTTGTCGTAAATTTTTCATGGAATGCAATTGCATTTTGGTAGTGTTTTTCGTGATTTCTTAGCATTATCCAATAAAAAACTGAAGTAAATAACTCTAAGTTCGAACTTCTAAAAAATGTCGAGGCGAACTGCATATCGCTTAAATTCACCACACCTCATAGGTGAATTTGTCGCAAATTTTTCATGGAAAGCAATTGCATTTTGGTAGTGTTTTTCGTGATTTCTTAGCATTATCCAATAAGAAAATTGAGTAAATAACTCTATGTTCGAACTTCTAAAAAATGTCGAGGCAAGCTGCATATCGCTTAAATTCACCACACCTCATAGGTGAATTTGTCGTAAATTTTTCATGGAATGCAATTGCATTGTGGTAGTGTTTTTCGTGATTTTTAAGCATTATCCAATAAGAAAATTAGGTAAATAAATCTTAGTTGGAACTTCTAAAAATGTCGAGGCGAGCTGCATATCACTTAAATTCAACACACCTCATAGGTGAATTTGTCGCAAATTTTTCATGGAAAGCAATTGCATTTTGGTACTGTTTTTCGTGATTACTTAGCATTATCCAATAAGAAACTGAAGTAAATAACTCTAAGTTCGAACTTCTAAAAAATGTCGAGACGAGCTGCATATCGCTTAAATTCACCACACCTCATAGTTCAATTTGTCGAAAATTTTTCATGGAATGCAATTGCATTTTGGTAGTGTTTCTCGTGATTTTTAGGCATTATCCAATAAGAAAATTAAGGAAATAACTCTAAGTTCGAACTTCTAAAAAATGTCGAGACGAGCTGCATATCGCTTAAATTCACCACACCTCATAGTTCAATTTGTCGACAATTTTTCATGAAAAGCAATTGCATTTTGGTAGTGTTTTCGTAATTTTTAGGCATTATGCAATAAGAAAATTAAGTAAATAACTCTAAGATCGAACTTCTAAAAAATGTCGAGACGAGCTTCATATCGCTTCAATTCACCACACCTCATAGGTGAATTTATCGCAAATTTTTCATGGAAAGCAATTGCATTTTGGTAGTGTTTTTCGTGATTTCTTAGCATTATCCAATAAGAAAATTGAATAAATAACTCTATGTTCGAACTTCTAAAAAATGTCGAGGCGAGCTGCATATCGCTTAAATTCACCACACCTCATAGCATATCGCTTAAATTCACCACGCCTCATAGGTCAATTTGTCGCAAATTTTTTCTGGAAAGCAATTGCATTTTGGTGGTGTTTTTCGTGATTTCTTAGCATTATACAATAAGAAACTGAAGTAAAAAACTCTAAGTTCGAACCTCTAAAATATGTCGAGACGAGCTGCATATCCCTTAAATTCACCAAACCTCATAGGTAAATTTGTCGAAAATTTTTCATGGAAAGCAATTGCATTTTGGTAGTGTTTTTCGTAATTTTTAGGCATTATTCAATAAGAAAATTAAGTAAATAACTCTAAGATCGAACTTCTAAAATATGTCGGGACGAGCTGCATATCGCTTGAATTCACCACACCTCATAGGTGAATTTTTCGTAAATTTTTCATGGAAAGCAATTGCATTTTGGTAGTGTTTTTCGTGATTTCTTAGCATTATCCAATAAGAAAATTGAGTCGCAAATTTTTCATGGAAAGCAATTGCATTTTGGTAGTGTTTTTCGTGATTTCTTAGCATTATACAATAAGAAACTGAAGTAAAAAACTCTAAGTTCGAACTTCTAAAAAATGTCGAGACGAGCTGCATATCCCTTAAATTCACCAAACCTCATAGGTAAGTTTTTTCGAAAATTTTTCATGGAAAGCAATTGCATTTTGGTAGTGTTTTTCGTGATTTCTTAGCATTATCCAATAAGAAACTGAAGTAAATATCTCTAAGTTCGGACTTATAAAAAATGTCGAGACGAGCTGCATATCGCTTAAATTCACCACGCCTCATAGGTGAATTTGTCGCAAATTTTTCATGGAAAGCAATTGCATTTTGGTAGTGTTTTTCGTGATTTTTAAGCATTATACAACAAGAAAATTAAGTAAACATTTGTAAGTTCGAACTTATAAAAAATGTCGAGGCGAGCTGCATATCGCTTAAATTCACCACACTTCATAGGTAAATTTGTCGAAAATTTTTCAAGGAAAGCAATTGCATTTTGGTAGTGTTTTTCGTGATTTTTTAGCATTATCCAATAAGAAACTGAAGTAAATAACTCTAAGTTTCAACTTCTAAAAAATGTCGAGACAAGCTGCATATCGCTTAAATTCACCACGCCTCATAGGTAAATTTGTCGAAAATTTTTCAAGGAAAGCAATAGCATTTTTGTAGTGTTTTTCGTGATTTCTTAGCATTATCCAATAAGAAACTGAAGTAAATAACTCTAAGTTCGAACTTCTAAAAAATTTCGAGACGAGCTGCATATCACTTAAATTCACCACGCCTCATAGGTGAATTTGTCGCAAATTTTTCATGGAAAGCAATTGCATTTGGGTAGTGTTTTTCGGGATTTCTTAGCATTATCCAATAGGAAAATTAAGTAAACATTTCTAAGTGCGAACTTCTAAAAAATGTCGAGGCGAGCTGCATATCGCTTAAATTCACCACACCTCATAGGTAAATTTGTCGCAAATTTTTCATGAAAAGCAATTGCATTTTGGTAGTGTTTTTCGTGATTTTTGAGCATTATCCAATAAGAAAATTAGGTAAATAAATCTAAGTTAGAACTTGTAAAAAATGTCGAGGCGAGCTGCATCTCGCTTAAATTCACCACACCTCATAAGTAAATTTGTCGCAAATTTTTCATGAAAAGCAATTGCATTTTGGTAGTGTTTTTCGTGATTTCTTAGCATTATCCAATAAGAAAATTGAGTAAATAACTCTATGTTCGAACTTCTAAAAAATGTCGAGGCGAGCTGCATATCGCTTAAATTCACCACGCCTCATAGGTAAATTTGTCGAAAATTTTTCATGGAAAGCAATTGCATTTTGGTAGTGTTTTTCGTGATTTCTTAGCATTATCCAATAAGAAAATTGAGTAAATAACTCTATGTTCGAACTTCTAAAAAATGTCGAGGCGAGCTGCATATCGCTTAAATTCACCACACCTCATAGGTAAATTTGTCGAAAATTTTTCATGGAAAGCAATTGCATTTTGGTAGTGTTTTTCGTGATTTCTGAGCATTATCCAATAAGAAAATTAAGTAAACATTTCTAAGTTCGAACTTCTATAAAATGTCGAGACGAGCTGAATATCGCTTAAATTCACCACACCTCATAGGTGAATTTGTCGCAAATTTTTCATTGAAAGCAATTGCATTTTGGTAGTGTTTTTCGTGATTTCTTAGCATTATCCAATAAGAAAATGAAGTAAGTAATTCTAAGTTCGAACTTCTAAAAAATGTCGAGACGAGCTGCATATCGCTTAAAATCACCACGCCTCATAGATGAATTTGTCGCAAATTTTTCATGGAAAGCAATTGTATTTTGGTAGTGTTTTTCGTAATTTTTAGGCATTATTCAATAAGAAAATTAAGTCAATAACTCTAAGATCGAACTTCTAAAAAATGTCGAGACGAGCTGCATATCGCTTGAATTCACCACACCTCATAGTTCAATTTGTCGCAAATTTTTCATGGAAAGCAATTGCATTTTGGTAGTGTTTTTCGTGATTTTTAAGCATTATACGACAAGAAAATTAAGTAAACATTTGTAAGTTCGAACTTATAAAAAATGTCGAGGCGAGCTGCATATCGCTTAAATTCACCACACTTTATAGGTAAATTTGTCGAAAATTTTTCAAGGAAAGCAATTGCATTTTGGTAGTGTTTTTCGTGATTTTTACGCATTATCCAACAAGAAAATTAGGTAAATAAGTCTAAGTTCGAACTTATAAAAAATGTCGAGGCGAGCTGCATATCGCTTAAATTCAAAACACCTCATAGGTGAATTTGTCGCAAATTTTTCATGGAAAGCAATTTCATTTTGGTAGTGTTTTTCGTGATTTTTAAGCATTATACAACAAGAAAATTAAGTAAACATTTGTAAGTTCGAACTTATAAAAAATGTCGAGGCGAGCTGCATATCGCTTAAATTCACCACACTTCATAGGTAAATTTGTCGAAAATTTTTCAAGGAAAGCAATTGCATTTTGGTAGTGTTTTTCGTGATTTTTAAGCATTATCCAACAAGAAAATTAGGTAAATAAGTCTAAGTTCGAACTTATAAAAAATGTCGAGACGAGCTGCATATCGCTTAAATTCACCACGCCTCATAGGTGAATTTGTCGCAAATTTTTCATGGAAAGCAATTGCATTTTGGTAGTGTTTTTCGTGATTTTTAAGCATTATACGACAAGAAAATTAAGTAAACATTTGTAAGTTCGAACTTATAAAAAATGTCGAGGCGAGCTGCATATCGCTTAAATTCACCACACTTTATAGGTAAATTTGTCGAAAATTTTTCAAGGAAAGCAATTGCATTTTGGTAGTGTTTTTCGTGATTTTTACGCATTATCCAACAAGAAAATTAGGTAAATAAGTCTAAGTTCGAACTTCTAAAAAATGTCGAGACGAGCTGCATATCCCTTAAATTCACCAAACCTCATAGGTAAGTTTTTTCGAAAATTTTTCATGGAAAGCAATTGCATTTTGGTAGTGTTTTTCGTGATTTTTAAGCATTATACAACAAGAAAATTAAGTAAACATTTGTAAGTTCGAACTTATAAAAAATGTCGAGGCGAGCTGCATATCGCTTAAATTCACCACACTTCATAGGTAAATTTGTCGAAAATTTTTCAAGGAAAGCAATTGCATTTTGGTAGTGTCTTTCGTGATTTTTAAGCATTATCCAACAAGAAAATTAGGTAAATAAGTCTAAGTTCGAACTTATAAAAAATGTCGAGGCGAGCTGCATATCGCTTAAATTCAAAACACCTCATAGGTGAATTTGTCGCAAATTTTTCATGGAAAGCAATTTCATTTTGGTAGTGTTTTTCGTGATTTCTTAGCATTATCCAATAAGAAACTGAAGTAAATAACTCTAAGTTCGAACTTCTAAAAAATTTCGAGACGAGCTGCATATCGCTTAAATTCACCACGCCTCATAGGTGAATTTGTCGCAAATTTTTCATGGAAAGCAGTTGCATTTTGGTAGTTTTTTTCGTAATTTTTAGGCATTATCCAATAAGAAAATTAAGGAAATAACTCTAAGTTCGAACTTCTAAAAAATGTCGAGACGAGCTGCATATCGCTTAAATTCACCACACCTCATAGTTCAATTTGTCGAAAATTTTTCATGGAATGCAATTGCATTTTGGTAGTGTTTTTCGTAATTTTTAGGCATTATCCAATAAGAAAATTAAGGAAATAACTTTAAGTTCGAACTTCTAAAAAATGTCGAGACGAGCTGCATATCGCTTAAATTCACCACACCTCATAGTTAAATTTGTCGAAAATTTTTCATGGAAAGCAATTGCATTTTGGTAGTGTTTTTCGTAATTTTTAGGCATTATTCAATTAGAAAATTAAGTAAATAACTCTAAGATCGAACTTCTAAAAATGTCGAGACGAGCTGCATATCGCTTGAATTCATCACACCTCATAGGTGAATTTATCGCAAATTTTTCATGGAAAGCAATTGCATTTTGGTAGTGTTTTTCGTGATTTCTTAGCATTATCCAATAAGAAAATTGAGTAAATAACTCTATGTTCGAACTTCTAAAAAATGTCGAGGAGAGCTGCATATCGCTTAAATTCACCACACCTCATAGGTGAATTTGTCGTAAATTTTTCATGGAATGCAATTGCATTTTGGTAGTGTTTTTCGTGATTTCTTAGCATTATCCAATAAAAAACTGAAGTAAATAACTCTAAGTTCGAACTTCTAAAAAATGTCGAGGCGAACTGCATATCGCTTAAATTCACCACACCTCATAGGTGAATTTGTCGCAAATTTTTCATGGAAAGCAATTGCATTTTGGTAGTGTTTTTCGTGATTTCTTAGCATTATCCAATAAGAAAATTGAGTAAATAACTCTATGTTCGAACTTCTAAAAAATGTCGAGGCAAGCTGCATATCGCTTAAATTCACCACACCTCATAGGTGAATTTGTCGTAAATTTTTCATGGAATGCAATTGCATTGTGGTAGTGTTTTTCGTGATTTTTAAGCATTATCCAATAAGAAAATTAGGTAAATAAATCTTAGTTGGAACTTCTAAAAATGTCGAGGCGAGCTGCATATCACTTAAATTCAACACACCTCATAGGTGAATTTGTCGCAAATTTTTCATGGAAAGCAATTGCATTTTGGTACTGTTTTTCGTGATTACTTAGCATTATCCAATAAGAAACTGAAGTAAATAACTCTAAGTTCGAACTTCTAAAAAATGTCGAGACGAGCTGCATATCGCTTAAATTCACCACACCTCATAGTTCAATTTGTCGAAAATTTTTCATGGAATGCAATTGCATTTTGGTAGTGTTTCTCGTGATTTTTAGGCATTATCCAATAAGAAAATTAAGGAAATAACTCTAAGTTCGAACTTCTAAAAAATGTCGAGACGAGCTGCATATCGCTTAAATTCACCACACCTCATAGTTCAATTTGTCGACAATTTTTCATGAAAAGCAATTGCATTTTGGTAGTGTTTTCGTAATTTTTAGGCATTATGCAATAAGAAAATTAAGTAAATAACTCTAAGATCGAACTTCTAAAAAATGTCGAGACGAGCTTCATATCGCTTCAATTCACCACACCTCATAGGTGAATTTATCGCAAATTTTTCATGGAAAGCAATTGCATTTTGGTAGTGTTTTTCGTGATTTCTTAGCATTATCCAATAAGAAAATTGAATAAATAACTCTATGTTCGAACTTCTAAAAAATGTCGAGGCGAGCTGCATATCGCTTAAATTCACCACACCTCATAGCATATCGCTTAAATTCACCACGCCTCATAGGTCAATTTGTCGCAAATTTTTTCTGGAAAGCAATTGCATTTTGGTGGTGTTTTTCGTGATTTCTTAGCATTATACAATAAGAAACTGAAGTAAAAAACTCTAAGTTCGAACCTCTAAAATATGTCGAGACGAGCTGCATATCCCTTAAATTCACCAAACCTCATAGGTAAATTTGTCGAAAATTTTTCATGGAAAGCAATTGCATTTTGGTAGTGTTTTTCGTAATTTTTAGGCATTATTCAATAAGAAAATTAAGTAAATAACTCTAAGATCGAACTTCTAAAATATGTCGGGACGAGCTGCATATCGCTTGAATTCACCACACCTCATAGGTGAATTTTTCGTAAATTTTTCATGGAAAGCAATTGCATTTTGGTAGTGTTTTTCGTGATTTCTTAGCATTATCCAATAAGAAAATTGAGTCGCAAATTTTTCATGGAAAGCAATTGCATTTTGGTAGTGTTTTTCGTGATTTCTTAGCATTATACAATAAGAAACTGAAGTAAAAAACTCTAAGTTCGAACTTCTAAAAAATGTCGAGACGAGCTGCATATCCCTTAAATTCACCAAACCTCATAGGTAAGTTTTTTCGAAAATTTTTCATGGAAAGCAATTGCATTTTGGTAGTGTTTTTCGTGATTTCTTAGCATTATCCAATAAGAAACTGAAGTAAATATCTCTAAGTTCGGACTTATAAAAAATGTCGAGACGAGCTGCATATCGCTTAAATTCACCACGCCTCATAGGTGAATTTGTCGCAAATTTTTCATGGAAAGCAATTGCATTTTGGTAGTGTTTTTCGTGATTTTTAAGCATTATACAACAAGAAAATTAAGTAAACATTTGTAAGTTCGAACTTATAAAAAATGTCGAGGCGAGCCGCATATCGCTTAAATTCACCACACTTCATAGGTAAATTTGTCGAAAATTTTTCAAGGAAAGCAATTGCATTTTGGTAGTGTTTTTCGTGATTTTTTAGCATTATCCAATAAGAAACTGAAGTAAATAACTCTAAGTTTCAACTTCTAAAAAATGTCGAGACAAGCTGCATATCGCTTAAATTCACCACGCCTCATAGGTAAATTTGTCGAAAATTTTTCAAGGAAAGCAATAGCATTTTTGTAGTGTTTTTCGTGATTTCTTAGCATTATCCAATAAGAAACTGAAGTAAATAACTCTAAGTTCGAACTTCTAAAAAATTTCGAGACGAGCTGCATATCACTTAAATTCACCACGCCTCATAGGTGAATTTGTCGCAAATTTTTCATGGAAAGCAATTGCATTTGGGTAGTGTTTTTCGGGATTTCTTAGCATTATCCAATAGGAAAATTAAGTAAACATTTCTAAGTGCGAACTTCTAAAAAATGTCGAGGCGAGCTGCATATCGCTTAAATTCACCACACCTCATAGGTAAATTTGTCGCAAATTTTTCATGAAAAGCAATTGCATTTTGGTAGTGTTTTTCGTGATTTTTGAGCATTATCCAATAAGAAAATTAGGTAAATAAATCTAAGTTAGAACTTGTAAAAAATGTCGAGGCGAGCTGCATCTCGCTTAAATTCACCACACCTCATAAGTAAATTTGTCGCAAATTTTTCATGAAAAGCAATTGCATTTTGGTAGTGTTTTTCGTGATTTCTTAGCATTATCCAATAAGAAAATTGAGTAAATAACTCTATGTTCGAACTTCTAAAAAATGTCGAGGCGAGCTGCATATCGCTTAAATTCACCACGCCTCATAGGTAAATTTGTCGAAAATTTTTCATGGAAAGCAATTGCATTTTGGTAGTGTTTTTCGTGATTTCTTAGCATTATCCAATAAGAAAATTGAGTAAATAACTCTATGTTCGAACTTCTAAAAAATGTCGAGGCGAGCTGCATATCGCTTAAATTCACCACACCTCATAGGTAAATTTGTCGAAAATTTTTCATGGAAAGCAATTGCATTTTGGTAGTGTTTTTCGTGATTTCTGAGCATTATCCAATAAGAAAATTAAGTAAACATTTCTAAGTTCGAACTTCTATAAAATGTCGAGACGAGCTGAATATCGCTTAAATTCACCACACCTCATAGGTGAATTTGTCGCAAATTTTTCATTGAAAGCAATTGCATTTTGGTAGTGTTTTTCGTGATTTCTTAGCATTATCCAATAAGAAAATGAAGTAAGTAATTCTAAGTTCGAACTTCTAAAAAATGTCGAGACGAGCTGCATATCGCTTAAAATCACCACGCCTCATAGATGAATTTGTCGCAAATTTTTCATGGAAAGCAATTGTATTTTGGTAGTGTTTTTCGTAATTTTTAGGCATTATTCAATAAGAAAATTAAGTCAATAACTCTAAGATCGAACTTCTAAAAAATGTCGAGACGAGCTGCATATCGCTTGAATTCACCACACCTCATAGGTGAATTTATCGCAAATTTTTCAATGCAAATTGCATTTTGGTAGTGTTTTTCGTGATTTCTTAGCATTATCCAATAAGAAAATTGAGTAAATAACTCTATGTTCGAACTTCTAAAAAATGTCGAGGCGAGCTGCATATCGCTTAAATTCACCACACCTCATAGGTGAATTTGTCGTAAATTTTTCATGGAATGCAATTGCATTTTGGTAGTGTTTTTCGTGATTTCTTAGAATAACCAATAAGAAAACTAGGTAAATAAATCTAAGTTCGAACTTGTAAAAAATGTCGAGGCGAGCTGCATATCGCTTAAATTCACGACACCTCATAGGTGAATTTGTCGAAAAATTTTTATGGAAAGCAATTGCATTTTGGTAGTGTTTTTCGTGATTTCTTAGCATTATCCAATAAGAAACTGAAGTAAATAACTCTAAGTTCGAACTTCTAAAAAATTTCGAGACGAGCTGCATATCGCTTAAATTCACCACACCTCATAGGTGATTTGTCGCAAATTTTTCATGGAAAGCAATTGCATTTTGGTAGTGTTTTTCGTGATTTCTTAGCATTATCCAATAAGAAAATTAAGTAAACATTTCTAAGTTCGAACTTCTAAAAAATGTCGAGGCGAGCTGCATATCGCTTAAATTCACGACACCTCATAGGTGAATTTGTCGCAAAACTTTCATGGGAAGCAATTGCATTTTGGTAGTGTTTTTCGTGATTTCTTAGAATAACCAATAAGAAAACTAGGTAAATAAATCTAAGTTCGAACTTGTAAAAAATGTCGAGGCGAGCTGCATATCGCTTAAATTCACGACACCTCATAGGTGAATTTGTCGAAAAATTTTTATGGAAAGCAATTGCATTTTGGTAGTGTTTTTCGTGATTTCTTAGCATTATCCAATAAGAAACTGAAGTAAATAACTCTAAGTTCGAACTTCTAAAAAATTTCGAGACGAGCTGCATATCGCTTAAATTCACCACACCTCATAGGTGATTTGTCGCAAATTTTTCATGGAAAGCAATTGCATTTTGGTAGTGTTTTTCGTGATTTCTTAGCATTATCCAATAAGAAAATTAAGTAAACATTTCTAAGTTCGAACTTCTAAAAAATGTCGAGGCGAGCTGCATATCGCTTAAATTCATGACACCTCATAGGTGAATTTGTCGCAAAACTTTCATGGGAAGCAATTGCATTTTGGTAGTGTTTTTCGTGATTTCTTAGCATTATCCAATAAGAAAATTGAGTAAATAACTCTATGTTCGAACTTCTAAAAAATGTCGAGGCGAGCTGCATATCGCTTAAATTCACCACACCTCATAGCATATCGCTTAAATTCACCACGCCTCATAGGTCAATTTGTCGCAAATTTTTCATGGAAAGCAATTGCATTTGGGTAGTGTTTTTCGGGATTTCTTAACATTATCCAATAAGAAACTGAAGTAAATAACTCTAAGTTCGAACTTCTAAAAAATGTCGAGGCGAGCTGCATATCGCTTAAATTCACCACACCTCATAGGTGAATTTGTCGTAAATTTTTCATGGAATGCAATTGCATTTTGGTAGTGTTTTTCGTGATTTCTTAGCATTATCCAATAAGAAAATTGAGTAAATAACTCTATGTTCGAACTTCTAAAAAATGTCGAGGCGAGCTGCATATCGCTTAAATTCACCACACCTCATAGGTGAATTTGTCGTAAATTTTTCATGGAATGCAATTGCATTTTGGTAGTGTTTTTCGTGATTTCTTAGAATAACCAATAAGAAAATTAGGTAAATAAATCTAAGTTCGAACTTGTAAAAAATGTCGAGGCGAGCTGCATATCGCTTAAATTCACGACACCTCATAGGTGAATTTGTCGCAAAATTTTTATGGAAAGCAATTGCATTTTGGTAGTGTTTTTCGTGATTTCTTAGCATTATCCAATAAGAAACTGAAGTAAATGACTCTAAGTTCGAACTTCTAAAAATTTCGAGACGAGCTGCATATCGCTTAAATTCACCACGCCTCATAGGTGATTTGTCGCAAATTTTTCATGGAAAGCAATTGCATTTTGGTAGTGTTTTTCGTGATTTCTTAGCATTATCCAATAAGAAAATTAAGTAAACATTTCTAACTTCGAACTTCTAAAAAATGTCGAGGCGAGCTGCATATCGCTTAAATTCACGACACCTCATAGGTGAATTTGCCGCAAAATTTTCGTGGGAAGCAATTGCATTTTGGTAGTGTTTTTCGTGATTTCTTAGCATTATCCAATAGGAAAATGAAGTAAATAACTCTAAGTTCGAACTTCTAAAAAATGTCGAGACGAGCTGCAGATCGCTTAAATTCACCACACCTCATAGGTCAATTTGTCGCAAATTTTTCATGGAAAGCAATTGCATTTTGGTAGTGTTTTTCGTGATTTCTTAGAGTAACCAATAAGAAAATTAGGTAAATAAATCTAAGTTCGAACTTGTAAAAAATGTCGAGGCGAGCTGCATATCGCTTAAATTCACCACACCTCATAGCATATCGCTTAATTTCACCACGCCTCATAGGTCAATTTTTCGCAAATTTTTCATGGAAAGCAATTGCATTTTGGTAGTGTTTTTCGTGATTTTTAAGCATTATCCAACAAGAAAATTAATTAAACATTTCTAAGTTCGAACTTCTAAAAAATGTCGAGGCGAGCTGCAGATCGCTTAAATTCACCACACCTCGTAGGTGAATTTGTCGCAAATTTTTTTAATGGAAAGCAATTGCATTATGGTATTGTTTTTCGTGATTTCTTAGAATAACCAATAAGAAAATTGAGTAAATAACTCTATGTTCGAACTTCTAAAAAATGTCGAGGCGAGCTGCATATCGCTTAAATTCACCACACCTCATAGCATATCGCTTAAATTCACCACGCCTCATAGGTCAATTTGTCGCAAATTTTTAATGGAAAGCAATTGCATTTTGGTAGTGTTTTTCGTGATTTTTAAGCATTATCCAACAAGAAAATTAAGTAAACATTTCTAAGTTCGAACTTCTAAAAAATGTCGAGGCGGGCTGCATATCGCTTAAATTCACCACACCTCATAGGTAAATTTGTCGAAAATTTTTCATGGAAAGCAATTGCATTTTGGTAGTGTTTTTCGTGATTTCTGAGCATTATCCAATAAGAAAATTAAGTAAACATTTCTAAGTTCGAACTTCTATAAAATGTCGAGACGAGCTGAATATCGCTTAAATTCACCACACCTCATAGGTGAATTTGTCGCAAATTTTTCATTGAAAGCAATTGCATTTTGGTAGTGTTTTTCGTGATTTCTTAGCATTATCCAATAAGAAAATGAAGTAAGTAATTCTAAGTTCGAACTTCTAAAAAATGTCGAGACGAGCTGCATATCGCTTAAAATCACCACGCCTCATAGATGAATTTGTCGCAAATTTTTCATGGAAAGCAATTGTATTTTGGTAGTGTTTTTCGTAATTTTTAGGCATTATTCAATAAGAAAATTAAGTCAATAACTCTAAGATCGAACTTCTAAAAAATGTCGAGACGAGCTGCATATCGCTTGAATTCACCACACCTCATAGGTGAATTTATCGCAAATTTTTCAATGCAAATTGCATTTTGGTAGTGTTTTTCGTGATTTCTTAGCATTATCCAATAAGAAAATTGAGTAAATAACTCTATGTTCGAACTTCTAAAAAATGTCGAGGCGAGCTGCATATCGCTTAAATTCACCACACCTCATAGGTGAATTTGTCGTAAATTTTTCATGGAATGCAATTGCATTTTGGTAGTGTTTTTCGTGATTTCTTAGAATAACCAATAAGAAAACTAGGTAAATAAATCTAAGTTCGAACTTGTAAAAAATGTCGAGGCGAGCTGCATATCGCTTAAATTCACCACACCTCATAGCATATCGCTTAAATTCACCACGCCTCATAGGTCAATTTGTCGCAAATTTTTAATGGAAAGCAATTGCATTTTGGTAGTGTTTTTCGTGATTTTTAAGCATTATCCAACAAGAAAATTAAGTAAACATTTCTAAGTTCGAACTTCTAAAAAATGTCGAGGCGAGCTGCATATCGCTTAAATTCACCACACCTCATAGGTAAATTTGTCGAAAATTTTTCATGGAAAGCAATTGCATTTTGGTAGTGTTTTTCGTGATTTTTAAGCATTATCCAACAAGAAAATTAAGTAAACATTTCTAAGTTCGAACTTCTAAAAAATGTCGAGGCGAGCTGCATATCGCTTAAATTCACCACGCCTCATAGGTAAATTTGTCGAAAATTTTTCAAGGAAAGCAATAGCATTTTTGTAGTGTTTTTCGTGATTTCTTAGCATTATCCAATAAGAAACTGAAGTAAATAACTCTAAGTTCGAACTTCTAAAAAATGTCGAGGCGAGCTGCATATCGCTTAAATTCACCACACCTCATAGGTAAATTTGTCGCAAATTTTTCATGAAAAGCAATTGCATTTTGGTAGTGTTTTTCGTGATTTTTAAGCATTATCCAATAAGAAAATTAGGTAAATAAATCTAAGTTAGAACTTGTAAAAAATGTCGAGGCGAGCTGCATCTCGCTTAAATTCACCACACCTCATAAGTAAATTTGTCGCAAATTTTTCATGAAAAGCAATTGCATTTTGGTAGTGTTTTTCGTGATTTCTTAGCATTATCCAATAAGAAAATTGAGTAAATAACTCTATGTTCGAACTTCTAAAAAATGTCGAGGCGAGCTGCATATCGCTTAAATTCACCACGCCTCATAGGTAAATTTGTCGAAAATTTTTCATGGAAAGCAATTGCATTTTGGTAGTGTTTTTCGTGATTTCTTAGCATTATCCAATAAGAAAATTGAGTAAATAACTCTATGTTCGAACTTCTAAAAAATGTCGAGGCGAGCTGCATATCGCTTAAATTCACCACACCTCATAGGTAAATTTGTCGAAAATTTTTCATGGAAAGCAATTGCATTTTGGTAGTGTTTTTCGTGATTTCTGAGCATTATCCAATAAGAAAATTAAGTAAACATTTCTAAGTTCGAACTTCTATAAAATGTCGAGACGAGCTGAATATCGCTTAAATTCACCACACCTCATAGGTGAATTTGTCGCAAATTTTTCATTGAAAGCAATTGCATTTTGGTAGTGTTTTTCGTGATTTCTTAGCATTATCCAATAAGAAAATGAAGTAAGTAATTCTAAGTTCGAACTTCTAAAAAATGTCGAGACGAGCTGCATATCGCTTAAAATCACCACGCCTCATAGATGAATTTGTCGCAAATTTTTCATGGAAAGCAATTGTATTTTGGTAGTGTTTTTCGTAATTTTTAGGCATTATTCAATAAGAAAATTAAGTCAATAACTCTAAGATCGAACTTCTAAAAAATGTCGAGACGAGCTGCATATCGCTTGAATTCACCACACCTCATGTTTTTCGTGATTTCTTAGCATTATCCAATAAGAAAATTGAGTAAATAACTCTATGTTCGAACTTCTAAAAAATGTCGAGGCGAGCTGCATATCGCTTAAATTCACCACACCTCATAGGTGAATTTGTCGTAAATTTTTCATGGAATGCAATTGAATTTTGGTAGTGTTTTTCGTGATTTCTTAGAATAACCAATAAGAAAACTAGGTAAATAAATCTAAGTTCGAACTTGTAAAAAATGTCGAGGCGAGCTGCATATCGCTTAAATTCACGACACCTCATAGGTGAATTTGTCGAAAAATTTTTATGGAAAGCAATTGCATTTTGGTAGTGTTTTTCGTGATTTCTTAGCATTATCCAATAAGAAACTGAAGTAAATAACTCTAAGTTCGAACTTCTAAAAAATTTCGAGACGAGCTGCATATCGCTTAAATTCACCACACCTCATAGGTGATTTGTCGCAAATTTTTCATGGAAAGCAATTGCATTTTGGTAGTGTTTTTCGTGATTTCTTAGCATTATCCAATAAGAAAATTAAGTAAACATTTCTAAGTTCGAACTTCTAAAAAATGTCGAGGCGAGCTGCATATCGCTTAAATTCACGACACCTCATAGGTGAATTTGTCGCAAAACTTTCATGGGAAGCAATTGCATTTTGGTAGTGTTTTTCGTGATTTCTTAGAATAACCAATAAGAAAACTAGGTAAATAAATCTAAGTTCGAACTTGTAAAAAATGTCGAGGCGAGCTGCATATCGCTTAAATTCACGACACCTCATAGGTGAATTTGTCGAAAAATTTTTATGGAAAGCAATTGCATTTTGGTAGTGTTTTTCGTGATTTCTTAGCATTATCCAATAAGAAACTGAAGTAAATAACTCTAAGTTCGAACTTCTAAAAAATGTCGAGGCGAGCTGCATATCGCTTAAATTCACGACACCTCATAGGTGAATTTGTCGCAAAACTTTCATGGGAAGCAATTGCATTTTGGTAGTGTTTTTCGTGATTTCTTAGCATTATCCAATAAGAAAATTGAGTAAATAACTCTATGTTCGAACTTCTAAAAAATGTCGAGGCGAGCTGCATATCGCTTAAATTCACCACACCTCATAGCATATCGCTTAAATTCACCACGCCTCATAGGTCAATTTGTCGCAAATTTTTCATGGAAAGCAATTGCATTTGGGTAGTGTTTTTCGGGATTTCTTAGCATTATCCAATAGGAAAATTAAGTAAACATTTCTAAGTTCGAACTTCTATAAAATGTCGAGACGAGCTGAATATCGCTTGAATTCACCACACCTTATAGGTGAATTTATCGCAAATTTTTCATGAAAAGCAATTGCATTTTGGTAGTGTTTTTCGTGATTTCTTAGCATTATCCAATAAGAAAATTGAGTAAATAACTCTATGTTCGAACTTCTAAAAAATGTCGAGGCGAGCTGCATATCGCTTAAATTCACCACACCTCATAGGTGAATTTGTCGTAAATTTTTCATGGAATGCAATTGCATTTTGGTAGTGTTTTTCGTGATTTCTTAGAATAACCAATAAGAAAATTAGGTAAATAAATCTAAGTTCGAACTTGTAAAAAATGTCGAGGCGAGCTGCATATCGCTTAAATTCACGACACCTCATAGGTGAATTTGTCGCAAAATTTTTATGGAAAGCAATTGCATTTTGGTAGTGTTTTTCGTGATTTCTTAGCATTATCCAATAAGAAACTGAAGTAAATAACTCTAAGTTCGAACTTCTAAAAATTTCGAGACGAGCTGCATATCGCTTAAATTCACCACGCCTCATAGGTGATTTGTCGCAAATTTTTCATGGAAAGCAATTGCATTTTGGTAGTGTTTTTCGTGATTTCTTAGCATTATCCAATAAGAAAATTAAGTAAACATTTCTAACTTCGAACTTCTAAAAAATGTCGAGGCGAGCTGCATATCGCTTAAATTCACGACACCTCATAGGTGAATTTGTCGCAAAATTTTCGTGGGAAGCAATTGCATTTTGGTAGTGTTTTTCGTGATTTCTTAGCATTATCCAATAGGAAAATGAAGTAAATAACTCTAAGTTCGAACTTCTAAAAAATGTCGAGACGAGCTGCAGATCGCTTAAATTCACCACACCTCATTGGTCAATTTGTCGCAAATTTTTCATGGAAAGCAATTGCATTTTGGTAGTGTTTTTCGTGATTTCTTAGAGTAACCAATAAGAAAATTAGGTAAATAAATCTAAGTTCGAACTTGTAAAAAATGTCGAGGCGAGCTGCATATCGCTTAAATTCACCACACCTCATAGCATATCGCTTAATTTCACCACGCCTCATAGGTCAATTTGTCGCAAATTTTTCATGGAAAGCAATTGCATTTTGGTAGTGTTTTTCGTGATTTTTAAGCATTATCCAACAAGAAAATTAATTAAACATTTCTAAGTTCGAACTTCTAAAAAATGTCGAGGCGAGCTGCATATCGCTTAAATTCACCACACCTCATAGGTAAATTTGTCGAAAATTTTTCATGGAAAGCAATTGCATTTTGGTAGTGTTTTTCGTGATTTCTGAGCATTATCCAATAAGAAAATTAAGTAAACATTTCTAAGTTCGAACTTCTATAAAATGTCGAGACGAGCTGAATATCGCTTAAATTCACCACACCTCATAGGTGAATTTGTCGCAAATTTTTCATTGAAAGCAATTGCATTTTGGTAGTGTTTTTCGTGATTTCTTAGCATTATCCAATAAGAAAATGAAGTAAGTAATTCTAAGTTCGAACTTCTAAAAAATGTCGAGACGAGCTGCATATCGCTTAAAATCACCACGCCTCATAGATGAATTTGTCGCAAATTTTTCATGGAAAGCAATTGTATTTTGGTAGTGTTTTTCGTGATTTCTTAGAATAACCAATAAGAAAATTAGGTAAATAAATCTAAGTTCGAACTTGTAAAAAATGTCGAGGCGAGCTGCATATCGCTTAAATTCACGACACCTCATAGGTGAATTTGTCGCAAAATTTTTATGGAAAGCAATTGCATTTTGGTAGTGTTTTTCGTGATTTCTTAGCATTATCCAATAAGAAACTGAAGTAAATAACTCTAAGTTCCAACTTCTAAAAATTTCGAGACGAGCTGCATATCGCTTAAATTCACCACGCCTCATAGGTGATTTGTCGCAAATTTTTCATGGAAAGCAATTGCATTTTGGTAGTGTTTTTCGTGATTTCTTAGCATTATCCAATAAGAAAATTAAGTAAACATTTCTAACTTCGAACTTCTAAAAAATGTCGAGGCGAGCTGCATATCGCTTAAATTCACGACACCTCATAGGTGAATTTGTCGCAAAATTTTCGTGGGAAGCAATTGCATTTTGGTAGTGTTTTTCGTGATTTCTTAGCATTATCCAATAGGAAAATGAAGTAAATAACTCTAAGTTCGAACTTCTAAAAAATGTCGAGACGAGCTGCAGATCGCTTAAATTCACCACACCTCATAGGTCAATTTGTCGCAAATTTTTCATGGAAAGCAATTGCATTTTGGTAGTGTTTTTCGTGATTTCTTAGAGTAACCAATAAGAAAATTAGGTAAATAAATCTAAGTTCGAACTTGTAAAAAATGTCGAGGCGAGCTGCATATCGCTTAAATTCACCACACCTCATAGCATATCGCTTAATTTCACCACGCCTCATAGGTCAATTTGTCGCAAATTTTTCATGGAAAGCAATTGCATTTTGGTAGTGTTTTTCGTGATTTTTAAGCATTATCCAACAAGAAAATTAATTAAACATTTCTAAGTTCGAACTTCTAAAAAATGTCGAGGCGAGCTGCAGATCGCTTAAATTCACCACACCTCGTAGGTGAATTTGTCGCAAATTTTTTTAATGGAAAGCAATTGCATTATGGTATTGTTTTTCGTGATTTCTTAGAATAACCAATAAGAAAATTGAGTAAATAACTCTATGTTCGAACTTCTAAAAAATGTCGAGACGAGCTGCATATCGCTTAAATTCACCACGCCTCATAGGTCAATTTGTCGCAAATTTTTAATGGAAAGCAATTGCATTTTGGTAGTGTTTTTCGTGATTTTTAAGCATTATCCAACAAGAAAATTAAGTAAACATTTCTAAGTTCGAACTTCTATAAAATGTCGAGACGAGCTGAATATCGCTTAAATTCACCACACCTCATAGGTGAATTTGTCGCAAATTTTTCATTGAAAGCAATTGCATTTTGGTAGTGTTTTTCGTGATTTCTTAGCATTATCCAATAAGAAAATGAAGTAAGTAATTCTAAGTTCGAACTTCTAAAAAATGTCGAGACGAGCTGCATATCGCTTAAATTCACCACGCCTCATAGATGAATTTGTCGCAAATTTTTCATAGAAAGCAATTGTATTTTGGTAGTGTTTTTCGTAATTTTTAGGCATTATTCAATAAGAAAATTAAGTAAATAACTCTAAGATAGAACTTCTAAAAAATGTCGAGACGAGCTGCATATCGCTTGAATTCACCACACCTCATAGGTGAATTTATCGCAAATTTTTCATGAAAAGCAATTGCATTTTGGTAGTGTTTTTCGTGATTTCTTAGCATTATCCAATAAGAAAATTGAGTAAATAACTCTATGTTCGAACTTCTAAAAAATGTCGAGGCGAGCTGCATATCGCTTAAATTCACCACACCTCATAGGTGAATTTGTCGTAAATTTTTCATGGAATGCAATTGCATTTTGGTAGTGTTTTTCGTGATTTCTTAGCATTATCCAATAAGAAAATGAAGTAAGTAACTCTAAGTTCGAACTTCTAAATAATGTCGAGACGAGTGCATATCGCTTAAATTCACGACACCTCATAGGTGAATTTGTCGCAAAATTTTTATGGAAAGCAATTGCATTTTGGTAGTGTTTTTCGTGATTTCTTAGCATTATCCAATAAGAAACTGAAGTAAATAACTCTAAGTTCGAACTTCTAAAAAATTTCGAGACGAGCTGCATATCGCTTAAATTCACGATACCTCATAGGTGAATTTGTCGCAGATTTTTCATGAAAAGCAATTGCATTTGGGTAGTGTTTTTCGTGATTTCTTACGCATTATCCAATAAGAAACTGAAGTAAATAACTCTAAGTTCGAACTTCTAAAAAATTTCGAGATGAGCTGCATATCGCTTAAATTCACCACGCCTCATAGGTGAATTTGTCGCAAATTTTTCATGGAAAGCAATTGCATTTTGGTAGTGTTTTTCGTAATTTTTAGGCATTATCCAATAAGAAAATTAAGGAAATAACTCTAAGTTCGAACTTCTAAAAAATGTCGAGACGAGCTGCATATCGCTTAAATTCACCACACCTCATAGTTCAATTTGTCGAAAATTTTTCATGGAATGCAATTGCATTTTGGTAGTGTTTTTCGTAATTTTTAGGCATTATCCAATAAGAAAATTAAGGAAATAACTCTAAGTTCGAACTTCTAAAAAATGTCGAGACGAGCTGCATATCGCTTAAATTCACCACACCTCATAGTTCAATTTGTCGAAAATATTTTATGGAAAGCAATTGCATTTTGGTAGTGTTTTTCGTGATTTCTTAGCATTATCCAATAAGAAACTGAAGTAAATAACTCTAAGTTCGAACTTCTAAAAAATGTCGAGGCGAGCTGCATATCGCTTAAATTCACCACACCTCATAGGTGAATTTGTCATTATCCAATAAGAAAATTAGGTAAATAAATCTATGTTCGAACTTGTAAAAAATGTCGAGGCGAGCTGCATATCGCTTAAATTCACCACACCTCATAGGTGAATTTGTCGTAAATTTTTCATGGAATGCAATTGCATTTTGGTAGTGTTTTTCGTAATTTTTAGGCGTGATTCAATAAGAAAATTAAGTAAATAACTCTAAGATCGAACTTCTAAAAAATGTCGAGACGAGCTGCATATCGCTTGAATTCACCACACCTCATAGGTGAATTTGTCGTAAATTTTTCATGGAATGCAATTGCATTTTGGTAGTGTTTTTCGTGATTTCTTAGCATTATCCAATAAGAAAATTAGGTAAATAAATCTAAGTTCGAACTTGTAAAAAATGTCGAGGCGAGCTGCATATCGCTTAAATTCACGACACCTCATAGGTGAATTTGTCGCAAAATTTTTATGGAAAGCAATTGCATTTTGGTAGTGTTTTTCGTGATTTCTTAGCATTATCCAATAAGAAACTGAAGTAAATAACTCTAAGTTCGAACTTCTAAAAAATTTCGAGACGAGCTGCAGATCGCTTAAATTCACCACACCTCATAGGTCAATTTGTCGCAAATTTTTCATGGAAAGCAATTGCATTTTGTTAGTGTTTTTCGAGATTTCTTAGCATTATCCAATAAAAAAATTAAGTAAACATTTCTAAGTTCGAACTTCTAAAAAATGTCGAGACGAGCTGCATATCGCTTAAATTCACCACACCTCATAGGTGAATTTGTCGCAAATTTATCATGGAAAGCAATTGCATGTTGGTAGTGTTTTTCGTGATTTTTAAGCATTATCCAACAAGAAAATTAAGTAAATAACTCTAAGTTCAAACTTCTAAAAAAAATGTCGAGACGAGCTGCATATCGCTTAAATTCACGACACCTCATAGGTGAATTTGTCGCAAAATTTTTATGGAAAGCAATTGCATTTTGGTAGTGTTTTTCGTGATTTCTTAGCATTATCCAATACGAAAATGAAGTAAATAACTCTAAGTTCGAACTTCTAAAAAACGTCACGACGAGCTGCAGATCGCTTAAATTCACCACACCTCATAGGTGAATTTGTCGTAAATTTTTCATGGAATGCAATTGCATTTTGGTAGTGTTTTTCGTGATTTCTTAGCATTATCCAATAAGAAAATTAAGAAAATTAGGTAAATTAGTTCGAACTTGTAGAAAATGTCGAGGCGAGCTGCATATCGCTTAAATTCACCACACCTCATAGGTGAATTTGTCGCAAATTTTTCATGGAAAGCAATTGCATTTTGGTAGTGTTTTTCGTAATTTTTAGGCATTATCCAATAAGAAAATTAAGGAAATAACTCTAAGTTCGAACTTCTAAAAAATGTCGAGACGAGCTGCATATCGCTTAAATTCACCACACCTCATAGTTCAATTTGTCGAAAATTTTTCATGGAATGCAATTGCATTTTGGTAGTGTTTTTCGTGATTTTTAAGCATTATCCAACAAGAAAATTAGGTAAATAAATCTAAGTTCGAACTTGTAAAAAATGTCGAGGCGAGCTGCATATCGCTTAAATTCACCACACCTCATAGGTGAATTTGTCGCAAATTTTTCGTGGAAAGCAATTGCATTTTGGTAGTGTTTTTCGTAATTTTTAGGCATTATCCAATAAGAAAATTAAGGAAATAACTCTAAGTTCGAACTTCTAAAAAATGTCGAGACGAGCTGCATATCGCTTAAATTCACCACACCTCATAGTTCAATTTGTCGAAAATTTTTCATGGAATGCAATTGCATTTTGGTAGTGTTTTTCGTGATTTCTTAGCATTATCCAATAAGAAAATTAAGTAAACATTTCTAACTTCGAACTTCTAAAAAATGTCGAGGCGAGCTGCATATCGCTTAAATTCACGACACCTCATAGGTGAATTTGTCGCAAAATTTTCGTGGGAAGCAATTGCATTTTGGTAGTGTTTTTCGTGATTTCTTAGCATTATCCAATAGGAAAATGAAGTAAATAACTCTAAGTTCGAACTTCTAAAAAATGTCGAGACGAGCTGCAGATCGCTTAAATTCACCACACCTCATTGGTCAATTTGTCGCAAATTTTTCATGGAAAGCAATTGCATTTTGGTAGTGTTTTTCGTGATTTCTTAGAGTAACCAATAAGAAAATTAGGTAAATAAATCTAAGTTCGAACTTGTAAAAAATGTCGAGGCGAGCTGCATATCGCTTAAATTCACCACACCTCATAGCATATCGCTTAATTTCACCACGCCTCATAGGTCAATTTGTCGCAAATTTTTCATGGAAAGCAATTGCATTTTGGTAGTGTTTTTCGTGTTTTTAAGCATTATCCAACAAGAAAATTAATTAAACATTTCTAAGTTCGAACTTCTAAAAAATGTCGAGGCGAGCTGCATATCGCTTAAATTCACCACACCTCATAGGTAAATTTGTCGAAAATTTTTCATGGAAAGCAATTGCATTTTGGTAGTGTTTTTCGTGATTTCTGAGCATTATCCAATAAGAAAATTAAGTAAACATTTCTAAGTTCGAACTTCTATAAAATGTCGAGACGAGCTGAATATCGCTTAAATTCACCACACCTCATAGGTGAATTTGTCGCAAATTTTTCATTGAAAGCAATTGCATTTTGGTAGTGTTTTTCGTGATTTCTTAGCATTATCCAATAAGAAAATGAAGTAAGTAATTCTAAGTTCGAACTTCTAAAAAATGTCGAGACGAGCTGCATATCGCTTAAAATCACCACGCCTCATAGATGAATTTGTCGCAAATTTTTCATGGAAAGCAATTGTATTTTGGTAGTGTTTTTCGTGATTTCTTAGAATAACCAATAAGAAAATTAGGTAAATAAATCTAAGTTCGAACTTGTAAAAAATGTCGAGGCGAGCTGCATATCGCTTAAATTCACGACACCTCATAGGTGAATTTGTCGCAAAATTTTTATGGAAAGCAATTGCATTTTGGTAGTGTTTTTCGTGATTTCTTAGCATTATCCAATAAGAAACTGAAGTAAATAACTCTAAGTTCCAACTTCTAAAAATTTCGAGACGAGCTGCATATCGCTTAAATTCACCACGCCTCATAGGTGATTTGTCGCAAATTTTTCATGGAAAGCAATTGCATTTTGGTAGTGTTTTTCGTGATTTCTTAGCATTATCCAATAAGAAAATTAAGTAAACATTTCTAACTCCGAACTTCTAAAAAATGTCGAGGCGAGCTGCATATCGCTTAAATTCACGACACCTCATAGGTGAATTTGTCGCAAAATTTTCGTGGGAAGCAATTGCATTTTGGTAGTGTTTTTCGTGATTTCTTAGCATTATCCAATAGGAAAATGAAGTAAATAACTCTAAGTTCGAACTTCTAAAAAATGTCGAGACGAGCTGCAGATCGCTTAAATTCACCACACCTCATAGGTCAATTTGTCGCAAATTTTTCATGGAAAGCAATTGCATTTTGGTAGTGTTTTTCGTGATTTCTTAGAGTAACCAATAAGAAAATTAGGTAAATAAATCTAAGTTCGAACTTGTAAAAAATGTCGAGGCGAGCTGCATATCGCTTAAATTCACCACACCTCATAGCATATCGCTTAATTTCACCACGCCTCATAGGTCAATTTGTCGCAAATTTTTCATGGAAAGCAATTGCATTTTGGTAGTGTTTTTCGTGATTTTTAAGCATTATCCAACAAGAAAATTAATTAAACATTTCTAAGTTCGAACTTCTAAAAAATGTCGAGGCGAGCTGCAGATCGCTTAAATTCACCACACCTCGTAGGTGAATTTGTCGCAAATTTTTTTAATGGAAAGCAATTGCATTATGGTATTGTTTTTCGTGATTTCTTAGAATAACCAATAAGAAAATTGAGTAAATAACTCTATGTTCGAACTTCTAAAAAATGTCGAGACGAGCTGCATATCGCTTAAATTCACCACGCCTCATAGGTCAATTTGTCGCAAATTTTTAATGGAAAGCAATTGCATTTTGGTAGTGTTTTTCGTGATTTTTAAGCATTATCCAACAAGAAAATTAAGTAAACATTTCTAAGTTCGAACTTCTAAAAAATGTCGAGGCGAGCTGCATATCGCTTAAATTCACCACACCTCATAGGTAAATTTGTCGAAAATTTTTCATGGAAAGCAATTGCATTTTGGTAGTGTTTTTCGTGATTTCTGAGCATTATCCAATAAGAAAATTAAGTAAACATTTCTAAGTTCGAACTTCTATAAAATGTCGAGACGAGCTGAATATCGCTTAAATTCACCACACCTCATAGGTGAATTTGTCGCAAATTTTTCATTGAAAGCAATTGCATTTTGGTAGTGTTTTTCGTGATTTCTTAGCATTATCCAATAAGAAAATGAAGTAAGTAATTCTAAGTTCGAACTTCTAAAAAATGTCGAGACGAGCTGCATATCGCTTAAAATCACCACGCCTCATAGATGAATTTGTCGCAAATTTTTCATGGAAAGCAATTGTATTTTGGTAGTGTTTTTCGTAATTTTTAGGCATTATTCAATAAGAAAATTAAGTAAATAACTCTAAGATAGAACTTCTAAAAAATGTCGAGACGAGCTGCATATCGCTTGAATTCACCACACCTCATAGGTGAATTTATCGCAAATTTTTCATGAAAAGCAATTGCATTTTGGTAGTGTTTTTCGTGATTTCTTAGCATTATCCAATAAGAAAATTGAGTAAATAACTCTATGTTCGAACTTCTAAGAAATGTCGAGGCGAGCTGCATATCGCTTAAATTCACCACACCTCATAGGTGAATTTGTCGTAAATTTTTCATGGAATGCAATTGCATTTTGGTAGTGTTTTTCGTGATTTCTTAGCATTATCCAATAAGAAAATGAAGTAAGTAACTCTAAGTTCGAACTTCTAAATAATGTCGAGACGAGTGCATATCGCTTAAATTCACGACACCTCATAGGTGAATTTGTCGCAAAATTTTTATGGAAAGCAATTGCATTTTGGTAGTGTTTTTCGTGATTTCTTAGCATTATCCAATAAGAAACTGAAGTAAATAACTCTAAGTTCGAACTTCTAAAAAATTTCGAGACGAGCTGCATATCGCTTAAATTCACGATACCTCATAGGTGAATTTGTCGCAGATTTTTCATGGAAAGCAATTGCATTTGGGTAGTGTTTTTCGTGATTTCTTACGCATTATCCAATAAGAAACTGAAGTAAATAACTCTAAGTTCGAACTTCTAAAAAATTTCGAGATGAGCTGCATATCGCTTAAATTCACCACGCCTCATAGGTGAATTTGTCGCAAATTTTTCATGGAAAGCAATTGCATTTTGGTAGTGTTTTTCGTAATTTTTAGGCATTATCCAATAAGAAAATTAAGGAAATAACTCTAAGTTCGAACTTCTAAAAAATGTCGAGACGAGCTGCATATCGCTTAAATTCACCACACCTCATAGTTCAATTTGTCGAAAATTTTTCATGGAATGCAATTGCATTTTGGTAGTGTTTTTCGTAATTTTTAGGCATTATCCAATAAGAAAATTAAGGAAATAACTCTAAGTTCGAACTTCTAAAAAATGTCGAGACGAGCTGCATATCGCTTAAATTCACCACACCTCATAGTTCAATTTGTCGAAAATATTTTATGGAAAGCAATTGCATTTTGGTAGTGTTTTTCGTGATTTCTTAGCATTATCCAATAAGAAACTGAAGTAAATAACTCTAAGTTCGAACTTCTAAAAAATGTCGAGGCGAGCTGCATATCGCTTAAATTCACCACACCTCATAGGTGAATTTGTCATTATCCAATAAGAAAATTAGGTAAATAAATCTATGTTCGAACTTGTAAAAAATGTCGAGGCGAGCTGCATATCGCTTAAATTCACCACACCTCATAGGTGAATTTGTCGTAAATTTTTCATGGAATGCAATTGCATTTTGGTAGTGTTTTTCGTAATTTTTAGGCGTGATTCAATAAGAAAATTAAGTAAATAACTCTAAGATCGAACTTCTAAAAAATGTCGAGACGAGCTGCATATCGCTTGAATTCACCACACCTCATAGGTGAATTTGTCGTAAATTTTTCATGGAATGCAATTGCATTTTGGTAGTGTTTTTCGTGATTTCTTAGCATTATCCAATAAGAAAATTAGGTAAATAAATCTAAGTTCGAACTTGTAAAAAATGTCGAGGCGAGCTGCATATCGCTTAAATTCACGACACCTCATAGGTGAATTTGTCGCAAAATTTTTATGGAAAGCAATTGCATTTTGGTAGTGTTTTTCGTGATTTCTTAGCATTATCCAATAAGAAACTGAAGTAAATAACTCTAAGTTCGAACTTCTAAAAAATTTCGAGACGAGCTGCAGATCGCTTAAATTCACCACACCTCATAGGTCAATTTGTCGCAAATTTTTCATGGAAAGCAATTGCATTTTGTTAGTGTTTTTCGAGATTTCTTAGCATTATCCAATAAAAAAATTAAGTAAACATTTCTAAGTTCGAACTTCTAAAAAATGTCGAGACGAGCTGCATATCGCTTAAATTCACCACACCTCATAGGTGAATTTGTCGCAAATTTATCATGGAAAGCAATTGCATGTTGGTAGTGTTTTTCGTGATTTTTAAGCATTATCCAACAAGAAAATTAAGTAAATAACTCTAAGTTCAAACTTCTAAAAAAAATGTCGAGACGAGCTGCATATCGCTTAAATTCACGACACCTCATAGGTGAATTTGTCGCAAAATTTTTATGGAAAGCAATTGCATTTTGGTAGTGTTTTTCGTGATTTCTTAGCATTATCCAATACGAAAATGAAGTAAATAACTCTAAGTTCGAACTTCTAAAAAATGTCACGACGAGCTGCAGATCGCTTAAATTCACCACACCTCATAGGTGAATTTGTCGTAAATTTTTCATGGAATGCAATTGCATTTTGGTAGTGTTTTTCGTGATTTCTTAGCATTATCCAATAAGAAAATTAAGAAAATTAGGTAAATTAGTTCGAACTTGTAGAAAATGTCGAGGCGAGCTGCATATCGCTTAAATTCACCACACCTCATAGGTGAATTTGTCGCAAATTTTTCATGGAAAGCAATTGCATTTTGGTAGTGTTTTTCGTGATTTTTAAGCATTATCCAACAAAAAAATTAGGTAAATAAATCTAAGTTCGAACTTGTAAAAAATGTCGAGGCGAGCTGCATATCGCTTAAATTCACCACACCTCATAGGTGAATTTGTCGCAAATTTTTCGTGGAAAGCAATTGCATTTTGGTAGTGTTTTTCGTAATTTTTAGGCATTATCCAATAAGAAAATTAAGGAAATAACTCTAAGTTCGAACTTCTAAAAAATGTCGAGACGAGCTGCATATCGCTTAAATTCACCACACCTCATAGTTCAATTTGTCGAAAATTTTTCATGGAATGCAATTGCATTTTGGTAGTGTTTTTCGTGATTTCTTAGCATTATCCAATAAAAAACTGAAGTAAATAACTCTAAGTTCGAACTTCTAAAAAATGTCGAGACGAGCTGCATATCGCTTAAATTCCTCACACCTCATAGTTCAATTTGTCGAAAATTTTTCATAGGAAGCAATTGCATTTTGGTAGTGTTTTTCGTGATTTCTTAGCATTATCCAATACGAAAATGAAGTAAATATCTCTAAGTTCGAACTTCTAAAAAATGTCGAGACGAGCTGCAGATCGCTTAAATTCACCACACCTCATAGGTCAATTTGTCGCAAATTTTTCATGGAAAGCAATTGCATTTTGGTAGTGTTTTTCGTGATTTCTTAGCATTATCCAATAAGAAAATTAAGTAAACATTTCTAAGTTCGAACTTCTAAAAAATGTCGAGACGAGCTGCATATCGCTTAAATTCACCACACCTCATAGGTGAATTTGTCTCAAATTTTTCATGGAAAGCAATTGCATGTTGGTAGTGTTTTTCGTGATTTTTAAGCATTATCCAACAAGAAAATTAAGTAAATAACTCTAAGTTCAAACTTCTAAAAAAAATGTCGAGACGAGCTGCATATCGCTTAAATTCACGACACCTCATAGGTGAATTTGTCGCAAAATTTTTATGGAAAGCAATTGCATTTTGGTAGTGTTTTTCGTGATTTCTTAGCATTATCCAATAAGAAACTGAAGTAAATAACTCTAAGTTCGAACTTCTAAAAAATGTCGAGACGAGCTGCAGATCGCTTAAATTCACCACTCCTCATAGGTGAATTTGTCGTAAATTTTTCATGGAATGCAATTGCATTTTGGTAGTGTTTTTCGTGATTTCTTAGCATTATCCAATAAGAAAATTAAGAAAATTAGGTAAATTAGTTCGAACTTGTAAAAAATGTCGAGGCGAGCTGCATATCGCTTAAATTCACCACACCTCATAGGTGAATTTGTCGCAAATTTTTCATGGAAAGCAGTTGCAGTTTGGTAGTGTTTTTCGTGATTTCTTAGCATTATCCAATAAGAAACTGAAGTAAATAACTCTTAGTTCGAACTTCTAAAAAATGTCGAGACGAGCTGCATATCGCTTAAATTCACCACGCCTCATAGGTGAATTTGTCGCAAATTTTTCATGGAAAGTAATTGCATTTTGGTAGTGTTTTTCGTAATTTTTAGGCATTATCCAATAAGAAAATTAAGGAAATAACTCTAAGTTCGAACTTCTAAAAAATGTCGAGACGAGCTGCATATCGCTTAAATTCACCACACCTCATAGTTCAATTTGTCGAAAATTTTTCATGGAATGCAATTGAATTTTGGTAGTGTTTTTCGTGATTTCTTAGCATTATCCAATAAGAAACTGAAGTAAATAACTCTAAGTTCGAACTTCTAAAAAATTTCGAGATGAGCTGCATATCGCTTAAATTCACCACGCCTCATAGGTGAATTTGTCGAAAATTTTTCATGGAATGCAATTGCATTTTGGTAGTGTTTTTCGTGATTTCTTAGCATTATCCAATAAGAAACTGAAGTAAATAACTCTAAGTTCGAACTTCTAAAAAATTTCGAGATGAGCTGCATATCGCTTAAATTCACCACGCCTCATAGGTGAATTTGTCGCAAATTTTTCATGGAAAGCAATTGCATTTTGGTAGTGTTTTTCGTAATTTTTAGGCATTATCCAATAAGAAAATTAAGGAAATAACTCTAAGTTCGAACTTCTAAAAAATGTCGAGACGAGCTGCATATCGCTTAAATTCACCACACCTCATAGTTCAATTTGTCGAAAATTTTTCATGGAATGCAATTGCATTTTGGTAGTGTTTTTCGTAATTTTTAGGCATTATCCAATAAGAAAATTAAGGAAATAACTCTAAGTTCGAACTTCTAAAAAATGTCGAGACGAGCTGCATATCGCTTAAATTCACCACACCTCATAGTTCAATTTGTCGAAAATATTTCATGGAAAGCAATTGCATTTTGGTAGTGTTTTTCGTGATTTCTTAGCATTATCCAATAAGAAACTGAAGTAAATAACTCTAAGTTCGAACTTCTAAAAAATGTCGAGGCGAGCTGCATATCGCTTAAATTCACCACACCTCATAGGTGAATTTGTCATTATCCAATAAGAAAATTAGGTAAATAAATCTATGTTCGATCTTGTAAAAAATGTCGAGGCGAGCTGCATATCGCTTAAATTCACAACACTTCATAGGTGATTTGTCGCAAATTTTTCATGGAAAGCAATTGCATTTTGGTACTGTTTTTCGTGATTTCTTAGCATTATCCAATAAGAAACTGAAGTAAATAACTCTAAGTTCGAACTTCTAAAAAATGTCGAGACGAACTGCATATCGCTTAAATTCACCACACCTCATAGTTCAATTTGTCGAAAATTTTTTATGGAATGCAATTGCATTTTGGTAGTGTTTTTCGTGATTTTTAGGCATTATCCAATAAGAAAATTAAGGAAATAACTCTAAGTTTGAACTTCTAAAAAATGTCGAGAGGAGCTGCATATCGCTTAAATTCACCACACCTCATAGTTCAATTTGTCGAAAATTTTTCATGGAAAGTAATTGCATTTTGGTAGTGTTTTTCGTGATTTCTTAGCATTATCCAATAAGAAAATTAAGTAAACATTTCTAAGTTCGAACTTCTAAAAAATGTCGAGGCGAGCTGCATATCGCTTAAATTCACCACACCTCATAGGTGAATTTGTCGTAAATTTTTCATGGAAAGCAATTGCATTTTGGTAGTGTTTTTCGTGATTTCTTAGCATTATCCAATAAGAAAATTAAGTAAACATTTCTAAGTTCGAACTTCTAAAAAATGTCGAGGCGAGCTGCATATCGCTTAAATTCACCACACCTCATAGGTGAATTTGTCGTAAATTTTTCATGGAAAGCAATTGCATTTTGGTAGTGTTTTTCGTGATTTCTAAGCATTATACAATAAGAAACTGAAGTAAAAAACTCTAAGTTCGAACTTCTAAAAAATGTCGAGGCGAGCTGCATATCGCTTAAATTCACCACGCCTCATAGGTCAATTTGTCGAAAATTTTTCATGGAAAGCAATTGCATTTTGGTAGTGTTTTTCGTGATTTCTTAGCATTATCCAATAAGAAAATTAAGTATACATTTCTAAGTTCGAACTTCTAAAAAATGTCGAGACGAGCCCTTAAATTCACCAAACCTCATAGGTAAATTTGTCGAAAATTTTTCATGGAAAGCAATTGCATTTTGGTAGTGTTTTTCGTGATTTCTTAGCATTATCCAATAAGAAACTGAAGTAAATATCTCTAAGTTCGGACTTCTAAAAAATGTCGAGACGAGCAGCATATCGCTTAAATTCACCACGCCTCCTAGGTGAATTTGTCGCAAATTTTTCATGGAAAGCAATTGCATTTTGGTAGTGTTTTTCGTGATTTCTTAGCATTATCCAATAAGAAAATTAGGTAAATAAATTTAGGTTCGAACTTGTAAAAAATGTCGAGGCGAGCTGCATATCGCTTAAATTCACCACACCTCATGGGTGAATTTGTCATTATCCAATAAGAAAATTAGGTAAATAAATCTATGTTCGAACTTGTAAAAAATGTCGAGGCGAGCTGCACATCGCTTAAATTCACAACACTTCATAGGTGATTTGTCGCAAATTTTTCATGGAAAGCAATTGCATTTTGGTAGTGTTTTTCGTGATTTCTTAGCATTATCCAATAAGAAAATTGAGTAAATAACTCTAAGATCGAACTTCTAAAAAATGTCGAGGCGAGCTGCATATCGCTTAAATTCACTACACCTCATAGGTAAATTTGTCGAAAATTTTTCATGGAAAGCAATTGCATTTTGGTAGTGTTTTTCGTGATTTCTTAGCATTATCCAATAAGAAAATTAAGTAAACATTTCTAAGTTCGAACTTCTAAAAAATGTCGAGGCGAGCTGCATATCGCTTAAATTCACCACACCTCATAGGTGAATTTGTCGTAAATTTTTCATGGAAAGCAATTGGATTTTGGTAGTGTTTTTCGTGATTTCTTAGCATTATCCAATAAGAAAATTAAGTAAACATTTCTAAGTTCAAACTTCTAAAAAATGTCGAGGCGAGCTGCATATCGCTTAAATTCACCACGCCTCATAGGTCAATTTGTCGAAAATTTTTCATGGAAAGCAATTGCATTTTGTTAGTGTTTTTCGTGATTTCTTAGCATTATCCAATAAGAAACTGAAGTAAATAACTCTAAGTTCGAACTTCTAAAAAAGGTCGAGGCGAGCTGCATATCGCTTAAATTCACCACACCTCATAGGTGAATTTGTCATTATCCAATAAGAAAATTAGGTAAATAAATCTATGTTCGAACTTGTGAAAAATGTCGAGGCGAGTTGCACATCGCTTAAATTCACAACACTTCATAGGTGATTTGTCGCAAATTTTTCATGGAAAGCAATTGCATTTTGGTAGTGTTTTTCGTGATTTCTTAGCATTATCCAATAAGAAAATTGAGTAAATAACTCTATGTTCGAACTTCTAAAAAATGTCGAGGCGAGCTGCATATCACTTAAATTCACCACACCTCATAGGTGAATTTGTCGCAAATTTTTCACTTCTAAAAATGTCGAGACGAGCTGCATATCGCTTAAATTCACCACACCTCATAGTTCAATTTTTCGAAAATTTTTCATGAATGCAATTGCATTTTGGTAGTGTTTTTCGTGATTTTTGGGCATTATCCAATAAGAAAATTAAGGAAATAACTCTAAGTTCGAACTTCTAAAAAATGTCGAGACGAGCTGCATATCGCTTGAATTCACCATTCCTTATAGGTGAATTTATCGCAAATTTTTCATGGAAAGCAATTGCATTTTGGTAGTGTTTTTCGTGATTTCTTAGCATTATCCAATAAGAAAATTGAGTAAATAACTCTATGTTCGAACTTCTAAAAAATGTCGAGGCGAGCTGCATATCGCTTAAATTCACCACGCCTCATAGGTGAATTTGTCGCAAATTTTTCATGGAAAGCAATTGCATTTTGGTAGTGTTTTTCGTGATTTCTTAGCATTATCCAATAAGAAAATTAAGTAAACATTTCTAAGTTCGAACTTCTAAAAAATGTCGAGACGAGCTGCATATCCCTTAAATTCACCAAACCTCATAGGTAAATTTGTCGAAAATTTTTCATGGAAAGCAATTGCATTTTGGTAGTGTTTTTCGTGATTTCTTAGCATTATCCAATAAGAAACTGAAGTAAATATCTCTAAGTTCGGACTTATAAAAAATGTCGAGACGAGCTGCATATCGCTTAAATTCACCACGCCTCATAGGTGAATTTGTCGCAAATTTTGCATGGAAAGCAATTGCATTTTGGTAGTGTTTTTCGTGATTTCTTAGCATTATCCAATAAGAAAATTAGGTAAATAAATTTAAGTTCGAACTTGTAAACAATGTCGAAAAGAGCTGCATATCCCTTAAATTCACCAAACCTCATAGGTCAATTTGTCGCAAATTTTTCATGGAAAGCAATTGCATTTTGGTACTGTTTTTCGTGATTTCTTAGCATTATCCAATAAGAAACTGAAGTAAATAACTCTAAGTTCGAACTTCTAAAAAATGTCGAGGCGAGCTGCATATCGCTTAAGTTCACCACACCTCATAGGTGAATTTGTCATTATCCAATAAGAAAATTAGGTAAATAAATCTATGTTCGAACTTGTAAAAAATGTCGAGGCGAGCTGCATGTCGCTTAAATTCACAACACTTCATAGGTGATTTGTCGCAAATTTTTCATGGAAAGCAATTGCATTTTGGTAGTATTTTTCGTGATTTCTTAGCATTATCCAATAAGAAAATTGAGTAAATAACTCTATGTTCGAACTTCTAAAAAATGTCGAGGCGAGCTGCATATCACTTAAATTCACCACACCTCATAGGTGAATTTGTCGCAAATTTTCATGGAAAGCAATTGCATTTTGGTACTGTTTTTCGTGATTTCTTAGCATTATCCAATAAGAAACTGAAGTAAATAACTCTAAGTTCGAACTTCTAAAAAATGTCGAGACGAGCTGCATATCGCTTAAATTCACCACACCTCATAGTTCAATTTGTCGAAAATTTTTCATGGAATGCAATTGCATTTTGGTAGTGTTTTTCGTGATTTTTAGGCATTATCTAATAAGAAAATTAAGGAAATAACTCTAAGTTCGAACTTCTAAAAAATGTCGAGACGAGCTGCATATCGCTTAAATTCACCACACCTCATAGTTCAATTTGTCGAAAATTTTTCATTGAAAGCAATTGCATTTTGGTAGTGTTTTTCGTGATTTCTTAGCATTATCCAATAAGAAAATTAAGGAAATAACTCTAAGATCGAACTTCAAAAAAATGTCGAGACGAGCTGCATATCGCTTGAATTCACCACACCTCATAGGTGAATTTATCGCAAATTTTTCATGGAAAGCAATTGCATTTTGGTAGTGTTTTTCGTGATTTCTTAGCATTATCCAATAAGAAAATTGAGTAAATAACTCTATGTTCGAACTTGTAAAAAATGTCGAGGCGAGCTGCATATCGCTTAAATTCACAACACTTCATAGGTGATTTGTCGCAAATTTTTCATGGAAAGCAATTGCATTTTGGTAGTATTTTTCGTGATTTCTTAGCATTAACCAATAAGAAAATTGAGTAAATAACTCTATGTTCGAACTTCTAAAAAATGTCGAGGCGAGCTGCATATCACTTAAATTCACCACGCCTCATAGGTGAATTTGTCGCAAATTTTTCATGGAATGCAATTGCATTTTGGTAGTGATTTTCGTGATTTCTTAGCATTATCCAATAAGAAAATTAAGTAAACCTTTCTAAGTTCGAACTTCTAAAAAATGTCGAGGCGAGCTGCATATCGCTTAAATTCATCACGCCTCATAGGTCAATTTGTCGCAAATTTTTCATGGAAAGCAATTGCATTTTGGTAGTGTTTTTCGTGATTTCTTAGCATTATACAATAAGAAACTGAAGTAAAAAACTCTAAGTTCGAACTTCTTAAAAATGTCGAGACGAGCTGCATATCCCTTAAATTCACCAAATCTCATAGGTAAATTTGTCGAAAATTTTTCAAGGAAAGCAATTGCATTTTGGTAGTGTTTTTCGTGATTTCTTAGCATTATCCAATAAGAAACTGAGGTAAACAACTCTTAGTTCGAACTTCTAAAAAATGTCGAGACGAGCTGCATATCGCTTAAATTCACCAAATCTCATAGGTAAATTTGTCGAAAATTTTTCATGGAAAGCAATTGCAGCTTGGTAGTGTTTTTCGTGATTTCTTAGCATAGCATTATCCAATAAGAAACTGAGGTAAACAACTCTTAGTTCGAACTTCTAAAAAATGTCGAGACGAGCTGCATATCGCTTGAATTCACCACACCTCATAGGTGAATTTATCGCAAATTTTTCATGGAAAGCAATTGCATTTTGGTAGTGTTTTTCGTGATTTCTTAGCATTATCCAATAAGAAAATTAGGTAAATAAATCTAAGTTCGAACTTCTAAAGAATTTCGAGACGAGCTGCATATCCCTTAAATTCACCAAACCTCATAGGTCAATTTGTCGCAAATTTTTCATGGAAAGCAATTGCATTTTGGTACTGTTTTTCGTGATTTCTTAGCATTATCCAATAAGAAACTGAAGTAAATAACTCTAAGTTCGAATTTCTAAAAAATGTCGAGGCGAGCTGCATATCGCTTAAATTCACCACACCTCATAGGTGAATTTGTCATTATCCAATAAGAAAATTAGGTAAATAAATCTATGTTCGAACTTGTAAAAAATGTCGAGGCGAGCTGCATATCGCTTAAATTCACAACACTTCATAGGTGATTTGTCGCAAATTTTTCATGGAAAGCAATTGCATTTTGGTAGTATTTTTCGTGATTTCTTAGCATTATCCAATAAGAAAATTGAGTAAATAACTCTATGTTCGAACTTGTAAAAAATGTCGAGGCGAGCTGCATATCGCTTAAATTCACAACACTTCATAGGTGATTTGTCGCAAATTTTTCATGGAAAGCAATTGCATTTTGGTAGTGTTTTTCGTGATTTCTTAGCATTATCCAATAAGAAAATTAAGTAAACATTTCTAAGTTCGAACTTCTAAAAAATTTCGAGACGAGCTGCATATCGCTTAAATTCACCACACCTCTTAGGTGAATTTGTCGTAAATTTTTCATGGAATGCAATTGCATTTTGGTAGTGTTTTTCGTGATTTCTTAGCATTATCCAATAAGAAAATTAGGTAAATAAATCTAAGTTCGAACTTCTAAAAAATTTCGAGACGAGCTGCATATCGCTTCAATTCACCACACCTCATAGGTGAATTTATCGCAAATTTTTCATGGAAAGCCATTGCATTTTGGTAGTGTTTTTCGTGATTTCTTAGCATTATCCAATAAGAAAATTAGGTAAATAAATCTAAGTTCGAACTTGTAAAAATGTCGAGGCGAGCTGCATATCGCTTATATTCACCACACCTCTTAGGTGAATTTGTCGTAAATTTTTCATGGAATGCAATTGCATTTTGGTAGTGTTTTTCGTGATTTCTTAGCATTATCCAATAAGAAAATTAGGTAAATAAATCTAAGTTCGAACTTTTAAAAAATTTCGAGGCGAGCTGTATATCGCTTAAATTCACCACGCCTCATAGGTCAATTTGTCGCAAATTTTTCATGGAAAGCAATTGCACTTTGGTAGTGTTTTTCGTGATTTTTAAACATTATCCAACAAGAAAATTAAGTAAATATCTCTAAATTCAAACTTCTAAGAAATGTCGAGGCGAGCTGCATATCGCTTAAATTCACCACGCCTCATAGGTGAATTTGTCGCAAATTTTTCATGGAAAGCAATTGCATTTGGGTAGTGTTTTTCGTGATTTCTTAGCATTATCCAATAAGAAAATTAAGTAATGTGTTTTTCGTGATTTCTTAGCATTATCCAATAAGAAACTGAAGTAAATATCTCTAAGTTCGGACTTCTAAAAAATGTCGAGACGAGCAGCATATCGCTTAAATTCACCACGCCTCCTAGGTGAATTTGTCGCAAATTTTTCATGGAAAGCAATTGCATTTTGGTAGTGTTTTTCGTGATTTCTTAGCATTATCCAATAAGAAAATTAGGTAAATAAATTTAAGTTCGAACTTGTAAAAAATGTCGAGGCGAGCTGCATATCGCTTAAATTCACCACACCTCATGGGTGAATTTGTCGCAAATTTTTCATGTAAAGCAATTGGATTTTGGTAGTGTTTTTCGTGATTTCTTAGCATTATCCAATAAGAAACTGAAGTAAATAACTCTAAGTTCGAACTTCTAAAAAATGTCGAGGCGAGCTGCATATCGCTTAAATTCACCACACCTCATAGGTGAATTTGTCATTATCCAATAAGAAAATTAGGGAAATAAATCTATGTTCGAACTTGTAAAAAATGTCGAGGCGAGCTGCATATCGCTTAAATTCACAACACTTCATAGGTGATTTGTCGCAAATTTTTCATGGAAAGCAATTGCATTTTGGTAGTGTTTTTTGTGATTTCTTAGCATTATCCAATAAGAAAATTGAGTAAATAACTCTATGTTCGAACTTGTAAAAAATGTCGAGGCGAGCTGCATATCACTTAAATTCACCACACCTCATAGGTGAATTTGTCGCAAATTTTTCACTTCTAAAAATGTCGAGACGAGCTGCATATCGCTTAAATTCACCACACCTCATAGTTCAATTTTTCGAAAATTTTTCATGGAATGCAATTGCATTTTGGTAGTGTTTTTCGTGATTTTTAGGCATTATCCAATAAGAAAATTAAGGAAATAACTCTAAGTTCGAACTTCTAAAAAATGTCGAGGCGAGCTGCATACCGCTTAAATTCACTACACCTCATAGGTGAATTTGTCGTAAATTTTTCATGGAAAGCAATTGCATTTTGGTAGTGTTTTTCGTGATTTCTTAGCATTATACAATAAGAAACTGAAGTAAAAAACTCTAAGATCGAACTTCTAAAAAATGTCGAGACGAGCTGCATATCGCTTGAATTCACCACACCTCATAGGTGAATTTATCGCAAATTTTTCATGGAAAGCAATTGCATTTTGGTAGTGTTTTTCGTGATTTCTTAGCATTATCCAATAAGAAAATTGAGTAAATAACTCTATGTTCGAACTTCTAAAAAAATGTCGAGGCGAGCTGCATATCACTTACATTCACCACACCTCATAGGTGAATTTGTCGCAAATTTTTCACTTCTAAAAATGTCGAGACGAGCTGCATATCGCTTAAATTCACCACACCTCATAGTTCAATTTTCGAAAATTTTTCATGGAATGCAATTGCATTTTGGTAGTGTTTTTCGTGATTTTTAGGCATTATCCAATAAGAAAATTAAGGAAATAACTCTAAGTTTGAACTTCTAAAAAATGTCGAGAGGAGCTGCATATCGCTTAAATTCACCACACCTCATAGTTCAATTTGTCGAAAATTTTTCATGGAAAGTAATTGCATTTTGGTAGTGTTTTTCGTGATTTCTTAGCATTATCCAATAAGAAAATTAAGTAAACATTTCTAAGTTCGAACTTCTAAAAAATGTCGAGGCGAGCTGCATATCGCTTAAATTCACCACACCTCATAGGTGAATTTGTCGTAAATTTTTCATGGAAAGCAATTGCATTTTGGTAGTGTTTTTCGTGATTTCTTAGCATTATCCAATAAGAAAATTAAGTAAACATTTCTAAGTTCGAACTTCTAAAAAATGTCGAGGCGAGCTGCATATCGCTTAAATTCACCACACCTCCTAGGTGAATTTGTCGTAAATTTTTCATGGAAAGCAATTGCATTTTGGTAGTGTTTTTCGTGATTTCTAAGCATTATACAATAAGAAACTGAAGTAAAAAACTCTAAGTTCGAACTTCTAAAAAATGTCGAGACGAGCTGCATATCCCTTAAATTTACCAAACCTCATAGGTAAATTTGTCGAAAATTTTTCATGGAAAGCAATTGCATTTTGGTAGTGTTTTTCGTAATTTTTAGGCATTATTCAATAAGAAAATTAAGTAAATAACTCTAAGATCGAACTTCTAAAAAATGTCGAGGCGAGCTGCATATCTCTTAAATTCACTACACCTCATAGGTGAATTTGTCGTAAATTTTTCATGGAAAGCAATTGCATTTTGGTAGCGTTTTTCGTGATTGTTAAGCATTATCCAATAAGAAACTGAAGTAAATAACTCTAAGTGCGAACTTCTAAAAAATGTCGAGGCGAGCTGCATATCGCTTAAATTCACCACACCTCATAGGTAAATTTGTCGCAAATTTTTCATGAAAAGCAATTGCATTTTGGTAGTGTTTTTCGTGATTTTTAAGCATTATCCAATAAAAAAATTAGGTAAATAAATCTTAGTTTGAACTTCTAAAAAATGTCGAGAGGAGCTGCATATCGCTTAAATTCACCACACCTCATAGTTCAATTTGTCGAAAATTTTTCATGGAAAGTAATTGCATTTTGGTAGTGTTTTTCGTGATTTCTTAGCATTATCCAATAAGAAAATTAAGTAAACATTTCTAAGTTCGAACTTCTAAAAAATGTCGAGGCGAGCTGCATATCGCTTAAATTCACCACACCTCATAGGTGAATTTGTCGTAAATTTTTCATGGAAAGCAATTGCATTTTGGTAGTGTTTTTCGTGATTTCTTAGCATTATCCAATAAGAAAATTAAGTAAACATTTCTAAGTTCGAACTTCTAAAAAATGTCGAGGCGAGCTGCATATCGCTTAAATTCACCACGCCTCATAGATTAATTTGTCGCAAATTTTTCATGCAAAGCAATTGCGTTTTGGTAGCGTTTTTCGTGATTGTTAAGCATTATCCAATAAGAAACTGAAGTAAATAACTCTAAGTGCGAACTTCTAAAAAATGTCGAGGCGAGCTGCATATCGCTTAAATTCACCACACCTCATAGGTAAATTTGTCGCAAATTTTTCATGAAAAGCAATTGCATTTTGGTAGTGTTTTTCGTGATTTTTAAGCATTATCCAATAAAAAAATTAGGTAAATAAATCTTAGTTTGAACTTCTAAAAATGTCGAGGCGAGCTGCATATCACTTAAATTCACCACACCTCATAGGTGAATTTGTCGCAAATTTTTCATGGAAAGCAATTGCATTTTGGTAGTGTTTTTCGTGATTTCTTAGCATTATCCAATAAGAAAATTAAGTAAACATTTCTAAGTTCGAACTTCTAAAAAATGTCGAGGCGAGCTGCATATCGCTTAAATTCACCACACCTCATAGGTGAATTTGTCGTAAATTTTTCATGGAAAGCAATTGCATTTTGGTAGTGTTTTTCGTGATTTCTTAGCATTATCCAATAAGAAAATTAAGTAAACATTTCTAAGTTCGAACTTTTAAAAAATGTCGAGGCGAGCTGCATATCGCTTAAATTCACCACGCCTCATAGGTCAATTTGTCGAAAATTTTTCATGGAAAGCAATTGCATTTTGGTAGTGTTTTTCGTGATTTCTTAGCATTATCCAATAAGAAAATTAAGTATACATTTCTAAGTTCGAACTTCTAAAAAATGTCGAGACGAGCTGCATATCCCTTAAATTCACCAAACCTCATAGGTAAATTTGTCGAAAATTTTTCATGGAAAGCAATTGCATTTTGGTAGTGTTTTTCGTGATTTCTTAGCATTATCCAATAAGAAACTGAAGTAAATAACTCTAAGTTCGAACTTCTAAAAAATTTCGAGACGAGCTGCATATCGCTTAAATTCACCACGCCTCATAGGTGAATTTGTCGCAAATTTTTCATTGAAAGCAATTGCATTTTGGTAGTGTTTTTCGTGATTTCTTAGCATTATCCAATAAGAAAATTAAGTAAACATTTCTAAGTTCGAACTTCTAAAAAATGTCGAGGCGAGCTGCATATCGCTTAAATTCACCACACCTCATAGGTGAATTTGTCGTAAATTTTTCATGGAAAGCAATTGCATTTTGGTAGTGTTTTTCGTGATTTCTTAGCATTATCCAATAAGAAAATTAAGTAAACATTTCTAAGTTCGAACTTTTAAAAAATGTCGAGGCGAGCTGCATATCGCTTAAATTCACCACGCCTCATAGGTCAATTTGTCGAAAATTTTTCATGGAAAGCAATTGCATTTTGGTAGTGTTTTTCGTGATTTCTTAGCATTATCCAATAAGAAAATTAAGTATACATTTCTAAGTTCGAACTTCTAAAAAATGTCGAGACGAGCTGCATATCCCTTAAATTCACCAAACCTCATAGGTAAATTTGTCGAAAATTTTTCATGGAAAGCAATTGCATTTTGGTAGTGTTTTTCGTGATTTCTTAGCATTATCCAATAAGAAACTGAAGTAAATATCTCTAAGTTCGGACTACTAAAAAATGTCGAGACGAGCAGCATATCGCTTAAATTCACCACGCCTCCTAGGTGAATTTGTCGCAAATTTTTCATGGAAAGCAATTGCATTTTGGTAGTGTTTTTCGTGATTTCTTAGCATTATCCAATAAGAAAATTGAGTAAATAACTCTATGTTCGAACTTCTAAAAAATGTCGAGGCGAGCTGCATATCGCTTAAATTCACCACACCTCATAGGTGAATTTGTCATTATCCAATAAGAAAATTAGGTAAATAAATCTATGTTCGAACTTGTAAAAAATGTCGAGGCGAGCTGCATATCGCTTAAATTCACCACGCCTCATAGGTCAATTTGTCGCAAATTTTTCATGGAAAGCAATTGCACTTTGGTAGTGTTTTTCGTGATTTTTAAACATTATCCAACAAGAAAATTAAGTAAATATCTCTAAATTCAAACTTCTAAAAAATGTCGAGACGAGCTGCATATCGCTTAAATTCACCACACCTCATAGTTCAATTTGTCGAAAATTTTTCATGGAATGCAATTGCATTTTGGTAGTGTTTTTCGTGATTTTTAGGCATTATCTAATAAGAAAATTAAGGAAATAACTCTAAGTTCGAACTTCTAAAAAATGTCGAGACGAGCTGCATATCGCTTAAATTCACCACACCTCATAGTTCAATTTGTCGAAAATTTTTCATTGAAAGCAATTGCATTTTGGTAGTGTTTTTCGTGATTTCTTAGCATTATCCAATAAGAAAATTAAGGAAATAACTCTAAGATCGAACTTCAAAAAAATGTCGAGACGAGCTGCATATCGCTTGAATTCACCACACCTCATAGGTGAATTTATCGCAAATTTTTCATGGAAAGCAATTGCATTTTGGTAGTGTTTTTCGTGATTTCTTAGCATTATCCAATAAGAAAATTGAGTAAATAACTCTATGTTCGAACTTCTAAAAAATGTCGAGGCGAGCTGCATATCGCTTAAATTCACCACACCTCATAGGTGAATTTGTCATTATCCAATAAGAAAATTAGGTAAATAAATCTATGTTCGAACTTGTAAAAAATGTCGAGGCGAGCTGCATATCGCTTAAATTCACAACACTTCATAGGTGATTTGTCGCAAATTTTTCATGGAAAGCAATTGCATTTTGGTAGTATTTTTCGTGATTTCTTAGCATTAACCAATAAGAAAATTGAGTAAATAACTCTATGTTCGAACTTCTAAAAAATGTCGAGGCGAGCTGCATATCACTTAAATTCACCACGCCTCATAGGTGAATTTGTCGCAAATTTTTCATGGAATGCAATTGCATATTGGTAGTGATTTTCGTGATTTCTTAGCATTATCCAATAAGAAAATTAAGTAAACCTTTCTAAGTTCGAACTTCTAAAAAATGTCGAGGCGAGCTGCATATCGCTTAAATTCATCACGCCTCATAGGTCAATTTGTCGCAAATTTTTCATGGAAAGCAATTGCATTTTGGTAGTGTTTTTCGTGATTTCTTAGCATTATACAATAAGAAACTGAAGTAAAAAACTCTAAGTTCGAACTTCTTAAAAATGTCGAGACGAGCTGCATATCCCTTAAATTCACCAAATCTCATAGGTAAATTTGTCGAAAATTTTTCATGGAAAGCAATTGCATTTTGGTAGTGTTTTTCGTGATTTTTAAGCATTATACAACAAGAAAATTAAGTAAACATTTGTAAGTTCGAACTTCTAAGAAATGTCGAGGCGAGCTGCATATCGCTTAAATTCACCACACCTCATAGGTAAATTTGTCGAAAATTTTTCAAGGAAAGCAATTGCATTTTGGTAGTGTTTTTCGTGATTTCTTAGCAGTATCCAATAAGAAACTGAAGTAAATAACTCTAAGTTCCAACTTCTAAAAAATGTCGAGACGAGCTGCATATCGCTTAAATTCACCAAATCTCATAGGTAAATTTGTCGAAAATTTTTCATGGAAAGCAATTGCAGCTTGGTAGTGTTTTTCGTGATTTCTTAGCATTATCCAATAAGAAACTGAGGTAAACAACTCTTAGTTCGAACTTCTAAAAAATGTCGAGACGAGCTGCATATCGCTTGAATTCAGCACACCTCATAGGTGAATTTATCGCAAATTTTTCATGGAAAGCAATTGCATTTTGGTAGTGTTTTTCGTGATTTCTTAGCATTATCCAATAAGAAAATTAGGTAAATAAATCTAAGTTCGAACTTCTAAAGAATTTCGAGACGAGCTGCATATCCCTTAAATTCACCAAACCTCATAGGTCAATTTGTCGCAAATTTTTCATGGAAAGCAATTGCATTTTGGTACTGTTTTTCGTGATTTCTTAGCATTATCCAATAAGAAACTGAAGTAAATAACTCTAAGTTCGAATTTCTAAAAAATGTCGAGGCGAGCTGCATATCGCTTAAATTCACCACACCTCATAGGTGAATTTGTCATTATCCAATAAGAAAATTAGGTAAATAAATCTATGTTCGAACTTGTAAAAAATGTCGAGGCGAGCTGCATATCGCTTAAATTCACAACACTTCATAGGTGATTTGTCGCAAATTTTTCATGGAAAGCAATTGCATTTTGGTAGTATTTTTCGTGATTTCTTAGCATTAACCAATAAGAAAATTGAGTAAATAACTCTATGTTCGAACTTCTAAAAAATGTCGAGGCGAGCTGCATATCACTTAAATTCACCACGCCTCATAGGTGAATTTGTCGCAAATTTTTCATGGAATGCAATTGCATATTGGTAGTGATTTTCGTGATTTCTTAGCATTATCCAATAAGAAAATTAAGTAAACCTTTCTAAGTTCGAACTTCTAAAAAATGTCGAGGCGAGCTGCATATCGCTTAAATTCATCACGCCTCATAGGTCAATTTGTCGCAAATTTTTCATGGAAAGCAATTGCATTTTGGTAGTGTTTTTCGTGATTTCTTAGCATTATCCAATAAGAAACTGAAGTAAATAACTCTAAGTTCGAACTTCAAAAAAATGTCGAGGCGAGCTGCATATCGCTTAAATTCACCACACCTCATAGGTGAATTTGTCATTATCCATTAAGAAAATTAGGTAAATAAATCTATGTTCGAACTTGTAAAAAATGTCGAGGCGAGCTGCACATCGCTTAAATTCACAACACTTCATAGGTGATTTGTCGCAAATTTTTCATGGAAAGCAAATGCATTTTGGTAGTGTTTTTCGTGATTTCTTAGCATTATCCAATAAGAAAATTGAGTAAATAACTCTATGTTCGAACTTCTAAAAAATGTCGAGGCGAGCTGCATATCACTTAAATTCACCACACCTCATAGGTAAATTTGTCGAAAATTTTTCACTTCTAAAAATGTCGAGACGAGCTGCATATCGCTTAAATTCACCACACCTCATAGTTCAATTTTTCGAAAATTTTTCATGGAATGCAATTGCATTTTGGTAGTGTTTTTCGTGATTTTTAGGCATTATCCAATAAGAAAATTAAGGAAATAACTCTAAGTTCGAACTTCTAAAAAATGTCGAGACGAGCTGCATATCGCTTGAATTCACCATTCCTTATAGGTGAATTTATCGCAAAACTGAAGTAAAAAACTCTAAGATCGAACTTCTAAAAAATGTCGAGACGAGCTGCATATCGCTTGAATTCACCACACCTCATAGGTGAATTTATCGAAAATTTTTCATGGAAAGCAATTGCATTTTGGTAGTGTTTTTCGTGATTTCTTAGCATTATCCAATAAGAAAATTGAGTAAATAACTCTATGTTCGAACTTCTAAAAAATGTCGAGGCGAGCTGCATATCACTTAAATTCACCACACCTCATAGGTGAATTTGTCGCAAAATTTTCACTTCTAAAAATGTCGAGACGAGCTGCATATCGCTTAAATTCACCACACCTCATAGTTCAATTTGTCGAAAATTTTTCATGGAATGCAATTGCATTTTGGTAGTGTTTTTCGTGATTTTTAGGCATTATCCAATAAGAAAATTAAGGAAATAACTCTAAGTTTGAACTTCTAAAAAATGTCGAGAGGAGCTGCATATCGCTTAAATTCACCACACCTCATAGGTGAATTTGTCGTAAATTTTTCATGGAAAGTAATTGCATTTTGGTAGTGTTTTTCGTGATTTCTTAGCATTATCCAATAAGAAAATTAAGTAAACATTTCTAAGTTCGAACTTCAAAAAAATGTCGAGGCGAGCTGCATATCGCTTAAATTCACCACACCTCATAGGTGAATTTGTCATTATCCATTAAGAAAATTAGGTAAATAAATCTATGTTCGAACTTGTAAAAAATGTCGAGGCGAGCTGCATATCGCTTAAATTCACCACACCTCATAGGTGAATTTGTCGTAAATTTTTCATGGAAAGCAATTGCATTTTGGTAGTGTTTTTCGTGATTTCTTAGCATTATCCAATAAGAAACTGAAGTAAATAACTCTAAGTTCGAACTTCAAAAAAATGTCGAGACGAGCTGCATATCGCTTAAATTCACCACGCCTCCTAGGTGAATTTGTCGCAAATTTTTCATGGAAAGCAATTGCATTTTGGTAGTGTTTTTCGTGATTTCTTAGCATTATCCAATAAGAAACTGAAGTAAATATCTCTAAGTTCGGACTACCAAAAAATGTCGAGACGAGCAGCATATCGCTTAAATTCACCACGCCTCCTAGGTGAATTTGTCGCAAATTTTTCATGGAAAGCAATTGCATTTTGGTAGTGTTTTTCGTGATTTCTTAGCATTATCCAATAAGAAAATTAGGTAAATAAATTTAAGTTCGAACTTGTAAAAAATGTCGAGGCGAGCTGCATATCGCTTAAATTCACCACACCTTATGGGTGAATTTGTCATTATCCAATAAGAAAATTAGGTAAATAAATCTATGTTCGAACTTGTAAAAAATGTCGAGGCGAGCACATCGCTTAAATTCACAACACTTCATAGGTGATTTGTCGCAAATTTTTCATGGAAAGCAATTGCATTTTGGTAGTGTTTTTCGTGATTTCTTAGCATTATCCAATAAGAAAATTGAGTAAATAACTCTAAGATCGAACTTCTAAAAAATGTCGAGGCGAGCTGCATATCGCTTAAATTCACTACACCTCATAGGTCAATTTGTCGTAAATTTTTCATGGAAAGCAATTGCATTTTGGTAGTGTTTTTCGTGATTTCTTAGCATTATCCAATAAGAAACTAAAGTAAATAACTCTAAGTTCGAACTTCAAAAAAATGTCGAGACGAGCTGCATATCCCTTAAATTTACCAAACCTCATAGGTAAATTTGTCGAAAATTTTTCATGGAAAGCAATTGCATTTGGGTAGTGTTTTTCGTAATTTTTAGGCATTATTCAATAAGAAAATTTAATTAAATAAATCTAAGATCGAACTTCTAAAAAATGTCGAGGCGAGCTGCATATCGCTTAAATTCACTACACCTCATAGGTCAATTTGTCAAAAATTTTTCATGGAAAGCAATTGCATTTTGGTAGTGTTTTTCGTGATTTCTTAGCATTATCCAATAAGAAAATTAAGTAAACATTTCTAAGTTCGAACTTCTAAAAAATGTCGAGGCGAGCTGCATATCGCTTAAATTCACCACACCTCATAGGTGAATTTGTCGTAAATTTTTCATGGAAAGTAATTGCATTTTGGTAGCGTTTTTCGTGATTTCTTAGCATTATCCAATAAGAAAATTAAGTAAACATTTCTAAGTTCGAACTTCTAAAAAATGTCGAGGCGAGCTGCATATCGCTTAAATTCACCACGCCTCATAGGTCAATTTGTCGAAAATTTTTCATGGAAAGCAATTGCATTTTGGTAGTGTTTTTTCGTGATTTCTTAGCATTATCCAATAAGAAACTGAAGTAAATAACTCTAAGTTCGAACTTCTAAAAAATGTCGAGGCGAGCTGCATATCGCTTAAATTCACAACACTTCATAGGTGATTTGTCGCAAATTTTTCATGGAAAGCAATTGCATTTTGGTAGTGTTTTTCGTGATTTCTTAGCATTATCCAATAAGAAAATTGAGTAAATAACTCTATGTTCGAACTTCTAAAAAATGTCGAGGCGAGCTGCATATCACTTAAATTCACCACACCTCATAGGTGAATTTGTCGCAAATTTTTCACTTCTAAAAATGTCGAGACGAGCTGCATATCGCTCAAATTCACCACACCTCATAGTTTAATTTTTCGAAAATTTTTCATGGAATGCAATTGCATTTTGATAGTGTTTTTCGTGATTTTTAGGCATTATCCAATAAGAAAATTAAGGAAATAACTCTAAGTTCGAACTTCTAAAAAATGTCGAGACGAGCTGCATATCGCTTGAATTCACCATTCCTTATAGGTGAATTTATCGCAAATTTTTCATGGAAAGCAATTGCATTTTGGTAGTGTTTTTCGTGATTTCTTAGCATTATCCAATAAGAAAATTGAGTAAATAACTCTATGTTCGAACTTCTAAAAAATGTCGAGGCGAGCTGCATATCGCTTAAATTCACCACGCCTCATAGGTGAATTTGTCGCAAATTTTTCATGGAAAGCAATTGCATTTTGGTAGTGTTTTTCGTGATTTCTTAGCATTATCCAATAAGAAAATTAAGTAAACATTTCTAAGTTCGAACTTCTAAAAAATGTCGAGGCGAGCTGCATATCGCTTAAATTCACCACACCTCATAGGTCAATTTGTCGAAAATTTTTCATGGAAAGCAATTGCATTTTGGTAGTGTTTTTCGTGATTTCTTAGCATTATCCAATAAGAAAATTAAGTAAACATTTCTAAGTTCGAACTTCTAAAAAATGTCGAGACGAGCTGCATATCCCTTAAATTCACCAAACCTCATAGGTAAATTTGTCGAAAATTTTTCATGGAAAGCAATTGCATTTTGGTAGTGTTTTTCGTGATTTCTTAGCATTATCCAATAAGAAACTGAAGTAAATATCTCTAAGTTCGGACTTATAAAAAATGTCGAGACGAGCTGCATATCGCTTAAATTCACCACGCCTCATAGGTGAATTTGTCGCAAATTTTTCATGGAAAGCAATTGCATTTTGGTAGTGTTTTTCGTGATTTCTTAGCATTATCCAATAAGAAAATTAGGTAAATAAATTTAAGTTCGAACTTGTAAAAAATGTCGAAAAGAGCTGCATATCCCTTAAATTCACCAAACCTCATAGGTCAATTTGTCGCAAATTTTTCATGGAAAGCAATTGCATTTTGGTACTGTTTTTCGTGATTTCTTAGCATTATCCAATAAGAAACTGAAGTAAATAACTCTAAGTTCGAACTTCTAAAAAATGTCGAGGCGAGCTGCATATCGCTTAAATTCACCACACCTCATAGGTGAATTTGTCATTATCCAATAAGAAAATTAGGTAAATAAATCTATGTTCGAACTTGTAAAAAATGTCGAGGCGAGCTGCATATCGCTTAAATTCACAACACTTCATAGGTGATTTGTCGCAAATTTTTCATGGAAAGCAATTGCATTTTGGTAGTATTTTTCGTGATTTCTTAGCATTATCCAATAAGAAAATTGAGTAAATAACTCTATGTTCGAACTTCTAAAAAATGTCGAGGCGAGCTGCATATCACTTAAATTCACCACACCTCATAGGTGAATTTGTCGCAAATTTTCATGGAAAGCAATTGCATTTTGGTACTGTTTTTCGTGATTTCTTAGCATTATCCAATAAGAAACTGAAGTAAATAACTCTAAGTTCGAACTTCTAAAAAATGTCGAGACGAGCTGCATATCGCTTAAATTCACCACACCTCATAGTTCAATTTGTCGAAAATTTTTCATGGAATGCAATTGCATTTTGGTAGTGTTTTTCGTGATTTTTAGGCATTATCCAATAAGAAAATTAAGGAAATAACTCTAAGTTCGAACTTCTAAAAAATGTCGAGACGAGCTGCATATCGCTTAAATTCACCACACCTCATAGTTCAATTTGTCGAAAATTTTTCATTGAAAGCAATTGCATTTTGGTAGTGTTTTTCGTGATTTCTTAGCATTATCCAATAAGAAAATTAAGGAAATAACTCTAAGATCGAACTTCAAAAAAATGTCGAGACGAGCTGCATATCGCTTGAATTCACCACACCTCATAGGTGAATTTATCGCAAATTTTTCATGGAAAGCAATGGCATTTTGGTAGTGTTTTTCGTGATTTCTTAGCATTATCCAATAAGAAAATTGAGTAAATAACTCTATGTTCGAACTTCTAAAAAATGTCGAGGCGAGCTGCATATCGCTTAAATTCACCACACCTCATAGGTGAATTTGTCATTATCCAATAAGAAAATTAGGTAAATAAATCTATGTTCGAACTTGTAAAAAATGTCGAGGCGAGCTGCATATCGCTTAAATTCACCACACCTCATAGGTGAATTTGTCGTAAATTTTTCATGGAAAGCAATTGCATTTTGGTAGTGTTTTTCGTGATTTCTTAGCATTATCCAATAAGAAACTGAAGTAAATAACTCTAAGTTCGAACTTCTAAAAAATGTCGAGGCGAGCTGCATATCGCTTAAATTCACCACACCTCATAGGTGAATTTGTCATTATCCAATAAGAAAATTAGGTAAATAAATCTATGTTCGAACTTGTAAAAAATGTCGAGGCGAGCTGCATATCGCTTAAATTCACAACACTTCATAGGTGATTTGTCGCAAATTTTTCATGGAAAGCAATTGCATTTTGGTAGTATTTTTCGTGATTTCTTAGCATTATCCAATAAGAAAATTGAGTAAATAACTCTATGTTCGAACTTCTAAAAAATGTCGAGGCGAGCTGCATATCACTTAAATTCACCACGCCTCATAGGTGAATTTGTCGCAAATTTTTCATGGAATGCAATTGCATTTTGGTAGTGTTTTTCGTGATTTCTTAGCATTATCCAATAAGAAAATTGAGTAAATAACTCTATGTTCGAACTTCTAAAAAATGTCGAGGCGAGCTGCATATCGCTTAAATTCACCACACCTCATAGGTGAATTTGTCATTATCCAATAAGAAAATTAGGTAAATAAATCTATGTTCGAACTTGTAAAAAATGTCGAGGCGAGCTGCATATCGCTTAAATTCACCACACCTCATAGGTGAATTTGTCGTAAATTTTTCATGGAAAGCAATTGCATTTTGGTAGTGTTTTTCGTGATTTCTTAGCATTATCCAATAAGAAACTGAAGTAAATAACTCTAAGTTCGAACTTCTAAAAAATGTCGAGGCGAGCTGCATATCGCTTAAATTCACCACACCTCATAGGTGAATTTGTCATTATCCAATAAGAAAATTAGGTAAATAAATCTATGTTCGAACTTGTAAAAAATGTCGAGGCGAGCTGCATATCGCTTAAATTCACAACACTTCATAGGTGATTTGTCGCAAATTTTTCATGGAAAGCAATTGCATTTTGGTAGTATTTTTCGTGATTTCTTAGCATTATCCAATAAGAAAATTGAGTAAATAACTCTATGTTCGAACTTCTAAAAAATGTCGAAGCGAGCTGCATATCACTTAAATTCACCACGCCTCATAGGTGAATTTGTCGCAAATTTTTCATGGAATGCAATTGCATTTTGGTAGTGTTTTTCGTGATTTCTTAGCATTATCCAATAAGAAAATTGAGTAAATAACTCTATGTTCGAACTTCTAAAAAATGTCGAGGCGAGCTGCATATCGCTTAAATTCACCACACCTCATAGGTGAATTTGTCATTATCCAATAAGAAAATTAGGTAAATAAATCTATGTTCGAACTTGTAAAAAATGTCGAGGCGAGCTGCATATCGCTTAAATTCACAACACTTCATAGGTGATTTGTCGCAAATTTTTCATGGAAAGCAATTGCATTTTGGTAGTATTTTTCGTGATTTCTTAGCATTATCCAATAAGAAAATTGAGTAAATAACTCTATGTTCGAACTTCTAAAAAATGTCGAGGCGAGCTGCATATCGCTTAAATTCACCACACCTCATAGGTGAATTTGTCATTATCCAATAAGAAAATTAGGTAAATAAATCTATGTTCGAACTTGTAAAAAATGTCGAGGCGAGCTGCATATCGCTTAAATTCACCACACCTCATAGGTGAATTTGTCGTAAATTTTTCATGGAAAGCAATTGCATTTTGGTAGTGTTTTTCGTGATTTCTTAGCATTATCCAATAAGAAACTGAAGTAAATAACTCTAAGTTCGAACTTCTAAAAAATGTCGAGGCGAGCTGCATATCGCTTAAATTCACCACACCTCATAGGTGAATTTGTCATTATCCAATAAGAAAATTAGGTAAATAAATCTATGTTCGAACTTGTAAAAAATGTCGAGGCGAGCTGCATATCGCTTAAATTCACAACACTTCATAGGTGATTTGTCGCAAATTTTTCATGGAAAGCAATTGCATTTTGGTAGTATTTTTCGTGATTTCTTAGCATTATCCAATAAGAAAATTGAGTAAATAACTCTATGTTCGAACTTCTAAAAAATGTCGAGGCGAGCTGCATATCACTTAAATTCACCACGCCTCATAGGTGAATTTGTCGCAAATTTTTCATGGAATGCAATTGCATTTTGGTAGTGTTTTTCGTGATTTCTTAGCATTATCCAATAAGAAAATTAAGTAAACATTTCTAAGTTCGAACTTCTAAAAAATGTCGAGGCGAGCTGCATATCGCTTAAATTCACCACGCCTCATAGGTCAATTTGTCGCAAATTTTTCAAGGAAAGCAATTGCATTTTGGTAGTGTTTTTCGTGATTTCTTAGCATTATCCAATAAGAAACTGAAGTAAATAACTCTAAGTTCCAACTTCTAAAAAATGTCGAGACGAGCTGCATATCGCTTAAATTCACCAAATCTCATAGGTAAATTTGTCGAAAATTTTTCATGGAAAGCAATTGCAGCTTGGTAGTGTTTTTCGTGATTTTTAGGCATTATCCAATAAGAAAATTAAGGAAATAACTCTAAGTTCGAACTTCTAAAAAATGTCGAGACGAGCTGCATATCGCTTAAATTCACCACACCTCATAGTTCAATTTGTCGAAAATTTTTCATTGAAAGCAATTGCATTTTGGTAGTGTTTTTCGTGATTTCTTAGCATTATCCAATAAGAAAATTAAGGAAATAACTCTAAGATCGAACTTCAAAAAAATGTCGAGACGAGCTGCATATCGCTTGAATTCACCACACCTCATAGGTGAATTTATCGCAAATTTTTCATGGAAAGCAATGGCATTTTGGTAGTGTTTTTCGTGATTTCTTAGCATTATCCAATAAGAAAATTGAGTAAATAACTCTATGTTCGAACTTCTAAAAAATGTCGAGGCGAGCTGCATATCGCTTAAATTCACCACACCTCATAGGTGAATTTGTCATTATCCAATAAGAAAATTAGGTAAATAAATCTATGTTCGAACTTGTAAAAAATGTCGAGGCGAGCTGCATATCGCTTAAATTCACCACACCTCATAGGTGAATTTGTCGTAAATTTTTCATGGAAAGCAATTGCATTTTGGTAGTGTTTTTCGTGATTTCTTAGCATTATCCAATAAGAAACTGAAGTAAATAACTCTAAGTTCGAACTTCTAAAAAATGTCGAGGCGAGCTGCATATCGCTTAAATTCACCACACCTCATAGGTGAATTTGTCATTATCCAATAAGAAAATTAGGTAAATAAATCTATGTTCGAACTTGTAAAAAATGTCGAGGCGAGCTGCATATCGCTTAAATTCACAACACTTCATAGGTGATTTGTCGCAAATTTTTCATGGAAAGCAATTGCATTTTGGTAGTATTTTTCGTGATTTCTTAGCATTATCCAATAAGAAAATTGAGTAAATAACTCTATGTTCGAACTTCTAAAAAATGTCGAGGCGAGCTGCATATCACTTAAATTCACCACGCCTCATAGGTGAATTTGTCGCAAATTTTTCATGGAATGCAATTGCATTTTGGTAGTGTTTTTCGTGATTTCTTAGCATTATCCAATAAGAAAATTGAGTAAATAACTCTATGTTCGAACTTCTAAAAAATGTCGAGGCGAGCTGCATATCGCTTAAATTCACCACACCTCATAGGTGAATTTGTCATTATCCAATAAGAAAATTAGGTAAATAAATCTATGTTCGAACTTGTAAAAAATGTCGAGGCGAGCTGCATATCGCTTAAATTCACCACACCTCATAGGTGAATTTGTCGTAAATTTTTCATGGAAAGCAATTGCATTTTGGTAGTGTTTTTTGTGATTTCTTAGCATTATCCAATAAGAAACTGAAGTAAATAACTCTAAGTTCGAACTTCTAAAAAATGTCGAGGCGAGCTGCATATCGCTTAAATTCACCACACCTCATAGGTGAATTTGTCATTATCCAATAAGAAAATTAGGTAAATAAATCTATGTTCGAACTTGTAAAAAATGTCGAGGCGAGCTGCATATCGCTTAAATTCACAACACTTCATAGGTGATTTGTCGCAAATTTTTCATGGAAAGCAATTGCATTTTGGTAGTATTTTTCGTGATTTCTTAGCATTATCCAATAAGAAAATTGAGTAAATAACTCTATGTTCGAACTTCTAAAAAATGTCGAAGCGAGCTGCATATCACTTAAATTCACCACGCCTCATAGGTGAATTTGTCGCAAATTTTTCATGGAATGCAATTGCATTTTGGTAGTGTTTTTCGTGATTTCTTAGCATTATCCAATAAGAAAATTGAGTAAATAACTCTATGTTCGAACTTCTAAAAAATGTCGAGGCGAGCTGCATATCGCTTAAATTCACCACACCTCATAGGTGAATTTGTCATTATCCAATAAGAAAATTAGGTAAATAAATCTATGTTCGAACTTGTAAAAAATGTCGAGGCGAGCTGCATATCGCTTAAATTCACAACACTTCATAGGTGATTTGTCGCAAATTTTTCATGGAAAGCAATTGCATTTTGGTAGTATTTTTCGTGATTTCTTAGCATTATCCAATAAGAAAATTGAGTAAATAACTCTATGTTCGAACTTCTAAAAAATGTCGAGGCGAGCTGCATATCGCTTAAATTCACCACACCTCATAGGTGAATTTGTCATTATCCAATAAGAAAATTAGGTAAATAAATCTATGTTCGAACTTGTAAAAAATGTCGAGGCGAGCTGCATATCGCTTAAATTCACCACACCTCATAGGTGAATTTGTCGTAAATTTTTCATGGAAAGCAATTGCATTTTGGTAGTGTTTTTCGTGATTTCTTAGCATTATCCAATAAGAAACTGAAGTAAATAACTCTAAGTTCGAACTTCTAAAAAATGTCGAGGCGAGCTGCATATCGCTTAAATTCACCACACCTCATAGGTGAATTTGTCATTATCCAATAAGAAAATTAGGTAAATAAATCTATGTTCGAACTTGTAAAAAATGTCGAGGCGAGCTGCATATCGCTTAAATTCACAACACTTCATAGGTGATTTGTCGCAAATTTTTCATGGAAAGCAATTGCATTTTGGTAGTATTTTTCGTGATTTCTTAGCATTATCCAATAAGAAAATTGAGTAAATAACTCTATGTTCGAACTTCTAAAAAATGTCGAGGCGAGCTGCATATCACTTAAATTCACCACGCCTCATAGGTGAATTTGTCGCAAATTTTTCATGGAATGCAATTGCATTTTGGTAGTGTTTTTCGTGATTTCTTAGCATTATCCAATAAGAAAATTAAGTAAACATTTCTAAGTTCGAACTTCTAAAAAATGTCGAGGCGAGCTGCATATCGCTTAAATTCCCCACGCCTCATAGGTCAATTTGTCGCAAATTTTTCAAGGAAAGCAATTGCATTTTGGTAGTGTTTTTCGTGATTTCTTAGCATTATCCAATAAGAAACTGAAGTAAATAACTCTAAGTTCCAACTTCTAAAAAATGTCGAGACGAGCTGCATATCGCTTAAATTCACCAAATCTCATAGGTAAATTTGTCGAAAATTTTTCATGGAAAGCAATTGCAGCTTGGTAGTGTTTTTCGTGATTTCTTAGCATTATCCAATAAGAAACTGAGGTAAACAACTCTTAGTTCGAACTTCTAAAAAATGTCGAGACGAGCTGCATATCGCTTAAAATCACTACGCCTCATAGATGAATTTGTCGCAAATTTTTCATGGAAAGAAATTGCATTTTGGTAGTGTTTTTCGTAATTTTTAGGCGTTATTCAATAAGAAAATTAAGTAAATAACTCTAAGATCGAACTTCTAAAAAATGTCGAGACGAGCTGCATATCGCTTGAATTCACCACACCTCATAGGTGAATTTATCGCAAATTTTTCATGGAAAGCAATTGCATTTTGGTAGTGTTTTTCGTGATTTCTTAGCATTATCCAATAAGAAAATTAGGTAAATAAATCTAAGTTCGAACTTCTAAAAAATTTCGAGACGAGCTGCATATCCCTTAAATTCACCAAACCTCATAGGTCAATTTGTCGCAAATTTTTCATGGAAAGCAATTGCATTTTGGTACTGTTTTTCGTGATTTCTTAGCATTATCCAATAAGAAACTGAAGTAAATAACTCTAAGTTCGAACTTCTAAAAAATGTCGAGGCGAGCTGCATATCGCTTAAATTCACCACACCTCATAGGTCAATTTGTCGAAAATTTTTCATGGAAAGCAATTGCATTTCCAAGCAATAAGAAAATTAAGTAAATAACTCTAAGATCGAACTTCTAAAAAATGTCGAGACGAGCTGCATATCGCTTGAATTCACCACACCTCATAGGTGAATTTATCGCAAATTTTTCATGGAAAGCAATTGCATTTTGGTAGTGTTTTTCGTGATTTCTTAGCATTATCCAATAAGAAAATTAAGTAAACATTTCTAAGTTCGAACTTCTAAAAAATGTCGAGGCGAGCTGCATATCGCTTAAATTCACCACACCTCATAGGTGAATTTGTCATTATCCAATAAGAAAATTAGGTAAATAAATCTATGTTCGAACTTGTAAAAAATGTCGAGGCGAGCTGCACATCGCTTAAATTCACAACACTTCATAGGTGATTTGTCGCAAATTTTTCATGGAAAGCAATTGCATTTTGGTAGTGTTTTTCGTGATTTCTTAGCATTATCCAATAAGAAAATTGAGTAAATAACTCTATGTTCGAACTTCTAAAAAATGTCGAGGCGAGCTGCATATCACTTAAATTCACCACACCTCATAGGTGAATTTGTCGCAAATTTTTCACTTCTAAAAATGTCGAGACGAGCTGCATATCGCTCAAATTCACCACACCTCATAGTTTAATTTTTCGAAAATTTTTCATGGAATGCAATTGCATTTTGGTAGTGTTTTTCGTGATTTTTAGGCATTATCCAATAAGAAAATTAAGGAAATAACTCTAAGTTCGAACTTCTAAAAAATGTCGAGACGAGCTGCATATCGCTTGAATTCACCATTCCTTATAGGTGAATTTATCGCAAATTTTTCATGGAAAGCAATTGCATTTTGGTAGTGTTTTTCGTGATTTCTTAGCATTATCCAATAAGAAAATTGAGTAAATAACTCTATGTTCGAACTTCTAAAAAATGTCGAGGCGAGCTGCATATCGCTTAAATTCACCACGCCTCATAGGTGAATTTGTCGCAAATTTTTCATGGAAAGCAATTGCATTTTGGTAGTGTTTTTCGTGATTTCTTAGCATTATCCAATAAGAAAATTAAGTAAACATTTCTAAGTTCGAACTTCTAAAAAATGTCGAGGCGAGCTGCATATCGCTTAAATTCACCACACCTCATAGGTCAATTTGTCGAAAATTTTTCATGGAAAGCAATTGCATTTTGGTAGTGTTTTTCGTGATTTCTTAGCATTATCCAATAAGAAAATTAAGTAAACATTTCTAAGTTCGAACTTCTAAAAAATGTCGAGACGAGCTGCATATCCCTTAAATTCACCAAACCTCATAGGTAAATTTGTCGAAAATTTTTCATGGAAAGCAATTGCATTTTGGTAGTGTTTTTCGTGATTTCTTAGCATTATCCAATAAGAAACTGAAGTAAATATCTCTAAGTTCGGACTTATAAAAAATGTCGAGACGAGCTGCATATCGCTTAAATTCACCACGCCTCATAGGTGAATTTGTCGCAAATTTTTCATGGAAAGCAATTGCATTTTGGTAGTGTTTTTCGTGATTTCTTAGCATTATCCAATAAGAAAATTAGGTAAATAAATTTAAGTTCGAACTTGTAAAAAATGTCGAAAAGAGCTGCATATCCCTTAAATTCACCAAACCTCATAGGTCAATTTGTCGCAAATTTTTCTTGGAAAGCAATTGCATTTTGGTACTGTTTTTCGTGATTTCTTAGCATTATCCAATAAGAAACTGAAGTAAATAACTCTAAGTTCGAACTTCTAAAAAATGTCGAGGCGAGCTGCATATCGCTTAAATTCACCACACCTCATAGGTGAATTTGTCATTATCCAATAAGAAAATTAGGTAAATAAATCTATGTTCGAACTTGTAAAAAATGTCGAGGCGAGCTGCATATCGCTTAAATTCACAACACTTCATAGGTGATTTGTCGCAAATTTTTCATGGAAAGCAATTGCATTTTGGTAGTATTTTTCGTGATTTCTTAGCATTATCCAATAAGAAAATTGAGTAAATAACTCTATGTTCGAACTTCTAAAAAATGTCGAGGCGAGCTGCATATCACTTAAATTCACCACACCTCATAGGTGAATTTGTCGCAAATTTTCATGGAAAGCAATTGCATTTTGGTACTGTTTTTCGTGATTTCTTAGCATTATCCAATAAGAAACTGAAGTAAATAACTCTAAGTTCGAACTTCTAAAAAATGTCGAGACGAGCTGCATATCGCTTAAATTCACCACACCTCATAGTTCAATTTGTCGAAAATTTTTCATGGAATGCAATTGCATTTTGGTAGTGTTTTTCGTGATTTTTAGGCATTATCCAATAAGAAAATTAAGGAAATAACTCTAAGTTCGAACTTCTAAAAAATGTCGAGACGAGCTGCATATCGCTTAAATTCACCACACCTCATAGTTCAATTTGTCGAAAATTTTTCATTGAAAGCAATTGCATTTTGGTAGTGTTTTTCGTGATTTCTTAGCATTATCCAATAAGAAAATTAAGGAAATAACTCTAAGATCGAACTTCAAAAAAATGTCGAGACGAGCTGCATATCGCTTGAATTCACCACACCTCATAGGTGAATTTATCGCAAATTTTTCATGGAAAGCAATGGCATTTTGGTAGTGTTTTTCGTGATTTCTTAGCATTATCCAATAAGAAAATTGAGTAAATAACTCTATGTTCGAACTTCTAAAAAATGTCGAGGCGAGCTGCATATCGCTTAAATTCACCACACCTCATAGGTGAATTTGTCATTATCCAATAAGAAAATTAGGTAAATAAATCTATGTTCGAACTTGTAAAAAATGTCGAGGCGAGCTGCATATCGCTTAAATTCACCACACCTCATAGGTGAATTTGTCGTAAATTTTTCATGGAAAGCAATTGCATTTTGGTAGTGTTTTTCGTGATTTCTTAGCATTATCCAATAAGAAACTGAAGTAAATAACTCTAAGTTCGAACTTCTAAAAAATGTCGAGGCGAGCTGCATATCGCTTAAATTCACCACACCTCATAGGTGAATTTGTCATTATCCAATAAGAAAATTAGGTAAATAAATCTATGTTCGAACTTGTAAAAAATGTCGAGGCGAGCTGCATATCGCTTAAATTCACAACACTTCATAGGTGATTTGTCGCAAATTTTTCATGGAAAGCAATTGCATTTTGGTAGTATTTTTCGTGATTTCTTAGCATTATCCAATAAGAAAATTGAGTAAATAACTCTATGTTCGAACTTCTAAAAAATGTCGAGGCGAGCTGCATATCACTTAAATTCACCACGCCTCATAGGTGAATTTGTCGCAAATTTTTCATGGAATGCAATTGCATTTTGGTAGTGTTTTTCGTGATTTCTTAGCATTATCCAATAAGAAAATTGAGTAAATAACTCTATGTTCGAACTTCTAAAAAATGTCGAGGCGAGCTGCATATCGCTTAAATTCACCACACCTCATAGGTGAATTTGTCATTATCCAATAAGAAAATTAGGTAAATAAATCTATGTTCGAACTTGTAAAAAATGTCGAGGCGAGCTGCATATCGCTTAAATTCACCACACCTCATAGGTGAATTTGTCGTAAATTTTTCATGGAAAGCAATTGCATTTTGGTAGTGTTTTTCGTGATTTCTTAGCATTATCCAATAAGAAACTGAAGTAAATAACTCTAAGTTCGAACTTCTAAAAAATGTCGAGGCGAGCTGCATATCGCTTAAATTCACCACACCTCATAGGTGAATTTGTCATTATCCAATAAGAAAATTAGGTAAATAAATCTATGTTCGAACTTGTAAAAAATGTCGAGGCGAGCTGCATATCGCTTAAATTCACAACACTTCATAGGTGATTTGTCGCAAATTTTTCATGGAAAGCAATTGCATTTTGGTAGTATTTTTCGTGATTTCTTAGCATTATCCAATAAGAAAATTGAGTAAATAACTCTATGTTCGAACTTCTAAAAAATGTCGAGGCGAGCTGCATATCGCTTAAATTCACCACACCTCATAGGTGAATTTGTCATTATCCAATAAGAAAATTAGGTAAATAAATCTATGTTCGAACTTGTAAAAAATGTCGAGGCGAGCTGCATATCGCTTAAATTCACCACACCTCATAGGTGAATTTGTCGTAAATTTTTCATGGAAAGCAATTGCATTTTGGTAGTGTTTTTCGTGATTTCTTAGCATTATCCAATAAGAAACTGAAGTAAATAACTCTAAGTTCGAACTTCTAAAAAATGTCGAGGCGAGCTGCATATCGCTTAAATTCACCACACCTCATAGGTGAATTTGTCATTATCCAATAAGAAAATTAGGTAAATAAATCTATGTTCGAACTTGTAAAAAATGTCGAGGCGAGCTGCATATCGCTTAAATTCACAACACTTCATAGGTGATTTGTCGCAAATTTTTCATGGAAAGCAATTGCATTTTGGTAGTATTTTTCGTGATTTCTTAGCATTATCCAATAAGAAAATTGAGTAAATAACTCTATGTTCGAACTTCTAAAAAATGTCGAAGCGAGCTGCATATCACTTAAATTCACCACGCCTCATAGGTGAATTTGTCGCAAATTTTTCATGGAATGCAATTGCATTTTGGTAGTGTTTTTCGTGATTTCTTAGCATTATCCAATAAGAAAATTGAGTAAATAACTCTATGTTCGAACTTCTAAAAAATGTCGAGGCGAGCTGCATATCGCTTAAATTCACCACACCTCATAGGTGAATTTGTCATTATCCAATAAGAAAATTAGGTAAATAAATCTATGTTCGAACTTGTAAAAAATGTCGAGGCGAGCTGCATATCGCTTAAATTCACAACACTTCATAGGTGATTTGTCGCAAATTTTTCATGGAAAGCAATTGCATTTTGGTAGTATTTTTCGTGATTTCTTAGCATTATCCAATAAGAAAATTGAGTAAATAACTCTATGTTCGAACTTCTAAAAAATGTCGAGGCGAGCTGCATATCGCTTAAATTCACCACACCTCATAGGTGAATTTGTCATTATCCAATAAGAAAATTAGGTAAATAAATCTATGTTCGAACTTGTAAAAAATGTCGAGGCGAGCTGCATATCGCTTAAATTCACCACACCTCATAGGTGAATTTGTCGTAAATTTTTCATGGAAAGCAATTGCATTTTGGTAGTGTTTTTCGTGATTTCTTAGCATTATCCAATAAGAAACTGAAGTAAATAACTCTAAGTTCGAACTTCTAAAAAATGTCGAGGCGAGCTGCATATCGCTTAAATTCACCACACCTCATAGGTGAATTTGTCATTATCCAATAAGAAAATTAGGTAAATAAATCTATGTTCGAACTTGTAAAAAATGTCGAGGCGAGCTGCATATCGCTTAAATTCACAACACTTCATAGGTGATTTGTCGCAAATTTTTCATGGAAAGCAATTGCATTTTGGTAGTATTTTTCGTGATTTCTTAGCATTATCCAATAAGAAAATTGAGTAAATAACTCTATGTTCGAACTTCTAAAAAATGTCGAGGCGAGCTGCATATCACTTAAATTCACCACGCCTCATAGGTGAATTTGTCGCAAATTTTTCATGGAATGCAATTGCATTTTGGTAGTGTTTTTCGTGATTTCTTAGCATTATCCAATAAGAAAATTAAGTAAACATTTCTAAGTTCGAACTTCTAAAAAATGTCGAGGCGAGCTGCATATCGCTTAAATTCACCACGCCTCATAGGTCAATTTGTCGCAAATTTTTCAAGGAAAGCAATTGCATTTTGGTAGTGTTTTTCGTGATTTCTTAGCATTATCCAATAAGAAACTGAAGTAAATAACTCTAAGTTCCAACTTCTAAAAAATGTCGAGACGAGCTGCATATCGCTTAAATTCACCAAATCTCATAGGTAAATTTGTCGAAAATTTTTCATGGAAAGCAATTGCAGCTTGGTAGTGTTTTTCGTGATTTTTAGGCATTATCCAATAAGAAAATTAAGGAAATAACTCTAAGTTCGAACTTCTAAAAAATGTCGAGACGAGCTGCATATCGCTTAAATTCACCACACCTCATAGTTCAATTTGTCGAAAATTTTTCATTGAAAGCAATTGCATTTTGGTAGTGTTTTTCGTGATTTCTTAGCATTATCCAATAAGAAAATTAAGGAAATAACTCTAAGATCGAACTTCAAAAAAATGTCGAGACGAGCTGCATATCGCTTGAATTCACCACACCTCATAGGTGAATTTATCGCAAATTTTTCATGGAAAGCAATGGCATTTTGGTAGTGTTTTTCGTGATTTCTTAGCATTATCCAATAAGAAAATTGAGTAAATAACTCTATGTTCGAACTTCTAAAAAATGTCGAGGCGAGCTGCATATCGCTTAAATTCACCACACCTCATAGGTGAATTTGTCATTATCCAATAAGAAAATTAGGTAAATAAATCTATGTTCGAACTTGTAAAAAATGTCGAGGCGAGCTGCATATCGCTTAAATTCACCACACCTCATAGGTGAATTTGTCGTAAATTTTTCATGGAAAGCAATTGCATTTTGGTAGTGTTTTTCGTGATTTCTTAGCATTATCCAATAAGAAACTGAAGTAAATAACTCTAAGTTCGAACTTCTAAAAAATGTCGAGGCGAGCTGCATATCGCTTAAATTCACCACACCTCATAGGTGAATTTGTCATTATCCAATAAGAAAATTAGGTAAATAAATCTATGTTCGAACTTGTAAAAAATGTCGAGGCGAGCTGCATATCGCTTAAATTCACAACACTTCATAGGTGATTTGTCGCAAATTTTTCATGGAAAGCAATTGCATTTTGGTAGTATTTTTCGTGATTTCTTAGCATTATCCAATAAGAAAATTGAGTAAATAACTCTATGTTCGAACTTCTAAAAAATGTCGAGGCGAGCTGCATATCACTTAAATTCACCACGCCTCATAGGTGAATTTGTCGCAAATTTTTCATGGAATGCAATTGCATTTTGGTAGTGTTTTTCGTGATTTCTTAGCATTATCCAATAAGAAAATTGAGTAAATAACTCTATGTTCGAACTTCTAAAAAATGTCGAGGCGAGCTGCATATCGCTTAAATTCACCACACCTCATAGGTGAATTTGTCATTATCCAATAAGAAAATTAGGTAAATAAATCTATGTTCGAACTTGTAAAAAATGTCGAGGCGAGCTGCATATCGCTTAAATTCACCACACCTCATAGGTGAATTTGTCGTAAATTTTTCATGGAAAGCAATTGCATTTTGGTAGTGTTTTTTGTGATTTCTTAGCATTATCCAATAAGAAACTGAAGTAAATAACTCTAAGTTCGAACTTCTAAAAAATGTCGAGGCGAGCTGCATATCGCTTAAATTCACCACACCTCATAGGTGAATTTGTCATTATCCAATAAGAAAATTAGGTAAATAAATCTATGTTCGAACTTGTAAAAAATGTCGAGGCGAGCTGCATATCGCTTAAATTCACAACACTTCATAGGTGATTTGTCGCAAATTTTTCATGGAAAGCAATTGCATTTTGGTAGTATTTTTCGTGATTTCTTAGCATTATCCAATAAGAAAATTGAGTAAATAACTCTATGTTCGAACTTCTAAAAAATGTCGAAGCGAGCTGCATATCACTTAAATTCACCACGCCTCATAGGTGAATTTGTCGCAAATTTTTCATGGAATGCAATTGCATTTTGGTAGTGTTTTTCGTGATTTCTTAGCATTATCCAATAAGAAAATTGAGTAAATAACTCTATGTTCGAACTTCTAAAAAATGTCGAGGCGAGCTGCATATCGCTTAAATTCACCACACCTCATAGGTGAATTTGTCATTATCCAATAAGAAAATTAGGTAAATAAATCTATGTTCGAACTTGTAAAAAATGTCGAGGCGAGCTGCATATCGCTTAAATTCACAACACTTCATAGGTGATTTGTCGCAAATTTTTCATGGAAAGCAATTGCATTTTGGTAGTATTTTTCGTGATTTCTTAGCATTATCCAATAAGAAAATTGAGTAAATAACTCTATGTTCGAACTTCTAAAAAATGTCGAGGCGAGCTGCATATCGCTTAAATTCACCACACCTCATAGGTGAATTTGTCATTATCCAATAAGAAAATTAGGTAAATAAATCTATGTTCGAACTTGTAAAAAATGTCGAGGCGAGCTGCATATCGCTTAAATTCACCACACCTCATAGGTGAATTTGTCGTAAATTTTTCATGGAAAGCAATTGCATTTTGGTAGTGTTTTTCGTGATTTCTTAGCATTATCCAATAAGAAACTGAAGTAAATAACTCTAAGTTCGAACTTCTAAAAAATGTCGAGGCGAGCTGCATATCGCTTAAATTCACCACACCTCATAGGTGAATTTGTCATTATCCAATAAGAAAATTAGGTAAATAAATCTATGTTCGAACTTGTAAAAAATGTCGAGGCGAGCTGCATATCGCTTAAATTCACAACACTTCATAGGTGATTTGTCGCAAATTTTTCATGGAAAGCAATTGCATTTTGGTAGTATTTTTCGTGATTTCTTAGCATTATCCAATAAGAAAATTGAGTAAATAACTCTATGTTCGAACTTCTAAAAAATGTCGAGGCGAGCTGCATATCACTTAAATTCACCACGCCTCATAGGTGAATTTGTCGCAAATTTTTCATGGAATGCAATTGCATTTTGGTAGTGTTTTTCGTGATTTCTTAGCATTATCCAATAAGAAAATTAAGTAAACATTTCTAAGTTCGAACTTCTAAAAAATGTCGAGGCGAGCTGCATATCGCTTAAATTCCCCACGCCTCATAGGTCAATTTGTCGCAAATTTTTCAAGGAAAGCAATTGCATTTTGGTAGTGTTTTTCGTGATTTCTTAGCATTATCCAATAAGAAACTGAAGTAAATAACTCTAAGTTCCAACTTCTAAAAAATGTCGAGACGAGCTGCATATCGCTTAAATTCACCAAATCTCATAGGTAAATTTGTCGAAAATTTTTCATGGAAAGCAATTGCAGCTTGGTAGTGTTTTTCGTGATTTCTTAGCATTATCCAATAAGAAACTGAGGTAAACAACTCTTAGTTCGAACTTCTAAAAAATGTCGAGACGAGCTGCATATCGCTTAAAATCACTACGCCTCATAGATGAATTTGTCGCAAATTTTTCATGGAAAGAAATTGCATTTTGGTAGTGTTTTTCGTAATTTTTAGGCGTTATTCAATAAGAAAATTAAGTAAATAACTCTAAGATCGAACTTCTAAAAAATGTCGAGACGAGCTGCATATCGCTTGAATTCACCACACCTCATAGGTGAATTTATCGCAAATTTTTCATGGAAAGCAATTGCATTTTGGTAGTGTTTTTCGTGATTTCTTAGCATTATCCAATAAGAAAATTAGGTAAATAAATCTAAGTTCGAACTTCTAAAAAATTTCGAGACGAGCTGCATATCCCTTAAATTCACCAAACCTCATAGGTCAATTTGTCGCAAATTTTTCATGGAAAGCAATTGCATTTTGGTACTGTTTTTCGTGATTTCTTAGCATTATCCAATAAGAAACTGAAGTAAATAACTCTAAGTTCGAACTTCTAAAAAATGTCGAGGCGAGCTGCATATCGCTTAAATTCACCACACCTCATAGGTCAATTTGTCGAAAATTTTTCATGGAAAGCAATTGCATTTCCAAGCAATAAGAAAATTAAGTAAATAACTCTAAGATCGAACTTCTAAAAAATGTCGAGACGAGCTGCATATCGCTTGAATTCACCACACCTCATAGGTGAATTTATCGCAAATTTTTCATGGAAAGCAATTGCATTTTGGTAGTGTTTTTCGTGATTTCTTAGCATTATCCAATAAGAAAATTAAGTAAACATTTCTAAGTTCGAACTTCTAAAAAATGTCGAGGCGAGCTGCATATCGCTTAAATTCACCACACCTCATAGGTGAATTTGTCATTATCCAATAAGAAAATTAGGTAAATAAATCTATGTTCGAACTTGTAAAAAATGTCGAGGCGAGCTGCACATCGCTTAAATTCACAACACTTCATAGGTGATTTGTCGCAAATTTTTCATGGAAAGCAATTGCATTTTGGTAGTGTTTTTCGTGATTTCTTAGCATTATCCAATAAGAAAATTGAGTAAATAACTCTATGTTCGAACTTCTAAAAAATGTCGAGGCGAGCTGCATATCACTTAAATTCACCACACCTCATAGGTGAATTTGTCGCAAATTTTTCACTTCTAAAAATGTCGAGACGAGCTGCATATCGCTCAAATTCACCACACCTCATAGTTTAATTTTTCGAAAATTTTTCATGGAATGCAATTGCATTTTGGTAGTGTTTTTCGTGATTTTTAGGCATTATCCAATAAGAAAATTAAGGAAATAACTCTAAGTTCGAACTTCTAAAAAATGTCGAGACGAGCTGCATATCGCTTGAATTCACCATTCCTTATAGGTGAATTTATCGCAAATTTTTCATGGAAAGCAATTGCATTTTGGTAGTGTTTTTCGTGATTTCTTAGCATTATCCAATAAGAAAATTGAGTAAATAACTCTATGTTCGAACTTCTAAAAAATGTCGAGGCGAGCTGCATATCGCTTAAATTCACCACGCCTCATAGGTGAATTTGTCGCAAATTTTTCATGGAAAGCAATTGCATTTTGGTAGTGTTTTTCGTGATTTCTTAGCATTATCCAATAAGAAAATTAAGTAAACATTTCTAAGTTCGAACTTCTAAAAAATGTCGAGGCGAGCTGCATATCGCTTAAATTCACCACACCTCATAGGTCAATTTGTCGAAAATTTTTCATGGAAAGCAATTGCATTTTGGTAGTGTTTTTCGTGATTTCTTAGCATTATCCAATAAGAAAATTAAGTAAACATTTCTAAGTTCGAACTTCTAAAAAATGTCGAGACGAGCTGCATATCCCTTAAATTCACCAAACCTCATAGGTAAATTTGTCGAAAATTTTTCATGGAAAGCAATTGCATTTTGGTAGTGTTTTTCGTGATTTCTTAGCATTATCCAATAAGAAACTGAAGTAAATATCTCTAAGTTCGGACTTATAAAAAATGTCGAGACGAGCTGCATATCGCTTAAATTCACCACGCCTCATAGGTGAATTTGTCGCAAATTTTTCATGGAAAGCAATTGCATTTTGGTAGTGTTTTTCGTGATTTCTTAGCATTATCCAATAAGAAAATTAGGTAAATAAATTTAAGTTCGAACTTGTAAAAAATGTCGAAAAGAGCTGCATATCCCTTAAATTCACCAAACCTCATAGGTCAATTTGTCGCAAATTTTTCTTGGAAAGCAATTGCATTTTGGTACTGTTTTTCGTGATTTCTTAGCATTATCCAATAAGAAACTGAAGTAAATAACTCTAAGTTCGAACTTCTAAAAAATGTCGAGGCGAGCTGCATATCGCTTAAATTCACCACACCTCATAGGTGAATTTGTCATTATCCAATAAGAAAATTAGGTAAATAAATCTATGTTCGAACTTGTAAAAAATGTCGAGGCGAGCTGCATATCGCTTAAATTCACAACACTTCATAGGTGATTTGTCGCAAATTTTTCATGGAAAGCAATTGCATTTTGGTAGTATTTTTCGTGATTTCTTAGCATTATCCAATAAGAAAATTGAGTAAATAACTCTATGTTCGAACTTCTAAAAAATGTCGAGGCGAGCTGCATATCACTTAAATTCACCACACCTCATAGGTGAATTTGTCGCAAATTTTCATGGAAAGCAATTGCATTTTGGTACTGTTTTTCGTGATTTCTTAGCATTATCCAATAAGAAACTGAAGTAAATAACTCTAAGTTCGAACTTCTAAAAAATGTCGAGACGAGCTGCATATCGCTTAAATTCACCACACCTCATAGTTCAATTTGTCGAAAATTTTTCATGGAATGCAATTGCATTTTGGTAGTGTTTTTCGTGATTTTTAGGCATTATCCAATAAGAAAATTAAGGAAATAACTCTAAGTTCGAACTTCTAAAAAATGTCGAGACGAGCTGCATATCGCTTAAATTCACCACACCTCATAGTTCAATTTGTCGAAAATTTTTCATTGAAAGCAATTGCATTTTGGTAGTGTTTTTCGTGATTTCTTAGCATTATCCAATAAGAAAATTAAGGAAATAACTCTAAGATCGAACTTCAAAAAAATGTCGAGACGAGCTGCATATCGCTTGAATTCACCACACCTCATAGGTGAATTTATCGCAAATTTTTCATGGAAAGCAATTGCATTTTGGTAGTGTTTTTCGTGATTTCTTAGCATTATCCAATAAGAAAATTGAGTAAATAACTCTATGTGCGAACTTCTAAAAAATGTCGAGGCGAGCTGCATATCGCTTAAATTCACCACACCTCATAGGTGAATTTGTCATTATCCAATAAGAAAATTAGGTAAATAAATCTATGTTCGAACTTGTAAAAAATGTCGAGGCGAGCTGCATATCGCTTAAATTCACAACACTTCATAGGTGATTTGTCGCAAATTTTTCATGGAAAGCAATTGCATTTTGGTAGTATTTTTCGTGATTTCTTAGCATTATCCAATAAGAAAATTGAGTAAATAACTCTATGTTCGAACTTCTAAAAAATGTCGAGGCGAGCTGCATATCACTTAAATTCACCACGCCTCATAGGTGAATTTGTCGCAAATTTTTCATGGAATGCAATTGCATTTTGGTAGTGTTTTTCGTGATTTCTTAGCATTATCCAATAAGAAAATTAAGTAAACATTTCTAAGTTCGAACTTCTAAAAAATGTCGAGGCGAGCTGCATATCGCTTAAATTCACCACGCCTCATAGGTCAATTTGTCGCAAATTTTTCAAGGAAAGCAATTGCATTTTGGTAGTGTTTTTCGTGATTTCTTAGCATTATCCAATAAGAAACTGAAGTAAATAACTCTAAGTTCCAACTTCTAAAAAATGTCGAGACGAGCTGCATATCGCTTAAATTCACCAAATCTCATAGGTAAATTTGTCGAAAATTTTTCATGGAAAGCAATTGCAGCTTGGTAGTGTTTTTCGTGATTTCTTAGCATTATCCAATAAGAAACTGAGGTAAACAACTCTTAGTTCGAACTTCTAAAAAATGTCGAGACGAGCTGCATATCGCTTAAAATCACCACGCCTCATAGATGAATTTGTCGCAAATTTTTCATGGAAAGAAATTGCATTTTGGTAGTGTTTTTCGTAATTTTTAGGCGTTATTCAATAAGAAAATTAAGTAAATAACTCTAAGAACGAACTTCTAAAAAATGTCGAGACGAGCTGCATATCGCTTGAATTCACCACACCTCATAGGTGAATTTATCGCAAATTTTTCATGGAAAGCAATTGCATTTTGGTAGTGTTTTTCGTGATTTCTTAGCATTATCCAATAAGAAAATTAGGTAAATAAATCTAAGTTCGAACTTCTAAAAAATTTCGAGACGAGCTGCATATCCCTCAAATTCACCAAACCTCATAGGTCAATTTGTCGCAAATTTTTCATGGAAAGCAATTGCATTTTGGTACTGTTTTTCGTGATTTCTTAGCATTATCCAATAAGAAACTGAAGTAAATAACTCTAAGTTCGAACTTCTAAAAAATGTCGAGGCGAGCTGCATATCGCTTAAATTCACCACACCTCATAGGTCAATTTGTCGAAAATTTTTCATGGAAAGCAATTGCATTTCCAAGCAATAAGAAAATTAAGTAAATAACTCTAAGATCGAACTTCTAAAAAATGTCGAGACGAGCTGCATATCGCTTGAATTCACCACACCTCATAGGTGAATTTATCGCAAATTTTTCATGGAAAGCAATTGCATTTTGGTAGTGTTTTTCGTGATTTCTTAGCATTATCCAATAAGAAAATTAGGTAAATAAATCTAAGTTCGAACTTCTAAAAAATTTCGAGACGAGCTGCATATCGCTTAAATTCACCACACCTCTTAGGTGAATTTGTCGTAAATTTTTCATGGAATGCAATTGCATTTTGGTAGTGTTTTTCGTGATTTCTTAGCATTATCCAATAAGAAAATTAGGTAAATAAATCTAAGTTCGAACTTCTAAAAAATTTCGAGACGAGCTGCATATCGCTTGAATTCACCACACCTCATAGGTGAATTTATCGCAAATTTTTCATGGAAAGCCATTGCATTTTGGTAGTGTTTTTCGTGATTTCTTAGCATTATCCAATAAGAAAATTAGGTAAATAAATCTAAGTTCGAACTTGTAAAAATGTCGAGGCGAGCTGCATATCGCTTATATTCACCACACCTCTTAGGTGAATTTGTCGTAAATTTTTCATGGAATGCAATTGCATTTTGGTAGTGTTTTTCGTGATTTCTTAGCATTATCCAATAAGAAAATTAGGTAAATAAATCTAAGTTCGAACTTCTAAAAAATTTCGAGACGAGCTGCATATCGCTTAAATTCACCACGCCTCATAGGTGAATTTGTCGCAAATTTTTAATGGAAAGCAATTGCATTTTGGTAGTGTTTTTCGTGATTTCTTAGCATTATCCAATAAGAAAATTAAGTAAACATTTCTAAGTTCTAACTTCTAAAAAATGTCGAGGCGAGCTGCATATCGCTTAAATTCACCACGCCTCATAGGTCAATTTGTCGCAAATTTTTCATGGAAAGCAATTGCACTTTGGTAGTGTTTTTCGTGATTTTTAAGCATTATCCAACAAGAAAATTAAGTAAATATCTCTAAATTCAAACTTCTAAGAAATGTCGAGGCGAGCTGCATATCGCTTAAATTCACCACGCCTCATAGGTGAATTTGTCGCAAATTTTTCATGGAAAGCAATTGCATTTGGGTAGTGTTTTTCGTGATTTCTTAGCATTTATCGCTTAAATTCACAACACTTCATAGGTGATTTGTCGCAAATTTTTCATGGAAAGCAATTGCATTTTGGTAGTGTTTTTTGTGATTTCTTAGCATTATCCAATAAGAAAATTGAGTAAATAACTCTATGTTCGAACTTCTAAAAAATGTCGAGGCGAGCTGCATATCACTTAAATTCACCACACCTCATAGGTGAATTTGTCGCAAATTTTTCACTTCTAAAAATGTCGAGACGAGCTGCATATCGCTTAAATTCACCACACCTCATAGTTCAATTTTTCGAAAATTTTTCATGGAATGCAATTGCATTTTGGTAGTGTTTTTCGTGATTTTTAGGCATTATCCAATAAGAAAATTAAGGAAATAACTCTAAGTTCGAACTTCTAAAAAATGTCGAGGCGAGCTGCATATCGCTTAAATTCACTACACCTCATAGGTGAATTTGTCGTAAATTTTTCATGGAAAGCAATTGCATTTTGGTAGTGTTTTTCGTGATTTCTTAGCATTATTCAATAAGAAACTGAAGTAAAAAACTCTAAGATCGAACTTCTAAAAAATGTCGAGACGAGCTGCATATCGCTTGAATTCACCACACCTCATAGGTGAATTTATCGCAAATTTTTCATGGAAAGCAATTGCATTTTGGTAGTGTTTTTCGTGATTTCTTAGCATTATCCAATAAGAAAATTGGGTAAATAACTCTATGTTCGAACTTCTAAAAAATGTCGAGGCGAGCTGCATATCGCTTAAATTCACCACGCCTCATAGGTGAATTTGTCGCAAATTTTTCTTGGAAAGCAATTGCATTTTGGTAGTGTTTTTCGTGATTTCTTAGCATTATCCAATAAGAAAATTAAGTAAACATTTCTAAGTTCGAACTTCTAAAAAATGTCGAGACGAGCTGCATATCCCTTAAATTCACCAAACCTCATAGGTAAATTTGTCGAAAATTTTTCATGGAAAGCAATTGCATTTTGGTAGTGTTTTTCGTGATTTCTTAGCATTATCCAATAAGAAACTGAAGTAAATATCTCTAAGTTCGGACTTATAAAAAATGTCGAGACGAGCTGCATATCGCTTAAATTCACCACGCCTCATAGGTGAATTTGTCGCAAATTTTTCATGGAAAGCAATTGCATTTTGGTACTGTTTTTCGTGATTTCTTAGCATTATCCAATAAGAAACTGAAGTAAATAACTCTAAGTTCGAACTTCTAAAAAATGTCGAGGCGAGCTGCATATCGCTTAAATTCACCACACCTCATAGGTGAATTTGTCATTATCCAATAAGAAAATTAGGTAAATAAATCTATGTTCGAACTTGTAAAAAATGTCGAGGCGAGCTGCATATCGCTTAAATTCACAACACTTCATAGGTGATTTGTCGCAAATTTTTCATGGAAAGCAATTGCATTTTGGTAGTATTTTTCGTGATTTCTTAGCATTATCCAATAAGAAAATTGAGTAAATAACTCTATGTTCGAACTTCTAAAAAATGTCGAGGCGAGCTGCATATCACTTAAATTCACCACACTTCATAGGTGAATTTGTCGCAAATTTTCATGGAAAGCAATTGCATTTTGGTACTGTTTTTCGTGATTTTTAGGCATTATCCAATAAGAAAATTAGGTAAATAAATCTATGTTCGAACTTGTAAAAAATGTCGAGGCGAGCTGCATATCGCTTAAATTCACAACACTTCATAGGTGATTTGTCGCAAATTTTTCATGGAAAGCAATTGCATTTTGGTAGTATTTTTCGTGATTTCTTAGCATTATCCAATAAGAAAATTGAGTAAATAACTCTATGTTCGAACTTCTAAAAAATGTCGAGGCGAGCTGCATATCACTTAAATTCACCACGCCTCATAGGTGAATTTGTCGCAAATTTTTCATGGAATGCAATTGCATTTTGGTAGTGTTTTTCGTGATTTCTTAGCATTATCCAATAAGAAAATTAAGTAAACCTTTCTAAGTTCGAACTTCTAAAAATTGTCGAGGCGAGCTGCATATCGCTTAAATTCACCACGCCTCATAGGTCAATTTGTCGCAAATTTTTCATGGAAAGCAATTGCATTTTGGTAGTGTTTTTCGTGATTTCTTAGCATTATACAATAAGAAACTGAAGTAAAAAACTCTAAGTTCGAACTTCTAAAAAATGTCGAGACGAGCTGCATATCCCTTAAATTCACCAAATCTCATAGGTAAATTTGTCGAAAATTTTTCATGGAAAGCAATTGCATTTTGGTAGTGTTTTTCGTGATTTTTAAGCATTATACAACAAGAAAATTAAGTAAACATTTGTAAGTTCGAACTTCTAAGAAATGTCGAGGCGAGCTGCATATCGCTTAAATTCACCACACCTCATAGGTAAATTTGTCGAAAATTTTTCAAGGAAAGCAATTGCATTTTGGTAGTGTTTTTCGTGATTTCTTAGCATTATACAATAAGAAACTGAAGTAAAAAACTCTAAGTTCGAACTTCTAAAAAATGTCGAGACGAGCTGCATATCGCTTAAATTCACCACACCTCATAGGTAAATTTGTCGAAAATTTTTCATGGAAAGCAATTGCATTTTGGTAGTGTTTTTCGTGATTTTTAAGCATTATACAACAAGAAAATTAAGTAAACATTTGTAAGTTCGAACTTGTAACGATCATAAATCGTTACAAATTATTTCTTAATTGTTAACCGCTTCATACTCAAAGAGTTTCATAGCCTAGTGGTTAGAGTAGTCTACTCACGACCAAAACAGTCCAGGTTCGAACCTCGGTACGAACAACATTAAAAACACATTACAATTAATTTTTTATAATAATAAATATATTCCGTCGCCATATCATTGGTAAAAATTATAAAAAATACTAACTTTGAAAGGAATTGAAATCGTACCATCGATTTCTCACAGTGCAAATAAAAACATAAATCAGCACACAAACAGGTACATATAGACGAACATACACATCAACAAACAAATAAAGAGACGATTACAAACAGATGCACTTTTCCCTTTTTGCTTTCATTTTTTGCATGAATTGCATATAATTCCCGACCAGTTTAACAAGCTTAATACTCTTAAGACACGTTTTTGCGCTCATCCAACAACCTGAGCTCAAGACAAAACTGTCATATACAGGTGAGATGGGTTTATAGCCCTCCACATGTAAATACAGGAGTTTCTCTGAATACAGGTTCAAACCCGTCTCCGTTTACGAACCAGTTCGCTGGGGAGTTTTGTGGTCTTGTGACCAGTTCTTTTTACTTACGACCCAGTTCGCTGGGGAGTTTTGTGGTCTTGTGACCAGTTCTTTTTTACTTACGACCCAGTTCGCTGGGGAGTTTTGTGGTCTTGTGACCTAACTCTTTTTGGCTGTTACGAACCAGTTCGCTGGGGAGTTTTGTGGTCTTGTGACCAGTTCTTTTTTACTTACGACCCAGTTCGCTGGGGAGTTTTGTGGTCTTGTGACCTAACTCTTTTTGGCTGTTACGAACCAGTTGTGGTCTTGTGACCAAACTCTTTTTGACTTACGAACCAGTTCGCTGGGTAGCTTTGTGGTCTTGTGACCAGTGTTTTTAAAAACCTTTTTTTTGTAGTATATAAGAAAACCTCGAGTATTAGTAACTCGCTAGAAATTGTAAGCAACCATCAGTTGCCAGGCACTCTGCCTGTCTATAAAAAACTCCTGTACTCCTGCATTCCCATCTTTTGTAAGCGACCATAAGTCGTCGGGCATTCTGCCCGTCTCATAGAAAATAAGTAGATTAAGCGAAAAACCTTCTGCCCCGTCCGAGCTGAGCTATCAATTAGCCAGTGAATTGATTGACACGTTAGTCAATCGTGTGGAATTCGGTAACGGTGGTGAACTTATCGGAGGGTTACGAGATCCCTCAATAATGGACACTGGGGCCACTGAGGATACCCCGGCTATAAAGAAAAACTCGTTACAAATGGCGCCCGAGCAGGGACCGTCTTCTGCTAGAAGCGGTTCACCAAACACCGAAGTTTCAAGAGAAGAACTTCTACCTGACAACCTGAATTTTATTTATAAATTAAAGAAGGAGGAACTAGAAGCCCAGATGGCACTACTAGGCCTACCTACCGAAGGGACGGTGAAAGAGATGCGCTACCGGCTCAGCAATTTCACCAAGGAGAGAAGAGCCCGAAAATCAACCGAAAACCTGTCAACTGAGGCAAATATAAACAGTGGAGCAACCAGTCTCCCTGTGCCCAACCAACAAATACAGCCACCGCCTGAATATGACATCATGAATACTGTGCGAAAGTGGAACCTGCATTACAGCGGCACGCGCTCCATACTCGAATTCATTGAGAACATCGAAGAGCTCGCCGATTGCTACCGCATACCCCACAACTGCTTACTCTTGCCCTTGAATGAATTATTTCGCGACCGCGCCAGAGATTGGTGGCGATATAAAAAGGAAGAGGTAAGGACATGGCGTGAATTTAAAGAAGCTGCACTACAATTTTTCCTGCCGCCCAGGCACCTGCAACGATTAGAGGAAGATTTTATACGGCGACGCCAGGGGTTGCGAGAAAAAGCAAAAGACTACATAATGGCGATGATGTCTATGGTCCGTCAGCATCCGAGGCTGCGCCAGGAAGACCATGTCGACCGAATTTATGAAGGTCTGAGAGCAGAGTACCGCCTGTACATTCGCCGAGCAGATTTTAAAGATCTCGACTCACTAATGATTGAAACAGACGAATACGAGCACATTCGTGGCGAGGAATCCCGCAGCCAACGCCCTCACGTTTCTAACTGGGTAACCGCACAACCCTATTCCCGAAGCACTCACTGTTGGTCATGCCAAGAACCAGGGCATACACGAAGAGAGTGCACGAGACAGGTCAAGCTGTTTTGTTCATACTGTGGGAAATTAGAAACCAGGTCGAAGGATTGTCTCTGTCGAAAATCTAATCCCGTATGGACTAAAACAATTACGCCGCAAGACGACCGACTGCAAATGCGAGTTTTGTGCAACGGGCGACCCACAGACGCCTGGCTCGACACAGGAGCCACCCTGTCATTTATTAACTCAACTGTTAGAGACTACCTGTCCCATGAGGTTCCAGCTATCACAGAGATACAGCCTTTAATATTAGCGAATGGCGATCAAATTAATATCCAGGAAAGTTTTGAAACCATCATTGAAGTAGGAGCATTGAAATTCACCCACCGAGTGTATTTCCTACCAGGTCTCCTAAAGGATTTCGTAATGGGTATGGACCTATTAACGAAACTCAACTGCAAATTAATTATTCCCGGGGAAGAAATCCAACTTTCCAAAACTAAAAAGGAGAATCACTTGTGCATGATAAGCCAACCAGACATTACCATAGAAGCGTTTCGTAATAAGAAACAGAAACGAATAAGTGATTCAAAAGAACTCTGCAGGATTGATAAGCATACCAGACCCCTTGGAAAACGACGGAACAGCCCGCAGAAACCAGCCATGCAAAAATACAAGTTTAAAACTGAATACCAAAAAAAAGAATTAAAGGTGGTCACCGACAGTCTGTCACCTCAAGCAAAATCCCGCACCAGACCAGCTCGTCGGCAACTCTGTATATCCGCCAATGAGAAATCAAAAATACTCCGAAAAATTCATGATCACTCTACAGCATGTCACCTCGGATTCCACAAGACATTGCGAAGAGCACGCAAGCAATACTTTTGGCCAAAAATGTATGTGGACATCAAAAAGTATGTAAGATCATGTTTCACATGTGCCCAATACAGAGCAAATCCTGAACCTCCGGTTGAATTCCCGACAACCACTGTCGCTACACGACCACGGCGACATGGAATACCGCCAAGAAACGTGGCCGAAAGGCCGAAAAAATCAATACCAGTGCCGTCTCCTGAAACCCACTTCCAACGCAAAAATATACACCAGATGTTGCCGAAACCAGAAAAATGTTACCAGCCCGGGCAAAGATCTGGTTACTCTACGTCCAGCTTCAACCACAACGTCGCCAGCCAGAAAAATACAACACCGACTCCCGACACTCCGCAATGGGCGCCGAAACTCACCAAACCAACGAACTCCAGATCCAGGAAACACGCCGTTTCACAACCGACAACTTAATTCCATTTTATGAACGTATGAAATGATTTTTTTCTTGCAAACTTTTAAATTTAAAAAAAAAAAAAAAAAAGTGTATGAATTATGAATACTTGAATTATTTTACTTCTTTCTTTAAATTACACTAATTATAGAATTAATTATAGAATTAAGTCTCTTCCGTCATTTTTGTTTTTTTTTGTCCCTTAGTAGGGATAGAATGTAACGATCATAAATCGTTACAAATTATTTCTTAATTGTTAACCGCTTCATACTCAAAGAGTTTCATAGCCTAGTGGTTAGAGTAGTCTACTCACGACCAAAACAGTCCAGGTTCGAACCTCGGTACGAACAACATTAAAAACACATTACAATTAATTTTTTATAATAATAAATATATTCCGTCGCCATATCATTGGTAAAAATTATAAAAAATACTAACTTTGAAAGGAATTGAAATCGTACCATCGATTTCTCACAGTGCAAATAAAAACATAAATCAGCACACAAACAGGTACATATAGACGAACATACACATCAACAAACAAATAAAGAGACGATTACAAACAGATGCATTTTTCCCTTTTTGCTTTCATTTTTTGCATGAAGTGCATATAATTCCCGACCAGTTTAACAAGCTTAATACTCTTAAGACACGTTTTTGCGCTCATCCAACAACCTGAGCTCAAGACAAAACTGTCATATACAGGTGAGATGGGTTTATAGCCCTCCACATGTAAATACAGGAGTTTCTCTGAATACAGGTTCAAACCCGTCTCCGTTTACGAACCAGTTCGCTGGGGAGTTTTGTGGTCTTGTGACCAGTTCTTTTTACTTACGACCCAGTTCGCTGGGGAGTTTTGTGGTCTTGTGACCAGTTCTTTTTTACTTACGACCCAGTTCGCTGGGGAGTTTTGTGGTCTTGTGACCTAACTCTTTTTGGCTGTTACGAACCAGTTCGCTGGGGAGTTTTGTGGTCTTGTGACCAGTTCTTTTTTACTTACGACCCAGTTCGCTGGGGAGTTTTGTGGTCTTGTGACCTAACTCTTTTTGGCTGTTACGAACCAGTTGTGGTCTTGTGACCAAACTCTTTTTGACTTACGAACCAGTTCGCTGGGTAGCTTTGTGGTCTTGTGACCAGTGTTTTTAAAAACCTTTTTTTTGTAGTATATAAGAAAACCTCGAGTATTAGTAACTCGCTAGAAATTGTAAGCAACCATCAGTTGCCAGGCACTCTGCCTGTCTATAAAAAACTCCTGTACTCCTGCATTCCCATCTTTTGTAAGCGACCATAAGTCGTCGGGCATTCTGCCCGTCTCATAGAAAATAAGTAGATTAAGCGAAAAACCTTCTGCCCCGTCCGAGCTGAGCTATAAATTAGCCAGTGAATTGATTGACACGTTAGTCAATCGTGTGGAATTCGGTAACGGTGGTGAACTTCCCGGAGGGTTGCGAGATCCCTCAATAATGGACACTGGGGCCACTGAGGATACCCCGGCTATAAAGAAAAACTCGTTACAAACTTCTAAAAAATGTCGAGACGAGCTGCATATCGCTTAAATTCACCAAATCTCATAGGTAAATTTGTCGAAAATTTTTCATGGAAAGCAATTGCAGCTTGGTAGTGTTTTTCGTGATTTCTTAGCATTATCCAATAAGAAACTGAGGTAAACAACTCTTAGTTCGAACTTCTAAAAAATGTCGAGACGAGCTGCATATCGCTTAAAATCACCACGCCTCATAGATGAATTTGTCGCAAATTTTTCATGGAAAGAAATTGCATTTTGGTAGTGTTTTTCGTAATTTTTAGGCGTTATTCAATAAGAAAATTAAGTAAATAACTCTAAGATCGAACTTCTAAAAAATGTCGAGGCGAGCTGCAGATCGCTTAAACTCACCACGCCTCATAGGTGAATTTGTCGCAAATTTTTCATGGAAAGCAATTGCATTTTGGTAGTGTTTTGCGTGATTTTTAAGCATTATCCAACAAGAAAATTAAGTAAATATCTCTAAATTCAAACTTCTAAGAAATGTCGAGACGAGCTGCATATCGCTTAAATTCACCAAATCTCATAGGTAAATTTGTCGAAAATTTTTCATGGAAAGCAATTGCAGCTTGGTAGTGTTTTTCGTGATTTCTTAGCATTATCCAATAAGAAAATTAGGTAAATAAATCTAAGTTCGAACTTCTAAAAAATTTCGAGACGAGCTGCATATCGCTTAAATTCACCACACCTCTTAGGTGAATTTGTCGTCAATTTTTCATGGAATGCAATTGCATTTTGGTAGTGTTTTTCGTGATTTCTTAGCATTATCCAATAAGAAAATTAGGTAAATAAATCTAAGTTCGAACTTCTAAAAAATTTCGAGACGAGCTGCATATCGCTTGAATTCACCACACCTCATAGGTGAATTTATCGCAAATTTTTCATGGAAAGCCATTGCATTTTGGTAGTGTTTTTCGTGATTTCTTAGCATTATCCAATAAGAAAATTAGGTAAATAAATCTAAGTTCGAACTTGTAAAAATGTCGAGGCGAGCTGCATATCGCTTAAATTCACCACACCTCTTAGGTGAATTTGTCGTAAATTTTTCATGGAATGCAATTGCATTTTGGTAGTGTTTTTCGTGATTTCTTAGCATTATCCAATAAGAAAATTAGGTAAATAAATCTAAGTTCGAACTTCTAAAAAATTTCGAGACGAGCTGCATATCGCTTAAATTCACCACGCCTCATAGGTGAATTTGTCGCAAATTTTTAATGGAAAGCAATTGCATTTTGGTAGTGTTTTTCGTGATTTCTTAGCATTATCCAATAAGAAAATTAAGTAAACATTTCTAAGTTCTAACTTCTAAAAAATGTCGAGGCGAGCTGCATATCGCTTAAATTCACCACGCCTCATAGGTCAATTTGTCGCGAATTTTTCATGGAAAGCAATTGCATTTGGGTAGTGTTTTTTGTGATTTCTTAGCATTATCCACCAAGAAAATGAAGTAAACAACTCTAAGTTCGAACTTCTAAAAAATATCGAGGCGAGCTGCAGATCGCTTAAACTCACCACGCCTCATAGGTGAATTTGTCGCAAATTTTTCATGGAAAGCAATTGCATTTTGGTAGTGTTTTTCGTGATTTTTAAGCATTATCCAACAAGAAAATTAAGTAAACATTTCTAAGTTCGAACTTCTAAAAAATGTCGAGACGAGCTGCATATCGCTTAAATTCACCACACCTCATAGGTAAATTTGTCGAAAATTTTTGATGGAAAGCAATTGCAGTTTGGTAGTGTTTTTCGTGATTTCTTAGCATTATCCAATAAGAAACTGAAGTAAATAACTCTTAGTTCGAACTTCTAAAAAATCTCGAGACGAGCTGCATATCGCTTAAATTCACCACGCCTCATAGGTGAATTTGTCGCAAATTTTTCATGGAAAGCAATTGCAGTTTGGTAGTGTTTTTCGTGATTTCTTAGCATTATCCAATAAGAAACTGAAGTAAATAACTCTTAGTTCGAACTTCTAAAAAATAACCAGACGTGCTGCATATCGCTTAAATTCACCACGCCTCATAGGTGAATTTGTCGCAAATTTTTCATGGCAAGCAATTGCATTTTGGTAGTGTTTTTCGTGATTTTTTAGCATTGTCCAACAAGAAAATTAAGTAAACATTTCTAAGTTCGGACTTCTAAAAAATGTCGAGGCGAGCTGCATATCGCTTAAATTCACCACACCTCATAGGTAAATTTGTCGAAAATTTTTCATGGAAAGCAATTGTAGTTTGGTAGTGTTTTTCGTGATTTCTTAGCATTATCCAATAAAAAACTAAAGTAAATAACTCTTAGTTCGAACTTCTAAAAAATGTCGAGACGAGCTGCATATCGCTTAAATTCACCACGCCTCATAGGTGAATTTGTTGCAAATTTTTCATGGAAAGCAATTGCATTTTGGTAGGGTTTTTCGTGATTTTTTAACATTATCCAACAAGAAAATTAAGTAAACATTTCTAAGTTCGAACTTCTAAAAAATGTCGAGGCGAGCTGCATATCGCATAAATTCACCACACCTCATAGGTAAATTTGTCGAAAATTTTTCATGGAAAGCAATTGCATTTTGGTAGTGTTTTTCGTGATTTCTTAGCATTATCCAATAAGAAACTGAAGTAAATAACTCTAACTTCGAACTTCTAAAAAATGTCGAGACGAGCTGCATATCGCTTAAAATCACTACGCCTTATAGATGAATTTGTCGCAAATTTTTCATTGAAAGCAATTGCATTTTGGTAGTGTTTTTCGTGATTTCTTAGCATTATCCAATAAGAAAATTAAGTAAACATTTCAAAGTTCGAACTTCTAAAAAATGTCGAGACGAGCTGCATATCGCTTAAATTTACCACGCCTCACAGGTGAATTTGTCGCAAATTTTTCATGCAAAGCAATTGCATTTTGGTAGTGTTTTTCGTGATTTCTTAGCATTATCCAATGAGAAAATTAAGTAAACATTTCTAAATTCGAACTTCTAAAAAATGTCGAGACGAGCTGCATATCGCTTAAGTTCACGACACCTCATAGGTGAAATTGTCGCAAATTTTTTATGGAAAGCAATTGCATTTTGGTAGTGTTTTTCGTGATTTTTTAACCTTATCCAACAAGAAAATTAAGTAAATAACTCTAAGTTCAAACTTCTAAGAAATGTCGAGACGAGCTGCATATTGCTTAAGTTCACGACACCTCATAGGTGAATTTGTCGCAAATTTTTCATGGAAAGCAATTGCATTTTGGTAGTGTTTTTCGTGATTACTTAGCATTATCCAATAAGAAAATCAAGTAAATAACGGCTCCGGGAAATAACGCCCAAATTAAATAAGGCCCAATTTTTTTTTTATATGAAGATTTGAAATCGTAAAATTTGGGCGTTATTTCATTTTTTGGGCTTTATTTCATTTTCAATAAAAATTGAAAATGAAATTAGGCCCACTGTGGGCTTTATTTCATTTTGTTGTGGGCTTTATTTCATTTTTTTGTAAAAATTCTAAAATTTCTGAAAATGAAATAACGCCCAAAATTACGGCGTCGACTGAACTTTAATGTGGATATGCAGAACTTAAATGCATGCAGAAAGACCCAGAATAGATAAAGAATTTTTAACAAGGAGATGGTTTTGTTGGCTGAGGGTTTTAATCCCTGCCACGGCCGAAGGCCGGCATGCAGAAGGACGCTTTGCCTGCGCAGAACGACCCTGGATAGAGGAAGACTTTTCAGCAAAAAAGATGGTTTTGTTGGCTGAGGATTTTAACCCCTGCCACGGCCGAAGGCCGGCATACAGAAGGACACTTTGCCTGCGCAGAAGGATCCTGGATAGAGGAAGACTTTTTAACAAGGAGATGGTTTTGTTGGCTGAGGGTTTTAATCCCTGCCACGGCCGTAGGCTGGCATGCAAAAGGACACTTTGCCTGCGCAGAAGGTCCCTGGATAGAGGAAGACTTTTCAACAAGGAGATGGTTTTGTTGGCTGCGGGTTTTAATCCCTGCCACGGCTGAAGGCCGGCATGCAGAAGGAAGGAAGGAAGGAAGGCAGGGATTCAAACCGTCGGCCAACAAAACCATCTCCTTGTTGAAACGTCTTCCTCTATCCAGGGTCCTTCTGCGCAGGCAAAGTGTCCTTCTGCGTGCCGGCTTCGGCCGTGGCAGGGATTAAAACCCTCAGCCAACAAAACCATCTTTTTTGCTGAAAAGTCTTCCTCTATCCAGGGTCGTTCTGCGCAGGCAAAGTGTCCTTCTGCATGCCGGCCTTCGGCCGTGGCAGGGATTAAAATCCTCAGCCAATTTGGCAATATTTCATTTTTCGGAAAAATTTTTAAATTTCTTAAAATGAAATAAGGCCCAAAGTGGGCCTTATTTAATTTTTTTTATGAAATAACGCCCAATTTGGCAAAATGAAATAAGGCCCGCATTGGGCCTTATTTCATTTGGGCGTTATTTCCCGGAGCCGTAAATAATCTAAGTTGAAACTTCTAAAAAATGTCGAGACGAGCTGCATATCGCTTAAATTCACCACGCCTCATAGGTGAATTTGTCGCAAATTTTCCATGGAAAGCAATTGCATTTTGGTAGTGTTTTTCGTGATTTTGAAGCATTATCCAATAAGAAAATTAAGTAAATAACTCTAAATTCGAACTTCAAGAAATGTCGAGGCGAGCTGCATATCGCTTAAATTCACCACACCTCATGGTTGAATTTATCGCAAATTTTTCATGGAAAGCAATTGCATTTTGGTATTGTTTTTCGTGATTTCTTAGCATTATCCAATAAGAAAATGAGGTAAATAACTCTAAGTTCGAACTTCTAAAAAATGTCGAGATGAGCTGCATATCGCTTAAATTCACCACGCCTCATAGGTGAATTTGTCACAAATTTTTCATGGAAAGCAATTGCATTTTGGTAGTGTTTTTCGTGATTACTTAGCAGTATCCAATAAGAAAATGAAGTAAGTATCTCTAAGTTCGAACTTCTAAATAATGTCGAGACGAGTGCATATCGCTTAAATTCACGACACCTCATAGGTGAATTTGTCGCAAATTTTTCATGGAAAGAAATTGCATTTTGGTAGTGTTTTTCGTGATTTTTAAGCATTATCCAATAAAAAAATTAAGTAAATAACTCTAAGTTCAAACTTCTAAAAAATGTCGAGACGAGCTGCATATCGCTTAAATTCACCACACCTCATAGGTAAATTTGTCGAAAATTTTTCATGGAAAGCAATTGCATTTTGGTAGTGTTTTTCGTGATTTCTTAGCATTATCCAATAAGAAAATTAAGTAAACATTTCTAAGTTCGAACTTCTATAAAATGTCGAGACGAGCTGAATATCGCTTAAATTCACCACACCTCATAGGTGAATTTGTCGCAAATTTTTCATTGAAAGCAATTGCATTTTGGTAGTGTTTTTCGTGATTTCTTAGCATTATCCAATAAGAAAATGAAGTAAGTAATTCTAAGTTCGAACTTCTAAAAAATGTCGAGACGAGCTGCATATCGCTTAAAATTACCACGACTCAGATGAATTTGTCGCAAATTATTCGTGGAAAGCAATTGCATTTTGGTAGTGTGTTTTTCGTAATTTTTAGGCGTTATTCAATAAGAAAATTAAGTAAATAACTCTAAGATCGAACTACTAAAAAATGTCGAGACGAGCTGCATATCGCTTGAATTCACCACACCTCATAGGTAAATTTATCGCAAATTTTTCATGGAAAGCAATTGCATGTTGGTAGTGTTTTTCGTGATTTCTTAGCATTATCCAATAAGAAAATTGAGTAAATAACTCTATGTTCGAACTTCTAAAAAATGTCGAGGCGAGCTGCATATCGCTTAAATTCACCACACCTCATAGGTGAATTTGTCGTAAATTTTTCATGGAATGCAATTGCATTTTGGTAGTGTTTTTCGTGATTTCTTAGCATTATCCAATAAGAAAATTAGGTAAATAAATCTAAGTTCGAACTTGTAAAAATGTCGAGGCGAGCTGCATATCGCTTAAATTCACCACACCTCATAGGTGAATTTGTCGCAAATTTTTCATGGAAAGAAATTGCATGTTGGTAGTGTTTTTCGTGATTTGTTAGCATTATCCAATAAGAAAATTGAGTAAATAACTCTATGTTCGAACTTCTAAAAAATGTCGAGGCGAGCTGCATATCACTTAAATTCACCACACCTCATAGGTGAATTTGTCGCAAATTTTTCAATTCTAAAAATGTCGAGACGAGCTGCATATCGCTTAAATTCACCACACCTCATAGGTGAATTTGTCGCAAATTTTTCATGGAGAGCAATTGCATGTTGGTATTGTTTTTCGGGATTTCTTAGCATTATCCAATAAGGAAATGAAGTAAATAACTCTAAGTTCGAACTTCTAAAAAATTTCGAGATGAGCTGCATATTGCTTAAATTCACGATACCTCATAGGTGAATTTGTCACAGATTTTTCATGGAAAGCAATTGCATTTTGGTAGTGTTTTTCGTGATTTCTTAGCATTATTCAATAAGGAAATGAAGTAAATAACTCTAATTTTGTCACAGATTTTTCATGGAAAGCAATTGCATTTTGGTAGTGTTTTTCGTAATTTTAAGCATTATTCAATAAGAAAATTAAGTAAATAACTCTAAGATCGAACTTCTAAAAAATGTCGAGACGAGCTGCATATCGCTTAAATTCACCACACCTCATAGGTAAATTTTTGGAAAATTTTTCATGGAAAGCAATTGCATTTTGGTAGTGTTTTTCGTAATTTTTAGGCATTATTCAATAAGAAAATTAAGTAAATAACTCTATGTTCGAACTTTTGAAAAATGTCGAGACGAGCTGCATATGGCTTAAATTCACCACACCTCATAGGTGAATTTGTCGCAAATGTTTCATGGAAAGCAATTGCATTATGGTAGTGTTTTTCGTGATTTCTTAGCATTATCCAACAAGAAAATTAAGTAAATAACCTTAAGTTCAAACTTCTAAAAAATTTCGAGACGAGCTGCATATCGCTTAAATTCACCACACCTCATAGGTGAATTTGTCGCAAATTTTTCATGGAAAGCAATTGCATTTTGGTAGTGTTTTTCGTGATTTTTAAGCATTATCCAATAAGAAAATTAGGTAAATAAATCTAAGTTCGAACTTCTAAAATATGTCGAGACGAGCTGCATATCGCTTAAATTCACCACACCTCATAGGTAAATTTTTGGAAAATTTTTCATGGAAAGCAATTGCATTTTGGTAGTGTTTTTCGTGATTTCTTAGCATTATCCAATAAGAAAATTGAGTAAATAACTCTATGTTCGAACTTCTAAAAAATGTCGAGGCGAGCTGCATATCGCTTAAATTCACCACACCTCATAGCATTTCGCTTAAATTCACCACTCCTCATAGGTCAATTTGTCGCAAATTTTTCATGGAAAGCAATTGCATTTTGGTAGTGTTTTTCGTGATTTCTTAGCATTATACAATAAGAAACTGAAGTAAAAAACTCTAAGTTCGAACTTCTAAAAAATGTCGAGACGAGCTGCATATCCCTTAACACTCACATGAACAGTAACTACCCGGGTAAATATTGCAGTTTTTGTTTATTAAAATTTTGCTCCGACTCAGTGACTAAATTTTCGTATTTAGTCTAAATTTTCAAGAATAGCTTCAAATCATTTTGGAAACATAATTTTTTCCGCTTTTTTTCGGCAATTTTTCAATTTTTCCCTTAAAGCGAACAGTAACTACCCGGGTAAATAAATGTATTTTTCATCCAATTTTGCCATCTCATATGTTGCTAATATCTCGAATGTATAAAATAATAGCAAAATCAATGTAATTATTTAAATTAAATTACTAAAATTATAGTTTTAGAATACAAAGTAGATTTTATCCATCCAAAAAGGTGTAAAAGGTGTGAATGACAATTAAATCCTAAGCACTTTTCATGAGAAAAGAACACTCAGTTTATATTTATTTTTACTTTATTATAAATTAAATTACGTATATTAATTTAAACTATTAAATTATTCTTAAACTATTAACTATAAGTCACTATATAAATAATTTTACGACATACAGCAATTCTGACCTTTAGTTTCTGTAAGGCGCTATGCTCTACACAAATTGATTTCTGACATTTGCGTAAAATGTTACGTAAGTGAATCGCTTCCTTCGATTTTCGCTGTAGCACACATGTGTAACACCCGCTTGCATCATATTCTTCGCGGCTATCTATTATAAACTCCCCATTATCTCACTCTTTTCTGATCGGCTTTCCCAAAATCGCAATAGTCCTGTGTCCTTTTTCTTATTGCGGAAATGCAGAGTTTTTCACCGAGACGTTGGAGAACAGTGTGTCGCCCACTCTGTCTCATGAATACAGAGCTTGCTGAGTTAATTTCATGGAATATAATATGGGCAGTAACCGCTGATATGTCAAGCATATTATTGAAAACTGCCAAAGGCCATCGATTTCCGTTTGCTTGTATATTGCTTGAGCATTTGGCCATATTATCCTGCTTTTGTGACTTTACAGGAATGGATCATTTCTGGCTTATTTTTTGGTCCAGTGATGTCTGTAGTTCGGTAAAATGATGACAACAAAACAAAACCCCTTCCTTTTTCGGGATATAGAAGCAGAATATAACATTTTGTCCAAAGTCAAATAGTCAAATGACTATTCTGCTCTGCCTTTTGTTGTCTTTTGTTCTGATAGATCCGATAAATAGGACTTACTTTTCTTTAGTGCTCCGAAAAGAGATCCCTAATACAGCAGTTTCTTGGCCAGTGAAAGCTATATAAAGAAGTTGTCAGTTGTTACATTACGATGAATGCCTCTTCAAATATAAAAGCCTAAAGAAATATAATACGGGTTACAATTTTTGCCTAAATAAAAATATATTTTTATTTACCAACAGACTGTTCAGAAAGAATTTGAAAATGCTCCATGGCTTTAGTTTGTTCTTTTTGTCTGTATACTTCAGGCAAAGTATACACTACAGGCAAAGTGTCCTTCTGCGTGCCGGCTTCGGCCGTGGCAGGGATTAAAACCCTCAGCCAACAAAACCATCTTTTTTGCTGAAAAGTCTTCCTCTATCCAGGGTCGTTCTGCGCAGGCGAAGTGTCCTTCTGCATGCCGGCCTTCGGCCGTGGCAGGGATTAAAATCCTCAGCCAATTTGGCAATATTTCATTTTTCGGAAAAATTTTTAAATTTCTAAAAATTTCTTAAATTTTTTATGAAATAACGCCCAATTTGGCAAAATGAAATAAGGCCCGCATTGGGCCTTATTTCATTTGGGCGTTATTTCCCGGAGCCGTAAATAATCTAAGTTGAAACTTCTAAAAAATGTCGAGACGAGTGCATATCGCTTAAATTCACCACGCCTCATAGGTGAATTTGTCGCAAATTTTCCATGGAAAGCAATTGCATTTTGGTAGTGTTTTTCGTGATTTTGAAGCATTATCCAATAAGAAAATTAAGTAAATAACTCTAAATTCGAACTTCAAGAAATGTCGAGGCGAGCTGCATATCGCTTAAATTCACCACACCTCATGGTTGAATTTGTCGCAAATTTTTCATGGAAAGCAATTGCATTTGGTATTGTTTTTCGTGATTTCTTAGCATTATCCAATAAGAAAATGAGGTAAATAACTCTAAGTTCGAACTTCTAAAAAATGTCGAGATGAGCTGCATATCGCTTAAATTCACCACGCCTCATAGGTGAATTTGTCACAAATTTTTCATGGAAAGCAATTGCATTTTGGTAGTGTTTTTCGTGATTACTTAGCAGTATCCAATAAGAAAATGAAGTAAGTATCTCTAAGTTCGAACTTCTAAATAATGTCGAGACGAGTGCATATCGCTTAAATTCACGACACCTCATTGGTGAATTTGTCGCAAATTTTTCATGGAAAGCAATTGCATTTTGGTAGTGTTTTTCGTGATTTTTAAGCATTATCCAATAAGAAAATTAAGTAAATAACTCTAAGTTCAAACTTCTAAAAAATGTCGAGACGAGCTGCATATCGCCTAAATTCACCACACCTCATAGGTGAATTTGTCGCAAATTTTTCATGGAGAGCAATTGCATGTTGGTAGTGTTTTTCGTGATTTCTTAGCATTATCCAATAAGAAAATTGAGTAAATAACTCTATGTTCGAACTTCTAAAAAATGTCGAGGCGAGCTGCATATCACTTAAATTCACCACACCTCATAGGTGAATTTGTCGCAAATTTTTCACTTCTAAAAATGTCGAGACGAGCTGCATATCGCTTAAATTCACCACACCTCATAGGTGAATTTGTCGCAAATTTTTCATGGAGAGCAATTGCATGTTGGTATTGTTTTTCGGGATTTCTTAGCATTATTCAATAAGGAAATGAAGTAAATAACTCTAAGTTCGAACTTCTAAAATATGTCGAGACGAGCTGCATATCGCTTAAATTCACGATACCTCATAGGTGAATTTGTCACAGATTTTTCATGGAAAGCAATTGCATTTTGGTAGTGTTTTTCGTGATTTCTTAGCATTATCCAACAAGAAAATGAAGTAAATAACTATAAGTTCAAACTTCTAAAATATGTCGAGACGAGCTGCATATCGCTTAAATTCACGATATCTCATAGGTGAATTTGTCACAGATTTTTCATGGAAAGCAATTGCATTTTGGTAGTATTTTTCGTGATTTCTTAGCATTATCCAATAAGAAAATTAAGTAAATAACTCTAAGTTCGAACTTCTAAAAAATGTCGAGGCGAGCTGCATATCGCTTAAATTCATCAGACCACATTGGTGAATTTGTCGCAAATTTTTCATGGAAAGCGATTGCATTTTGCTAGTGTTTTTCGTGATTTCTTAGCATTATCCAACAAGAAAATTAAGTAATTAACTCTAAGTTCGAACTTTTGAAAAATGTCGAGACGAGCTGCATATGGCTTAAATTCACCACACCTCATAGGTGAATTTGTCGCAAATGTTTCATGGAAAGCAATTGCATTATGGTAGTGTTTTTCGTGATTTCTTAGCATTATCCAACAAGAAAATTAAGTAAATAACCTTAAGTTCAAACTTCTAAAAAATGTCGAGACGAGCTGCATATCGCTTAAATTCACCACACCTCATAGGTGAATTTGTCGCAAATTTTTCATGGAAAGCAATTGCATTTTGGTAGTGTTTTTCGTGATTTTTAAGCATTATCCAATAAGAAAATTAGGTAAATAAATCTAAGTTCGAACTTCTAAAATATGTCGAGACGAGCTGCATATCGCTTAAATTCACCACACCTCATAGGTAAATTCTTGGAAAATTTTTCATGGAAAGCAATTGCATTTTGGTAGTGTTTTTCGTAATTTTTAGGCATTATTCAATAAGAAAATTAAGTAAATAACTCTAAGATCAAACTTCTAAAAAATGTCGAGACGAGCTGCATTCGCTTGAATTCACCACACCTCATAGGTTAATTTTTCGCAAATTTTTCATGGAAAGCAATTGCATTTTGGTAGTGTTTTTCGTGATTTCTTAGCATTATCCAATAAGAAAATTGAGTAAATAACTCTATGTTCGAACTTCTAAAAAATGTCGAGACTAGCTGCATATCCCTTAACACTCACATGAACAGTAACTACCCGGGTAAATATTGCAGTTTTTGCTCGTAAATATCTCGGGCATTTAATTTTTTATTAAAATTTTGCTCCGACTCAGTGACTAAATTTTCGTTTTCTACAAGAATAGCTTGAAATCATTTTGGAAATATAATTTTTTCCGCTTTTTTTCGGCAATTTTTCAATTTTTTCCTTAAAGCGAACAGTAACTACCCGGGTAAATAAATGTATTTTTCATCCAATTTTGCCATCTCATATGTTGCTAATATCTCGAATGTATAAAATAATAGCAAAATCAATGTAATTATTTAAATTAAATTACTAAAATTATAGTTTTAGAATACAAAGTAGATTTTATCCATCCAAAAAGGTGTAAAAGGTGTGAATGACAATTAAATCCTAAGCACTTTTCATGAGAAAAGAACACTCAGTTTATATTTATTTTTACTTTATTATAAATTAAATTACGTATATTAATTTAAACTATTAAATTATTCTTAAACTATTAACTATAAGTCACTATATAAATAATTTTACGACATACAGCAATTCTGACCTTTAGTTTCTGTAAGGCGCTATGCTCTACACAAATTGATTTCTGACATTTGCGTAAAATGTTACGTAAGTGAATCGCTTCCTTCGATTTTCGCTGTAGCACATATGTGTAACACCCGCTGGCATCATATTCTTCGCGGATATCTATTATAAACTCCCCATTATCTCACTCTTTTCTGATCGGCTTTCCCAAAATCGCAATAGTCCTGTGTCCTTTTTCTTATTGCGGAAATGCAGAGTTTTTCACCGAGACGTTGGAGAACAGTGTGTCGCCGACTCTGTCTCATGAATACAGAGCTTGCTGAGTTAATTTCATGGAATATAATATGGGCAGTAACCGCTGATATGTCAAGCATATTATTGAAAACTGCCAAAGGCCATCGATTTCCGTTTGCTTGTATATTGCTTGAGCATTTGGCCATATTATCCTGCTTTTGTGACTTTACAGGAATGGATCATTTCTGGCTTATTTTTTGGTCCAGTGATGTCTGTAGTTCGGTAAAATGATGACAACAAAACAAAACCCCTTCCTTTTTCGGGATATAGGAGCAGTATATAACATTTTGTCCAAAGTCAAATAGTCAAATGACTATTCTGCTCTGCCTTTTGTTGTCTTTTGTTCTGATAGATCCGATAAATAGGACTTACTTTTCTTTAGTGCTCCGAAAAGAGATCCCTAATACAGCAGTTTCTTGGCCAGTGAAAGCTATATAAAGAAGTTGTCAGTTGTTACATTACGATGAATGCCTCTTCACATATAAAAGCCTAAAGAAATATAATACGGGTTACAATTTTTGCCTAAATAAAAATATATTTTTATTTACCAACAGACTGTTCAGAAAGAATTTGAAAATGCTCCATGGCTTTAGTTTGTTCTTTTTGTCTGTATACTTCAGGCAAAGTATACACTACAGGCAAAGTGTCCTTCTGCGTGCCGGCTTCGGCCGTGGCAGGGATTAAAACCCTCAGCCAACAAAACCATCTTTTTTGCTGAAAAGTCTTCCTCTATCCAGGGTCGTTCTGCGCAGGCGAAGTGTCCTTCTGCATGCCGGCCTTCGGCCGTGGCAGGGATTAAAATCCTCAGCCAATTTGGCAATATTTCATTTTTCGGAAAAATTTTTAAATTTCTAAAAATTTCTTAAATTTTTTATGAAATAACGCCCAATTTGGCAAAATGAAATAAGGCCCGCATTGGGCCTTATTTCATTTGGGCGTTATTTCCCGGAGCCGTAAATAATCTAAGTTGAAACTTCTAAAAAATGTCGAGACGAGTGCATATCGCTTAAATTCACCACGCCTCATAGGTGAATTTGTCGCAAATTTTCCATGGAAAGCAATTGCATTTTGGTAGTGTTTTTCGTGATTTTGAAGCATTATCCAATAAGAAAATTAAGTAAATAACTCTAAATTCGAACTTCAAGAAATGTCGAGGCGAGCTGCATATCGCTTAAATTCACCACACCTCATGGTTGAATTTGTCGCAAATTTTTCATGGAAAGCAATTGCATTTTGGTATTGTTTTTCGTGATTTCTTAGCATTATCCAATAAGAAAATTAAGGAAATAACTCCAAGTTCGAACTTCTAAAAAATGTCGAGACGAGCTGCATATCGCTTAAATTCACCACACCTCATAGTTCAATTTGTCGAAAATTTTTCATGGAAACCAATTGCATTTTGGTAGTGGTTTTCGTAATTTTTAGGCATTATTCAATAAGAAAATTAAGTAAATAACTCTAGGATCGAACTTCTAAAAAATGTCGAGACGAGCTGCATATCGCTTCAATTCACCACATCTCATAGGTGAATTTATCGCAAATTTTTCATGGAAAGCAATTGCATTTTGGTAGTGTTTTTCGTGATTTCTTAGCATTATCCAATAAGAAAATTGAATAAATAACTCTATGTTCGAACTTCTAAAAAATGTCGAGGCGAGCTGCATATCGCTTAAATTCACCACACCTCATAGCATATCGCTTAAATTCACCACGCCTCATAGGTGAATTTGTCGCAAATTTTTCATGGAAAGCAATTACATTTTGGTAGTGTTTTTCGTGATTTCTTAGCATTATACAATAAGAAACTGAAGTAAAAAACTCTAAGTTCGAACTTCTAAAAAATGTCGAGACGAGCTGCATATCCCTTAAATTCACCAAACCTCATAGGTAAATTTGTCGAAAATTTTTCATGGAAAGCAATTGCATTTTGGTAGTGTTTTTCGTGATTTCTTAGCATTATCCAATAAAAAATTTATACATTATACAATAAGAAACTGAAGTAAAAAACTCTAAGTTCGAACTTCTAAAAAATGTCGAGACGAGCTGCATATCGCTTGAGTTTACCACACCTCATAGGTGAATTTGTCGCAAATTTTTCATGGAAAGCAATTGCATTTTGGTAGTGTTTTTCGTGATTTCTTAGCATTATCCAATAAGAAAATTAAGTAAACATTTCTAAGTTTGAACTTCTATAAAATGTCGAGACGAGCTGAATATCGCTTAAATTCACCACACCTCATAGGTGAATTTGTCGCAAATTTTTCATTGAAAGCAATTGCATTTTGGTAGTGTTTTTCGTGATTTCTTAGCATTATCCAATAAGAAAATTAAGGAAATAACTCTAAGTTCGAACTTCTAAAAAATGTCGAGACGAGCTGCATATCGCTTGAATTCACCACACCTCATAGGTGAATTTGTCGCAAATTTTTCATGGAAAGCAATTGCATTTTGGTAGTGTTTTTCGTGATTTTTAAGCATTATCCAACAAGAAAATTAAGTAAACATTTCTAAGTTCGAACTTCTAAAAAATGTCGAGGCGAGCTGCATATCGCTTAAATTCACCACACCTCATAGGTAAATTTGTCGAAAATTTTTCATGGAAAGCAATTGCATTTTGGTAGTGTTTTTCGTGATTTCTTAGCATTATCCAATAAGAAAATTAAGTAAACATTTCTAAGTTCGAACTTCTATAAAATGTCGAGACGAGCTGAATATCGCTTAAATTCACCACACCTCATAGGTGAATTTGTCGCAAATTTTTCATTGAAAGCAATTGCATTTTGGTAGTGTTTTTCGTGATTTCTTAGCATTATCCAATAAGAAAATGAAGTAAGTAATTCTAAGTTCGAACTTCTAAAAAATGTCGAGACGAGCTGCATATCGCTTAAAATTACCACGACTCAGATGAATTTGTCGCAAATTTTTCGTGGAAAGCAATTGCATTTTGGTAGTGTTTTTCGTAATTTTTAGGCGTTATTCAATAAGAAAATTAAGTAAACATTTCTAAGTTCGAACTTCTAAAAAATGTCGAGGCGAGCTGCATATCGCTTAAATTCACCACACCTCATAGGTAAATTTGTCGCAAATTTTTCATGGAGAGCAATTGCATGTTGGTATTGTTTTTCGGGATTTCTTAGCATTATCCAATAAGGAAATGAAGTAAATAACTCTAAGTTCGAACTTCTAAAAAATTTCGAGATGAGCTGCATATTGCTTAAATTCACGATACCTCATAGGTGAATTTGTCACAGATTTTTCATGGAAAGCAATTGCATTTTGGTAGTGTTTTTCGTAATTTTAAGCATTATTCAATAAGAAAATTAAGTAAATAACTCTAAGATCGAACTTCTAAAAAATGTCGAGACGAGCTGCATATCGCTTAAATTCACCACACCTCATAGGTAAATTTTTGGAAAATTTTTCATGGAAAGCAATTGCATTTTGGTAGTGTTTTTCGTAATTTTTAGGCATTATTCAATAAGAAAATTAAGTAAATAACTCTATGTTCGAACTTTTGAAAAATGTCGAGACGAGCTGCATATGGCTTAAATTCACCACACCTCATAGGTGAATTTGTCGCAAATGTTTCATGGAAAGCAATTGCATTATGGTAGTGTTTTTCGTGATTTCTTAGCATTATCCAACAAGAAAATTAAGTAAATAACCTTAAGTTCAAACTCCTAAAAAATTTCGAGACGAGCTGCATATCGCTTAAATTCACCACACCTCATAGGTGAATTTGTCGCAAATTTTTCATGGAAAGCAATTGCATTTTGGTAGTGTTTTTCGTGATTTTTAAGCATTATCCAATAAGAAAATTAGGTAAATAAATCTAAGTTCGAACTTCTAAAATATGTCGAGACGAGCTGCATATCGCTTAAATTCACCACACCTCATAGGTAAATTTTTGGAAAATTTTTCATGGAAAGCAATTGCATTTTGGTAGTGTTTTTCGTGATTTCTTAGCATTATCCAATAAGAAAATTGAGTAAATAACTCTATGTTCGAACTTCTAAAAAATGTCGAGGCGAGCTGCATATCGCTTAAATTCACCACACCTCATAGCATTTCGCTTAAATTCACCACTCCTCATAGGTCAATTTGTCGCAAATTTTTCATGGAAAGCAATTGCATTTTGGTAGTGTTTTTCGTGATTTCTTAGCATTATACAATAAGAAACTGAAGTAAAAAACTCTAAGTTCGAACTTCTAAAAAATGTCGAGACGAGCTGCATATCCCTTAACACTCACATGAACAGTAACTACCCGGGTAAATATTGCAGTTTTTGTTTATTAAAATTTTGCTCCGACTCAGTGACTAAATTTTCGTTTTCTACAAGAATAGCTTGAAATCATTTTGGAAATATAATTTTTTCCGCTTTTTTTCGGCAATTTTTCAATTTTTTCCTTAAAGCGAACAGTAACTACCCGGGTAAATAAATGTATTTTTCATCCAATTTTGCCATCTCATATGTTGCTAATATCTCGAATGTATAAAATAATAGCAAAATCAATGTAATTATTTAAATTAAATTACTAAAATTATAGTTTTAGAATACAAAGTAGATTTTATCCATCCAAAAAGGTGTAAAAGGTGTGAATGACAATTAAATCCTAAGCACTTTTCATGAGAAAAGAACACTCAGTTTATATTTATTTTTACTTTATTATAAATTAAATTACGTATATTAATTTAAACTATTAAATTATTCTTAAACTATTAACTATAAGTCACTATATAAATAATTTTACGACATACAGCAATTCTGACCTTTAGTTTCTGTAAGGCGCTATGCTCTACACAAATTGATTTCTGACATTTGCGTAAAATGTTACGTAAGTGAATCGCTTCCTTCGATTTTCGCTGTAGCACACATGTGTAACACCCGCTTGCATCATATTCTTCGCGGCTATCTATTATAAACTCCCCATTATCTCACTCTTTTCTGATCGGCTTTCCCAAAATCGCAATAGTCCTGTGTCCTTTTTCTTATTGCGGAAATGCAGAGTTTTTCACCGAGACGTTGGAGAACAGTGTGTCGCCCACTCTGTCTCATGAATACAGAGCTTGCTGAGTTAATTTCATGGAATATAATATGGGCAGTAACCGCTGATATGTCAAGCATATTATTGAAAACTGCCAAAGGCCATCGATTTCCGTTTGCTTGTATATTGCTTGAGCATTTGGCCATATTATCCTGCTTTTGTGACTTTACAGGAATGGATCATTTCTGGCTTATTTTTTGGTCCAGTGATGTCTGTAGTTCGGTAAAATGATGACAACAAAACAAAACCCCTTCCTTTTTCGGGATATAGAAGCAGAATATAACATTTTGTCCAAAGTCAAATAGTCAAATGACTATTCTGCTCTGCCTTTTGTTGTCTTTTGTTCTGATAGATCCGATAAATAGGACTTACTTTTCTTTAGTGCTCCGAAAAGAGATCCCTAATACAGCAGTTTCTTGGCCAGTGAAAGCTATATAAAGAAGTTGTCAGTTGTTACATTACGATGAATGCCTCTTCAAATATAAAAGCCTAAAGAAATATAATACGGGTTACAATTTTTGCCTAAATAAAAATATATTTTTATTTACCAACAGACTGTTCAGAAAGAATTTGAAAATGCTCCATGGCTTTAGTTTGTTCTTTTTGTCTGTATACTTCAGGCAAAGTATACACTACAGGCAAAGTGTCCTTCTGCGTGCCGGCTTCGGCCGTGGCAGGGATTAAAACCCTCAGCCAACAAAACCATCTTTTTTGCTGAAAAGTCTTCCTCTATCCAGGGTCGTTCTGCGCAGGCGAAGTGTCCTTCTGCATGCCGGCCTTCGGCCGTGGCAGGGATTAAAATCCTCAGCCAATTTGGCAATATTTCATTTTTCGGAAAAATTTTTAAATTTCTAAAAATTTCTTAAATTTTTTATGAAATAACGCCCAATTTGGCAAAATGAAATAAGGCCCGCATTGGGCCTTATTTCATTTGGGCGTTATTTCCCGGAGCCGTAAATAATCTAAGTTGAAACTTCTAAAAAATGTCGAGACGAGTGCATATCGCTTAAATTCACCACGCCTCATAGGTGAATTTGTCGCAAATTTTCCATGGAAAGCAATTGCATTTTGGTAGTGTTTTTCGTGATTTTGAAGCATTATCCAATAAGAAAATTAAGTAAATAACTCTAAATTCGAACTTCAAGAAATGTCGAGGCGAGCTGCATATCGCTTAAATTCACCACACCTCATGGTTGAATTTGTCGCAAATTTTTCATGGAAAGCAATTGCATTTGGTATTGTTTTTCGTGATTTCTTAGCATTATCCAATAAGAAAATGAGGTAAATAACTCTAAGTTCGAACTTCTAAAAAATGTCGAGATGAGCTGCATATCGCTTAAATTCACCACGCCTCATAGGTGAATTTGTCACAAATTTTTCATGGAAAGCAATTGCATTTTGGTAGTGTTTTTCGTGATTACTTAGCAGTATCCAATAAGAAAATGAAGTAAGTATCTCTAAGTTCGAACTTCTAAATAATGTCGAGACGAGTGCATATCGCTTAAATTCACGACACCTCATTGGTGAATTTGTCGCAAATTTTTCATGGAAAGCAATTGCATTTTGGTAGTGTTTTTCGTGATTTTTAAGCATTATCCAATAAGAAAATTAAGTAAATAACTCTAAGTTCAAACTTCTAAAAAATGTCGAGACGAGCTGCATATCGCTTAAATTCACCACACCTCATAGGTGAATTTGTCGCAAATTTTTCATGGAGAGCAATTGCATGTTGGTAGTGTTTTTCGTGATTTCTTAGCATTATCCAATAAGAAAATTGAGTAAATAACTCTATGTTCGAACTTCTAAAAAATGTCGAGGCGAGCTGCATATCACTTAAATTCACCACACCTCATAGGCGAATTTGTCGCAAATTTTTCACTTCTAAAAATGTCGAGACGAGCTGCATATCGCTTAAATTCACCACACCTCATAGGTGAATTTGTCGCAAATTTTTCATGGAGAGCAATTGCATGTTGGTATTGTTTTTCGGGATTTCTTAGCATTATTCAATAAGGAAATGAAGTAAATAACTCTAAGTTCGAACTTCTAAAATATGTCGAGACGAGCTGCATATCGCTTAAATTCACGATACCTCATAGGTGAATTTGTCACAGATTTTTCATGGAAAGCAATTGCATTTTGGTAGTGTTTTTCGTGATTTCTTAGCATTATCCAACAAGAAAATGAAGTAAATAACTATAAGTTCAAACTTCTAAAATATGTCGAGACGAGCTGCATATCGCTTAAATTCACGATATCTCATAGGTGAATTTGTCACAGATTTTTCATGGAAAGCAATTGCATTTTGGTAGTATTTTTCGTGATTTCTTAGCATTATCCAATAAGAAAATTAAGTAAATAACTCTAAGTTCGAACTTCTAAAAAATGTCGAGGCGAGCTGCATATCGCTTAAATTCATCAGACCTCATTGGTGAATTTGTCGCAAATTTTTCATGGAAAGCGATTGCATTTTGCTAGTGTTTTTCGTGATTTCTTAGCATTATCCAACAAGAAAATTAAGTAATTAACTCTAAGTTCGAACTTTTGAAAAATGTCGAGACGAGCTGCATATGGCTTAAATTCACCACACCTCATAGGTGAATTTGTCGCAAATGTTTCATGGAAAGCAATTGCATTATGGTAGTGTTTTTCGTGATTTCTTAGCATTATCCAACAAGAAAATTAAGTAAATAACCTTAAGTTCAAACTTCTAAAAAATGTCGAGACGAGCTGCATATCGCTTAAATTCACCACACCTCATAGGTGAATTTGTCGCAAATTTTTCATGGAAAGCAATTGCATTTTGGTAGTGTTTTTCGTGATTTTTAAGCATTATCCAATAAGAAAATTAGGTAAATAAATCTAAGTTCGAACTTCTAAAATATGTCGAGACGAGCTGCATATCGCTTAAATTCCCCACACCTCATAGGTAAATTCTTGGAAAATTTTTCATGGAAAGCAATTGCATTTTGGTAGTGTTTTTCGTAATTTTTAGGCATTATTCAATAAGAAAATTAAGTAAATAACTCTAAGATCAAACTTCTAAAAAATGTCGAGACGAGCTGCATTCGCTTGAATTCACCACACCTCATAGGTTAATTTTTCGCAAATTTTTCATGGAAAGCAATTGCATTTTGGTAGTGTTTTTCGTGATTTCTTAGCATTATCCAATAAGAAAATTGAGTAAATAACTCTATGTTCGAACTTCTAAAAAATGTCGAGACTAGCTGCATATCCCTTAACACTCACATGAACAGTAACTACCCGGGTAAATATTGCAGTTTTTGCTCGTAAATATCTCGGGCATTTAATTTTTTATTAAAATTTTGCTCCGACTCAGTGACTAAATTTTCGTTTTCTACAAGAATAGCTTGAAATCATTTTGGAAATATAATTTTTTCCGCTTTTTTTCGGCAATTTTTCAATTTTTTCCTTAAAGCGAACAGTAACTACCCGGGTAAATAAATGTATTTTTCATCCAATTTTGCCATCTCATATGTTGCTAATATCTCGAATGTATAAAATAATAGCAAAATCAATGTAATTATTTAAATTAAATTACTAAAATTATAGTTTTAGAATACAAAGTAGATTTTATCCATCCAAAAAGGTGTAAAAGGTGTGAATGACAATTAAATCCTAAGCACTTTTCATGAGAAAAGAACACTCAGTTTATATTTATTTTTACTTTATTATAAATTAAATTACGTATATTAATTTAAACTATTAAATTATTCTTAAACTATTAACTATAAGTCACTATATAAATAATTTTACGACATACAGCAATTCTGACCTTTAGTTTCTGTAAGGCGCTATGCTCTACACAAATTGATTTCTGACATTTGCGTAAAATGTTACGTAAGTGAATCGCTTCCTTCGATTTTCGCTGTAGCACATATGTGTAACACCCGCTGGCATCATATTCTTCGCGGATATCTATTATAAACTCACCATTATCTCACTCTTTTCTGATCGGCTTTCCCAAAATCGCAATAGTCCTGTGTCCTTTTTCTTATTGCGGAAATGCAGAGTTTTTCACCGAGACGTTGGAGAACAGTGTGTCGCCGACTCTGTCTCATGAATACAGAGCTTGCTGAGTTAATTTCATGGAATATAATATGGGCAGTAACCGCTGATATGTCAAGCATATTATTGAAAACTGCCAAAGGCCATCGATTTCCGTTTGCTTGTATATTGCTTGAGCATTTGGCCATATTATCCTGCTTTTGTGACTTTACAGGAATGGATCATTTCTGGCTTATTTTTTGGTCCAGTGATGTCTGTAGTTCGGTAAAATGATGACAACAAAACAAAACCCCTTCCTTTTTCGGGATATAGGAGCAGTATATAACATTTTGTCCAAAGTCAAATAGTCAAATGACTATTCTGCTCTGCCTTTTGTTGTCTTTTGTTCTGATAGATCCGATAAATAGGACTTACTTTTCTTTAGTGCTCCGAAAAGAGATCCCTAATACAGCAGTTTCTTGGCCAGTGAAAGCTATATAAAGAAGTTGTCAGTTGTTACATTACGATGAATGCCTCTTCACATATAAAAGCCTAAAGAAATATAATACGGGTTACAATTTTTGCCTAAATAAAAATATATTTTTATTTACCAACAGACTGTTCAGAAAGAATTTGAAAATGCTCCATGGCTTTAGTTTGTTCTTTTTGTCTGTATACTTCAGGCAAAGTATACACTACAGGCAAAGTGTCCTTCTGCGTGCCGGCTTCGGCCGTGGCAGGGATTAAAACCCTCAGCCAACAAAACCATCTTTTTTGCTGAAAAGTCTTCCTCTATCCAGGGTCGTTCTGCGCAGGCGAAGTGTCCTTCTGCATGCCGGCCTTCGGCCGTGGCAGGGATTAAAATCCTCAGCCAATTTGGCAATATTTCATTTTTCGGAAAAATTTTTAAATTTCTAAAAATTTCTTAAATTTTTTATGAAATAACGCCCAATTTGGCAAAATGAAATAAGGCCCGCATTGGGCCTTATTTCATTTGGGCGTTATTTCCCGGAGCCGTAAATAATCTAAGTTGAAACTTCTAAAAAATGTCGAGACGAGTGCATATCGCTTAAATTCACCACGCCTCATAGGTGAATTTGTCGCAAATTTTCCATGGAAAGCAATTGCATTTTGGTAGTGTTTTTCGTGATTTTGAAGCATTATCCAATAAGAAAATTAAGTAAATAACTCTAAATTCGAACTTCAAGAAATGTCGAGGCGAGCTGCATATCGCTTAAATTCACCACACCTCATGGTTGAATTTGTCGCAAATTTTTCATGGAAAGCAATTGCATTTTGGTATTGTTTTTCGTGATTTCTTAGCATTATCCAATAAGAAAATTAAGGAAATAACTCTAAGTTCGAACTTCTAAAAAATGTCGAGACGAGCTGCATATCGCTTAAATTCACCACACCTCATAGTTCAATTTGTCGAAAATTTTTCATGGAAACCAATTGCATTTTGGTAGTGGTTTTCGTAATTTTTAGGCATTATTCAATAAGAAAATTAAGTAAATAACTCTAGGATCGAACTTCTAAAAAATGTCGAGACGAGCTGCATATCGCTTCAATTCACCACATCTCATAGGTGAATTTATCGCAAATTTTTCATGGAAAGCAATTGCATTTTGGTAGTGTTTTTCGTGATTTCTTAGCATTATCCAATAAGAAAATTGAATAAATAACTCTATGTTCGAACTTCTAAAAAATGTCGAGGCGAGCTGCATATCGCTTAAATTCACCACACCTCATAGCATATCGCTTAAATTCACCACGCCTCATAGGTGAATTTGTCGCAAATTTTTCATGGAAAGCAATTACATTTTGGTAGTGTTTTTCGTGATTTCTTAGCATTATACAATAAGAAACTGAAGTAAAAAACTCTAAGTTCGAACTTCTAAAAAATGTCGAGACGAGCTGCATATCCCTTAAATTCACCAAACCTCATAGGTAAATTTGTCGAAAATTTTTCATGGAAAGCAATTGCATTTTGGTAGTGTTTTTCGTGATTTCTTAGCATTATCCAATAAAAAATTTATACATTATACAATAAGAAACTGAAGTAAAAAACTCTAAGTTCGAACTTCTAAAAAATGTCGAGACGAGCTGCATATCGCTTGAATTTACCACACCTCATAGGTGAATTTGTCGCAAATTTTTCATGGAAAGCAATTGCATTTTGGTAGTGTTTTTCGTGATTTCTTAGCATTATCCAATAAGAAAATTAAGTAAACATTTCTAAGTTTGAACTTCTATAAAATGTCGAGACGAGCTGAATATCGCTTAAATTCACCACACCTCATAGGTGAATTTGTCGCAAATTTTTCATTGAAAGCAATTGCATTTTGGTAGTGTTTTTCGTGATTTCTTTGCATTATCCAATAAGAAAATTAAGGAAATAACTCTAAGTTCGAACTTCTAAAAAATGTCGAGACGAGCTGCATATCGCTTGAATTCACCACACCTCATAGGTGAATTTGTCGCAAATTTTTCATGGAAAGCAATTGCATTTTGGTAGTGTTTTTCGTGATTTTTAAGCATTATCCAACAAGAAAATTAAGTAAACATTTCTAAGTTCGAACTTCTAAAAAATGTCGAGGCGAGCTGCATATCGCTTAAATTCACCACACCTCATAGGTAAATTTGTCGAAAATTTTTCATGGAAAGCAATTGCATTTTGGTAGTGTTTTTCGTGATTTCTTAGCATTATCCAATAAGAAAATTAAGTAAACATTTCTAAGTTCGAACTTCTATAAAATGTCGAGACGAGCTGAATATCGCTTAAATTCACCACACCTCATAGGTGAATTTGTCGCAAATTTTTCATTGAAAGCAATTGCATTTTGGTAGTGTTTTTCGTGATTTCTTAGCATTATCCAATAAGAAAATGAAGTAAGTAATTCTAAGTTCGAACTTCTAAAAAATGTCGAGACGAGCTGCATATCGCTTAAAATTACCACGACTCAGATGAATTTGTCGCAAATTTTTCGTGGAAAGCAATTGCATTTTGGTAGTGTTTTTCGTAATTTTTAGGCGTTATTCAATAAGAAAATTAAGTAAACATTTCTAAGTTCGAACTTCTATAAAATGTCGAGACGAGCTGAATATCGCTTAAATTCACCACACCTCATAGGTGAATTTGTCGCAAATTTTTCATTGAAAGCAATTGCATTTTGGTAGTGTTTTTCGTGATTTCTTAGCATTATCCAATAAGAAAATGAAGTAAGTAATTCTAAGTTCGAACTTCTAAAAAATGTCGAGACGAGCTGCATATCGCTTAAAATTACCACGACTCAGATGAATTTATCGCAAATTTTTCATGGAAAGCAATTGCATTTTGGTAGTGTTTTTCGTGATTTCTTAGCATTATCCAATACGAAAATGAAGTAAATAACTCTAAGTTCGAACTTGTAAAAAATGTCGAGACGAGCTGCAGATCGCTTAAATTCACCACACCTCATAGGTGAATTTGTCGCAAATTTTTCATTGAAAGCAATTGCATTTTGGTAGTGTTTTTCGTGATTTCTTAGCATTATCCAATAAGAAAATTAAGGAAATAACTCTAAGTTCGAACTTCTAAAAAATGTCGAGACGAGCTGCATATCGCTTAAAATTACCACGACTCAGATGAATTTATCGCAAATTTTTCATGGAAAGCAATTGCATTTTGGTAGTGTTTTTCGTGATTTCTTAGCATTATCCAATAAGAAAATGAAGTAAGTAATTCTAAGTTCGAACTTCTAAAAAATGTCGAGACGAGCTGCATATCGCTTAAAATTACCACGACTCAGATGAATTTATCGCAAATTTTTCATGGAAAGCAATTGCATTTTGGTAGTGTTTTTCGTGATTTCTTAGCATTATCCAATAAGAAAATTAAGGAAATAACTCTAAGTTCGAACTTCTAAAAAATGTCGAGACGAGCTGCATGTCGCTTGAATTCACCACACCTCATAGGTGAATTTGTCGCAAATTTTTCATGGAAAGCAATTGCATTTTGGTAGTGTTTTTCGTGATTTTTAAGCATTATCCAACAAGAAAATTAAGTAAACATTTCTAAGTTCGAACTTCTAAAAAATGTCGAGGCGAGCTGCATATCGCTTAAATTCACCACACCTCATAGGTAAATTTGTCGAAAATTTTTCATGGAAAGCAATTGCATTTTGGTAGTGTTTTTCGTGATTTCTTAGCATTATCCAATAAGAAAATTAAGTAAACATTTCTAAGTTCGAACTTCTATAAAATGTCGAGACGAGCTGAATATCGCTTAAATTCACCACACCTCATAGGTGAATTTGTCGCAAATTTTTCATTGAAAGCAATTGCATTTTGGTAGTGTTTTTCGTGATTTCTTAGCATTATCCAATAAGAAAATGAAGTAAGTAATTCTAAGTTCGAACTTCTAAAAAATGTCGAGACGAGCTGCATATCGCTTAAAATTACCACGACTCAGATGAATTTGTCGCAAATTTTTCGTGGAAAGCAATTGCATTTTGGTAGTGTTTTTCGTAATTTTTAGGCGTTATTCAATAAGAAAATTAAGTAAACATTTCTAAGTTCGAACTTCTATAAAATGTCGAGACGAGCTGAATATCGCTTAAATTCACCACACCTCATAGGTGAATTTGTCGCAAATTTTTCATTGAAAGCAATTGCATTTTGGTAGTGTTTTTCGTGATTTCTTAGCATTATCCAATAAGAAAATGAAGTAAGTAATTCTAAGTTCGAACTTCTAAAAAATGTCGAGACGAGCTGCATATCGCTTAAAATTACCACGACTCAGATGAATTTATCGCAAATTTTTCATGGAAAGCAATTGCATTTTGGTAGTGTTTTTCGTGATTTCTTAGCATTATCCAATACGAAAATGAAGTAAATAACTCTAAGTTCGAACTTGTAAAAAATGTCGAGACGAGCTGCAGATCGCTTAAATTCACCACACCTCATAGGTGAATTTGTCGCAAATTTTTCATTGAAAGCAATTGCATTTTGGTAGTGTTTTTCGTGATTTCTTAGCATTATCCAATAAGAAAATTAAGGAAATAACTCTAAGTTCGAACTTCTAAAAAATGTCGAGACGAGCTGCATATCGCTTAAAATTACCACGACTCAGATGAATTTATCGCAAATTTTTCATGGAAAGCAATTGCATTTTGGTAGTGTTTTTCGTGATTTCTTAGCATTATCCAATAAGAAAATGAAGTAAGTAATTCTAAGTTCGAACTTCTAAAAAATGTCGAGACGAGCTGCATATCGCTTAAAATTACCACGACTCAGATGAATTTATCGCAAATTTTTCATGGAAAGCAATTGCATTTTGGTAGTGTTTTTCGTGATTTCTTAGCATTATCCAATAAGAAAATTAAGGAAATAACTCTAAGTTCGAACTTCTAAAAAATGTCGAGACGAGCTGCATGTCGCTTGAATTCACCACACCTCATAGGTGAATTTGTCGCAAATTTTTCATGGAAAGCAATTGCATTTTGGTAGTGTTTTTCGTGATTTCTTAGCATTATCCAATAAGAAAATTAAGTAAACATTTCTAAGTTTGAACTTCTATAAAATGTCGAGACGAGCTGAATATCGCTTGAATTCACCACACCTCATAGGTGAATTTGTCGCAAATTTTTCATTGAGAGCAATTGCATTTTGGTAGTGTTTTTCGTGATTTCTTAGCATTATCCAATAAGAAAATTAAGGAAATAACTCTAAGTTCGAACTTCTAAAAAATGTCGAGACGAGCTGCATATCGCTTGAATTCACCACACCTCATAGGTGAATTTGTCGCAAATTTTTCATGGAAAGCAATTGCATTTTGGTAGTGTTTTTCGTGATTTTTAAGCATTATCCAACAAGAAAATTAAGTAAACATTTCTAAGTTCGAACTTCTAAAAAATGTCGAGGCGAGCTGCATATCGCTTAAATTCACCACACCTCATAGGTAAATTTGTCGAAAATTTTTCATGGAAAGCAATTGCATTTTGGTAGTGTTTTTCGTGATTTCTTAGCATTATCCAATAAGAAAATTAAGTAAACATTTCTAAGTTCGAACTTCTATAAAATGTCGAGACGAGCTGAATATCGCTTAAATTCACCACACCTCATAGGTGAATTTGTCGCAAATTTTTCATTGAAAGCAATTGCATTTTGGTAGTGTTTCTCGTGATTTCTTAGCATTATCCAATAAGAAAATGAAGTAAGTAATTCTAAGTTCGAACTTCTAAAAAATGTCGAGACGAGCTGCATATCGCTTAAAATTACCACGACTCAGATGAATTTGTCGCAAATTTTTCGTGGAAAGCAATTGCATTTTGGTAGTGTTTTTCGTAATTTTTAGGCGTTATTCAATAAGAAAATTAAGTAAATAACTCTAAGATCGAACTACTAAAAAATGTCGAGACGAGCTGCATATCGCTTGAATTCACCACACCTCATAGGTGAATTTATCGCAAATTTTTCATGGAAAGCAATTGCATGTTGGTAGTGTTTTTCGTGATTTCTTAGCATTATCCAATAAGAAAATTGAGTAAATAACTCTATGTTCGAACTTCTAAAAAATGTCGAGGCGAGCTGCATATCGCTTAAATTCACCACACCTCATAGGTGAATTTGTCGTAAATTTTTCATGGAATGCAATTGCATTTTGGTAGTGTTTTTCGTGATTTCTTAGCATTATCCAATAAGAAAATTAGGTAAATAAATCTAAGTTCGAACTTGTAAAAATGTCGAGGCGAGCTGCATATCGCTTAAATTCACCACACCTCATAGGTGAATTTGTCGCAAATTTTTCATGGAAAGCAATTGCATTTTGGTAGTGTTTTTCGGAATTTTTAGGCGTTATTCAATAAGAAAATTAAGTAAATAACTCTAAGATCGAACTTCTAAAAAATGTCGAGGCGAGCTGCATATCGCTTAAATTCACCACACCTCATAGGTAAATTTGTCGAAAATTTTTCATGGAAAGCAATTGCATTTTGGTAGTGTTTTTCGTAATTTTTAGGCGTTATTCAATAAGAAAATTAAGTAAATAACTCTAAGATCGAACTTCTATAAAATGTCGAGACGAGCTGAATATCGCTTAAATTCACCACACCTCATAGGTGAATTTGTCGCAAATTTTTCATTGAAAGCAATTGCATTTTGGTAGTGTTTTTCGTGATTTCTTAGCATTATCCAATAAGAAAATGAAGTAAGTAATTCTAAGTTCGAACTTCTAAAAAATGTCGAGACGAGCTGCATATCGCTTAAAATTACCACGACTCAGATGAATTTGTCGCAAATTTTTCGTGGAAAGCAATTGCATTTTGGTAGTGTTTTTCGTAATTTTTAGGCGTTATTCAATAAGAAAATTAAGTAAATAACTCTAAGATCGAACTTCTAAAAAATGTCGAGGCGAGCTGCATATCGCTTAAATTCACCACACCTCATAGGTGAATTTGTCGCAAATTTTTCATGGAAAGCAATTGCATTTTGGTAGTGTTTTTCGTAATTTTTAGGCGTTATTCAATAAGAAAATTAAGTAAATAACTCTAAGATCGAACTTCTATAAAATGTCGAGACGAGCTGAATATCGCTTAAATTCACCACACCTCATAGGTGAATTTGTCGCAAATTTTTCATTGAAAGCAATTGCATTTTGGTAGTGTTTTTCGTGATTTCTTAGCATTATCCAATAAGAAATGAAGTAAGTAATTCTAAGTTCGAACTTCTAAAAAATGTCGAGACGAGCTGCATATCGCTTAAAATCACCACGACTCATAGATGAATTTGTCGCAAATTTTTCATGGAAAGCAATTGCATTTTGGTAGTTTTTTTCGTGATTTTTAAGCATTTTCCAACAAGAAAATAAAGTAAACATTTCTACGTTCGAACTTCTAAAAAATGTCGAGGCGAGCTGCATATCGCTTAAATTCACCACACCTCATAGGTGAATTTGTCGCAAATTTTTCATGGAAAGCAATTGCATTTTGGTAGGGTTTTTCGTAATTTTTAGGCGTTATTCAATAAGAAAATTAAGTAAATAACTCTAAGATCGAACTACTAAAAAATGTCGAGACGAGCTGCATATCGCTTGAATTCACCACACCTCATAGGTGAATTTATCGCAAATTTTTCATGGAAAGCAATTGCATTTTGGTAGTGTTTTTTGTGATTTCTTAGCATTATCCAATAAAAAAATTAAGGAAATAACTCTAAGTTCGAACTTCTAAAAAATGTCGAGACGAGCTGCATATCGCTTGAATTCACCACACCTCATAGGTGAATTTATCGCAAATTTTTCATGGAAAGCAATTGCATTTTGGTGGTGTTTTTCGTGATTTCTTAGCATTATCCAATAAGAAAATTGAGTAAATAACTCTATGTTCGAACTTCTAAAAAATGTGGAGGTGAGCTGCATATCGCTTAAATTCACCACACCTCATAGGTGAATTTGTCGTAAATTTTTCATGGAATGCAATTGCATTTTGGTAGTGTTTTTCGTGATTTCTTAGCATTATCCAATAAGAAACTGAAGTAAATAACTCTAAGTTCGAACTTCTAAAAAATTTCGAGACGAGCTGCATATCGCTTAAATTCACCACGCCTCATAGTTGATTTGTCGCAAATTTTTCATGGAAAGCAATTGCATTTTGGTAGTGTTTTTCGTGATTTCTTAGCATTATCCAATTAGAAACTGAAGTAAATAACTCTTAGTTCGAACTTCTAAAAAATTTCGAGACGAGCTGCATATCGCTTAAATTCACCACGCCTCATAGGTGAATTTGTCGCAAATTTTTCATGGAAAGCAATTGCATTTTGGTAGTGTTTTTCGTAATTTTTAGGCATTATTCAATAAGAAAATTAAGTAAATAACTCTAAGATCGAACTTCTCAAAAATGTCGAGACGAGCTGCATTCGCTTGAATTCACCACACCTCATAGGTTAATTTGTCGCAAATTTTTCATGAAAAGCAATTGCATTTTTGTAGTGTTTTTCGTAATTTTTAGGCGTGATTCAATAAGAAAATTAAGTAAATAACTCTAAGATCGAACTTCTAAAAAATGTCGAGACGAGCTGCATATCGCTTGAATTCACCACACCTCATAGGTGAATTTGTCGTAAATTTTTCATGGAATGCAATTGCATTTTGGTAGTGTTTTTCGTGATTTCTTAGCATTATCCAATAAGAAAATTAGGTAAATAAATCTAAGTTCGAACTTGTAAAAATGTAGAGGCGAGCTGCATATCGCTTAAATTCACCACACCTCATAGGTGAATTTGTCGCAAATTTTTCATGGAAAGCAATTGCATTTGGGTAGTGTTTTTCGTGATTTCTTACGCATTATCCAATAAGAAAATGAAGTAAATAACTCTAAGTTCGAACTTCTAAAAAATGTCGAGGCGAGCTGCATATCGCTTAAATTCACGACACCTCATAGGTGAATTTGTCGCAAATTTTTCATGGAAAGCAATTGCATTTGGGTAGTGTTTTTCGTGATTTTTACGCATTATCCAATAAGAAAATGAAGTAAATAACTCTAAGTTCGAACTTCTAAAAAATGTGGAGGTGTGCTGCATATCGCTTAAATTCACCACACCTCATAGGTGAATTTGTCGTAAATTTTTCATGGAAAGCAATTGCATTTTGGTAGTGTTTTTCGTGATTTCTTAGCATTATCCAATAAGAAAATGAAGTAAATAACTCTAAGTTCGAACTTCTAAAAAATGTCGAGGCGAGCTGCAGATCGCTTAAACTCACGACACCTCATGGGTGAATTTGTCGCAAATTTTTCATCTAAAGCAATTGCATTTGGGTAGTGTTTTTCGTGATTTCTTACGCATTATCCAATAAGAAAATGAAGTAAATAACTCTAAGTTCGAACTTCTAAAAAATGTCGAGGCGAGCTGCATATCGCTTAAATTCACCACACCTCATAGGTAAATTTGTCGAAAATTTTTCATGGAAAGCAATTGCCTTTTGGTAGTGTTTTTCGTGATTTCTTTTTCTTGTAAATTCTTTTTCTGTAAATTCACCACACCTCATAGGTGAATTTGTCGCAAATTTTTCATGAAAAGCAATTGCATTTTGGTAGTGTTTTTCGTAATTTTTAGGCGTGATTCAATAAGAAAATTATAAAATTTTTCAAATTGCAAATTTGAATTTTGCAAATTTTTCATGGAAAGCAATTGCATTTGGGTAGTGTTTTTCGTGATTTCTTACGCATTATCCAATAAGAAAATGAAGTAAATAACTCTAAGTTCGAACTTCTAAAAAATGTCGAGGCGAGCTGCAGATCGCTTAAACTCACCACGCCTCATAGGTGAATTTGTCGCAAATTTTTCATGGAAAGCAATTGCATTTTGGTAGTGTTTTGCGTGATTTTTAAGCATTATCCAACAAGAAAATTAAGTAAACATTTCTAAGTTCGAACTTCTAAAAAATGTCGAGGCGAGCTGCACATCGCTTAAATTCACCACACCTCATAGGTGAATTTATCGCAAATTTTTTATGGAAAGCAATTGCATTTTGGTAGTGTTTTTCGTGATTTCTTAGCATTATCCAATAAGAAAATTAGGTAAATAAATCTAAGTTCGAACTTGTAAAAATGTCGAGGCGAGCTGCATATCGCTTAAATTCACCACACCTCATAGGTAAATTTGTCGAAAATTTTTCATGGAAAGCAATTGCATTTTGGTAGTGTTTTTCGTGATTTCTTAGCATTATCCAATAAGAAAATTAAGTAAACATTTCTAAGTTCGAACTTCTATAAAATGTCGAGGCGAGCTGAATATCGCTTAAATTCACCACACCTCATAGGTGAATTTGTCGCAAATTTTTCATTGAAAGCAATTGCATTTTGGTAATGTTTTTCGTGATTTCTTAGCATTATCCAATAAGAAAATGAAGTAAGTAATTCTAAGTTCGAACTTCTAAAAAATGTCGAGACGAGCTGCATATCGCTTAAAATCACCACGACTCATAGATGAATTTGTCGCAAATTTTTCATGGAAAGCAATTGCATTTTGGTAGTGTTTTTCGTGATTTTTAAGCATTATCCAACAAGAAAATAAAGTAAACATTTCTAAGTTCGAACTTCTAAAAAATGTCGAGGCGAGCTGCACATCGCTTAAATTCACCACACCTCATAGGTGAATTTATCGCAAATTTTTTATGGAAAGCAATTGCATTTTGGTAGTGTTTTTCGTGATTTCTTAGCATTATCCAATAAGAAAATTAGGTAAATAAATCTAAGTTCGAACTTGTAAAAATGTCGAGGCGAGCTGCATATCGCTTAAATTCACCACACCTCATAGGTGAATTTGTCGCAAATTTTTCATGGAAAGCAATTGCATTTTGGTAGTGTTTTTCGTGATTTCTTAGCATTATCCAATAAGAAAATTGAATAAATAACTCTATGTTCAAACTTCTAAGAAATGTCGAGGCGAGCTGCATATCGCTTAAATTCACGACACCTCATAGGTGAATTTGTCGCAAATTTTTCATGGAAAGCAATTGCATTTGGGTAGTGTTTTTCGTGATTTCTTAGCATTATCCAATAAGAAAATGAAGTAAATAACTCTAAGTTCGAACTTCTAAAAAATGTCGAGGCGAGCTGCAGATCGCTTAAACTCACCACGCCTCATAGGTGAATTTGTCGAAAATTTTTCATGGAAAGCAATTGCATTTTGGTAGTGTTTTTCGTGATTTCTTAGCATTATCCAATAAGAAAATTGAATAAATAACTCTAAGTTCGAACCTCTAAAAAATTTCGAGGCGAGCTGCAGATCGCTTAAACTCACCACGCCTCATAGGTGAATTTGTCGCAAATTTTTCATGGAAAGCAATTGCATTTTGGTAGTGTTTTTCGTGATTTCTTAGCATTATCCAATAAGAAAATTGAATAAATAACTCTATGTTCAAACTTCTAAGAAATGTCGAGGCGAGCTGCATATCGCTTAAATTCACGACACCTCATAGGTGAATTTGTCGCAAATTTTTCATGGAAAGCAATTGCATTTGGGTAGTGTTTTTCGTGATTTCTTAGCATTATCCAATAACAAAATGAAGTAAATAACTCTAAGTTCGAACTTCTAAAAAATGTCGAGGCGAGCTGCAGATCGCTTAAACTCACCACGCCTCATAGGTGAATTTGTCGAAAATTTTTCATGGAAAGCAATTGCATTTTGGTAGTGTTTTGCGTGATTTTTAAGCATTATCCAACAAGAAAATTAAGTAAACATTTCTAAGTTCGGACTTCTAAAAAATGTCGAGGCGAGCTGCATATCGCTTAAATTCACCACACCTCATAGGTAAATTTGTCGAAAATTTTTCATGGAAAGCAATTGCATTTGGGTAGTGTTTTTCGTGATTTCTTAGCATTATCCAATAAGAAAATGAAGTAAATAACTCTAAGTTCGAACTTCTAAAAAATGTCGAGGCGAGCTGCATATCGCTTAAATTCACCACACCTCATAGGTAAATTTGTCGAAAATTTTTCATGGAAAGCAATTGCCTTTTGGTAGTGTTTTTCGTGATTTCTTAGTATTATCCAATAAGAAACTGAAGTAAATAACTCTAAATTCGAACTTCTGCATATCGCTGCATATCGCTTAAATTCACCACACCTCATAGGTAAATTTGTCGAAAATTTTTCATGGAAAGCAATTGCAGTTTGGTAGTGTTTTTCGTGATTTCTTAGCATTATCCAACAAGAAAATTAAGTAAATAACTCTAAGTTCGAACTTTTAAAAAATGTCGAGACGAGCTGCATATCGCTTAAATTCACCACACCTCATAGGTGAATTTGTCGCAAATTTTTTTAATGGAAAGCAATTGCATTATGGTAGTGTTTTTCGTGATTTCTTAGCATTATCCAACAAGAAAATTAAGTAAATAACCTTAAGTTCAAACTTCTAAAAAATGTCGAGACGAGCTGCATATCGCTTAAATTCACCACACCTCATAGGTGAATTTGTCGCTAATTTTTCATGGAAAGCAATTGCATTTTGGTAGTGTTTTTTGTGATTTTTAAGCATTATCCAATAAGAAAATTAGGTAAATAAATCTAAGTTCGAACTTCTAAAATATGTCGAGACGAGCTGCATATCGCTTAAATTCACCACACCTCATAGGTAAATTTTTGGAAAATTTTTCATGGAAAGCAATTGCATTTTGGTAGTGTTTTTCGTGATTTCTTAGCATTATCCAATAAGAAAATTAAGTAAACATTTCTAAGTTCGAACTTCTAAAAAATGTCGAGACGAGCTGCATATCGCTTAAATTCACCACGCCTCATAGGTCAATTTGTCGCAAATTTTTCATGGAAAGCAATTGCATTTTGGTAGTGTTTTTCGTGATTTTTAAGCATTATCCAACAAGAAAATTAAGTAAATAACTCTAAGTTCAAACTTCTAAGAAATGTCGAGGCGAGCTGCAGATCGCTTAAACTCACCACGCCTCATAGGTGAATTTGTCGCAAATTTTTCATGGAAAGCAATTGCATTTTGGTAGTGTTTTTTGTGATTTTTAAGCATTATCCAATAAGAAAATTAGGTAAATAAATCTAAGTTCGAACTTCTAAAATATGTCGAGACGAGCTGCATATCGCTTAAATTCACCACACCTCATAGGTAAATTTTTGGAAAATTTTTCATGGAAAGCAATTGCATTTTGGTAGTGTTTTTCGTGATTTCTTAGCATTATCCAATAAGAAAATTAAGTAAACATTTCTAAGTTCGAACTTCTAAAAAATGTCGAGACGAGCTGCATATCGCTTAAATTCACCACGCCTCATAGGTCAATTTGTCGCAAATTTTTCATGGAAAGCAATTGCATTTTGGTAGTGTTTTTCGTGATTTTTAAGCATTATCCAACAAGAAAATTAAGTAAATAACTCTAAGTTCAAACTTCTAAGAAATGTCGAGGCGAGCTGCAGATCGCTTAAACTCACCACGCCTCATAGGTGAATTTGTCGCAAATTTTTCATGGAAAGCAATTGCATTTTGGTAGTGTTTTGCGTGATTTTTAAGCATTATCCAACAAGAAAATTAAGTAAACATTTCTAAGTTCGGACTTCTAAAAAATGTCGAGGCGAGCTGCATATCGCTTAAATTCACCACACCTCATAGGTAAATTTGTCGAAAATTTTTCATGGAAAGCAATTGCCTTTTGGTAGTGTTTTTCGTGATTTCTTAGCATTATTCAATAAGAAACTGAAGTAAACCTTTCTAAGTTCGAACTTCTAAAAAATGTCGAGGCGAGCTGCATATCGCATAAATTCACCACACCTCATAGGTAAATTTGTCGAAAATTTTTCATGGAAAGCAATTGCATTTTGGTAGTGTTTTTCGTGATTTTTAAGCATTATCCAACAAGAAAATTAAGTAAACATTTCTAAGTTCGAACTTCTAAAAAATGTCGAGGCGAGCTGCATATCGCATAAATTCACCACACCTCATAGGTAAATTTGTCGAAAATTTTTCATGGAAAGCAATTGCATTTTGGTAGTGTTTTTCGTGATTTTTAAGCATTATCCAACAAGAAAATTAAGTAAACATTTCTAAGTTCGAACTTCTAAAAAATATCGAGACGTGCTGCATATCGCTTAAATTCACCACGCCTCATAGGTGAACTAAGTTCGGACTTCTAAAAAATGTCGAGGCGAGCTGCATATCGCTTAAATTCACCACACCTCATAGGTAAATTTGTCGAAAATTTTTCATGGAAAGCAATTGCAGTTTGGTAGTGTTTTTCGTGATTTCTTAGCATTATCCAATAAAAAACTGAAGTAAATAACTCTTAGTTCGAACTTCTAAAAAATGTCGAGACGAGCTGCATATCGCTTAAATTCACCACGCCTCATAGGTGAATTTGTCGCAAATTTTTCATGGAAAGCAATTGCATTTTGGTAGTGTTTTTCGTGATTTTTAAGCATTATCCAACAAGAAAATTAAGTAAACCTTTCTAAGTTCGAACTTCTAAAAAATGTCGAGGCGAGCTGCATATCGCATAAATTCACCACACCTCATAGGTAAATTTGTCGAAAATTTTTCATGGAAAGCAATTGCATTTTGGTAGTGTTTTTCGTGATTTTTAAGCATTATCCAACAAGAAAATTAAGTAAACATTTCTAAGTTCGAACTTCTAAAAAATGTCGAGGCGAGCTGCATATCGCATAAATTCACCACACCTCATAGGTAAATTTGTCGAAAATTTTTCATGGAAAGCAATTGCATTTTGGTAGTGTTTTTCGTGATTTTTAAGCATTATCCAACAAGAAAATTAAGTAAACATTTCTAAGTTCGAACTTCTAAAAAATATCGAGACGTGCTGCATATCGCTTAAATTCACCACGCCTCATAGGTGAATTTGTCGCAAATTTTTCATGGAAAGCAATTGCGTTTTGGTAGTGTTTTTCGTGATTTTTAAGCATTATCCAATAAGAAAATTAAGTAAACATTTCTAAGTTCTAACTTCTAAAAAATCTCGAGGCGAGCTGCATATCGCTTAAATTCACCACACCTCATAGGTGAATTTGTCGCAAATTTATCATTGAAAGCAATTGCATTTTAGTAGTGTTTTTCGTGATTTCTTAGCATTATCCAATAAGAAAATTGAATAAATAACTCTTAGTTCGAACTTCTAAAAAATATTGAGACGTGCTGCGTATCGCTTAAATTCACCACGCCTCATAGGTGAATTTGTCGCAAATTTTTCATGGAAAGCAATTGCATTTTGGTAGTGTTTTTCGTGATTTTTAAGCATTATCCAACAAGAAAATTAAGTAAACATTTCTAAGTTCGGACTTCTAAAAAATGTCGAGGCGAGCTGCATATCGCTTAAATTCACCACACCTCATAGGTAAATTTGTCGAAAATTTTTCATGGAAAGCAATTGCAGTTTGGTAGTGTTTTTCGTGATTTCTTAGCATTATCCAATAAAAAACAGAAGTAAATAACTCTTAGTTCGAACTTCTAAAAAATGTCGAGACGAGCTGCATATCGCTTAAATTCACCACGCCTCATAGGTGAATTTGTCGCAAATTTTTCATGGAAAGCAATTGCATTTTGGTAGTGTTTTTCGTGATTTTTAAGCATTATCCTGTTGAAAATGTAATGTATAGCAACTTAATATTTATACACTGCCTCTATTCATTTTATGAGAATTTATATTTCTCAAGTTAGTTCAATTTTTCTTGTCAGAATTTTTCTTACAAAACTTTACTTTGAAATAAATATTTGAAAAAGCAAGACGAGTTTTTTTATTTTACTGCGGACATCATTTGTTGATGGAAAGACTTTGAGGCCAAATTCTTTCAATAGGTTATGGGCCCAGGGAATCAAACGCCCTGATCAAAACTTACGCAGTGTTGAAGAATTCGAAAAATTTTTCAACGTCCAAGAAGTTCCGAGGCTGATACAGCGAAGCGCGTCCAGAGAACCAATTCAAGATACAATTCAACATTCAAGATACGTTCAAGATACAAAGGATAAAAGTTCATCACATCATCAATTCCATCAAGCAAGTCTCCATCAAATTTTTACATAAGAAACATACGTAAGTGTTATCAATATGAGTTCCTTATTTCAAATTGAAAAGCTCGACGACAAAAATTACGATTCCTGGTGTGTCCAGATGAAGAGCATCCTCATACATTCCGATTTTTGGCAAATTGTGAGTGGTAAAGAGACTAAGGAAGAATGCATTACGGAAGCGGAAAAGGCAAATTGGCAGAAAAAGGACGAGAAAGCGCTAGCATCAATAGTTTTATCAGTGAAACCTACACAAATAAATCATATAAAACACTGTAAAACATCTAGTAAAGCATGGGTTAAACTTATCGAAATTTACCAACCGAGTGGACCTGCAAGAAAAGTTACACTTTTTAAACAACTTTTGAATCTAAGTATGTCTGATGATTCAAATGTGCCAAATTACGTTAACAGTTTTGTAGACATTATAGAAAAATTGGCAGAGATTGGTGTTGATATATTAGATGAGTTACAGGTTATAATTTTGCTTTCAAGTTTACCTAAAGCATATGAAAGCTTCGTCGTAGCAATCGAAGCTCGAGATACTTTACCCATATTTAGTATTCTCAAGGTAAAAATTTTAGAAGAATACGAGAGAAGGAAAGAGCCAGTCGGAAATTTCATTAGCAGCGAAAATCAGCAAGCTTTTTTAGCAAAGTCACGCATAAATTATAAAGAACCTTCGAAAAGCAACTACAATAATAAACCAAATTGTAAGTGTTACAATTGTGGGCGAAAAGGTCATTTTGCATCCAACTGCAAAGAACCGAAAAAGCAGCGAAACCCAACTTTAAGAAACTTTTCGATCCTATACGGAATTGATAGCAACTGTTTTAAAAAGTTTAGTTGGTGTATCGACAGCGGTGCAACGTCACACATGTGCTGCGACCGTAATTTGTTTACAGAATTTAAATCATGCAGTGAAATCGTAGCTTTAGCAGGTGATAATAGCATAGAAGCTCAAGGTCGAGGAAATGTCAGTTTCAAAACAGAGTTCTGCAGAATTAACTTATCGAATGTTCTGTACATACCGGAAATGCAAGGAAACTTCCTATCTGTTAGCAAAGCAGTTAATACTGGCCTATCGGCATTTTTTGAAAGTAAATTCGCAATAATAAAAGACGAAAAAGGTCGAATTATAATGAAAGCAATGAAAAGAAACAATTTGTTTATATTCGACAATGAAATCGACTCGTGTCTTTATTCTAAAAGCGTAGATAAAAAAGCCGTATTGTGGCATAATCGTTATGGACACTTAAGCTACTCAAGTTTAAATGAGATTGCGCAGAAAAACTTAGTGCATGGATTAGATGCAACTATTCCTAAAAATATTAGTTGCGCAACATGTATAAAAAGCAAGATATCTACTAAGCCATTTCAATCAGCTGAATATCGTGCTAAAAATTTACTAGAAATTATTCACTCAGATGTTTGTGGACCGATGAATAAGACATCATTCGGTGGCTCTAGATACTTTTTAACATTTATAGATGATATGTCACGAAAAATCTATGTATATTTTTTGAAATCCAAAGATGAAGTGTTTGCTAAATTTAAGTTATTTAAAGCTATGGTAGAACGTGAAACTGGCAAACAGATTAAGAACCTAAGAAGCGATAATGGTGGCGAGTACATTAATAACGCTTTTAATAACTATTTAAGTGAGCATGGAATTAAGAGACAACTTACTGTCCCATATACGCCACAACAAAATGGTGTAGCCGAGCGAGCAAATCGCACCTTGGTAGAAATGGCAAGAAGCATGCTTATACATGCAAATTTAGATGAGTCCTTTTGGGCAGAAGCTGTTGCTACAGCAGCATATTTACGAAATAGATCTTCGACGAGCACTAGAACACTAGACACTAAAACTCCTTATGAAGTTTGGTCTGGTCGAAAAGCCACAATTAGGCATTTCAGAGTTTTTGGCTCACTTGCAATAGCCTTAGACAAAACTCAAAGACGCAAATTCCAAGCCAAAGGCAAAGAATACACTATGGTCGGATATTCTGAAACATCAAAAGCGTATCGCATATTTGATCAGATATCGCGCCAAGTAATCGAAAGTCGAGATGTATCTTTTGTTGAAGACGTTTTTCCAGCCAAGAAAAATAATTCACAATGCAGTAATTCGATTATTTTTGAATTTGACGAAATAAATACACAAAGTGAAATTTGCGAGAATAGTGATAGAATAAATGCAGATGTTATTACTGATTCTATTAGCTCCCAAGCAACTTGCAGTTTAAATGAAGATGTTGAAATGCATGAAGCAGAAAACGGCCCAAAAATTGGTCGAGGCAGACCAAAGTTGTTACGCACGGGCAAACCAGGACGCCCGAAGAAGCAGTTCAACGTATTAAATGCAATGGATTCTGATCGTGTTGAAATTCCGCGAACAGCAAAGGAAGCTGTCACTGGACCAAATTCCGAAAAGTGGAAAGACGCTATGCAAAAAGAATACGAAGCACTTATTGATAAAGAAACGTGGGAACTAGTTGATTTACCAAAAGAAAAGAAAGTAGTCGGCTGCAAATGGGTTTTCAGTTTAAAAAAGAATGAAAAAGGAGTTATAGAACGTTTTAAAGCAAGGTTAGTGGCAAAAGGTTGCAGTCAGCAGTATGGCATTAACTATAAAGAAACATTTTCGCCAGTTGTGAGATATGCAACAATTAGAATGTTAATTGCGTTAGCTGCAGAACACGAATTGTACCTCCACCAAATGGATATATCCACCGCCTATCTAAATGGAGAATTACACGATGAGGTTTATATGAAGCAACCTGAATATTTTGTTGATAATACACATTCTAAAGGTGTTTTAAAACTTAAGAAGTCTTTATATGGTCTAAAGCAATCAGGACGAGAGTGGAACATAAAACTAGACACATTTTTAAAACGGATTGGATTTTTACAATGCAAGAGCGAACCTTGTGTCTATACAATGCACTCGAAGGATTCGTTTAACATTATAGCAGTTTACGTTGACGATATCCTTGTAGCTAGTTCAAATAAAAAGGAACTGATAGCTATAAAAACGAAAATAAGCGAAGAATTTAAATTAGTTGATAAAGGACAACTAAAACATTTTTTAGGAATGGAAATAGAAAGACAAGGAGAAACAGGAAAATTCAAAATCGGCCAAGAACAATACATCAAAAATCTTTTGAAGGAGTATAATATGGAAAATTGCAAACCTGTATCAACTCCACTTGATGCTGGTTTCCAAATAAATTACAAGAACGATAACGGCAAAAAGATAGATCGAACGCAATATCAATCTCTTATTGGTTCCTTAATGTATCTGGCGATTTCTACTCGACCGGATATATTGCATTCAGTATGCAAACTTGCTCAAAGAAACATGGATCCACATACTCAGCATGAGGCCGCAGCAAAACACATTCTAAGATATCTGAGCAAAACCAAAAGTTTAAAACTTCAGTATTACAAGACTGGGCTACCTGTTCGTGGTTTCATTGATGCTGACTGGGGAGGCGATTCAGTTGACAGAAAATCTTTTACAGGATTTGCATTCTTTTTGGGGGGAAGCGCATTTTCATGGGAGTCAAAGAAGCAACATACAGTAGCTTTGAGCAGTACAGAAGCCGAGTATATGGCACTCGCTATGGCGTCCAAAGAAGCAGTGTATTTAAGAAAACTTCTACGCGAAATTAATCTTCACAATAGTAAAGATCCGATGAAATTGTACGGAGACAATCTAAGTGCTCAACATCTTGTGCGAAATCCAGTATACCATTCCCGCAGTAAACACATCGATATCAAATATCACTACATTCGGGAAATTTTTCAAGAAGGACAAATAGATTTGAATTATATTTGTACAAACGACATGGTAGCTGATATTCTAACAAAATGTTTGGCAAAACCAAAACATTCCAAATTTACTGCAATTTTGGGTTTAATATAATTGTATGTAAATGTGAACATGTACTGTATGAAATATTAGTTTGAGGAGGAGTGTTGAAAATGTAATGTATAGCAACTTAATATTTATACACTGCCTCTATTCATTTTATGAGAATTTATATTTCTCAAGTTAGTTCAATTTTTCTTGTCAGAATTTTTCTTACAAAACTTTACTTTGAAATAAATATTTGAAAAAGCAAGACGAGTTTTTTTATTTTACTGCGGACATCATTTGTTGATGGAAAGACTTTGAGGCCAAATTCTTTCAATATATCCAACAAGAAACTTAAGTAAACATTTCTAAGTTCGAACTTCTAAAAAATGTCGAGACGAGCTGCATATCGCTTAAAATCACCACGCCTCATAGATGAATTTGTCGCAAATTTTTCATTGAAAGCAATTGCATTTTTGTAGTGTTTTTCGTGATTTCTTAGCATTATCCAATAAGAAAATTAAGTAAACATTTCTAAGTTCAAACTTCTAAAAAATGTCGAGACGAGCTGCATATCGCTTAAATTCACCAGACCGAATAGGTGAGTTTGCCGCAAATTTTCCATGGAAAGCAATTGCATTTTGGTAGAGTTTTTCGTGATTTTGAAGCATTATCCAATAAGAAAATTAAGTAAATAACTCTAAATTCGAACTTCAAGAAATGTCGAGGCGAGCTGCATATCGCTTAAATTCACCAAACCTCATGGGTGAATTTGTCGCAAATTTTTCATGGAAGGCAATTGCATTTTGGTATTGTTTTTCGTGATTTCTTAGCATTATCCAATAAGAAAATGAAGTAAGTAACTCTAAGTTCGAACTTCTAAATAATGTCGAGATGAGCTGCATATCGCTTAAATTCACCACGCCTCATAGGTGAATTTGTCACAAATTTTTCATGGAATGCAATTGCATTTTGGTAGTGTTTTTCGTGATTACTTAGCATTATCCAATAAGAAAATGAAGTAAGTAACTCTAAGTTCGAACTTCTAAATAATGTCGAGACGAGTGCATATCGCTTAAATTCACGACACCTCATAGGTGAATTTGTCGCAAATTTTTCATGGAAAGCAATTGCATTTTGGTAGTGTTTTTCGTGATTTCTTAGCATTATCCAATAAGAAAATGAGGTAAATAACTCTAAGTTCGAACTTCTAAAAAATGTCGAGACGAGCTGCATATCGCTTAAATTTACGATACCTCATAGGTGAATTTGTCGCAAATTTTCCATGGAAAGCAATTGCATTTTGGTAGTGTTTTTCGTGATTTTTAAGCATTATCCAATAAGAAAATTAAGTAAATAACTCTAAGTTCAAACTTCTTAAAAATGTCGAGACGAGCTGCATATCGCTTAAATTCACCACACCTCATAGGTGAATTTGTCGCAAATTTTTCATGGAAAGCAATTGCATGTTGGTAGCGTTTTTCGTGATTTCTTAGCATTATCCAATAAGAAAATGAGGTAAATAACTCTAAGTTCGAACTTCTAAAAAATTTCGAGATTAGCTGCATATTGCTTAAATTCACCACGCCTCATAGGTGAATTTGTCGCAAATCACCTGGAAAGCAATTGCATTTTGGTATTGTTTTTCGGGATTTCTTAGCATTATCCAATAAGGAAATTAAGTAAATAACTCTAAGTTCGAACTTCTAAAATATGTCGAGACGAGCTGCATATCGCTTAAATTCACGATACCTCATAGGTGAATTTGTCGCAGATTTTTCATGGAAAGCAATTGCATTTTGGTAGTGTTTTTCGTGATTTCTTAGCATTATCCAATAAGGAAATGAAGTAAATAATAACTCTAAGTTCGAACTTCTAAAATATGTCGAGACGAGCTGCATATCGCTTAAATTCACGATACCTCATAGGTGAATTTGTCGCAGATTTTTCATGGAAAGCAATTGCATTTTGGTAGTGTTTTTCGTGATTTTTAAGCATTAACTAATAAGAAAATTAGGTAAATAACTCTAAGTTCGAACTTCTAAAATATGTCGAGACGAGCTGCATATCGCTTAAATTCACGATACCTCATAGGTGAATTTGTCGCAGATTTTTCATGGAAAGCAATTGCATTTTGGTAGTGTTTTTCGTGATTTTTAAGCATTAACTAATAAGAAAATTAGGTAAATAACTCTAAGTTCGAACTTCTAAAATATGTCGAGACGAGCTGCATATCGCTTAAATTCACCACACCTCATAGGTAAATTTTTGGAAAATTTTTCATGGAAAGCAATTGCATTTTGGTAGTGTTTTTGTGATTTCTTAGCATTATCCAATAAGAAAATTAAGTAAACATTTCTAAGTTCGAACTTCTAAAAAATGTCGAGACGAGCTGCATATCGCTTAAATTCACCACGCCTCATAGGTCAATTTGTCGCAAATTTTTCATGGAAAGCAATTGCATTTTGGTAGTGTTTTTCGTGATTTTTAAGCATTATCCAACAAGAAAATTAAGTAAATAACTCTAAGTTCAAACTTCTAAGAAATGTCGAGGCGAGCTGCAGATCGCTTAAACTCACCACGCCTCATAGGTGAATTTGTCGCAAATTTTTCATGGAAAGCAATTGCATTTTGGTAGTGTTTTGCGTGATTTTTAAGCATTATCCAACAAGAAAATTAAGTAAACATTTCTAAGTTCGGACTTCTAAAAAATGTCGAGGCGAGCTGCATATCGCTTAAATTCACCACACCTCATAGGTAAATTTGTCGAAAATTTTTCATGGAAAGCAATTGCCTTTTGGTAGTGTTTTTCGTGATTTCTTAGCATTATTCAATAAGAAACTGAAGTAAATAACTCTAAGTTCGAACTTCTAAAAAATGTCGAGACGAGCTGCATATCGCTTAAATTGACCACACCTCATAGGTAAATTTGTCGAAAATTTTTCATGGAAAGCAATTGCAGTTTGGTAGTGTTTTTCGTGATTTCTTAGCATTATCCAATAAGAAACTGAAGTAAATAACTCTTAGTTCGAACTTCTAAAAAATATCGAGACGTGCTGCATATCGCTTAAATTCACCACGCCTCATAGGTGAATTTGTCGCAAATTTTTCATGGAAAGCAATTGCATTTTGGTAGTGTTTTTCATGATTTTTAAGCATTATCCAACAAGAAAATTAAGTAAACATTTCTAAGTTCGGACTTCTAAAAAATGTCGAGGCGAACTGCATATCGCTTAAATTCACCACACCTCATAGGTAAATTTGTCGAAAATTTTTCATGGAAAGCAATTGCAGTTTGGTAGTGTTTTTCGTGATTTCTTAGCATTATCCAATAAAAAACTGAAGTAAATAACTCTTAGTTCGAACTTCTAAAAAATGTCGAGACGAGCTGCATATCGCTTAAATTCACCACGCCTCATAGGTGAATTTGTCGCAAATTTTTCATGGAAAGCAATTGCATTTTGGTAGTGTTTTTCGTGATTTTTAAGCATTATCCAACAAGAAAATTAAGTAAACCTTTCTAAGTTCGAACTTCTAAAAAATGTCGAGGCGAGCTGCATATCGCATAAATTCACCACACCTCATAGGTAAATTTGTCGAAAATTTTTCATGGAAAGCAATTGCATTTTGGTAGTGTTTTTCGTGATTTTTAAGCATTATCCAACAAGAAAATTAAGTAAACATTTCTAAGTTCGAACTTCTAAAAAATGTCGAGGCGAGCTGCATATCGCATAAATTCACCACACCTCATAGGTAAATTTGTCGAAAATTTTTCATGGAAAGCAATTGCATTTTGGTAGTGTTTTTCGTGATTTTTAAGCATTATCCAACAAGAAAATTAAGTAAACATTTCTAAGTTCGAACTTCTAAAAAATATCGAGACGTGCTGCATATCGCTTAAATTCACCACGCCTCATAGGTGAATTTGTCGCAAATTTTTCATGGAAAGCAATTGCGTTTTGGTAGTGTTTTTCGTGATTTTTAAGCATTATCCAATAAGAAAATTAAGTAAACATTTCTAAGTTCTAACTTCTAAAAAATCTCGAGGCGAGCTGCATATCGCTTAAATTCACCACACCTCATAGGTGAATTTGTCGCAAATTTATCATTGAAAGCAATTGCATTTTAGTAGTGTTTTTCGTGATTTCTTAGCATTATCCAATAAGAAAATTGAATAAATAACTCTTAGTTCGAACTTCTAAAAAATATTGAGACGTGCTGCGTATCGCTTAAATTCACCACGCCTCATAGGTGAATTTGTCGCAAATTTTTCATGGAAAGCAATTGCATTTTGGTAGTGTTTTTCGTGATTTTTAAGCATTATCCAACAAGAAAATTAAGTAAACATTTCTAAGTTCGGACTTCTAAAAAATGTCGAGGCGAGCTGCATATCGCTTAAATTCACCACACCTCATAGGTAAATTTGTCGAAAATTTTTCATGGAAAGCAATTGCAGTTTGGTAGTGTTTTTCGTGATTTCTTAGCATTATCCAATAAAAAACAGAAGTAAATAACTCTTAGTTCGAACTTCTAAAAAATGTCGAGACGAGCTGCATATCGCTTAAATTCACCACGCCTCATAGGTGAATTTGTCGCAAATTTTTCATGGAAAGCAATTGCATTTTGGTAGTGTTTTTCGTGATTTTTAAGCATTATCCAACAAGAAACTTAAGTAAACATTTCTAAGTTCGAACTTCTGAAAAATGTCGAGACGAGCTGCATATCGCTTAAAATCACCACGCCTCATAGATGAATTTGTCGCAAATTTTTCATTGAAAGCAATTGCATTTTTGTAGTGTTTTTCGTGATTTCTTAGCATTATCCAATAAGAAAATTAAGTAAACATTTCTAAGTTCAAACTTCTAAAAAATGTCGAGACGAGCTGCATATCGCTTAAATTCACCAGACCGAATAGGTGAGTTTGCCGCAAATTTTCCATGGAAAGCAATTGCATTTTGGTAGAGTTTTTCGTGATTTTGAAGCATTATCCAATAAGAAAATTAAGTAAATAACTCTAAATTCGAACTTCAAGAAATGTCGAGGCGAGCTGCATATCGCTTAAATTCACCAAACCTCATGGGTGAATTTGTCGCAAATTTTTCATGGAAGGCAATTGCATTTTGGTATTGTTTTTCGTGATTTCTTAGCATTATCCAATAAGAAAATGAAGTAAGTAACTCTAAGTTCGAACTTCTAAATAATGTCGAGATGAGCTGCATATCGCTTAAATTCACCACGCCTCATAGGTGAATTTGTCACAAATTTTTCATGGAATGCAATTGCATTTTGGTAGTGTTTTTCGTGATTACTTAGCATTATCCAATAAGAAAATGAAGTAAGTAACTCTAAGTTCGAACTTCTAAATAATGTCGAGACGAGTGCATATCGCTTAAATTCACGACACCTCATAGGTGAATTTGTCGCAAATTTTTCATGGAAAGCAATTGCATTTTGGTAGTGTTTTTCGTGATTTCTTAGCATTATCCAATAAGAAAATGAGGTAAATAACTCTAAGTTCGAACTTCTAAAAAATGTCGAGACGAGCTGCATATCGCTTAAATTTACGATACCTCATAGGTGAATTTGTCGCAAATTTTCCATGGAAAGCAATTGCATTTTGGTAGTGTTTTTCGTGATTTTTAAGCATTATCCAATAAGAAAATTAAGTAAATAACTCTAAGTTCAAACTTCTTAAAAATGTCGAGACGAGCTGCATATCGCTTAAATTCACCACACCTCATAGGTGAATTTGTCGCAAATTTTTCATGGAAAGCAATTGCATGTTGGTAGCGTTTTTCGTGATTTCTTAGCATTATCCAATAAGAAAATGAGGTAAATAACTCTAAGTTCGAACTTCTAAAAAATTTCGAGATTAGCTGCATATTGCTTAAATTCACCACGCCTCATAGGTGAATTTGTCGCAAATCACCTGGAAAGCAATTGCATTTTGGTATTGTTTTTCGGGATTTCTTAGCATTATCCAATAAGGAAATGAAGTAAATAACTCTAAGTTCGAACTTCTAAAATATGTCGAGACGAGCTGCATATCGCTTAAATTCACGATACCTCATAGGTGAATTTGTCGCAGATTTTTCATGGAAAGCAATTGCATTTTGGTAGTGTTTTTCGTGATTTCTTAGCATTATCCAATAAGGAAATGAAGTAAATAATAACTCTAAGTTCGAACTTCTAAAATATGTCGAGACGAGCTGCATATCGCTTAAATTCACGATACCTCATAGGTGAATTTGTCGCAGATTTTTCATGGAAAGCAATTGCATTTTGGTAGTGTTTTTCGTGATTTTTAAGCATTAACTAATAAGAAAATTAGGTAAATAACTCTAAGTTCGAACTTCTAAAATATGTCGAGACGAGCTGCATATCGCTTAAATTCACGATACCTCATAGGTGAATTTGTCACAGATTTTTCATGGAAAGCAATTGCATTTTGGTAGTGTTTTTCGTGATTTCTTAGCATTATCCAAAAAGGAAATGAAGTAAATAACTCTAAGTTCAAACTTCTAAAATATGTCGAGACGAACTGCATATCGCTTAAATTCACGATACCTCATAGGTGAATTTGTCGCAGATTTTTCATGGAAAGCAATTGCATTTTGGTAGTGTTTTTAGTGATTTTTAAGCATTAACTAATAAGAAAATTAGGTAAATAAATCTAAGTTCGAACTTCTAAAAAATGTCGAGGCTAGCTGCATATCGCTTAAATTCATCAGACCTCATTGGTGAATTTGTCGCAAATTTTTCATGGAAAGCAATTGCATTTTGGTAGTGTTTTTCGTGATTTCTTAGCATTATCCAACAAGAAAATTAAGGGGGTTATTCCTGAACGCCCGGGCCTTGAAAGCCCAGGAGTGACTGGCGAGTCCCATCAGTCAAAACATACATATTTTGAGGATATGGGACGATTCTACGTAAGGATTTTTGTTTATTTTTCTTTGTCTGTCATTTGTTGTATTTCACTATACCAACTCAGACGAAACATTGTTACCAAGCTTGAAGTATTTTACATATTTCTTTAAGTAATTTTTAAAAATGTAAAGATTTTGCAGCGAAAATTCGCTTTAGTGGTATCTGGTAACATCGGTTTGCTGACATGTCTTATCAGCTATGTTAGCTGGTATACAGAAACCTAGGTGTAGAAAAGAGACTTCAGTGGAACTTTGTTTCGGTTGTGTTCATGGCTATAAATAAACGCGTGAAAAAGAGATAAAGTGATCAGAGCTAATGTCGAAGATTGTTGTTGGTGAAAAAATGGCCGCCTGTAAACAAAAACTTGCCTTGAAGCATCTTTTTTGGTGGTGCGCAATTTGGGTTAAATTCTTTTTTCATAATATTTTGCGCATATTTTGCAAAATACATTAGATAGAAATGCAAATTGAAGTAATAAAGTGTATCTAAATGTATTTTTATAAGAATTTAGAAAAATAATGCACACATTTTTGGATGGTTATGTGCAGACGCATGGTTTTGCGATGGGCCTTGTATGACATGTGAGAGACGCATCACATCAGGTTCTAAAAGTGGTTGAAATTCGTATGTTTTCATCTACAGACCTGAAAAGCATGTAAGAAAACCAACAACATACGTAAAATCGGGACTCGCTTGCTTGTTCTTCTTTTTCAGAAAGCCAAGCATCTGTTCAGCGAAAATAACAAAGCATAATTGAGAAGAATTCATGGGAGTTAAAGGCCCGGGCGTTCAGGAATAACCCCCTAAGTAAATAACTCTAAGTTCGAACTTTTAAAAAATGTCGAGACGAGCTGCATATCGCTTAAATTCACCACACCTCGTAGGTGAATTTGTCGCAAATTTTTTTAATGGAAAGCAATTGCATTATGGTAGTGTTTTTCGTGATTTCTTAGCATTATCCAACAAGAAAATTAAGTAAATAACCTTAAGTTCAAACTTCTAAAAAATGTCGAGACGAGCTGCATATCGCTTAAATTCACCACACCTCATAGGTGAATTTGTCGCAAATTTTTCATGGAAAGCAATTGCATTTTGGTAGTGTTTTTCGTGATTTTTAAGCATTATCCAATAAGAAAATTAGGTAAATAAATCTAAGTTCGAAATTCTAAAGTATATCGAGACGAGCTGCATATCGCTTAAATTCACCACACCTCATAGGTAAATTTTTGGAAAATTTTTCATGGAAAGCAATTGCATTTTGGTAGTGTTTTTCGTGATTTCTTAGCATTATCCAATAAGAAAATTAAGTAAACATTTCTAAGTTCGAACTTCTAAAAAATGTCGAGAGGAGCTGCATATCGCTTAAATTCACCACGCCTCATAGGTGAATTTGTCGCAAATTTTTCATGGAAGGCAATTGCATTTTGGTAATGTTTTTCGTGATTTCTAAGCATTATCCAATAAGAAAACTAAGTAAACATTTCTAAGTTCGAACTTCTAAAAAATGTCGAGGCGAGCTGCATATCGCTTAAATTCACCACACCTCATAGGTGAATTTGTCGCAAATGTTTCATGGAAAGCAATTGCATTTTGGTCGTGTTTTTCGTGATTTCTTAGCATTATCCAATAAGAAACTGAAGTAAATAACTCTAAGTTCGAACTTCTAAAAAATGTCGAGACGAGCTGCATATCGCTTAAATTCACTACGCCTCATATGTAGGTGAATTTGTCGCAAATTTTTCATGGAAAGCAATTGCATTTTGGTAGTGTTTTTCGTGATTTTTAAGCATTATCCAACAAGAAAATTAAGTAAATAACTCTAAGTTCAAACTTCTAAAAAATGTCGAGACGAGCTGCATATCGCTTAAATTCACCACACCTCATAGTTCAATTTGTCGAAAATTTTTCATGGAAAGCAAATGCATTTTGGAAGTGTTTTTCGTAATTTTTAGGCATTATTCAATAAGAAAATTAAGTAAATAACTCTAAGATCGAACTTCTCAAAAATGTCGAGACGAGCTGCATTCGCTTGAATTCACCACACCTCATAGGTTAATTTTTCGCAAATTTTTCATGGAAAGCAATTGCATTTTGGTAGTGTTTTTCGTGATTTCTTAGCATTATCCAATAAGAAAATTGAGTAAATAACTCTATGTTCGAACTTCTAAAAAATGTCGAGACGAGCTGCATATCGCTTAAATTCACCACACCTCATAGGTGAATTTGTCGCAAATTTTTCATGGAAAGCAATTGCATTTTGGTCGTGTTTTTCGTGATTTCTTAGCATTATCCAATAAGAAAATTGAATAAATAACTCTATGTTCGAACTTCTAAAAAATTTCGAGGCGAGCTGCATATCGCTTAAATTCACCACACCTCATAGGTGAATTTGTCGCAAATTTTCCATGGAAAGCAATTGCATTTTGGTCGTGTTTTTCGTGATTTCTTAGCATTATCCAATAAGAAACTGAAGTAAATAACTCTAAGTTCGAACTTCTAAAAAATGTCGAGACGAGCTGCATATCGCTTAAATTCACTACGCCTCATATGTAGGTGAATTTGTCGCAAATTTTTCATGGAAAGCAATTGCATTTTGGTAGTGTTTTTCGTGATTTTTAAGCATTATCCAATAAGAAAATTAGGTAAATAAATCTAAGTTCGAAATTCTAAAATATATCGAGACGAGCTGCATATCGCTTAAATTCACCACACCTCATAGGTAAATTTGTCGCAAATTTTTCATGGAAAGCAATTGCATTTTGGTCGTGTTTTTCGTGATTTCTTAGCATTATCCAATAAGAAACTGAAGTAAATAACTCTAAGTTCGAACTTCTAAAAAATGTCGAGACGAGCTGCATATCGCTTAAATTCACTACGCCTCATATGTAGGTGAATTTGTCGCAAATTTTTCATGGAAAGCAATTGCATTTTGGTAGTGTTTTTCGTGATTTCTTAGCATTATCCAATAAGAAACTGAAGTAAATAACTCTAAGTTCGAACTTCTAAAAAATGTCGAGACGAGCTGCATATCGCTTAAATTCACCACGCCTCATAGGTGAATTTGTCGCAAATTTTTCATGGAAGGCAATTGCATTTTGGTAATGTTTTTCGTGATTTCTAAGCATTATCCAATAAGAAAACTAAGTAAACATTTCTAAGTTCGAACTTCTAAAAAATGTCGAGGCGAGCTGCATATCGCTTAAATTCACCACACCTCATAGGTGAATTTGTCGCAAATTTTTCATGGAAAGCAATTGCATTTTGGTCGTGTTTTTCGTGATTTTTAAGCATTATCCAATAAGAAAATTAGGTAAATAAATCTAAGTTCGAAATTCTAAAGTATATCGAGACGAAATGGCCGCCTGTAAACAAAAACTTGCCTTGAAGCATCTTTTTTGGTGGTGCGCAATTTGGGTTAAATTCTTTTTTCATAATATTTTGCGCATATTTTGCAAAATACATTAGATAGAAATGCAAATTGAAGTAATAAAGTGTATCTAAATGTATTTTTATAAGAATTTAGAAAAATAATGCACACATTTTTGGATAGTTATGTGCAGACGCATGGTTTTGCGATGGGCCTTGTATGACATGTGAGAGACGCATCACATCAGGTTCTAAAAGTGGTTGAAATTCGTATGTTTTCATCTACAGACCTGAAAAGCATGTAAGAAAACCAACAACATACGTAAAATCGGGACTCGCTTGCTTGTTCTTCTTTTTCAGAAAGCCAAGCATCTGTTCAGCGAAAATAACAAAGCATAATTGAGAAGAATTCATAGGAGTTAAAGGCCCGGGCGTTCAGGAATAACCCCCTAAGTAAATAACTCTAAGTTCGAACTTTTAAAAAATGTCGAGACGAGCTGCATATCGCTTAAATTCACCACACCTCGTAGGTGAATTTGTCGCAAATTTTTTTAATGGAAAGCAATTGCATTATGGTAGTGTTTTTCGTGATTTCTTAGCATTATCCAACAAGAAAATTAAGTAAATAACCTTAAGTTCAAACTTCTAAAAAATGTCGAGACGAGCTGCATATCGCTTAAATTCACCACACCTCATAGGTGAATTTGTCGCAAATTTTTCATGGAAAGCAATTGCATTTTGGTAGTGTTTTTCGTGATTTTTAAGCATTATCCAATAAGAAAATAAGGTAAATAAATCTGAGTTCGAAATTCTAAAGTATATCGAGACGAGCTGCATATCGCTTAAATTCACCACACCTCATAGGTAAATTTTTGGAAAATTTTTCATGGAAAGCAATTGCATTTTGGTAGTGTTCTTCGTGATTTCTTAGCATTATCCAATAAGAAAATTAAGTAAACATTTCTAAGTTCGAACTTCTAAAAAATGTCGAGGCGAGCTGCATATCGCTTAAATTCACCACGCCTCATAGGTGAATTTGTCGCAAATTTTTCATGGAAGGCAATTGCATTTTGGTAATGTTTTTCGTGATTTCTAAGCATTATATAATAAGAAAACTAAGTAAACATTTCTAAGTTCGAACTTCTAAAAAATGTCGAGGCGAGCTGCATATCGCTTAAATTCACCACACCTCATAGGTGAATTTGTCGCAAATTTTTCATGGAAAGCAATTGCATTTTGGTAGTGTTTTTCGTGATTTTTAAGCATTATCCAACAAGAAAATTAAGTAAATAACTCTAAGTTCAAACTTCTAAAAAATGTCGAGACGAGCTGCATATCGCTTAAATTCACCGCACCTCATAGTTCAATTTGTCGAAAATTTTTCATGGAAAGCAATTGCATTTTGGTAGTGTTTTTCGTAATTTTTAGGCATTATTCAATAAGAAAATTAAGTAAATAACTCTAAGATCGAACTTCTCAAAAATGTCGAGACGAGCTGCATTCGCTTGAATTCACCACACCTCATAGGTTAATTTTTCGCAAATTTTTCATGGAAAGCAATTGCATTTTGGTAGTGTTTTTCGTGATTTCTTAGCATTATCCAATAAGAAAATTGAGTAAATAACTCTATGTTCGAACTTCTAAAAAATGTCGAGACGAGCTGCATATCGCTTAAATTCACCACACCTCATAGGTGAATTTGTCGCAAATTTTTCATGGAAAGCAATTGCATTTTGGTCGTGTTTTTCGTGATTTCTTAGCATTATCCAATAAGAAAATTGAATAAATAACTCTATGTTCGATCTTCTAAAAAATGTCGAGGCGAGCTGCATATCGCTTAAATTCACCACACCTCATAGGTGAATTTGTCGCAAATTTTTCATGGAAAGCAATTGCATTTTGGTCGTGTTTTTCGTGATTTCTTAGCATTATCCAATAAGAAACTGATGTAAATAACTCTAAGTTCGAACTTCTAAAAAATGTCGAGACGAGCTGCATATCGCTTAAATTCACTACGCCTCATATGTAGGTGAATTTGTCGCAAATTTTTCATGGAAAGCAATTGCATTTGGTAGTGTTTTTCGTGATTTTTAAGCATTATCCAATAAGAAAATTAGGTAAATAAATCTAAGTTCGAAATTCTAAAATATATCGAGACGAGCTGCATATCGCTTAAATTCACCACACCTCATAGGTAAATTTGTCGCAAATTTTTCATGGAAAGCAATTGCATTTTGGTCGTGTTTTTCGTGATTTCTTTACATTATCCAATAAGAAAATTAAGTAAACATTTCTAAGTTCGAACTTCTAAAAAATGTCGAGACGAGCTGCATATCGCTTAAATTCACCACGCCTCATAGGTGAATTTGTCGCAAATTTTTCATGGAAGGCAATTGCATTTTGGTAATGTTTTTCGTGATTTCTAAGCATTATCCAATAAGAAAACTAAGTAAGCATTTCTAAGTTCGAACTTCTAAAAAATGTCGAGGCGAGCTGCATATCGCTTAAATTCACCACACCTCATAGGTGAATTTGTCGCAAATTTTTCATGGAAAGCAATTGCATTTTGGTCGTGTTTTTCGTGATTTCTTAGCATTATCCAATAAGAAACTGAAGTAAATAACTCTAAGTTCGAACTTCTAAAAAATGTCGAGACGAGCTGCATATCACTTAAATTCACTACGCCTCATATGTAGGTGAATTTGTCGCAAATTTTTCATGGAAAGCAATTGCATTTTGGTAGTGTTTTTCGTGATTTTTAAGCATTATCCAACAAGAAAATTAAGTAAATAACTCTAAGTTCAAACTTCTAAAAAATGTCGAGACGAGCTGCATATCGCTTAAATTCACCACACCTCATAGTTCAATTTGTCGAAAATTTTTCATGGACAGCAATTGCATTTTGGTAGTGTTTTTCGTAATTTTTAGGCATTATTCAATAAGAAAATTAAGTAAATAACTCTAAGATCGAACTTCTCAAAAATGTCGAGACGAGCTGCATTCGCTTGAATTCACCACACCTCATAGGTTAATTTTTCGCAAATTTTTCATGGAAAGCAATTGCATTTTGGTAGTGTTTTTCGTGATTTCTTAGCATTATCCAATAAGAAAATTGAGTAAATAACTCTGTGTTCGAACTTCTAAAAAATGTCGAGACGAGCTGCATATCGCTCAATTCACCACACCCCATAGGTGAATTTATCACAAATTTTTCATGGAAAGCAATTGCATTTTGGTAGTGTTTTTCGTGATTTCTTAGCATTATCCAATAAGAAAATTGAATAAATAACTCTATGTTCGAACTTCTAAAAAATGTCGAGGCGAGCTGCATATCGCTTAAATTCACCACACCTCATAGGTGAATTTGTCGCAAATTTTTCATGGAAAGCAATTGCATTTTGGTCGTGTTTTTCGTGATTTCTTAGCATTATCCAATAAGAAACTGAAGTAAATAACTCTAAGTTCGAACTTCTAAAAAATGTCGAGACGAGCTGCATATCGCTTAAATTCACTACGCCTCATATGTAGGTGAATTTGTCGCAAATTTTTCATGGAAAGCAATTGCATTTTGGTAGTGTTTTTCGTGATTTTTAAGCATTATCCAACAAGAAAATTAAGTAAATAACTCTAAGTTCAAACTTCTAAAAAATGTCGAGACGAGCTGCATATCGCTTAAATTCACCATACCTCATAGTTCAATTTGTCGAAAATTTTTCATGGAAAGCAATTGCATTTTGGTAGTGTTTTTCGTAATTTTTAGGCATTATTCAATAAGAAAATTAAGTAAATAACTCTAAGATCGAACTTCTCAAAAATGTCGAGACGAGCTGCGTTCGCTTGAATTCACCACACCTCATAGGTTAATTTTTCGCAAATTTTTCATGGAAAGCAATTGCATTTTGGTAGTGTTTTTCGTGATTTCTTAGCATTATCCAATAAGAAAATTGAGTAAATAACTCTATGTTCGAACTTCTAAAAAATGTCGAGACGAGCTGCATATCGCTCAATTCACCACACCTCATAGGTGAATTTATCACAAATTTTTCATGGAAAGCAATTGCATTTTGGTAGTGTTTTTCGTGATTTCTTAGCATTATCCAATAAGAAAATTGAATAAATAACTCTATGTTCGAACTTCTAAAAAATGTCGAGGCGAGCTGCATATCGCTTAAATTCACCACACCTCATAGTTCAATTTGTCGAAAACTTTTCATGGAAAGCAATTGCATTTTGGTAGTGTTTTTCGTAATTTTTTAGGCATTATTCAATAAGAAAATTAAGTAAATAACTCTAAGATCGAACTTCTCAAAACTGTCGAGACGAGCTGCATTCGCTTGAATTCACCACACCTCATAGGTTAATTTTTCGCAAATTTTTCATGGAAAGCAATTGCATTTTGGTAGTGTTTTTCTTGATTTCTTAGCATTATCCAATAAGAAAATTGAGTAAATAACTCTATGTTCGAACTTCTAAAAAATGTCGAGACGAGCTGCATATCGCTTCAATTCACCACGCCTCATAGGTGAATTTGTCGCAAATCACCTGGAAAGCAATTGCATTTTGGTATTGTTTTTCGGGATTTCTTAGCATTATCCAATAAGGAAATGAAGTAAATAACTCTAAGTTCGAACTTCTAAAATATGTCGAGACGAGCTGCATATCGCTTAAATTCACGATACCTCATAGGTGAATTTGTCGCAGATTTTTCATGGAAAGCAATTGCATTTTGGTAGTGTTTTTCGTGATTTCTTAGCATTATCCAATAAGGAAATGAAGTAAATAATAACTCTAAGTTCGAACTTCTAAAATATTTCGAGACGAGCTGCATATCGCTTAAATTCACGATACCTCATAGGTGAATTTGTCGCAGATTTTTCATGGAAAGCAATTGCATTTTGGTAGTGTTTTTCGTGATTTTTAAGCATTAACTAATAAGAAAATTAGGTAAATAACTCTAAGTTCGAACTTCTAAAATATGTCGAGACGAGCTGCATATCGCTTAAATTCACGATACCTCATAGGTGAATTTGTTACAGATTTTTCATGGAAAGCAATTGCATTTTGGTAGTGTTTTTCGTGATTTCTTAGCATTATCCAACAAGAAAATGAAGTAAATAACTCTAAGTTCAAACTTCTAAAATATGTCGAGACGAGCTGCATATCGCTTAAATTCACGATACCTCATAGGTGAATTTGTCGCAGATTTTTCATGGAAAGCAATTGCATTTTGGTAGTGTTTTTCGTGATTTTTAAGCATTAACTAATAAGAAAATTAGGTAAATAAATCTAAGTTCGAACTTCTAAAAAATGTCGAGGCGAGCTGCATATCGTTTGAATTCATCAGACCTCATTGGTGAATTTTTCGCAAATTTTTCATGGAAAGCAATTGCATTTTGGTAGTGTTTTTCGTGATTTCTTAGCATTATCCAATAAGAAAATTAAGTAAATAACTCTAAGTTCGAACTTCTAAAAAATGTCGAGGCGAGCTGCATATCGCTTAAATTCACCACACCTCGTAGGTGAATTTGTCGCTAATTTTTTTAATGGAAAGCAATTGCATTATGGTAGTGTTTTTCGTGATTTCTTAGCATTATCCAACAAGAAAATTAAGTAAATAACCTTAAGTTCAAACTTCTAAAAAATGTCGAGACGAGCTGCATATCGCTTAAATTCACCACACCTCATAGGTGAATTTTTCGCAAATTTTTCATGGAAAGCAAATGCATTTTGGTAGTGTTTTTCGTTATTTTTAAGCATTATCCAATAAGAAAATTAGGTAAATAAATCTAAGTTCGAAATTCTAAAATATATCGAGACGAGCTGCATATCGCTTAAATTCACCACACCTCATAGGTGAATTTGTCGCAAATTTTTCATGGAAAGCAATTGCATTTTGGTAGTGTTTTTCGTGATTTCTTAGCATTATCCAATAAGAAAATTAAGTAAACATTTCTAAGTTCTAACTTCTAAAAAATGTCGAGGCAAGCTGCATATCGCTTAAATTCACCACGCCTCATAGGTGATTTGTCGCAAATTTTTCATGGAAAGCAATTGCATTTTGGTAGTGTTTTTCGTGATTTTTAAGCATTATCCAATAAGAAAATTAGGTAAATAAATCTAAGTTCGAAATTCTAAAATATATCGAGACGAGCTGCATATCGCTTAAATTCACCACACCTCATAGGTGAATTTGTCGCAAATTTTTCATGGAAAGCAATTGCATTTTGGTAGTGTTTTTCGTGATTTCTTAGCATTATCCAATAAGAAAATTAAGTAAACATTTCTAAGTTCTAACTTCTAAAAAATGTCGAGGCGAGCTGCATATCGTTTAAATTCATCAGACCTCATTGGTGAATTTTTCGCAAATTTTTCATGGAAAGCAATTGCATTTTGGTAGTGTTTTTCGTGATTTTTAAGCATTATCCAATAAGAAAATTAGGTAAATAAATCTAAGTTCGAAATTCTAAAATATATCGAGACGAGCTGCATATCGCTTAAATTCACCACACCTCATAGGTGAATTTGTCGCAAATTTTTCATGGAAAGCAATTGCATTTTAGTAGTGTTTTTCGTGATTTCTTAGCATTATCCAATAAGAAAATTAAGTAAACATTTCTAAGTTCTAACTTCTAAAAAATGTCGAGGCGAGCTGCATATCGCTTAAATTCACCACACCTCATAGGTGAATTTGTCGCAAATTTTTCATGGAAAGCAATTGCATTTTGGTAGTGTTTTTCTTGATTTCTTAGCATTATCCAATAAGAAAATTGAGTAAATAACTCTATGTTCGAACTTCTAAAAAATGTCGAGACGAGCTGCATATCGCTTCAATTCACCACGCCTCATAGGTGAATTTGTCGCAAATCACCTGGAAAGCAATTGCATTTTGGTATTGTTTTTCGGGATTTCTTAGCATTATCCAATAAGGAAATGAAGTAAATAACTCTAAGTTCGAACTTCTAAAATATGTCGAGACGAGCTGCATATCGCTTAAATTCACGATACCTCATAGGTGAATTTGTCGCAGATTTTTCATGGAAAGCAATTGCATTTTGGTAGTGTTTTTCGTGATTTCTTAGCATTATCCAATAAGGAAATGAAGTAAATAATAACTCTAAGTTCGAACTTCTAAAATATTTCGAGACGAGCTGCATATCGCTTAAATTCACGATACCTCATAGGTGAATTTGTCGCAGATTTTTCATGGAAAGCAATTGCATTTTGGTAGTGTTTTTCGTGATTTTTAAGCATTAACTAATAAGAAAATTAGGTAAATAACTCTAAGTTCGAACTTCTAAAATATGTCGAGACGAGCTGCATATCGCTTAAATTCACGATACCTCATAGGTGAATTTGTTACAGATTTTTCATGGAAAGCAATTGCATTTTGGTAGTGTTTTTCGTGATTTCTTAGCATTATCCAACAAGAAAATGAAGTAAATAACTCTAAGTTCAAACTTCTAAAATATGTCGAGACGAGCTGCATATCGCTTAAATTCACGATACCTCATAGGTGAATTTGTCGCAGATTTTTCATGGAAAGCAATTGCATTTTGGTAGTGTTTTTCGTGATTTTTAAGCATTAACTAATAAGAAAATTAGGTAAATAAATCTAAGTTCGAACTTCTAAAAAATGTCGAGGCGAGCTGCATATCGTTTGAATTCATCAGACCTCATTGGTGAATTTTTCGCAAATTTTTCATGGAAAGCAATTGCATTTTGGTAGTGTTTTTCGTGATTTCTTAGCATTATCCAATAAGAAAATTAAGTAAATAACTCTAAGTTCGAACTTCTAAAAAATGTCGAGGCGAGCTGCATATCGCTTAAATTCACCACACCTCGTAGGTGAATTTGTCGCTAATTTTTTTAATGGAAAGCAATTGCATTATGGTAGTGTTTTTCGTGATTTCTTAGCATTATCCAACAAGAAAATTAAGTAAATAACCTTAAGTTCAAACTTCTAAAAAATGTCGAGACGAGCTGCATATCGCTTAAATTCACCACACCTCATAGGTGAATTTTTCGCAAATTTTTCATGGAAAGCAAATGCATTTTGGTAGTGTTTTTCGTTATTTTTAAGCATTATCCAATAAGAAAATTAGGTAAATAAATCTAAGTTCGAAATTCTAAAATATATCGAGACGAGCTGCATATCGCTTAAATTCACCACACCTCATAGGTGAATTTGTCGCAAATTTTTCATGGAAAGCAATTGCATTTTGGTAGTGTTTTTCGTGATTTCTTAGCATTATCCAATAAGAAAATTAAGTAAACATTTCTAAGTTCTAACTTCTAAAAAATGTCGAGGCAAGCTGCATATCGCTTAAATTCACCACGCCTCATAGGTGATTTGTCGCAAATTTTTCATGGAAAGCAATTGCATTTTGGTAGTGTTTTTCGTGATTTTTAAGCATTATCCAATAAGAAAATTAGGTAAATAAATCTAAGTTCGAAATTCTAAAATATATCGAGACGAGCTGCATATCGCTTAAATTCACCACACCTCATAGGTGAATTTGTCGCAAATTTTTCATGGAAAGCAATTGCATTTTGGTAGTGTTTTTCGTGATTTCTTAGCATTATCCAATAAGAAAATTAAGTAAACATTTCTAAGTTCTAACTTCTAAAAAATGTCGAGGCGAGCTGCATATCGTTTAAATTCATCAGACCTCATTGGTGAATTTTTCGCAAATTTTTCATGGAAAGCAATTGCATTTTGGTAGTGTTTTTCGTGATTTTTAAGCATTATCCAATAAGAAAATTAGGTAAATAAATCTAAGTTCGAAATTCTAAAATATATCGAGACGAGCTGCATATCGCTTAAATTCACCACACCTCATAGGTGAATTTGTCGCAAATTTTTCATGGAAAGCAATTGCATTTTAGTAGTGTTTTTCGTGATTTCTTAGCATTATCCAATAAGAAAATTAAGTAAACATTTCTAAGTTCTAACTTCTAAAAAATGTCGAGGCGAGCTGCATATCGCTTAAATTCACCACACCTCATAGGTGAATTTGTCGCAAATTTTTCATGGAAAGCAATTGCATTTTGGTAGTGTTTTTCGTGATTTCTTAGCATTATCCAATAAGAAAATTAAGTAAACATTTCTAAGTTCTAACTTCTAAAAAATGTCGAGGCAAGCTGCATATCGCTTAAATTCACCACGCCTCATAGGTGATTTGTCGCAAATTTTTCATGGAAAGCAATTGCATTTTGGTAGTGTTTTTCGTGATTTCTTAGCATTATCCAATAAGAAAATTAAGTAAATAACTCTAAGTTCGAACTTCTAAAAAATGTCGAGACGAGCTGCATATCGCTTAAATTCACCACACCTCGTAGGTGAATTTGTCGCAAATTTTTTTAATGGAAAGCAATTGCATTATGGTAGTGTTTTTCGTGATTTCTTAGCATTATCCAACAAGAAAATTAAGTAAATAACCTTAAGTTCAAACTTCTAAAAAATGTCGAGACGAGCTGCATATCGCTTAAATTCACCACACCTCATAGGTGAATTTGTCGCAAATTTTTCATGGAAAGCAATTGCATTTTGGTAGTGTTTTTCGTGATTTTTAAGCATTATCCAATAAGAAAATTAGGTAAATAAATCTAAGTTCGAAATTCTAAAATATATCGAGACGAGCTGCATATCGCTTAAATTCACCACACCTCATAGGTAAATTTTTGGAAAATTTTTCATGGAAAGCAATTGCATTTTGGTAGTGTTTTTCGTGATTTCTTAGCATTATCCAATAAGAAAATTAAGTAAACATTTCTAAGTTCGAACTTCTAAAAAATGTCGAGGCGAGCTGCATATCGCTTAAATTCACCACACCTCGTAGGTGAATTTGTCGCAAATTTTTTTAATGGAAAGCAATTGCATTATGGTAGTGTTTTTCGTGATTTCTTAGCATTATCCAACAAGAAAATTAAGTAAATAACCTTAAGTTCGAACTTCTAAAAAATGTCGAGACGAGCTGCATATCGCTTAAATTCACCACGCCTCATAGGTGAATTTGTCGCAAATTTTTCATGGAAGGCAATTGCATTTTGGTAATGTTTTTCGTGATTTCTAAGCATTATCCAATAAGAAAACTAAGTAAACATTTCTAAGTTCGAACTTCTAAAAAATGTCGAGGCGAGCTGCATATCGCTTAAATTCACCACGCCTCATAGGTGAATTTGTCGCAAATTTTTCATGGAAGGCAATTGCATTTTGGTAATGTTTTTCGTGATTTCTAAGCATTATCCAATAAGAAAACTAAGTAAACATTTCTAAGTTCGAACTTCTAAAAAATGTCGAGACGAGCTGCATATCGCTTAAATTCACTACGCCTCATATGTAGGTGAATTTGTCGCAAATTTTTCATGGAAAGCAATTGCATTTTGGTAGTGTTTTTCGTGATTTTTAAGCATTATCCAACAAGAAAATTAAGTAAATAACTCTAAGTTCAAACTTCTAAAAAATTTCGAGACGAGCTGCATATCGCTTAAATTCACTACGCCTCATATGTAGGTGAATTTGTCGCAAATTTTTCATGGAAAGCAATTGCATTTTGGTAGTGTTTTTCGTAATTTTTAGGCATTATTCAATAAGAAAATTAAGTAAATAACTCTAAGAGCGAACTTCTCAAAAATGTCGAGACGAGCTGCATTCGCTTGAATTCACCACACCTCATAGGTTAATTTTTCGCAAATTTTTCATGGAAAGCAATTGCATTTTGGTAGTGTTTTTCGTGATTTCTTAGCATTATCCAATAAGAAACTGAAGTAAATAACTCTAAATTCGAACTTCTAAAAAATGTCGAGACGAGCTGCATATCGCTTAAATTCACTACGCCTCATATGTAGGTGAATTTGTCGCAAATTTTTCATGGAAAGCAATTGCATTTTGGTAGTGTTTTTCGTGATTTTTAAGCATTATCCAACAAGAAAATTAAGTAAATAACTCTAAGTTCAAACTTCTAAAAAATGTCGAGACGAGCTGCATATCGCTTAAATTCACCACACCTCATAGTTCAATTTGTCGAAAATTTTTCATGGAAAGCAATTGCATTTTGGTAGTGTTTTTCGTAATTTTTAGGCATTATTCAATAAGAAAATTAAGTAAATAACTCTAAGATCGAACTTCTCAAAAATGTCGAGACGAGCTGCATTCGCTTGAATTCACCACACCTCATAGGTTAATTTTTCGCAAATTTTTCATGGAAAGCAATTGCATTTTGGTAGTGTTTTTCGTGATTTCTTAGCATTATCCAATAAGAAACTGAAGTAAATAACTCTAAATTCGAACTTCTAAAAAATGTCGAGACGAGCTGCATATCGCTTAAATTCACTACGCCTCATATGTAGGTGAATTTGTCGCAAATTTTTCATGGAAAGCAATTGCATTTTGGTAGTGTTTTTCGTGATTTTTAAGCATTATCCAACAAGAAAATTAAGTAAATAACTCTAAGTTCAAACTTCTAAAAAATGTCGAGACGAGCTGCATATCGCTTAAATTCACCACACCTCATAGGTGAATTTGTCGCAAATTTTTCATGGAAAGCAATTGCATTTTGGTAGTGTTTTTCGTGATTTTTAAGCATTATCCAATAAGAAAATTAGGTAAATAAATCTAAGTTCGAAATTCTAAAATATATCGAGACGAGCTGCATATCGCTTAAATTCACCACACCTCATAGGTAAATTTTTGGAAAATTTTTCATGGAAAGCAATTGCATTTTGGTAGTGTTTTTCGTGATTTCTTAGCATTATCCAATAAGAAAATTAAGTAAACATTTCTAAGTTCGAACTTCTAAAAAATGTCGAGGCGAGCTGCATATCGCTTAAATTCACCACACCTCGTAGGTGAATTTGTCGCAAATTTTTTTAATGGAAAGCAATTGCATTATGGTAGTGTTTTTCGTGATTTCTTAGCATTATCCAACAAGAAAATTAAGTAAATAACCTTAAGTTCGAACTTCTAAAAAATGTCGAGACGAGCTGCATATCGCTTAAATTCACCACGCCTCATAGGTGAATTTGTCGCAAATTTTTCATGGAAGGCAATTGCATTTTGGTAATGTTTTTCGTGATTTCTAAGCATTATCCAATAAGAAAACTAAGTAAACATTTCTAAGTTCGAACTTCTAAAAAATGTCGAGGCGAGCTGCATATCGCTTAAATTCACCACGCCTCATAGGTGAATTTGTCGCAAATTTTTCATGGAAGGCAATTGCATTTTGGTAATGTTTTTCGTGATTTCTAAGCATTATCCAATAAGAAAACTAAGTAAACATTTCTAAGTTCGAACTTCTAAAAAATGTCGAGACGAGCTGCATATCGCTTAAATTCACTACGCCTCATATGTAGGTGAATTTGTCGCAAATTTTTCATGGAAAGCAATTGCATTTTGGTAGTGTTTTTCGTGATTTTTAAGCATTATCCAACAAGAAAATTAAGTAAATAACTCTAAGTTCAAACTTCTAAAAAATGTCGAGACGAGCTGCATATCGCTTAAATTCACTACGCCTCATATGTAGGTGAATTTGTCGCAAATTTTTCATGGAAAGCAATTGCATTTTGGTAGTGTTTTTCGTAATTTTTAGGCATTATTCAATAAGAAAATTAAGTAAATAACTCTAAGAGCGAACTTCTCAAAAATGTCGAGACGAGCTGCATTCGCTTGAATTCACCACACCTCATAGGTTAATTTTTCGCAAATTTTTCATGGAAAGCAATTGCATTTTGGTAGTGTTTTTCGTGATTTCTTAGCATTATCCAATAAGAAACTGAAGTAAATAACTCTAAATTCGAACTTCTAAAAAATGTCGAGACGAGCTGCATATCGCTTAAATTCACTACGCCTCATATGTAGGTGAATTTGTCGCAAATTTTTCATGGAAAGCAATTGCATTTTGGTAGTGTTTTTCGTGATTTTTAAGCATTATCCAACAAGAAAATTAAGTAAATAACTCTAAGTTCAAACTTCTAAAAAATGTCGAGACGAGCTGCATATCGCTTAAATTCACCACACCTCATAGTTCAATTTGTCGAAAATTTTTCATGGAAAGCAATTGCATTTTGGTAGTGTTTTTCGTAATTTTTAGGCATTATTCAATAAGAAAATTAAGTAAATAACTCTAAGATCGAACTTCTCAAAAATGTCGAGACGAGCTGCATTCGCTTGAATTCACCACACCTCATAGGTTAATTTTTCGCAAATTTTTCATGGAAAGCAATTGCATTTTGGTAGTGTTTTTCGTGATTTCTTAGCATTATCCAATAAGAAAATTGAGTAAATAACTCTATGTTCGAACTTCTAAAAAATGTCGAGACGAGCTGCATATCGCTCAATTCACCACACCTCATAGGTGAATTTATCACAAATTTTTCATGGAAAGCAATTGCATTTTGTTAGTGTTTTTCGTGATTTCTTAGCATTATCCAATAAGAAAATTGAATAAATAACTCTATGTTCGAACTTCTAAAAAATGTCGAGGCGAGCTGCATATCGCTTAAATTCACCACACCTCATAGTTCAATTTGTCGAAAATTTTTCATGGAAAGCAATTGCATTTTGGTAGTGTTTTTCGTAATTTTTAGGCATTATTCAATAAGAAAATTAAGTAAATAACTCTAAGATCGAACTTCTCAAAAATGTCGAGACGAGCTGCATTCGCTTGAATTCACCACACCTCATAGGTTAATTTTTCGCAAATTTTTCATGGAAAGCAATTGCATTTTGGTAGTGTTTTTCGTGATTTCTTAGCATTATCCAATAAGAAAATTGAGTAAATAACTCTATGTTCGAACTTCTAAAAAATGTCGAGACGAGCTGAATTTCGCTTCAATTCACCACGCCTCATAGGTGAATTTGTCGCAAATCACCTGGAAAGCAATTGCATTTTGGTATTGTTTTTCGGGATTTCTTAGCATTATCCAATAAGGAAATGAAGTAAATAACTCTAAGTTCGAACTTCTAAAATATGTCGAGACGAGCTGCATATCGCTTAAATTCACGATACCTCATAGGTGAATTTATCGCAGATTTTTCATGGAAAGCAATTGCATTTTGGTAGTGTTTTTCGTGATTTCTTAGCATTATCCAATAAGGAAATGAAGTAAATAATAACTCTAAGTTCGAACTTCTAAAATATTTCGAGACGAGCTGCATATCGCTTAAATTCACGATACCTCATAGGTGAATTTGTCGCAGATTTTTCATGGAAAGCAATTGCATTTTGGTAGTGTTTTTCGTGATTTTTAAGCATTAACTAATAAGAAAATTAGGTAAATAACTCTAAGTTCGAACTTCTAAAATATGTCGAGACGAGCTGCATATCGCTTAAATTCACGATACCTCATAGGTGAATTTGTTACAGATTTTTCATGGAAAGCAATTGCATTTTGGTAGTGTTTTTCGTGATTTCTTAGCATTATCCAACAAGAAAATGAAGTAAATAACTCTAAGTTCAAACTTCTAAAATATGTCGAGACGAGCTGCATATCGCTTAAATTCACGATACCTCATAGGTGAATTTGTCGCAGATTTTTCATGGAAAGCAATTGCATTTTGGTAGTGTTTTTCGTGATTTCTTAGCATTATCCAACAAGAAAATTAAGTAAATAACCTTAAGTTCAAATTTCTAAAAAATGTCGAGACGAGCTGCATATCGCTTAAATTCACCACACCTCATAGGTGAATTTGTCGCAAATTTTTCATGGAAAGCAATTGCATTTTGGTAGTGTTTTTCGTGATTTTTAAGCATTATCCAATAAGAAAATTAGGTAAATAAATCTAAGTTCGAAATTCTAAAATATATCGAGACGAGCTGCATATCGCTTAAATTCACCACACCTCATAGGTGAATTTGTCGCAAATTTTTCATGGAAAGCAATTGCATTTTGGTAGTGTTTTTCGTGATTTCTTAGCATTATCCAATAAGAAAATTAAGTAAACATTTCTAAGTTCTAACTTCTAAAAAATGTCGAGGCAAGCTGCATATCGCTTAAATTCACCACGCCTCATAGGTGATTTGTCGCAAATTTTTCATGGAAAGCAATTGCATTTTGGTAGTGTTTTTCGTGATTTCTTAGCATTATCCAATAAGAAAATTAGGTATATAAATCTAAGTTCGAATTTGTAAAAAATGTCGAGGCGAGCTGCATATCGCTTAAATTCACCACACCTTATAGGTGAATTTGTCGCAAATTTTTAATGGAAAGCAATTGCATTTTGGTAGTGTTTTTCGTGATTTCTTAGCATTATCCAATAAGAAACTGAAGTAAATAACTCTAAGTTCGAACTTCTAAAAAATTTCGAGACGAGCTGCATATCGCTTAAATTCACCACGCCTCATAGGTGATTTGTCGCAAATTTTTCATGGAAAGCAATTGCATTTTGGTAGTGTTTTTCGAGATTTCTTAGCATTATCCAATAAGAAAATTAAGTAAATAACTCTAAGTTCGAACTTCTAAAAAATGTCGAGACGAGCTGCATATCGCTTAAATTCACCACACCTCGTAGGTGAATTTGTCGCAAATTTTTTGAATGGAAAGCAATTGCATTTTGGTAGTGTTTTTCGTGATTTTTAAGCATTATCCAATAAGAAAATTAGGTAAATAAATCTAAGTTCGAAATTCTAAAATATATCGAGACGAGCTGCATATCGCTTAAATTCACCACACCTCATAGGTAAATTTTTGGAAAATTTTTCATGGAAAGCAATTGCATTTTGGTAGTGTTTTTCGTGATTTCTTAGCATTATCCAATAAGAAAATTAAGTAAACATTTCTAAGTTCGAACTTCTAAAAAATGTCGAGACGAGCTGCATATCGCTTAAATTCACCACGCCTCATAGGTGAATTTGTCGCAAATTTTTCATGGAAGGCAATTGCATTTTGGTAATGTTTTTCGTGATTTCTAAGCATTATCCAATAAGAAAACTAAGTAAACATTTCTAAGTTCGAACTTCTAAAAAATGTCGAGGCGAGCTGCATATCGCTTAAATTCACCACACCTCATAGGTGAATTTGTCGCAAATTTTTCATGGAAAGCAGTTGCATTTTGGTCGTGTTTTTCGTGATTTCTTAGCATTATCCAATAAGAAACTGAAGTAAATAACTCTAAGTTCGAACTTCTAAAAAATGTCGAGACGAGCTGCATATCGCTTAAATTCACTACGCCTCATATGTAGGTGAATTTGTCGCAAATTTTTCATGGAAAGCAATTGCATTTTGGTAGTGTTTTTCGTGATTTTTAAGCATTATCCAACAAGAAAATTAAGTAAATAACTCTAAGTTCAAACTTCTAAAAAATGTCGAGACGAGCTGCATATCGCTTAAATTCACCACACCTCATAGTTCAATTTGTCGAAAATTTTTAATGGAAAGCAATTGCATAGGTGATTTGTCGCAAATTTTTCATGGAAAGCAATTGCATTTTGGTAGTGTTTTTCGTGATTTCTTAGCATTATCCAATAAGAAAATTAAGTAAATAACTCTAAGTTCGAACTTCTAAAAAATGTCGAGACGAGCTGCATATCGCTTAAATTCACCACACCTCATAGTTCAATTTGTCGAAAATTTTTAATGGAAAGCAATTGCATAGGTGATTTGTCGCAAATTTTTCATGGAAAGCAATTGCATTTTGGTAGTGTTTTTCGTGATTTTTAAGCATTATCCAATAAGAAAATTAGGTAAATAAATCTAAGTTCGAAATTCTAAAATATATCGAGACGAGCTGCATATCGCTTAAATTCACCACACCTCATAGGTAAATTTTTGGAAAATTTTTCATGGAAAGCAATTGCATTTTGGTAATGTTTTTCGTGATTTCTAAGCATTATCCAATAAGAAAACTAAGTAAACATTTCTAAGTTCGAACTTCTAAAAAATGTCGAGGCGAGCTGCATATCGCTTAAATTCACCACACCTCACAGGTGAATTTGTCGCAAATTTTTCATGGAAAGCAATTGCATTTTGGTCGTGTTTTTCGTGATTTCTTAGCATTATCCAATAAGAAACTGAAGTAAATAACTCTAAGTTCGAACTTCTAAAAAATGTCGAGACGAGCTGCATATCGCTTAAATTCACTACGCCTCATATGTAGGTGAATTTGTCGCAAATTTTTCATGGAAAGCAATTGCATTTTGGTAGTGTTTTTCGTGATTTTTAAGCATTATCCAACAAGAAAATTAAGTAAATAACTCTAAGTTCAAACTTCTAAAAAATGTCGAGACGAGCTGCATATCGCTTAAATTCACCACGCCTCATAGGTGAATTTGTCGCAAATTTTTCATGTAAAGCAATTGCATTTTGGTAGTGTTTTTCGTGATTTCTTAGCATTATCCAATAAGAAAATTGAGTAAATAACTCTATGTTCGAACTTCTAAAAAATGTCGAGACGAGCTGCATATCGCTTCAATTCACCACACCTCATAGGTGAATTTATCAAAAATTTTTCATGGAAAGCAATTGCATTTTGGTAGTGTTTTTCGTGATTTCTTAGCAATATCCAATAAGAAAATTGAATAAATAACTCTATGTTCGATACCTCATAGGTGAATTTGTCGCAGATTTTTCATGGAAAGCAATTGCATTTTGGTAGTGTTTTTCGTGATTTTTAAGCATTAACTAATAAGAAAATTAGGTAAATAAATCTAAGTTCGAACTTCTAAAAAATGTCGAGGCGAGCTGCATATCGTTTAAAATCACCACGCCTCATAGCATATCGCTTAAATACACCACGCCTCATAGGTCAATTTGTCGCAAATTTTTCATGGAAAGCAATTGCATTTTGGTCGTGTTTTTCGTGATTTCTTAGCATTATCCAATAAGAAACTGAAGTAAATAACTCTAAGTTCGAACTTCTAAAAAATGTCGAGACGAGCTGCATATCGCTTAAATTCACTACGCCTCATATGTAGGTGAATTTGTCGCAAATTTTTCATGGAAAGCAATTGCATTTTGGTAGTGTTTTTCGTGATTTTTAAGCATTATCCAACAAGAAAATTAAGTAAATAACTCTAAGTTCAAACTTCTAAAAAATGTCGAGACGAGCTGCATATCGCTTAAAATCACCACGCCTCATAGATGAATTTGTCGCAAATTTTTCATGGAAAGCAATTGCATTTTGGTAGTGTTTTTCGTGATTTTTAAGCATTAACTAATAAGAAAATTAGGTAAATAAATCTAAGTTCGAACTTCTAAAAAATGTCGAGGCGAGCTGCATATCGTTTAAATTCATTAGACCTCATTGGTGAATTAGTCGCAAATTTTTCATGGAAAGCAATTGCATTGATTTCTTAGCATTATCCAATAAGAAAATTAAGTAAATAACTCTAAGTTCGAACTTCTAAAAAATGTCGAGGCGAGCTGCATATCGCTTAAATTCATCAGACCTCATTGGTGAATTTGTCGCAAATTTTTCATGGAAAGCAATTGCATTTTGGTAGTGTTTTTCGTGATTTCTTAGCATTATCCAACAAGAAAATTAAGTCAATAACTCTAAGTTCGAACTTTTCAAAAATGTCGAGACGAGCTGCATATCGCTTAAATTCACCACACCTCATAGGTGAATTTGTCGCAAATTTTTTTAATGGAAAGCAATTGCATTATGGTAGTGTTTTTCGTGATTTCTTAGCATTATCCAACAAGAAAATTAAGTAAATAACCTTAAGTTCAAACTTCTAAAAAATGTCGAGACGAGCTGCATATCGCTTAAATTCACCACACCTCATAGGTGAATTTGTCGCAAATTGTTAGAAATAAGAAAAGCGCGTGCGACTTATTTCATAGCTCTTTATTCAGGAAGTGAAGTGAAAAGTAAGAATAATCCAATATGTCTAATAACTTTGAAGTTGGCGGCAGTTTATAATAAATACAATTGAATAGAAAGGTAGATGCACAATGCAAGTTGATTAACAATCTCCGCCTCAATTGTATTACAAATATAATTTACAAAATTAATGTTTAAATTCAATACGTAACATTTTGCATAACTGTAAATGTTTATCTTTAGTTAAATGTTTAGTTAATAGGTCAGCAATATTTTCTGCTGACGGTACATATTTCAACACAATAATCTTTTCATTGTATTTTTCTTTAATGTAGTGATATTTAATATCTATATGACGACTTCTTTTCTGTGTCGTCGGGTTTTTAACTATAAATTGGGCGCTCTGATTATCACAAAATAAAGTAGTTGGACTGCAGATGTATTTCTGGAAACCCATTTCCGTAAGTAAACTGCGATAAAAGACTATTTCTTTTGTGCCTTGGCACATCGCGACGTATTCCGCTTCCATTGTACTAAGAGATATTGAAGTCTGCTTTTTAGATTCCCACGCAATAGGTGCATTCGCAAATAACATCACATGTCCACTATATGATTTACGGTCATGTGTATCTCCGCCCCAATCCGCATCTGTGTAACAGGTTAAAAACTCGTTGTTGTTGTTGTTGTCGTGGTGACTGTTGTTGTCATCATAACTCAGTACGCCTTTCGGGTTTTTACGCAAATATCTTAACACATGTTTAGCCGCCACGAAATGTTCATTATGAGGATGTGTATTGAATTGTGATAACCTGGAAATAATGTGTGCGATATCCGGTCTAGAAACCACCGCTAAATACATTAAGGAGCCCATTAAAGACTGATATTTCGTTGTATCTAATCCTTCGCAGTTCTTGTTACATTTTTCCAATATAGTGCCACAGACATATGGTGTGTTCGATGATTTGCATTGATCCATGTTCCACTGTTGTAGTAAATTCTCAACATATTTTCCTTGATGTACTATGATAGGACCTCTCAAACTGTCACGTTCAATTTCAAGGCCTAAATATTCTTTAATAGGTCCACGGTCAATTATGTCAACAAATTTTTTAATTTCTTCAATGATTTTTTGCATACGTTGATCTGACGAGCATGCAAGCAATATATCATCTACATAAATTGCTATTAAATTTATTCCATCAGCTTCCATCTGGTAAACGCAGCTATCAGTTTCGCAACGTTTAAATCCAATTTTAAGCAAGATTTCCGTGATCTTAATATTCCAATCCCTCCCAGCTTGCTTTAAACCATATATTGATTTTTTAAGCCTACAAACTTTATCCGGGTGAATTTTGTCCACAAATTGTTCAGGCTGTTTCATATAAATTTCTTCATCTAAATCTCCATTTAAATAAGCTGAGACAACATCAATATGATTTAATAATAGCTCTTCTTTAACCGCCAATGCGAGCAACAATCGAATTGTTGAGTAGCGAACAACGGGAGCATATGTTTCATTATAATCTATGTTGTATTTTTGAGAATAGCCTTGAGCCACCAAACGAGCTTTATATCTCTGAATGCTACCATCTAAATTGCGTTTTGTGGTGAAAACCCACTTGCATCCAATGATATTTTTGTCCACAGGCTTCTCAACCAATGTCCAAGTTTGATTTTTTAAAAGTGTATTATACTCCGCCTGCATAGCATCTCTCCATTTGAGTGCCTCTTTGCTCGTTAATGCCTCCGTAGTGGAAGTTGGATCTCTATTTACGATTTTTAAAATATTTGCAGATTCGATGGACTCACCTGCGGGTATTTTTCTGGGTCTACCTGGTTTTCCTGTTCTTATTATTTTTCGCCTTCCCCTTTTATCTTTTACTACGTTTTCTCTCACATCATATTTTTCATCCTCATCTACTTCCGTGCCAAATTCTGATCCAGTCTCAAATTGGTCTTCATCGCTGCTTGATATCAATATGACTGATTCCGCGTCTCCATTATGTTTTTCATGATATTTAGCTGAAGGAATCATTTCAAAATAAAAATTGTCAGAATCGTTAGTAACAGGATCTGCTGTTTTAACACGGTCTGAATAGGAATTTTCGTAAAATATGACATCCCTAGCAATTGTAACTGATTTGCGCGTCATGTTATATAATCGATACGCTTTTGACGTGTCCGAGTAACCAATAAATGTTAATTTTTCACCACACGGTTCGAACTTTGATTTTCCAGGACGTTTATTAAGCACAACAGCATCAGAACCAAAAACTTTTAAGTGAGAGACACAAGGTTTGTATCCACACCAGCGCTCATAAGGAGTCTTGCCTTGTAGTTTATTAGTCGGTGCACGATTACGCAGATACACGGCTGTATTTACAGCTTCTGCCCAAAAACTTTGATGAAGAGATGATGTAACCAGCATACAACGTGACATCTCTACTAGAGTTCGATTTGCTCTTTCGGCAACTCCGTTTTGCTGAGGTGTATACGCGACCGTTGTTTGGTGTTTTATACCTCTTGCATTTGTAAAATTTTCAAACTGTTTGTTAATATATTCGCGACCGTTATCACTACGAATTACTTTTAATCTCTTTCCAGTCATATTTTCAGCTTTTACTATAAAATCTTTTATGGCGTCTAATGCCTCCGATTTTCGTTTTAAAAAATATACGCTTATGTATCGCGAGTAATCATCAATTATTGTCATAAAGTAAATGGCACCTCCTTTTGAGGGTGTACGCATGGGTCCACAAATATCAGTGTGTATAAGATCTAATACCGATTCACTAAAAATATTGTTAAAGGTTTTAAACGGCTTCGAATTAATTTTACAAAGTCCGCAAGTTATACAGGAAAACTCTTTTAGTTTCGGAAGACTTATACCACGCACTATGTTTTCATCACTTAATTTTTTTTAAATCACGTACATTCAGATGACCATACCGTTTATGCCACACTTCGAAGTTATTATTGATGTCGTTTCCAATATTAGAACTGAGCAGAGCATGCTCATTCTTTTTATCCAACTCC